>OX463755.1:154381799-154981799 GCA_949824845.1 Rhingia rostrata | reverse complement strand
TTTCAAAGATCTGCCGAAGTGTGAAGTTTTGATCAGTTAGGGTCTTTCCAGGCCTAAAACCACACTGATCACTGATATTACGGCAGATGAGATCTTGTAGGCGACATTAGGGAGACTTACGCCTCTGCAGTTGGCGCAGTTCAAAGGATCCCCTTGTTTGTGCGATCTCCTTCTCTGCAACATCTAGTCCAATTCGTTCATTCGCTGATGACAGTACCTCCTCTCCGCTTCTCACATTACTGACGGACTCTTTTTAAACGACAGTTAAGTACATTGAATTCCTACATTGACAGCAACAGAGTGGAATTTAATGCTTCAAAAACACCGAGCAGAACCAAAATCTAAAGCCATTATTTATGAATATGGATAGATGAATGGAACTTACGTTGAAAAACCCGAAAATCTTTCCATTCTCGGTGTGTGCGTGTTACTAGCGTCATACGTCGTTAAAAATGCAGAAAAATATGACTAGGTTTCCTAAATCGATGTAAAACATTTTTACCACCGCAGGTGGCCATGGCTCTGAGGATTGCGTAATTGACTGCTAAGCCAAACGCTGCCGGTTCAAGCCCCAGCTTCAGCAGCATTTGTTTTCTACGAAAATTGCCAGCTTATCTGAGGCCACCTATGTGATAATATGAGACAATATGAGACAATGAGGAGAAACTCTGTGCCACGTAGTTGTATGTTATATGTCTTTCCTTCTATGTATCTATCTGTCTCTCTCTGTTGTATTGTCTTGATCTGTCTCAGCCGATGGCCTCAGTCGCCAGTGCTGTTACGTGTCTGTAGTTCGTTGCATTCATGTGCGAAGTACTGTGATGTCAAATGTCCAAGTCCAATATTTCACACCTTCTGATCTCGCAACAATATATATATCGTTGATACGTCCCAAAATTGCGTTGGGCGACCATGTCTGTTCGGGTGCACCAAAAACAACATTGCATCTTCTAGACAGGATTCAAACTCCCGAAAAATATTTTAGGAGGCATAAAAATAGCGAACTCTTTTGTTTCGCTTGAACATCGTCGAAATATCTCCTGCCTTACCTTGTTTTATCGCTATTTCAGCACTCTATGTTCAAATAAATTAGCCAGTTGCATTCCTACAAATGCAACTCAGTTCACCCTCAAGACTATATTCGGAGGTACGCTGAAATGTAGAGATTCGAACATAAGCCGAACATCTCTTTTTTTTCTTCTCATTATAGCGTAACGTCATTTAAAATCATTGTGCATTGGTACTTCCTTTCTTCTTATCCCCAAATTTTTTCACGGTCTCACTGTGCTAAAATACCTAAATGGTATTCAAAACCCCTTCAAATTACCACCTTTCAGGACAGGTGTAAATGCGCCCCCAGAAATCTGATATAGTTGAAACGTCATATTACCGATTCCACTTAAAAAAATGCTCTCAAAAAGTCATAAAAAAAAATTAAGGTGCTTAAAATTTAGCTAAATATTCAAACACCATGCGCAGAAGGCACTGAACAAACCCAGCTCAAAATTTAAAGCCTTAATTTCAATGTAATGTAATCTTATGAAAGCTTATGCTGCCTAAGTAAAGGGTGATCCATTTCGAGGTTCCCTACTTTTTTAAAGAAAAAAACACAGAAAATTCAAATTTAATGGAGAATGTTTATTATCATTTGAAAGAACATTTTTTGGCATTTATTTTTTGAAGATTATGTCTATCAAATGTTGGCCGTTGCTACGTCGCAGATGGTCCATCCGTTGAGTCCAATTTTCGATCACTCGTTCGAGCATTTCGACTGGTAACTGGCGAATGACACGCGTGATGTTTTCCTCCAAGGCCTGAATCGAAGCGGGTTTGTCGGCATAAGCTTTTGACTTTACATATCCCCACTGGAAAAAGTCTAACGGTGTGATATCACACGATCTTGGTGGCCAATCGACCGGCCCAAAACGTGAAATTATGTCCATTGATTGATGCGATGTGTGGGAAGTGCGTCTTGCTGAAACCAAATGTCGCCGAGGCATAATTTTTAAAGAAATATGGACCGATGATTCCACCGGCCCACAAACCACACCAAACCGTTGTTTTTTCTGGATGAAGTGGCAGTTCTTCAATCTCTTCAGGTTGCTCTTCGTCCCAAATGCGGCAATTTTGTTTGTTTACATACCCATTGAGCCAGAAATGGGCCTCATCGCTAAACAAAATTTGCCTCGAAAACGGCGGATCTTCTTGGAACTTTTCAAGAGCCCATAGAGCGAAGTGATGGCTCTTGAGAAGGTCGAGCGGCTTCAGTTGTTGCACAATCTGTATTTTGTACGCTTTCAATTTAAGATCTTGACGTAAAATGCGCCAAGTCGTTCCATACGTCAGTCCGAGTTGCTGCGAACGGCGCCGAATCGACTCTCTACGGTCTTCATGTACACTCTCAGCTACGGCCGCTATATTTTCTTCACAGCGTGCTGGACGTGGTCTATTCGGTCGAATATTATCCAATAATGAATGCTGGGTCTCAAAATGGGTGATGATGTTGCCAATAGTACGCTCAGTAGGCCGATTATGTTGACCATAAGTTGAGCGAAGTGCACAAAACACATTCCTCACAGAACGTGAATTTTCATAATAAAGTTGAACAATTTGTAAACGTTGTTCACGCGTAAGTCGTTGCATTATGAAATGCCAAACAATACTAAACAAAAATAACATGACAGCATGATACGACTCAAAAGTGATCTGTCAAAAAAGGCTATTGAAAAAAGTATCTCTACTTGGATCACCCGTTAGATATGGTATAAGTCTATACTAATAAATTAGAAGAACAAACGAACATAGCTAGATCGACTCAGCTTTTGATTCTGAATCTATGCA
Source organism: Rhingia rostrata (assembly GCA_949824845.1). Lineage (NCBI taxonomy): Eukaryota > Metazoa > Arthropoda > Insecta > Diptera > Syrphidae > Rhingia > Rhingia rostrata. The sequence continues at coordinate 154,978,958 of OX463755.1, read as the reverse complement.
TGTATCTACGAAAGGTTTATCGTGTGAAAAGTCGTTTTCTCTTCTCCAGTGATACGCGCACACCTTGTTTCCGTTTTCGAATGTGATTGCGATGTTCATTTAGTGAACATGGTATTTCAAAAGAGAGTTCTAATTTTGAAAAAAAAGGAGCGTCGAGTATAAATCGGGTGTCATCAAATCCAGAAGGAATTTTTTTTTATAGAATTTGCGCGCACTCAAGGGGTTATGATAACCTGCACAGTGCAGGCGTTAAGGAAATTCGGGATAAGAAGAAAGGATATACCGATGCACATTGGTTTTAAATGTCTGTAAGTTTTAATGGAAAGGAAAAACAGAGTTCGGTAGATCATTCCACCTTCGTGTTGTTCGGGTTATGTACGAATCTCTATATTTCAGCGTTCGTCCGAAGATAAGCTTGAGGGTAAACTGATTTGCATTCATAGCGTAACGAGTATTGCGACTGAATTGTTGAATGGGAGGAATGCAGCTGGCTATTTCATTTGAGCATTGGTTGTTAAAATAGCGATAAAACAATGTAAGGCAAGAGATATTTCGACGAAACTAAAGACTTCGATATTCTAATGTCTCCTATAAGTTTTTTCGCAAGCGTTTGAATCCTATCTAGGAGGTGCAATGTGTGTGGACGTTAAACTCAAGTATAAACGCTTTATATATTGTGGCCCGATCAGAAGGGGTGAAGTATTTTTTACATAGATTAAGGAAACCTAGACATTTTGCTGCGTTTTTAGCGATTTGGAACATGTGGTCGTTGTAACGTTAGTCGTTACAAACACACATCCCTAGCATGGAAAGTTTTTCGGTTTCTTCGACGTAAGTGCCATTCATGGATAATGGCTTCAGATTTTGGTTTCGCTTTAATGACAGAAGACAGCATTGTGTTTTGGAAGCATTGAATTCTACTCTGTTAGATTTACCTTATTTGATGAAGCTGTCAAGGTCGGAATTCAATGAGCTTAACATATGTCGTCGAAGATGAGGGACCTGGACCTGGAAACGAATATGCGAAGCTGAGAGTACTGTCGTCAGCGAAGCAATGAATTGGATTAGAAGTTGCAGACAGGAGATCATTTATGAAAATGAGAAAGAGAGTCGGAGACAAAAATGAGCCTTGAGGGACACCAGCATTTATTAGGTGAGCAGCAGAATGCGTCTAAAACAAATTGAATTGAACGTTCCGAAAGATAATTTCTAATCGATAGAAGAAGATCCAAATGCACACATTTTCGACAAAGGGCTTGATGCCAAACCCTGTCAAATGCCTTTGAAATATCATGTGCAACACTCTTACTTTTTCCACCGAGGTGGATTGATTGGTTCCACTTTTCGGTGAGATATGTCAAATCACCAGTGGACCTGTTATTGCGAAAACCATACTGCCGGTCATTAGGAAGTTTTCGTGTTTCAAGACATTTTATAAGCTGAAGATTTATCAGCGTTTCCATGACCTAGGAGGGAAGGGACATAAGTCCAATTGGTCGGTAGTTATGGAGAGGGAATAAGATTCGCCTTTTTTTTGGTACAGGCTGGAGAAATGCAGTTTTCCATCTACTCGGAAAGAGACCTGTTGAGTAGGATAGAAGGAAAAGCATACGCAGTGGTTTTGCTAGCGTAGAAGAACACCTCTTCAGAATAATGGGGGAAATACCATCTGGACCAGCGGACGTGAATGTCAAGATCAAATAAAAATCTTTGCAACTGTGCGAGTACGAAAGTGAGCTTGTCCCATAGAATCATTAACATTCTCAAGTACAGGAGGAAACTGGGCACAATCTGGCAATGAAGAAGTGGCTGCGCAATGCACAGCAAGCAGATTGGCTTTGTCTAAGGAGCTGACAGCTGGAATGTAATTGTGAATGAGCGTTGGAGCTGATGATGAGTTCGAATTTTTTGTATTTTTGACAAATGACCAAAAAGTTTTTACTACCTCTGGGACATTGTAGAATTTTGTTGGCTCGACTTTTGGTCGTATAGGAATTCGACACGTTTTAATTGGGAATTACAGTCATTTCCGGCTTGTTTAAATTTTGTTCGGTTTTTTTTTAGAGAGTTGGGCTGTTTCCAGTTAATTTCAATCTTAAAACTTCGTCTCTATTAAGACTGTCATAAGATATTTTGATATCAATGAGTTGGTGGTTTGTCCTTGAAATAACCCAAAAAAATGTGAACATTCAATACTTAAAACCAGTCTGATAGCGCCAGTAAATAGTCTCTCAGAGGTGATCAGTAATTGACACAGTCCTTTAAGCTTCATAGAGCTGTCAAGTGATTCTAATGATCCAGTCTTAAAATTTTATCCGTCCTAGTTTGATATTAGTGGCGCTTTGGTTTTATGAATTTATCAAGAAAAGCTTATCTCAAAATCGCAGTTCGGTGTCGGCATAAAACAGGGTGTCCCGGTATCGTACTAATGAGCCTATTGCGCAAAAAAATTTGTATTTGTGTTAAGTTTGGTATTAAGTCTTTCGTTGTTTCACCCACCAGCTGGTAATAGGCATTTAAAATGGACATGTCATGTATACCTTTGTTCCGTAACTCTTCAATTCCCTACCAGATGGTAAACTAATCGTAGAAGAAAAACCCGACATGGGTGATGCGAGCAAGTAAAAAAACAACTTGAATTGTGCAACACTTATCATTCAGTTAAGGGTCTAACGCTGGGATCTTGGGTTGACTCCGATTTACACCACACTATCAAGCAGCATAAAAAATAGGAACACACTTAACGCCTCTCTACTTATTTTTCAAAGTGTGAATTTCTTCCTAAATACTACCCCGAACCACCACAAATTAATAAGATCTTTAGGAGGAAAGGTCATAACGACCTTCCATGTATTAAGCTCCAACGAACAACTGGCAATACTAACATACTTTTGACAGCAGAAATTGATCCGGGGGAAGCCGTCTTCGACGGCGATTTCTATATTATTGAAGATCCTCAGGAGAAAGTGGTGGCAGTGGGGTCTGTCTTTCAGGAAGTGTATAAGGTGAATGATAGCATTCGACCGAACAGCGTCCTGGAAAACAATGCCCTGCTCCATCATTTCGCCCGGTTTGATGGCGAAAACTTGGCAAACGCCATAGTCGCCAAGCGAAGTGGCTCTAGTCCCCTGTTAATCTCGAAGGTGGAACTCCAGATCATCTTCGATTCCATAAAGAAAAAGTAGTCAGCGGGAGTCGATGGTATATCCAACATTGTACTGCTACACTTACCCCCTGAAGCTGTGGACATTTACGCCAAGCTGTTCAAAAACGCGCTGAATAATGCATTTTATCCAGTGCGTTGGAAGACAGCAGTGGTTCATCCTCTTCCGAAAAAGGGAAGGACAACTCCAATCCGGCAAATTTCCGGTCGATAAGTCTCCTTCCGAGTATCAGCAAGGTTTTCGAAAAGATTCTCAATCCAGCACTGTTCAAGTGGTCTGAGGACAATAAAATTATACCGGAGAACCAGTTTGGTTTCAAGGCTGGACCCGACTGTATTCATGCCGCCTCCAAACTCGTCTCTGATATACAATGGAACAAAGCCAAAAAACAGTGCACGGGTGCATGTCTGGTTGATTTAGAGAAGGATTTTGACACCGTATGGTTAGAGGGCCTTTATCTAAAGCTGACCAGACTTGGCATAAGTAAACCACTGCTATATATGCTTCATGACATGCTGTCTGGTAGAACGTTTGTTGTCAAAAGTGGCAATGTAACTTCTACCACAGAATTGTTCATTAAGAATGGTCTGCAACAGGGAGCGGTAAACTTGCCGATTCTCTTTAGCATTTACACCAGTGATATGTTAGGTAGTCTTACTCAGGCGATTGCGTATGCGGACGATCTGCGTACAGAACATCCTCTACTGTCGAAGTCATTCGAACTCTTTTGCAGCGGGACTTCGACAAGATCCAGAGATATTGTGATGACTGGATGTTGAAAATCAGCTTTCAGAAATCAGAAACTATCCTGTTTAGGACAACGTTTTCTGGGGCCTCTGATCGTTGGACCAAACGGACAGCCACTGGCGAGTAAAAGTGTAGTAAATTTCCTTGGCATCTGGTTAGATCAGAATCTATATTTCGGAGCATTTGCCCTGACAAGACGATTGTTTTAAAGCAGTCGTCTTGCCAGCAGGGTGAAGGGATTGGCTACATGGCCCTCATTAGGACGATGATTGCCTATGGGTGCCCGGTGTGGTTCAACGTTGCCCCAATTCAAATGGAAAAGATACGGGTGTTTGAGAGGCAGTGGCTGAGGAGCTGCCTTAGACTTGACAGAACACCAGTATCTGACTACACAAAATACTATTCCAACCAGGTCAGACAATTTTGTGGTGAAACTCATTCGGTTCCACGCTGCAAGAGCGATGGCTTCGAACAATAGTCTCATCTTTTGGGCCTTCTACCCCAATGATGAATATTTTGTGAGTGCGCTTTTTAGCGGCTTTATTTCGCCCGAAGCTTTCCTATATTTGAATAGTCGAGGGCTGATACAGGATAGATCGGCTAATCTACCACGTCTTCCGACGAACTGTGGATAGGCGGCTTCTGTACGACCGAGACGACGTCGCTTAGGGCGGAGGAGACCGCCTGCGGTTCAGCAAGAGTGTATCCGATTGGGACCGCCGGAGTAGGTTGCAACAGGAGAACCTGTTGTGGTGATTAACGTAGTTATGGTTAGTTGACTCTTGAAAATATATGGCCGACTTACAAAGATTTTAGGTTAATGTTAAGGTAAACAATCGCGCATTGGCACAAAAAAAATACAAAAAAAAATGTTTAAAAAAAAATCGCTTGCTGTGGCTGTTCTAGTTCTTAAGTTATTTCTAGGTAAACGTTATTAGTTTTAAGTAGTTTCAGTTAGTCGATAAGTAGTTTTAATTAGCATGTAAGTTTAAATTAAATAAAAAAAAGACAAGAAACCAAGTTTTTCTCAAATATTTCTTGGTAAAAATCATTATAAAAGGTGGCGCAAAAATAACCTTCCAATGTTTTTTGGCTGTAATTTAAAAAAAAAAGGAAAAACTTTGATTCTTCTTGTGGATTATTTTTATTTTGTCTTTCAATTTTTTTTACATCAAGTCGAGAATATGATGTCATGTAAATGGCCGCCGCCACAGTTGATTGTCATTTGAGCCCTTTTTATGGCATTTTCCATCACTTTGGCCAAAACTTCCGGCGATAGGTCCTCACATTCTTGACGGATATTGTCTTTAAGAGCTGCAAGAGTCTGAGGCTTGTTGACATAAACCCACGACTTCAAAAAGCCCCACAAAAATAAGTCTGGAGCGGTCAAATCAGGCGATCTTGCTGGCCAGTGCAAATCGCCAAAACGGGAGATTAGGCGCCCGGGAAATGCATCCTTCAGCGTATCGTTTGTGGCACGTGCAGTGTGTGTCGTTGCACCGTCCTGTTGGAACCACATGTTTTCCAATCCCAATTCATCAAGTTGCGGCAAAAAGAACTCGTTGATCATTGCTCTGTAGCGCTCACCATTCACAGTAACCGTTTGGCCCGCGACGTCTTCGAAGAAAAAAGGTCCGATGACTCCTCCAGCGAAAACAGCACACCATACAGTGACTTTGAGCGGGTGTAATGGCTCTTCGTGGGTTACACGCGGATTTTCAGTGATCCAGAAGCGTAAATTTTGCTTATTTACGTACCCGCTAAGATGGAAATGGGCCTCATCACTCATGATTATTTTTGATGAAAAATCATCTTCCTCTTGGTTGTGATTAAGGATGGCTTGAGCGTATGTTAGACGCGATTGGCGGTCAGCAGCTAACAGCTGATGCGCCGTCTGGACTTTGTACGGAAACATCTTCAAATCTTGTACCAAAATTCGCTGTAAAGACCGTCGACTGATACCCATTTGCGTGGCACGTCGTCTGGTCGATGTCGACGGCGCTTCCATGACATCTTCGGCTACAGCAATATATTCTCTGCAGAACGGCTACTCCGGGGTCTGCCACGCCTGGTAGCATCTCGTGTTGTGCCAGTCTCTTCGAGGCGAGGGGCTAAACGTCGCAGTGTTTCACCAGTGGGTGCTGGACGGCTAGGAAATCTGCGACGGAATTCACGTTATGCCAAAGTCACCGACCGATTATTGCTCAAATAAATAGTCACCAATATTCCGCGTTCTGGAGCAGTGTAGCGTAACATTGTTTATTGACATTAGTGGCCAATCGCAAAATTTATAGCATTTTCTGATAGGAGGATTACTTTTGCGCCACCTTGTATTACTGTTAGATTTACTTATTAGATAATAGGCCGAAAGGTATTAGAATTAAGTTGATATCATTTAATTTAGGGCGCCCGAATAGGGCCAGTAAGTTAGTTAAGTAGTTGATAAGTAGGCTAGTTTTTCAAATGAATTTTTGTCTAGCATGTAAGTTAGTTTTAAGAGGATTTAAAATAAAATAAAAATGAATACAAAAAAATAACAAAAAAAAAACTACCCCGAACCAATTAATTCACAAAAAAACTAATAGATCCTCGTTCAAGTTAAACAAATAAACCTCTAACAACCTCTAACAAACCCTAACCACGTTGACCGCTATAATCAGCGGTTAAACGTTTTCGAATCGTCCCGCATGCTCAACCCCATATGCGGCAGCGTGTAGCGGTATGTGTCTGATGTATCATTTCAAAACAACAAAACAATTTGTGACCACAAAAATTTGGCAGAAAATATATTTGATTAGTTTTTTCCCAACTACCTACGTCAGCGCCATAGAGTAGAATTGGCGTGTCTGATTTAAGAACCCCTAACTGGTTGGGTGCGCTTTTACCGTCGCGTGATTATCCCGCGTTCGAATTTGGGACGTGTGCCTTGACATGACAGCTGGCCAACACGGCGCGCGCGGTTTCCTGTCAATCGTTGGATAGCGGTTTGCAGTCAGCAGGAGTATGTGTTTCTCTATATGCTGCACTTTCCCTCCATCAACTGCCAAAGTGTAAATTGTGCGTTTGTTTGTGTGCGTGCGGGTTTTAATTCGCGCGAGATTTGATTGAAAAGTTTAACCTCAACGTATCACCGATTGAACAGGCGATAGATCGATCCGTCGCTGTATGCAGAGGAAAATGCAAATGCCAAGTGGTGAAACAGCGTTGCAGAGTATCCGCTAATTTATTTCCAAAGGCCATCAGATGCGCGGAAGAGGAATTTCCCGGACGCAAGGGTACGATGGGAATGTGGGTTATTTTCATTGATTGACCTGTGAACTTGATTAGCGGTTTTGATGGAGCTGATTGTTTTTGGGGAGATTTTTATGGATGCGGTTCTCTTTGGCTGACTGAGGGCATGGTGCGCATTCCATGCGAAATGCCTTCGTGTTAGTGGACGCGGTTTGCATCCGGTATGCGCGTAGTTGTTGGCATGTTCCGACCGCTAATTAGGAGAGTTTAGAGGGGCTTGATAAGTATCCGCGAAAAGACTTTTTCCCACACTATTTGCATTGTGGATACTTTGTGCTTGTTTGGCAAATCGATGTCATGTTTGAAAGTGTGCGGTGCTAGTTGGGATATTGACTTTGTGGTATTTTAGTTTAACAGGAGTAGGTAGGTGGTAGTGCATTAGGCATTTTGCTGAAACTGCAGTAATAGTGAAAAGGTATCGAGCTTTATGACACCCACTGTGTAGTGTTTTTATAAATACAACCCGTGGAGCAAAATTGTAAGGTCCATGAATTGAAAAAAACACTTTCTCCAAGAAAAATTTGGAAGATTGAATCCCGGTTAGACTGCAGGTAGTGTAAAGCCTTACGGGCTACTCTGACAAATTCTGACATTGAGCCATATTGCAATTTCTAGGTTAATCAGGCCCTTGAATAGAGATGATGGTGGATGAGCCGAAAGTCAAAGTCAATTCCGTAGACAAAGTCAAGAAGTCTTTTACTTCGAAGACTTCAGCGAATTCATTGTAGCAATCACAATTAAGGTGGAATTCGCCAACAGAATACTTATGTGCATTCACGCTTCGACGAAGGAAAAAGAAGACATTGCCATTGACATTATCCAGGAGGTTTCTATACAACCTCCTGGATAAAACTTATCTAAGCGGATATCGAAGAACGATGTTAAAATCGTGTAACAAGATTTTGACGCCAATGACAGGAAGAGAGAAATGTCAGAATACAAAGCTTACACGAGACCACGCCTGACAGGGGACTTAGGCTAAGATCCAGCACACGGTTTCCTCACTTTTATATCCATAAAGGATATTTGGTCTGTATTTGCTCGTGATCAACAAGTGATCAATCGAATTGATCACTGATCACATTTCGATTGAGAAGAGACACAATACCAGTAATTTGGATGTCCGAACATTCCAAGGTGCTGCCATCAATTTTGACCGCTCCGTTGTTGCATCCAAGGATGAGGATAGCTCCCAAACACCTACGAAATACTTTTAAAAAAAATTAATATCGAAAGATATTGCAGAAAATCTATGCCTTACCCTATCGATTGATGCCATACCACCATAATCTAATGTCGAAGACCAATGCCGACGATGTCAAGAAGCCATAAGATCGGCCGCAACTGAGCCGCTAGGTTTCTTTTGCCCACCAGCAAGACAACTCTGGTTTGATGAAAAATCCTGACAGATGTTCGCAGCCAAAAATTAAATCTATAAGGCAAAACATCAGGTGAAGCAAGACCCACCATTAAGCTTTATATGCAAAGAATGAGTAAAGAACGGCGAACAACTAGCGGAAGCCCTGAACTGCTACAAAGCAAACATTACTGCCATCCAGGAAATACGATGGGATGGGCCGGGCAAAAAGAGGATGAAAATGTTCTACGGACCGTGTTGTAGTAGATATAGGAAGATGAAAAACGATGAAATTTACTACGGACCAAGTTATAGTGAGCAGAAACAGCGACTATTTGGAAGCGGATTTGTTATAAGTGCCAAACTTAAGCAAGAAGTCTTATGTTTCCAATACATTAGAGAACGCATTGTAAAATTCCGCATCAAATCCAAATTCGCCAACATAAGCCTTATACGCACTCACGCCCCAACGGAGAAAAAATATGATATGGCTAAGGATTGCTTCAATGAGCTCCTTGACAAAACCTAAGAGCGACTACCGAAGTACGATGTTAAGATCGTGCTGGGGGATTTTAACGCAAAGGTAGGAAGAGAAGACAGGAAGGTTAATTAACTTTGCTACGGAACGAAATGCCACTGTAGTCAGAATACAGTTTCCTCACCACGATATTCAAAAGGGGACACGGCGGTCTCCAGATCAACGAACGGTCAAGCAAATTGATCACAATTCGAAATACAAGAGGCACGCATCCAGTATTTTGGATGTCTGAACATTCCGAGGAGCCAACATCGACTTAGAGTTATTATACATGATTCTGAACTTCTCTGCACAAGTACAAAAAAGCTTAATAGAACAAATTGAAATCTGAAATCTGAAATGTATGCCTTTTAGAAAATAAAAGTCGTTAGTTTGGAAGTCTGACAGAAATTATGCCATCGTGCCAAGGTGGTTAGTGAGGGCGAATGAAAGTATGCCTGAAGAATGGAGGGTGTATAAAAGTATGCATGAAGAATGGAACCAAGGCACTGTTTGTCCAATCCTTAAAAAAGGTGGATATTGTAAATATATAAGAGCCTATCACCCCAGCCCTGCTCTATAGCGCCGAAGCATGTACGCCATCAAAAGCGGATGAGGATAACATGGTAATTTTAAGAATCTTCGCTTCAGATTCTATAGACTGGGTATATCGAGATGGAGTTTCAGCCAAGAACTGCGACGTAAACTTGGTTAAAAATAAACTCCACATTCCACTTTTGAGATGGGTAGGGTATATTGACTGAATTGAAATTAATACTCCTGGTCGCAAAGACTTTGATTCCCGGGTATACAATTTCTTGACAAATGACACTACTCGTATGATTTGTCAGATCATCACAAGAGGAGAGCCAGTGAAAAATCATTTAGGTGTTGCTACGGCTGAGGATCGAACCCAGACCTTCTGCGCGGCAGTTCATCGCGCCACTAAACCTGTCCCCGATTATACAACGGACATAATAAATAAATGAGTTAATCACCTTAATTGACCATCACAACTTAAAACTGACCTTTCAACTGCTTCTCTTTAGTCAGCCCGGTTACGCAATTTCGTTTTAGTTCAGGGAAAGCATAGACGTGCATGCATTTTTAGGAAAATGTATGAAATCTCATACACCATACACCAAAATCACGACGCATTGCATTGGCTTGCGGGTTTATTTCTTGCACAAGCTGGACCTTGTAAGGCCGTAAGGCAAGATCTTTGCGCAAAAATTTCAATAAAGTTGATGGACAAAGCTCCAATTGCTGTGCACGGTGGCGAATCGATTCATTCGGGTCCTCTTTAAAACTTTGCGCCGCAATTGTTTCTTCGGTCCGCACTGTTCGACATCTCTGCTGATGCGCATTGTCACATAGAGTAGTGCGAAAACAATCCATGGTTAACCGAATAAATAGCTCTGATGGAAGACTATATCTGATTAAGAGTGGCCTTCCTAATATAAACCATTTCCCAATACATCCCCTTTCACTTTCGATTTTCCCCAAAGACTCATTTGTATGAAATATTTTCCCACGATCGACGCACATCAAAACACTCAATTTTACATAAATACTAATTAAATAAATATTCCACGACAACTTAATAATCAAACAACACGTAATTTATGCAACAATAACAACAATAAAAATGATTAATTTAAAGACACTCCATATCTTGGAAAAGACGGCATAGAGTCATCCATCGCAATACAATTACAATTTCAGGGAATACATGAAACAAGGCATTTGAATACGTATGGGTGCAAGTAAACTTGGAATTCCCCAAGCTGATTAAATTTTTTTTGCAATGGTTCGTCAGTGTGATCTACAAAATAAAAGGTATCGTGCCTCTACGTAGCTAAAGTGCTTAACCCGCACTACACATATTGTTACAATTACAGTACTGTGTGTAAATGAATCACTAACGCGTATAACACTTCATGCTGCACGTATCACTTTCCTGGTATCTAATTAGTATTCCGTACTGGCAGAGGCAAATCAATTGAATCGTCAAAAGCGCACAAAAGAGCTTCGTCAGAAGCTACAAGTGATAATACTTCTTCAGCATATTGCGATGGTCGCTACATCTGGTTTCCTGTGCACATGTTGGTATTGTTTATGCAAATCTCTCACCCAAAGGATATGCATGAAATGATGCGTATGCATTGCTTGAATGATGGTCACTCGATGGGTCCTTTTTCTACAATGGTTAGACTTTCTAAAGATGCAAGGAACTCTAGGCAGTGATGCTCATTTAAATGCTAAACGAATTGCTGCACTTCGAACGGGAGGTCGATATGTGTCCTGCTGCGAGCTTATATCCCCCACCTTGAGATAATGCTGATGGGAGTAGCTGTTGCAATATACAGTGGGGTGTTAATAGGTAAAAGGACCTCAGGTTTTTTTTATATTTATCGAGCGAAGATTTACAAAAGAGATTTGGTTCGATCTCTTGGTTTTTGTACACCATATCCCGTAGGGGAAAAAACAAAACAAGCAGCGAGAAAAAAATATCGAGCCAGGAGAAGGGAGGAAAAGAAGACCCTGCGTAGAAAGAAGAGGGCTTACGCAGCCTCCCAGCTCATGGAGATCGAAGAGCCGCGCCATCGTAACATCATCTGGAGGTTTTTTTTAAAAAAAAAGCCATGCAACTGGCTGCTGGCTACAAAACCGGAACGCAGACTCTTCGAGACAGCGAAGGAAACCTAGTCATCGAAGCGCAGGGAATAGTTGATGTGTTTAAGCAGTCTTTTTAGCAGCTGCTTAATGGGCATCATGTAGAGAGAGTGATAGGGCAAGAAGAGAACCCACGTCCAGTCAATGAAGAACTAGTTCCAACACCTAGTATAGAAAAAGTTGGCCTAGCTATAAAAAAGCTTAAAATCAACAAGGTCGCAGGCTGTGATAGCCTACCAGCGGAGCTTGATGTGATGTTTTGGTAGGGTGCATGCACCGAATCATAAACAAAGTATGGGTGGAGGAAAGCATGACCGATGACTTGAATATTAGCTATATTAGCGTATACCATACGCCCCATCTACAAAAAAAGTGATCCTATGTCTTGTAAGAACTATCGAGGCATATCCCTGCTAAATGTCGCATACAACGTACTGTGTGAACGTCTGAAACCATTCTGCAACACACTAATCGGCACGGAAAAGTACAGCTTCCGGCCCGGCAGATCGACTATAGACCAAATTTTCACACTGAGGCCAATCCTAGAAAAGACCAACAAATTTCAATTCGAAACTCACCACCTATTCATCGACTTTAAAGCCGCGTATGACTGCATACTTCGTCAGGAGCTCTATATGGCGATGGCCGAATTCGGAAACCCGGCAAAACTGATTCAGCTGTGTCGCGTGACGCTGGACGCAGTTTGGAAGTAGCTTCTCCGAACTATTCCAAACATGCACCGGATTTCAGCAAGGAGACGCGCTGTCATGTGACTTCTTCAATCTCATACTGGAGCAGATGGTAGGAAGGGCAGGTGTCAACACTGAAGGCACTATTTTCAATAGGTCCTTCCAGCTGCTGGGCTATGCGGAAGAAATTGACATCATCGGTCGCTCCCAGACTACCGTGATGGAAGCTTTCACGACGATTGAAGAACAAGCGAAATCCGTTGGCCTTGAAGTAAATGAGGACAAGACTAGGTACATGCTATCAACAAACAAACTAACAAGCATCTGTCCACCGCCTAGGACAAAACGTCACTCTTGAAAGTAGCAATTTCGAGGTAGTTAAGGAGTTCACCTACCTCGGAGTAAACATAGACTCCACGAATGACACCCTTGTCGAGATCCGGCAATCCGATCCTAGGAAACCGTTGCTACTTCGGTTCCGCGAAACAATTGGATTCAAAACTCCTAAATCGAAGTGCGAAATGTGTGCTCTACAAAACCTTTATCCTGTCGGTTCTGCTTTATGGCGCGGAATGCTGTATATTAAGCAAGAGAGCAAGGGAGAGCTGCTACTTTGCTCCTTCGAGAAAAAAATACTTCTGCGGATTTTCGGTCTTGTGTGCGAGGAGGGTGAATGGAGGAGAAGATACAACCGCGAACTCAATGAGCTGTGCCAAGATGTGGATGTAGTTCAAAACCTCAAAAAATAGCGATTACATTGGCTCGGCCACATCGAGCGAATGGTCAATAATACTCCAGCTAAGAGGATCTTCGAATTCCAGCCCCCAGGTTCGAGAAGGCAAGGAAGACCGAACCTCCGTTTCAAAGATCGAGCCATCGCGGATGCCAGAGCGCTTTGTCTAGACAACTGGGAGCAGCGAGTCCCGGATCGTAGAGGATGGAAGGCTGCAGTGTCTCAAGCAGTGACTCTTCACGGGTCGGGAGCCCGATAAATGCAAAAAAATACCGTAGGGGTATATTAGTTTTCTCACCTTGCCTAAATCACAATGAAACGATTGGTGGGTCACGACTAGGTCGTACGCAACTTTCTCTTTCACAGCGGGTTAATTTGACGTTTTTAACAATTTGGCCCAAATTATCAATAATATTTATTTCGATTAATGATGCTAGAATGGTATACATGATGTCGAAATGAGATTATAAATACAAACGTGTTCATGTGAATAATAATGATTTTCCGTTATTGGCCATAACTATGAAAATTGTATATGGCCTAAATGCAAGAATCTGTTATATGGATTTTCTCGAAAAAACTGTGTACGCAGTATTGTTGGAACTAATATACTTATAGCATAAAAGAAGTTTAGTCAAAATCGTTAGAGCCGTTTTTGAGAAAATTGAGGTTATATCTGATTTTTATATGGCAAGTACCAATCATACCGTGGCTAAAAGCAAAAAAAAAAAAGTAGCCTAGAATTATGACCAAAAACGCTGGATACGATGTTTGAAGAAAATCGGTCAAGTGGTTTAGGCTGCCGATGGACGGAATTCCAAAAACCACTTCTTTGAGTTCCGCTAGTATCGTAATTTTAGAATCAACCAAAATCTCGAAATCTTCAATCAAAATCTCAAAATCTCCGCTATTATCGTAATTTTAGAATCAATCAAATCTGAAGGTCGAAAATTTTCACGAAAACAATATCTTTCTCTTTATAAGAGAAAGTTTAAAATCATATCATGAGGCTGAAATCCGCTGTGCGAAGCATTTAATACCCTTTCCCAGCCTTAAAATTATTAATCCCAAAAAGTAGCTAAAACTGTATGGGTATGGCATATAGAAAAAAAATTTATCACAAAGTATATAGTTTACCAAAATCTCAGTCTTTAGTTCGCAGAATCAGCCAAGTACCTGGGTCTTGTTTTGGAAATGAAACTAAATGGGAAAGCTAATATCCAAGACCGGTTAGAGAAAGCCTTATAGGTACACCTGTAAAAAGGCCATCATGTTGGTATTCTTTATGCAAATCTCTCACCCAAAGGATGTGCATGAAATGATGCGTATGCATTGCTTGAATGATGGTTACTCGATGAGTCCTTTTTCGACTTTCTAAAGATGCAAGGAACTCTATTCAGTGATGCTCATATAAATGCTAAACGAATTGCTAGACTTCGAACGGGAGGTCGATGTGTGACCTGCTGCGAGCTTATATCCCCCACCTTGAGATAATGCTGATGGGAGTAGCTGTTGCAATATACAGTGGGGTGTTTATACGTAAAAGGACCTCAGGTTTTTTTTATATTTATCCAGCGAAGATTTACAAAATAGATTTGGTTCGATCTCTAGGTTTTTGTACACCTTATCCCGTAGGGGAGAAAAACAAAAAGCAAAACAAGGGCAGTGAGAAAAGAGTACCGAGCCAGGAGAAGGAAGGAAAAGAAGACCCTGCGTAGAAAGAAGGGGGCTTACGCAGCCTCCCAGCTCAAGGAGATCGAAGAGCCGCGCGATCGTAACATCTTCTGGAGGTTTTTAAAAAAAAAAGCCATGCAACTGGCTGCTGGCTACAAACCCGGAACGCGGACTCTTCGAGACGAAGGAAACCTAGTCATCGAAGCGCAGGGAATAGTTGTAAAAAAGCCATCGGAATAATATAATATCCACGAAGAATATTAACATTTTCAATCATAGTTTTACAAAAAATATACACTAGCAGCCTTCCTAGACATAGAAGGAGCCTTCAACAACGTCAAAACAGAAGCTATCGAGATAGCACTTGAAATGGCAGGACTAGATACGGTCATGGATCATAACCATGCTCAATAAACGTATCATTTCATCCTGCACCAAAAGGATAATAACGATCGGAGGAACTCCACAGGGAGGAGTTCTTTCTCCTCTTCTTTGGCTACTGCTACTAAACGAAGCATTGAGGAAACTAGAAATCACTGCAATAACAAGAGTATAGGTCACTCTTGTCTTGCTGACGATGTGGTTCTCATTGCTGGTGGAAATTCCTGTCGACTTTAAGTACAATTATGCAAACAATCCCAATCATCCTAAGTAGGTGGTCAGACCTTTGAGCTATGGGTGTAAACCTGGCAAATAAAAACGAATTAGTCCTCTTCACTAACAAGAGATCGATAACTGCCAGCAAGTGCCAAATACATTTGGGTGATACTCGATAGCAAAACTAAACTGAAACCTGAACATCATCGAAAGAGTAAATTAAGCAAACATTGCACTATATAGCTGCAATATAATCTGGCGGTAAAAATAGAGCCCATCCCCGAAGGTCACGAAATGAGTTTACTCGGCTGTTGTCAGACCAATCCTCACCTATGGGTGCTTAGTCTTGTTGAACTCTATGAAAAGGATGAGGCATTTGATTGCACTAACAAAGGTTCAAAGAAGAGCATGCCTACTCATAACAGGAGCCATGCTTACCAGACCCACAGCAGATTTCAAAACAATTCTTAACCTCCATCCAATTGAGCTAGAGATCAATGATACAGCGGCGAAAAGCCCATTACGTCTCAAAGAAGCAGGCAACCTATGGATCAAACGCTTTGGTCACAGCACAATATAGAAATTCGTAGCATACGAGAATTTGGTCTCTGACTGCACAATCTCATACCACGATTTTGATATTAAATACTCAATAAGAATACCACGTAGAGACCAATGGTCGTCAGACAATGTGGTATCTACTAATGAAATTTCAATCTATATATAGGGTATACTCCTTCAAAATCGGGCTAACCACATCCTTTCGACTAGCAAACTCGTTCAGTGTATTTCACTAAGAGATCCTAGCTATACTCGAAGCTGTCGAATCGGCTAGAGTCAAGCGGTCATAAAAGCTCTGGCATCCTCTATAAAAAAAATCACGTGTAGTTGGACGCTGTCTCAAAGAGCAAACAGCTCTATGCAACCAGAATTATCTGCGTGCCAGGACATAATAACATTACAGTTTCAGGAAATGAGAAGGCAGACCAGCTAGGCAGACAATGATCGTCCAGCTGCATCGTCTTATGGGACAGCAGAGTAAGACCCCCACTTGCTTTTAAAAAACAGGCAATACCAATAACAAAACACGCACAAAGTGTAAGAATATCTTTGTGGCAAAACACGCATACTTGCAAACACAGCAAAAACAATTGGCCGTATTTAAGCGTTGCCGAATTAAACAAGCTTATAGCTCTGAAGAGAACTTCTATTTTTAGACTGATAACAGCTCACAATCTGTTGGGTAAGCACTCCCATAGAATCAGACTAACTGACTTACATCAACTATGCCGGAAATGCGGAGATACATACATAAAGGAGGACATCACCCACCTACTTTAGCAGTGACAAGCTACTTTGGCAGTGACAAAGTAGTTGGGTGATGTCTGCGATCGGCAACAGCAGTAACATGATCCTTGATAGCTTTTACTACGAGAACTTGCCGAAGCTAACGAAGATCTCCATAGCACAGATCGTCCGTTTCTGCTGCAAATCGGGATGCAGCAATTACTTCTGTGTAGTGAATAGAGCAACACAAATCACTTAGGTGTCACTTTTTTAGCTGACGGAATACTTTTTTCAGGATCGACAATATAATGGTATCGATATGAGCCTACGTAGCTTGCTAGCCTGCTCGCTCACCTGAGCATCAACCGCTTGTCAAACCAAACATAACCTAACGTCTTCAATGAAAGCCAAGCAATCAATTCACTGGAATACATACCTTTTAAATCGAACCTCAGCCCACGAATGCCGAATGTTTCTAAAAGATATAATGGCAGAGCACTTTACCATTCATACATCTTCTGGATACCGAGCAACAGAGATATACCATGGAACTGCAACGCGACTTATTACCGCCCTTCGTTAGTTATGCCCTTCGAATCATGTTAATCAAAGTTTCAATTTTTTAGATGCGATCAAGAAAGCAAACCACAGATGGATAAACAGTACAGTATGTCAAATATCCAGGCAACTCTGACCAAACTTTAACAAGAAGCGGTATCTCCCTGAATGCTCAGCATCAGCACCATAATCGGTGTGCTAGGCAATGACTTCTGTAGAAACATCTTGACGAAGAAGAGGAGGAATGTATTCCTGCTCTGCTCTTTTCCAGCTCTCTGCAACGAGAGAAAACTCCATCTAGGCGTTGACAATCTAGGCGAATTGGCTAATACTCACTTCAGACACTTCCTACGCTTTACAGTCGGCTCTGAATCATTCAATTAGACAAACGAATAACAGGAAATTCGACACATCCTGTAGCAGTATTCTTGCTCTGCTTCCTCCGCTCTACAGTCGGCTCTGAAAAGTTCAATTAGGCAAACGAATAACAGTAAATTCGACAGATCCTGTAGCAGTATTCCTGCTCTGCTCTCTTTCAGCTCTCTCAAACGAGAGAAAACTCCATCTAGGCTTTGACAATCTACGCGATTTGGCTAATACTCACTTCAGACACTTCCTCCGCTTTACAGTCGGCTGTGAATAGTTCAATTAGGCAAACGAATAACAGGAAATTCGACAGATCCTGTAGCAGTATTCCTGCTCTGCTCTTTTCCAGCTCTCTCCAACGAGAGAAAACTCCATCTAGGCTTTGACAATCTAGGCGATTTGGCTAATACTCACTTCAGACACTTCCTCCGCTTAACAGTCGGCTCTGAATAATTCAATTAGACAAACGAATAACAGGAAATTCGACAGATCCAGTAGCAGTATTCCTGCTCTGCTCTCTTTCAGCTCTCTCCAACGAGAGAAAACTCCATCTAGGCTTTGACAATCTACGCGGTTTGGCTAATACTCACTTCAGACACTTCCTCCGCCTTACAGTCGGCTCTGAATAGTTCAATTAGGCAAACGAATAACAGGAAATTCGACAGATCCTGTAGCAGTATTCCTGCTCTGCTCTCTTTCAGCTCTCTCCAACGAGAGAAAACTCCATGTAGGCTTTGACAATCTACGCGATTTGGCTAATACTCACTTCAGACACTTCCTCCGCTTTACAGTCGGCTCTGAATAATTTAATGAGGCAAACGAATAACAGAAAGTTTACAGATCCACGTGGTAACACAACGGACGTTTTCTGGTCTAAGTGTGTACGGTACGCGTGCAGCTACAGTAACCTCAACTAACCTTACCTACTCTGTTCAAAAATTATTAGACATTTCATAGGTGTGCAGGAGGCACCACCTGTCCTTGTCAGTACCAAGCATGTTCTGTCCTTCGGTCTAAGATTGACAGACTTTTTTCTTCATTAAATTTTCTCATGGCAATAGGAGCGCCCCGAGATGGCAGAGTTGTTGTAGGTTGTATACTGATGGAAACACGTCTTCTGGATGTTCGTTTCATTGTTTGCTTTATCTATAACAAAAAGATATTGTGTTGTTCATGTCCTTGTTAGATGGACACTTTGCCTGTTAGCTGGAACTCTGCCTTCTCGGTCGTTGAAATCTAACGAGTCTAGGGATGATTTCTCTAAGCTCCTCTGAACATCTGCCGTCGTAATATTGGTAATAAAAGAAACAGACCTCCTACGAGTCATCTCTGTGCCAAAGGTTGCAGCTTAAAAGTAAGGGAAGAATCGTCTTAAAGGTAAATTGCACGTTTTGGATTGAGTCCAGTAAGTTCAGTGTATGTTTCGGGGCCGAACTCCAAACAGGAAAACAGTATTTAAGATCTGGTCGTACTTGGGCTTCAGTAGAGTAGAAGCTGGACTGGTGTAAAATATCTCTGAGCTCTGAAAAGGTAAATTAGTTTGGATGCTGCTTGACAATAGAGGTGACCTGTTGTTGCCTGATACTTCTGAATCAATTGTGTTGCCTAGTAGATGCATGGATTCTTCTGATTTGACGACCGTACAAGACTCGCATGCCTGTTCAATGACAGTGGCTGAGTTTTTTATTTTTAGCTTAGATTCAGTTGAATTACTTTAACTGAAGCCTTGATGTTGATGTTAATTGTAATAGTATGCTGTGGCATCAATGTTATCACTTTGGATGGCTCTACTGTTGCCAATATCTACACCTGGATGACCCTTTTTCTGCTCAGGAAAGCGAAATGTGCTCTTGATTTTTCGTGGAATACTCCTGCTTCAATACTTTCGTCCATTTTGGAAACATCAGTACAGAAGGATATCAATTTCATCCGAAATTAATTCCTCTTCCACTCCTCTCTACTTGGAAAGATGCAGTAGAAAGATCTTTGAAGATCTCTTTAGAAATTATTTCCTTTAGTTGGGCTCTAATAGAATCTTTTATTCTGGAGGATATGTGTTCGTTATGGGAATTTCGTAGTAATTCGTGATTTCGTAGTGATACTTTGTAAGATGTAGGCATTGATAAGGTGTATAACAAGACTCACCTTCATCTATAATAGAGAATTTCTCCAATCGGATGACAATGGTCCGTTTTGCTTCCCTTACCCAAAACTATCTTTCAAATTGAAGGATTCCGGAGTAAAAAACCTTCCACCTCCTCCAATTTTATCTGGTTGAGAGTCGGTTATAGAATGGTTTTAAGGGGATTCAATTTCGTTCATTACTTTGTTTATTTTGAACCCAGAAGTAAGGAAGTCCAATACTTAACCTCTGTTTACAGAAAAGGAGAACTTTGGTTAAAATGAGAGGCCCCTAGAGAGTTAGCGTTGGTACGAGTATTAAAAAAACAAAAACTTATAAAAAAACATACGCTTAAATATACATATTGGTTTATAACAAAACGGATAAAAAATATTTTTCTACTCCTATTTGGTCCCACTGTGTCTACGCCACAAAAATTCACACCATCCCAATCCCAATTGGTACAACTGATACTGCATTCATCGTCAACTGAATCGCAATTGAATCATTCAAGTTCAATGTACAATTATGTTCCACACAACAGCCAGGACCACTTGACATTTTATGAGAAAAGAGGAGAAAATGCAACCGCCTACCGGCCTTTAGGCCCATTGTTCTCGTCAACCGAGACAACGTTTACATTGGTGCGTATCATCGTCCGTTTTTGACTTAAAATTGCATCTGAATTTCAGTTATTCTCTTCCTGCCTGCGGTATCGCTCTGTCAGTTGCAAGAATACCCAGTGATCATGCTCTTTTGCCTCTACCTAATGAATTTTATCCTTAAGGCGGTTGTGTTGACCTTTGATGGCCACCATTCACCGTAAGCTATGCAATTATATGATTTTTTTCAGCCAAAATGTTTGCCAAAAAACTGAAAATTGCTTTTCATCTGACACGCATTTTCAAAAAAAAAAAAAAAACACGTAACGAAATGTCAAAATATTTCCAAAACATCCCATCTGAGAGCATCAATGAGAAGGGCATTTTCGGTTGTTAGACAGGATAACACCTGATTAATTGGTTCCGGACACGCATTCGCACAAAGGACACATAGAACATAAGTGTTTGCCCTCTGCACAAACACACAGGAGTTTCATTGGCAGTCAAATGAAGGAACGCACGAATAATGCAGAAGGTAGATACCGAACAGGATTAGCGGAGCATTTGATGCCTATGACCGGGAGGATAATTGGTAGCACCCATCACGCACATTCTACGTCACTCTTAAGTAGTTAGAGGTTGGAAAAATAAAAAATTGACGCGCCAATGAACTGAAGACCATTTTTGAATTTTTGACGTTTTGCATTAACTGCTTTTTGATAAACCGCAAGAATGCAAAACAAAATCGGTCCAACATCGGACAATTGACAGAGTTTAAATTTTTATGTGATTATTCGGATGCATCGGCCCATTTTGTGGCGCCACTCTTGATCATTAAACGGTTTTTTTTTCTTTGAATGACGGACACGATCAATTTCGAGGAACCAGGTGGAGGTAGCGAATGGTCATATCACGCCCGCCCAAGGAGCGGCTAAATTATGTACTCGTTTGATTGTTTTGATAAACTCTCCGTAAACAGGTCTGGACGATTGAGTAATCAAGCGTTGGAACAGTATCAAGAGCCGATGTGAAACTCGTTAGTGATTGAAGGCATTTCCGGTGGCGACGATTTGCGGGAGTTAGACATACGTCGACACCTGCGTTTGTGGCAATTATTTTCTGGTGGGAAAAAACGTACCCCGGCTTGGCAAATTATGACGAATCTTTACCTAGTAATGGAAGTTGTTCTCCTGACATTGACGTATTACAAATCGAGCGACGGAAAGTCTGTAATTGAATGCAATATGTCGGTTAGAGCTGATGTGAAATATTTATGTGGCGGGGTGGGGCAGTTTCTCTACTTATGGCAACTGTATCCTTTATAAGACGAACCAGTGCAGGAAAAATGTCTGCATTTTCACTTCTCAATGCAAAAAGTTATCGGAGAAAACATCATCAACCTACCCTTGAGCTGGAGAGAACAAAGGGAGAAAGATGTCGGTGAAGTCGTTTTAATCAACGAAGTAGGCCTTCTAAGAGCATCTTGAAGGTTCAAATCTCTCCACGAAGAAAATAAGCTCCGTAAAGTAGTTATTACTTCATTTCTATGTTTGGGAGATTTACTGGTCCAATAACAATAGAACTCAAAAGTCATGATGGCACTTCCTAGTATATTCCAAGGGATAACTAGTTCCAAATATAAATCAGACGTTCAAGATCAGATTTCTGCATGGCGTATCAAACATTACTCCGCTAACTTAACTGCGAACTGCACATAAAAGATCTAATCTAGGGTGCAAGCTACAGGAATCGTTGAAACTTGGTAACCTCGATGGTATTTGTCTTAAGCGTGTCCTTAAGATATTGCTGCATTTACCTCTTTCTTTAGCCAAAACACACAGCATACACAACAACACGGCTGGCAAGGGACTTCCCTTCGAAACGAAATACCACTATAGCCAGCAATCGGTTTCCTCACCTCGATTTCCATAAGGTGTTTTTGATGTCTGAAAATTCAGGAGGCTAACAAACACTTGGACCTGGTTGCAGAAAGCGAATATCCGAAATGCTGCGTGAAAAGATTTAATGTCGAACTGAACTGTCGGACTGCAATCGCAATAGACCGTCAAGTCCTTCGCAAAACGTGCATCCCTTAACCTCTCCATTAACACCATACTGCCAGCATTTAATGTCAACAAGTCATTAGAACAGCCGCAACTGATGTGGCAGGATTTTCGTAACCTCCAGCAAGAAACCCTTTATTTGATCCGGACTGCCGACAGATGATCGCACTCAAAAACGAGGCTTTATAGGTTAAGCTGCAGGTGAGGCGAGAGCTGCATTGACCTCTTTAGGAAAACAAGCCTGAAAGCGACAAAAAGAGCTATCGAGGATTTAGAGAGGTGTCACTCCAAGAAAGATGTAAAAAGTGTGTAAGACGTCAAAGCGGAGCAAAAATAATCCTGGCGAGATGAGCAAAGAAAGATCGTAGTCGATAACGAGAGTCCGCTGTCAGGCAGGAGGAACCATTCAATAAGGAACAGCGTCAATTAACTATTGACGATAGCAATATTCAGACTTAAGCATAAAATGGCTACCGGAAATGACGACGAGCCTTAAATAGCTGGCACTCACCACCTCAAAAGAAAAATTTGGTCGAATGAAAGTCTGCCTATAGTATGGAACCTCAGCACCGTTTGCTCGATTCACAAAAAATGAACTTAACTGCACCTACTACAGAGGAATAAGTTTCCTCAACATCGGCTACAAGATCCTATCTGCCGTAATATTTGAATGCCTGAAACCATTTGCCAACAACCTGATCAACCCTTATCAATGTGGTTTTAGACCATGAAAGTTCCCAACTTATCAAATCTTCAAAAAAATTTGGCAGATCCTGGCAACAACCCAAGAGGTCCAAACCGATACCCACCACCTATTCATCGATTTGAAAGCCGCATACCACAGCATATAGTGACGAACTATGCAGAGCGATGTCTTGTTTTGGTATACAGCCCAAACACGTCCGTCTATGTAGGATGACGATGGAGAATTTTCGCTTTCTATTAAGGTCGGAAACGACCTAACCGAAACATTCGATACCAAAAATCGGTGCAAGTACTAGAACACGCCGACGATATCGATATCATGGGTAGGACTCAACGTGATGTCATAGCCACGTTTGCTAGTATAGAGAAAGAAGCGGCAAAAATGAGTTTAGCAGTAAATGAGGGTAAAACTAAGTATATCTGTCAACACGAAAGGGCACACAACATTGACGAATTGGACAGAACGTCACCATTGACAGATGTAACTTTGAGGTAGTACGGGACTTTGTCTACCTCAGATCCGCTATTATATATGACAACAACATCTCGTCAGAAATTGAACGAAGAAGTACTGTTGCCAACTGCTGCTTCTTCGGACTAAGAAGGCAATTCAGTAGTAAAACCCTCGCTCGAACTACTAAGGATATCCTCCATAAGACCCTGATCATCCCAGTCCTGCTCTACGGCGCTGAAGCATGGACCGTATCAAAAGCAGATGAAGACTTCCTCAGTCAATTCGATAGGGAAATTCTTCGAAAAATCTTTGATCCCGTTTGCGTTGACGGGCTATGGAGACGAAGATTCAACCAAAAACTATACGAGCTGTACAGCGACATGCCCTTTGTCAAAAAAAACTCCGCATTTGACGTTTAAGATGGCTAGCGCCTGTAGAACGAATTGACACCAAAACTCCGGCTCAAAGAGTCTTCGATTCTCATAAGTAGAGGAAGAGTTCGCCTAAAGTGGCGCGCATAAGTAGCAATTGAAGATACGTGTTAGTTGAGGCCCAGAGTAATTCCGGACTGTAACGGCACTAAAGTAAGTAAGTAAGTCAGCTTCCCGCAACGAATCGTTATAGGTGGCAGATGTTATAAATGCCGAATTTTGTTCGTTATTGCAGTCCGGATCTTGTTTTTCGAATTTCTCAATCGCGGCAATAACTACCTTGTACCTCTCGAGGACAGTTTTTGGTAGGTAGGAGTTTCTCCCGGTTTCTCGTCGTTCATATTGCAGCTTTAATGGTCGTACAGTAGCCACATTTGTTCACAATCTACTTTCAAAGTCTAAATTTATTAATTATGCTCTACAAGCGATATTAAAAAACCACAACACCGTCCATACAACATGCCTCGATAATAGCTTTACGTGACACACTCCAGTCCATGCACCAAATCGATTTCCTCTAACAAATGCATTCCAACAGTGAACACCAAAAATGCATCTCTGCAGCCATACACCCTTTACATACAGATTCCTGTGAACTTATTGTACGCCAGTAATCGGCGGAACTGATTTTGATTTCCGATTGAATTATCACCCACAATCCGTCAGCCTGGAAGTGTCCCTTGGATGGGTTAATTAATATTTTGCTTCCTGACCGAGTTGGCTTATTAATTTTGCACATAAACCACGGTTCGGGTTGTTGTGGACGGGATGGTGCAAATAATTATTATTTTGTATATTTTGCTACTAAATAATAAATCGAACTTTTAAAAAAATGTTAAAACACAAAAAATTGTAAATATTTAATTTTTTTACATTTTACATCATTAATTTTGTAGCCCCCGGATTTGGAGAGAAATCGACTTGACCGAGTTGAAACACTTTAAGGATCGGTTCACATCAGGCCTTATTTGGGACACCGGCTCCTGCGGGTGTCATGATTTACATGTTTTCTTATGAATAATGAAACTTTTGTAGAGCATACGAGAATTAAATGCAGCCCTTCGCCAGATGGCGATACTTTGGTGGTTGCGACAAAAGCCACAAACCATAAAAATTTCACTTTTTATCTTCGCATATGATTATTTCTGTGCCGGGACATTTTAAATTATAAATTTGAAGTTAAACTCCAACCGCAGACCTTTTAAAAATGCAGTGTGCTCGCTTCAATCATGCACCACTCGGCATGCACCTAACTGGGAGTTTATTTAATTATTCGTTATCGTTGTGCAATATCTGTGAATGGATTGGGTTTACTATCTTGCGAGTACATAATGTAGATACTCAGATATTCGTACGTGTGTTTTGTGCGTTGTATTTATATCTCCTTGGATAGTTGGATTTTCCGCATCCGAAGTTTAGCATAATTCCCTTGCATAATTCTCAGACTTGTGTCGGTTTTTTTTTTTTTTTAATTAATTTCCATTTTTGATTTGTATTCATGTAGAGTGAAGCACTGAAACCGCACTTAGGAAAACCGCATTCAGATGAACAGATTTTATTGTTTTTGTTTTGTTTTGTGTATTTTTTTATTTTTTACTCAACTATGTATAAGAAGTTCTTTTAGTATATTTGTAGGGAGAAGTTAACAATAGAACTTCGTTGACCAAGCAATAGTTCAACTTTTTATGGAAGGATAGCTACGAAGCAACAAAGAGCTTCGGACGAAATGTCTCGTTGACGACTACACCACCAAATAAAAAACACGTGAAATATTTAAACTCTGTAGAAGAAAATCTGAAACCAATCGCATAACAGATGCCCTTAGTTGCTGCAAAGCAGACCTTACTGCCATCCAGGATATACTCACTTACTTATTTAACCTAGTCCTTCACTAACATGTCACTTCAAGTTGGTTCAGGTCAGTTTCTACCTGCGCTCCACTTAAAGCGAGGTCTACTGTGTCCGACGTATGGTTGGGAATCGAAGACTCTGCTAGCCGGAGTATTTGGGTTCCATTCGTTGTCCTAACTATCTTTAATATCCAATGCGGATTTGTTTGATCAGGTGTGTGTTGCTGAACTAGCCCGTCAACGCAAACGGGACCGAACATTTTTCGAAGAATTTTCCTCTCGAATCGACCAAGGATTTCTTTATCCGCTTTTGATACGGTACATGCTTCAACGCTTTAGAGCAGGGCTGGGATGATCAGGGTCTTATCTGTAGTTCTTTGTAGTTCGAGTGAGGGCTTTACTATTGAAATAACTTCTTAGGACGAAGAAACAGCGGTTGGCAAGAGTACTTCTTCGTTTGATTTCTGACAAGAATTTGTTGTCACAGTTAATAGCGGAGCAGAGATAGACAAAGTCCCGTACTACCTCATAGTTATATCTCTCAATGGTGACGTTCTCTCCAATTCGTCGATGTTGTGTGTCCTTTCGTGTTGCCAGCATATACTTCGTCTTGCCCTCATTTATTGCTAAACCCATTTTTGCCGCTTCCTTCTCTATACTAGCAAACGTGGCTATGACATCACGTTGGGTCCGACCAATGAAGTCAATATCGTCGGCGTATGCTGGTAGTTGTACCGATTTTTGGAAAATTGTGCCTCTGTTGTTGGCTCGTGAGTTTTGCACAATCCTCTCAAGAATCAAATTGAAGAAGTCGCATCGCCTTGCCTAAATCCTTTTTTGGTATCGAATGTGTCGTTGAGGTCGTTTCCTACCTGATGGAGCAACGAGAATTCTCCATCGTCATCCTACACAAACGGACGAGCTTAGGCGGTATAACAAAACTGGACATGGCTCTGTATCTATCTCTGTTCATCTCTATGAATGCTGTCATATGCGGCTTTGAAATCGATGAATAGGTGGTGGGTATCGATTTGGACTTCTTGGGTTTTTACCAGGATCTACCGAAGTGTGAAAATTTGATCGACTGTGGACTTTCCTGAACTAAAACCACACTGACAAAGGCCGATCAGGTTGTTGGTAAACGGTTTCAATCGTTCACATATTACGGCAGATAATATCTTGTAGGCGATGTTGAGGAAATTATCCCTCTATAGTTGGTGGAGTGCAGAGTGTCTTCCTTTTTTGTGGATCGGGCAAACGATGCTGAGGTTCCATTCTTCAGGCATACTTTCTTCCGATTTGGCTTATGAATTGGTGGATGTTACTTACCAAGTCATCTCTGCCGGCTTTATAAAGCTCGGCGGGAAGGCCGTCATTGCCAGCAGCCTTATTAATCTTGAGTTTAGATATTGCTATCTTCACTTTACTCAGGTCGGGTGGTTCGCAGTTTTCACTGTCGTTGCCAATATTGAATGCTTCGTACTGCCTGACAGCGGAATGTTGTTCGTCATCGCTGTTTAACAGTCCGCAGAAGTGGTTCTTCCATATCCTCAGCATCGACTGTGTCTTAGCTACGATATTTCCTTGTTCATCTCGACAGGATTCTGTTCGA
Source organism: Rhingia rostrata (assembly GCA_949824845.1). Classification (NCBI taxonomy): domain Eukaryota; kingdom Metazoa; phylum Arthropoda; class Insecta; order Diptera; family Syrphidae; genus Rhingia; species Rhingia rostrata. The sequence goes on along the minus strand of OX463755.1, from coordinate 154,951,463 downwards.
CCCTTGTATCCTTGGCTTTGTAGTTTTACACTTTGTAAAACTTGCGAACATCGTTCTGGAGTGGCACATCTCTATATCCTCGATCGCGCGCTTTTCTTGCTCTTTTTCTTCTTTCTGAAAAGCCGGTGTTCTTCCCTTCTTCTTTGCCTATAGAGCTCACCGACAGCTCTCGTCTTCACCTGCAGCTTAGCCTTGTAGGCCTCGTTCCTGGCTGCAAGCGTCTGTCGGCATTTCTCATCCAACCAGGGATTTCTTGCTGGTGGGCGCGAGAAACCTAGCACATCAGTTGCGGCTGATCTAATGGCTTTTTGGCATCGTTGCCATTTTCTTGGCGGTTTCTTGCGATTGCAGTCTTTCGACATTAAATTTTTTCACAGAATTTCTGGATTGTAAAAATCAAAAAAATCCAAAAACTTCTTGCCTAAGTCAGGCACTTGTAACAGAGTTAATAGCGGAGCCGAGGTAGACAAAGTCCCGTGTTACCTCAAAGTTATATCTGTCAATGGTGAGGTTAGTCCAACAATATGTGTGTCCTTTCGTTTTGACAGCATATGCTTAGTCTTACCCTCATTTACTTCTAAACCCATTTTTGGGGTTTCCTTTTCTTTACTAGCAAACGTGGACTAATATCGAATTGAGTCCGAACAATTTATGAAAGATTGTGGTCAGGAGTTTTGCCTAGTCTTCTCAAGAATGATGTTAAAGAACCTTTTTTAGGTATCGGATATTTCGGTGAGGTCGTTGCCGATCCTGATCGGGCAGTGAGAATTCTCCCTTGCCATCATGCACAGACCGACGAAATTGGGCGGTACACCAAAATGTGGCTCTGTAAGGCTGTCGTTGTCGATTTGAATTCGATGAATAGGTGGTAGGTATCGATTTGGACTTCTTGGGTTCTTTCCAGTGTAAATTTGATCAGTTGTGGCCTTTATAAGACAAGAGCACATTAACAAGGGCCGATCAGTTTGTTGGTAAACGGTTTTGAGCTGAAAACCTCAATAAAATTGCGGCAGATAGGATCTTGTGGTTGCTGAGGTCCCATTTTTTAGGCATACTTTCATCTGACAAAATGTTGCTTATGCGTCGGTGAATGGTACTACCAAATCATTTCCACCGGCTTTATAAATCACGGTTTATATAATGTCATCTCTACTTCACTTAAGTCGGGTGGTTGCCAATTTTCGCTGTCTTGGCCAATATTGAATAGTTCGTCCTGCCTGACAGCGGGAGATTGTACGTCATCTCCGTTTAACAGTCTGCAGAAGTGATTCGTACGTATCTTGGGCATCGACTCAACTTCGATCTTCATCTCCAAAGGATTCCTTTCGTGCCTTGTAAACCTGGCTTTGACGTTTTAAATTTGGTAAGACTTACGAACTTATTTTCTGGAGTGATGTGCTATATCTTTGTCCTCGATCGCGGGCTTTTCTTGCCGTTTTTTTCTTCTTTCGCTGTTATTCCCTTCTTCTTTGCTCAATATCACCACTAGTCTCAACCTGCAGCTTTGTCTGATATGAATCGTTAGCGGACTTATATCAAGCGAAATCGATTTCAAGACGGTTAGTTATCACCTCGCTATGATCCGCATCAGACCAACGTTTTGCAGCATATACACACGGCTTTTCCAATGAGATTTAACATTATATCCAGGAGGGATTATACGACCTATTGTGTGAAGAACGAAGGTCCTACGAAGTACGTAAATCGAAATTGTAGACTTCAATGAGAAAATCGGTAAGGAAAACATCTTCTGGTGGGTTAGTTGGAAAACACAGTCTCCACAAAACGACCACAGATACTGGCTTGCGACTAGCTGACTTAAGAGGAGCATTAAATACTGTGATCGTCAGCACTAAGTATCCATGATTTTGAATTTGCAAATCAAACTGATGGTCAATTCGCCAACATAATCTAGCATATGATCATTGATGCGAGGCATAAAGCCAATATCCTGGATGTACACACATTTAGATAATCAAACGTTGACTCTGACCATTTTCTCGTCACAGCTTAATTAAGAGCTCGACTCTTCTGGATGTACATACATTTAGATGGGCAAACGATGACTCTGACCATTTTCTCCTCGCAACTATTAAGAACTCTGATGTCCAACGAGAAGAAGCACCAAATGTTGCAGAAAAAGAGACATCTTAGCCTTATTGAGCCGAATATGCCAGAGTCTACAAGGAACAACTGAGTGAGAGACTCCCTCTGTATCCTCAACCATCACTACTACCACCAGTGAGTGGAACTCAAAGAGGGATTTGATATCTTAAAAAACTTTAAGGCTGCGTACCATCTATCGCCTGGAGCTTAAAAGCGTGATTATATGGTTTCCATCAAAATTGATGGAGCTGTTTTGAATAACACACAATGCAGCATTTTGGTTAGACGAAGCTTAACCGAACTTTTTCAAACCTGCTTATCAATAAGAGAATCCAGAGAAGACTAGGTGAGTTAACTAAAACTATTGAAAAGGTTTTTTTTTGTGAAAACTCAACCCTTTATAAACTTACATGATGGTGTGTTCGAACCGACAGATATTTGCTACCAACAACATTGTTCCAGATTCATCAATGTAGTCTTCCTGTTCCCCAATTCATCACCATTGAACTGCAAAAATCAATGACAAAATGCCTCTAAGAAAGATTTACGATCTTACCAACGTCATTCTTTTTCGTGTGCGCTCGTAAATCTGTCAAAACGCGAACCACATTTTTTAATTCTCCACCAACCTGTGGCCAGGCCCACTATGCGTTTCTTTCCATTCATGCGAAACATCGATGGTGTCTCGTCGAAGAAGAGATTTCATTCAGCCCAGCTCCCTACGCATTATTTTCGAACCCACAAACGGCTTACGATCGAGTGGTTGGCAGGTACGACCCCTCTCTGCTAACCAACATTGGACAGCCCACAAAACCGCACACTCCTTGTGCCAGTGGCATACAATGGAAGCAGGCCACTAATTAAAATTAATTCTCCAGTAGGACGAAGACGACGTCGCGACGCGAAAATATAAGCGACCAACAACAACAAATAAATTTCATTACGCTGATGATGATGGATTTTATGCACCCGGGAGGCGAGCTTTGCGCGTCCTTACAATGTGTTAAATGGCCGATTGCATGACGTTGGAATTTGATTTATTGTCCTTTTCCCCACCATGGAGGTGGAGGAGGCAAACTTTTCCAATTTCGAGGTGTGAAATTGGCAAAACATAATTTACCACACAGTTACCCATTCACGATCCGTGATCCATGGTCAATCAGACGTCACAATGACGTTCAATTCACAATTCAATCAAAATGCTCAGGTACGCGAACGAGTACTGCTCCAATGATGATCGTTTTCCCTGGCAACAGAAGCAGAGCTTCCGCGAGCGCATATTCAAATTGCAAGTCGAATTAAATTAGGGTTCAGGTGCATTACACTCCCGTTCTTTGGATGAGGCCATTCGGGTTCTGCTCATTCGCATGGCATAATCGCCCCGCAGAGAGATGCCAGTCGTAGCCCTCTGTTAGTCGCTGAAGTTGGCTGTTGTTGAAGGGAAATTAACTTGGACAGGCAGTCGATGTTGATGTTGCGTTTTGTTGTATCCAATTTTAGGGAAATATTCAGATGGCGATGGAGACTGAATTGAAACCCGAGGAACTCTGGCAATAAGGTTGCACGTGATGCCAACGTAATGATGGGAAATTATGAAAGAGTAGCTTCTGATGTTTCACCTTCACGGTGCGCGCCTGTTCGAAATGAATGAATGATGGCGTAGTGCTGAGCATCAGAGGCGCATTCGCAATTGACAGATGCTTTGTGGGTATGATATCGATGCGGGGGGATCAACTGAAGATTGCCATCGAAGAGTTTTATGAATTGTTGAAGTTTCCTGGTTGCTGGATGGTACAAATAGAAGCGGTAATGTAAGTTCAATGATTTAGATGAATCCTCAGAGCTAGGTGTAGGTAAAAACATGCAATAAGGCATGAAGTTGAGTTGTCAAAGGAGATTCCTGGCGTACAAATATTGATCTTTCTAAAGTCCATGAATGGAGGTTTAAACGTCATCTAAACAAAGCATTCCTATATAGCCATGACGCATAACGCATGGGTTAGCTCAGGTAAGGATTATGGTACAACTAAACAGAAGTCGTCTTCGCGTATTTCATCAACGGTTATGGCAAAAACCCAACACGCGCAAAGCCATATCTGTATTAAGTGTATGTATCATGGGTGAGGATGGCTGTATGTATGTGTTTGCAAATTTTCACTCGGAAGCTATAAAAGGTCTACCCTGAGTGCTAAAGTCGAATTATATGGTAACCCTGCCAAGTCGTCAAGCTGTCTAAAAATCAAATTTCTTATGAATGATGGCCCGGTTAACACCCCGACCGCCACCTGTATTTGGCATTCATCACACAACACAGTGCAGGACTTAGGCTACTTTTGCGGTCAACACGAGGGGGCTCGCTGAACGGCCTGTGATACAACGGGTTTGCTGTTTGTAGTTTCTAACCAAAAGCGGACAAGCTTCTCGAATTGCGTTTGAGTGTGGAATCGGCGTTAAGGTGTAAATCAAATTATTTGTGTCAAAAATAAATTTTTAAAATCGATTTTGAATGTGAACCACACCTAAACGTCAAATTTTTTCTGCATTTCATTTGACATTTCTCAATTTCAGACTCAATTGGAACCATAGAAGGACACTCAATCGAGCAACATGTTAAAGTTATTCAGACTTATTATGAAAATGGGCGTTCAAATCAAAATGCATGTCGTGCACTTCGTGATTTTTTCGGTCAATTTAATCGTCCAAATGTGCGTTCAATCGGAAAAATCGTGCAAAAATTTGAGCAAACCGGGTTTGTAGAAAATGTGAAAACACCAGTGCATGCTCGTACAGCTGGTACTGCAGAAAATATTGCTGCTGTTCGCGACAGTGCGGCTGAAGAGCCGTCCACCTCAACTCGTCAACGTGCTCAACAGTTGCACCTCTCACGTTCGTCGTTGTTGAACATTATGCATAAAGACTTGCGTTTACAAGGTGCAATTGACTCAGGAACTAAGGCCTCTTGACCATTTCAAGCGTCGGCAATGGTTTGAATGGTGGCAAAAGGTGGCAACAGTGGATGATCAATTTTCGAAGAAAATCATCTTTAGTGATGAGGCACATTTTCACCTCAGTGGATTCCTCAATAAGCAGAATTGCCGCATTTGGGCGAATGATAATCCAAGACTGATTGTCGAAAAACCAATGCACGCACAAAGAGTGACTGTTTGGTGCGGTTTATGAGCGGCATCATCGGCCGTATTTTTTCCAAAATGAGGCCGGTCAGGCAGTTACTGTGAATGGTGTTCGCTATCGTGAGATGATTTTGAACTTTTATGGCTCGCTTTGGAAGATATGGATGTGGTCGATATGTGGTTTCAACAGGACGGCTAACGAAACAATGGCTATTTTGCGCGACAAGTTCAATGGCCGTGTTATCTATCGTGGTGGCGATGTCAATTGGCCGCCAAGATCATGTGATTTGACACCGCTGGACTTCTTTCCTTGGGGTTATATGAAATAAAAGGTGTACGTCGATAAGCCAGCAACAATTCAAGAGCAAAAGGATGAGATAATTCGGCACATTAACGGCATAGAACCTGAATTATTCCTCAGCTTCATCGAAAATTTGGACCATTGGATGGAGGTGTGCCGCAGAGGTCGCGGCGGCCATTTGGAAAGTATTTTGTTCCATGCGTAATTGAACTATTCCAATTTTATAATAATAAAAACAAAATGATAATAATTTCTAAATAATTTGTGTTTTATTTGAAATCAACATCGGCCCTAAATATTTAACCACCATTTATAGCTACGCACTTACTTACTTACGTAAATGGCGCTACAGTCTGGAATGAACCTGGGCTTTAGCCAACATGCCTCTCCAATTAGCCCGGTCCTTAGCTAACTGCCTCCAGTTGCGCACACCAAGTTGGTTGAGGTCGGTTTCTACTTGTGGGCGCCACTTAAGGCGAGGTCTTCCTCTACTGCGTCCGACGTCTGGCTGGGAATCGAAGACTCTGCGAACCGGAGTGTGGGTGTCCATTCATTCTGTCCTAGCCATCTTAAACGTCCAATGCGGAGCCCTTTGGTTGAATTTTCGTCTTCATAGTCCGTCAACGGAAACGGGACCGAAGAATTTTTGAAGAATTTTTCTCTCGAATCGACGAAGGATTTCTTCATCCGCTTTTGGGACGGTCTATTCTTCAGCGCCGTAGAGCAGGACTTGGATGATTAGGGTCTTATATAGGATCTCCTTAGTAATTCGAGTGAGTGCTTTACTACTGAATTGCCTTCTTAGCCCGAAGAAACTGTTGGCCAGCGTAATTCTTCGTTTAATTTCTGACGAGATGTTGTTGTCAGAGTTAATAGCGGACCCGAGATAGACAAGTCCCTTACTACCCCGAAGTTATATCTATCAATGGTGACGTGTTGTCCGATTAGTCGATGTTTGGTATCCTTTCGTGTTGACAGCATGTTTTAAGTCTTGGCTTGATTTACTGCTAAACTAATTTTTGCGGCTTCCTTCTCATCACGTTTAAATCACGTGAGTCCTACCAATGATGTCAATATCGTTGGCATATGCTAGTAGTTAGATTTTTGAAAACTGTGCCTCTGGTGTTGGCTAGTGAGTTTTGCACAACCCTTTCAAGAATCAAATTGAAGAATTCACATGACAGCCTTGCCTGAATCCTTTTTTTAATATCGAATGTGTCGGTGAGGTCGTGTCCGACCCTGATGGAGCAGCAATTGTTCTCCATCGTCATCATTCACAAAGGACGAGTTTAGACGGTATACCAAAACTAGACATGGCTCTGTATAGTTCGTCTCTATAAATTCTGTCGCATGCGGCTTTGAAGTCGACTAATAGATGGTGGGTATCGGTTTGGACTTCTTGGGTTTTTTTTTGGAACTGCCGAAGTGTTAAGATTTGATCGGTCGTGGACTTTCCTGGCATAAAACCACACTGATAAGGGCTAATCAGGTGTTGGTAAACGGTTTTAGGCGTTCACATATTACGGCAGATATGATCGTGTAGGCGATGTCTCTTCCTATGTAGTTGTAGTTGGCGCAGTTCAGAGGCTCTTCTTTTTTGTGGATCAGGCAAGCGATGCTGAGGTTATATTATTCAGGCTTACTTTCATCCGACCATATTTCACTAATGAGTTGGTGGATGGTTACGTGAATTCGCACACACAACTAATTATAGACGCTGGGTTCGAGAATTTTATGAATTAGTTAGTGAAGTTTTGACTCTGGTTTGTGTAATCCTTGAAATGTGATTAAAGTTTGGCCTCGTTGGCATCATTGATAGTGAAAATGACATCATTTCGAGATAATGGTTCTTCAAGAAACCGACCGAAATACATCTGATATTCTTGTGATCATCTGACAAATCAGCCGAGTAGTATCAACTGTCAGGAAAATCTTATCTCAGCCGTTTAGATTCAGCACAAACTGAAGGTCCCGTCGTTTTTCAAAAAGCATGCATGCATCCATAAAAGGTTGTGAGAAAAAGCTAGGTCATGCGTGCTGGCAAATTGGTATTTGTGTTTTGTTCCTCGCAAAGATTAGCACAACAATTTCAATGGCTATCCTCGAGTTGTTGGTCCATTCCATGAAGGATAGCTCCGCGTAGATATGTATGAATGACTAAATACAACAATATGATGGCCCACCCGAATACCTGAAGAGTTGTCAATACAAGCTGATGTACACCAGCGATGAGTCTTAAGTCCTTTGCTTGGTATGACAGTTCTACATTCTTGCTGTTTGTACAAAACTCGGCAACAGTGACAGTAAGTAAGCCAAGACTAACTCCTTAATAGAGCACTTGATAGATTGCTGGTAATAGGTAAGGAATAACTCCAATCAAGTAAAAGCCGTCTTGCGGTCCATTTTCTTTTTCCATGAATACACTAATCTACCTAGAAGATACAAACAAAAAGTACAGAATTTCCGCCACGTAAGCTATTTTCCTAAATACAGTCCTACACCCTATCCTAACTTACGAATGTGAAAAGTTGTCCTTTCCAAAATTCAAATTCAATGTCCTAAACATATCTATACGTACCTACAAGTCGTAACTAAATTGTATAAAATAAAGTCGACGTGTTCACTGCCTGCCTTACAACGTCCGGCACTCAATGGGCCCCCATACATTAGACAGGAAGGTAAAAATTACTGCCATTCGCATCCATTGGGTACACGCAATTATTTAGCTTGACCTACGCACCACCACAGCCGACCATTCGGTCATTTCCTTACAATTTCAATGGCCAGCAATTGGATTAGAGGATGTTAAATATTGTAGCCTATCGTTCCTGCAGGATGCACTGGTGCTTGAGCATTGTTGTGTTCTTTTGTCGCAGACATAAAGTCATCACACAGACAGGGCGTACGAATGCATTTTATTCTCACCCGATGCTGGGCAACACATTTCTTCGCTCCAAAAGACGACCTTGTTACGGTTACCCAGAGTATCACACCATCCCGACAACTGAGAGATGCAGATACTTTTCGGCCGTCGCATCCAGCACCCGCACTGACTAAAGGAGCATCGCGATTAATATACCCTAATCATTAACAGATGTCGTCCTGTTGTAAAACAAACGTGTCCGTTGGACAATTTGTTAGGTTTTTGCGAAGCAGTTGGCTGCGCCACTAGGATGTGTGTACATGCAAGTTTTACAATATCACGACCATCATGACATCATGTCCTATGAAGAGACTAACATTCAAAAATTCAAAAACAGGAAATGCATTTTCCAGACTGCCTACAGAGGAAATGATTTTTAGTTTTTATCCGCTCTGTCCAGTTGGGAAAGGGATGGCAACGGGAGCTGAATACGCATTTGCACATTGCGTGTGCTCACTGTACGCATTCGTTGTGTATGTGTGTCCTTGATATTCAATTACCCGTACAGCAGCAACTCTAACCCGGAATAGGGTTCACCGCCCACACTCATACACATAGTTAATGTTGTTGATTAGTTTCCAGGCCAATGTCCGTCATGTTGTCTGTGGCCGATCAAGTGTGAGATAATCAATTTTAGAGCTTTCGAAAGTACCTGTTGTTTTTGGATTGGTAGTCCTCTGTGACTTTAAAGTTTAAATAGACGTTGGTGAATAATTTTTACAGTATGAATTTTGATACACTAGCTCTGAGTGACTGGAAATTTTCAATCTTGTACAGCTTGTACAGCTCATATACAAAACTTAAAAATCATTTCTTGATAACAAATTTAATTAAATTAGGCCTACCAATCAAAAACCAATTGTAAGTATGGAGAACTACGAAAAGTAAAGTCAGACTCCTCTGGGAGGTACCCTTAGGTACCTTGAATATATCGCCTATGGTGGAATTATTTAAGGATTTTTATGAGTAGTACTACAAAAATTAAAAAGTCTTTTTTAAAATATAAGATAACGAGGCCCTGTTTTCACATACAGTTGGCGAGTCTCTTCTTTTTCTCTAAAATACCAAACATCAATGCAAAAATAATCGAGTTGAGAGCCTAGCTGTCGTTTAGACATTCAGTCATTTTATTTTTTGTGTTCCTTTAAAAATTTAAAATTATTGGCTCAATAGCCCTTACTTACTGACTTACTTAAGTGGTGCTACAGCCCGGAATGAACCTGGGCCTCAACCAACATGCCTCTCCAATTAGTTGGTTGAGATGCGTTTCTACTTGTGTCTTCCTCTACTGCGTTCGACGTCTGTCTGGGAATCGAGCCGGATTATTGGTGTCCATTCGCTCTACATGCCTTATCCATCTTAAACGTCCAATGCGAGTTTTTTGACCAAGGACATGTCCATGTTCTTGGCGTATGGTAGTAGTTGAACCGATTTTTGGAAAAATGTGCCTCTGGTGTTGGCTGGTGAGTTTTGCACAAATATCTCAAGAATCAGATTGAGGAAGTCACATGACAGCGCATCGCCTTGCCAAAATCCTTTTTTGATATCAAGTGTGTCGGTGAGGTCATTTCTGACCCTGATGTAGCAGCGAGAATTCTCCATCTTCATCCTACACAAACGTACAAGTTTGGACGGTATACCAAAACTAGATATGACTCCGTGTAGTCATATGCGGCTTTGAAATCGATGAATACATGGTGGATATCGATTTTGACTCCTTGCGTTTTTTCTAGGATCTGCGAAGTGTAGAGATTTGATCGGTTGTGGACTTTCCTGGCCTAAGACCACACTGATAAGGGCCGATCAGGTTGTTGGTAAACGGTTTCAGGCGTTCACATATTACGGCAGATAAGATCTTGTAGGCGATGTTGAGGAGACTTATGCCTCTGTAGTTGGCGCAGTTCAGAGGGTCTCCTTCTTTGTGGATCGGGCAAACGATGCTGAGGTTCCATTCTTCAGGCATACATTCTTCCGACCAGATTTGGCTTATGAGTTCGTGGATGTTACTTACCAATTCATCTCCGCCGGCTTTATAAAGCGCAGCGGGAAGGCCGTCATTGCCAGCAGCCTTATTAAGCTTGAGTTTAGATATTGCTATCCTCACTTCACTCAGGTCGGGTGTTTCGCAGTTTTCACTGTCGTTGTCAATATTGAATGGTTCGTTCTGCTTGTGAGCGGAATGTTGTTCGTCATCGCTGTTTAGCAGTCTGCAGAAGTGGTTCTTCCATATCATTAGCATTGACTGTGTCTCAACTACGATATTTCGGCATTTCTCATCAAACCAGGGGTTTCTTGCTGGTCTGCGCGAGAAACCTAGCACATCAGTTGCGGCTGATGTAATGGCTTCTTGGCATCGTTGCCATAGTTCTTCGACATTCGATGCTGGTGGTATGGTGTTAATCGAGAGGTTTAGGGATACGCGATGCGCGAAGGTCTTGGCGGTCTCTTGCGATTGCAGTCTTTCGACATTAAATTTGTTTACAGTATTTCTGGATTGTTCTGGCCTGGTGGATATCCGCATTCTAACCTTGGCTGCAACATTTTAGTGGTCCGAGTCGATGTTAGCTCCTCGGAATGTTCGCACATCCAACATAATGGATGCGTGCCTCTTGTCTATAGCAATGTAATCAATTTCGTTGATCGTTCGTTGATCTATAGACCGCCAAGTCCCCTTATGGATATCGTGGTGAGGAAACTTTGTGCTGGCTATAGTGGCATTTCTTTTCGTAGTCAATTAGCCTAAGTTCGTTACAAGGAGTGTTGTCGTGTAGACTATGATTTCCGACATCACGACTAAAGATGTCTTCTCTTCCTATATCCCAGCCTGATTTCAACATCGTACTTCAGTAATCGCTCATAGGTTTTTTCAAGGAGCTCCTAGAAGCAATCCTTAGCTATATCACCTTTTTCCTCGCGCGAGCGCATATAATGCTTATGTTGGTGAATTTGGCCTTGATGCGGACTGTTACAATGAATTCGCTAATGTCTTGGAAACATAGGACTTCTTGCCTAAGTCTGGCACTTATAACAAAACCGCATCTGAAAAGTCGCTGTTTCTGCTCACTATAACACGGTCCGTATAATATGTCACAGTATTTCTTGCTCTTTTTGTCCGGCCCATCCCATCGTATTTCCTGGATGGCAGTAATGTCTGCTTTGTAGCTGTTCAGGGCTTCCGCTAGTTGTTCGCTTGAACCTCTCCTGTTTAATGTTCTCACATTCCAGTTTTAGATACGAACGTCGTTGTCCTTTTTTCGTTTAACCGGGTCGCCAACAATAAAATCAGTCCTTTCCGGGGAATTAATGTTTTCATGGTTGGGTTGTTAACCCAAAGAACAACTCCCAACCAGTAGGACACGGGGCCATCAGTATCCACTACGGGATTGAGCGCTGCCGTTGGCCTTTCGGTTCATCCGCCACCATCTCTATTCAGGGGGCCTGACTAACCCTTGAAATTCCTAGACAGCCTATTGTCCGTATATGTTGAAGCAGCTTGTCTAGGTTCGCCTGGGACAGCAGGGCGGTTATTCACTCCGTGCCATTCTGAACTGTCTGGTAAAAGTGTTGCTGTTTTTCGTCATGTTATCAACGCCCCCGTTTATCGCTCAGCAAGTCAAATCAGGTTGGAGGAGACCAGTACCCGAGGTTTACCACTTGGAGGTTAGAAATAAGCACTTGTTGTAACTCTGACTACACATCAGAGTTACAACCACTGGGCATTGCCAAGTTAAAGCCAATCAGAGTCTACCCTTATTGTACCACACCCAACCATCGTTCGTAAGTTTTACCAAAGTAAAAAACATCAAAGCCAACAAGGCGCGGACCGAATCCTTTCAATGATGAAAAAGAAAAGATCCCAGTTAAGACACAATCGAAGTAGAGAGTAAGAATGAACCACTTATGCAGACTATTCTACGGCGATGACGATGAGACCATCTCAACTGCGCCAGCATTAAAGTCATAAGTCTTCTCAGCATCGCTTATATAAGATCTTATCTCCTGAAATATCTGAACGCCTGAAATTGTTTGCCAACACTTGATCGGACCCTATTAGTGGGGCTTAAGGCCAGGAATCTGTACAACTGATCAATTTTTCACACTTTGGCAGATCCGAAGTGTCTCAGAAGTCCAAATCTATACCCACCACCTATTCATTTTAAAACCGTGTACAACACATATATTGCTGCGCTCTAGCAGGATCGGTAACTATATACTTCTCTGAAACTTTCGACACCAAAAAAGTTTTAGACAAGATAAGACATTGTCGTGTGACTTCTTAAACTTTAATTTTTGAGAGGATTGTGCAAAAACCCAGAGCCAATACAAGGAGAGCAATCTTTTATAAATCTCCGCAACTACTAGCATACGCTGTCGACGTTGACATCACAGGTCTAATCAAACGAGATGATATCGCCACGAGCATTGAAAAGGAAGCGACTAAAGTAAATTTTAGAGTAAAACATATGAGAAGACTACAATCCGCTGTGCGGGTCGTTTAATACCCTATCCCATACTTAAACTTTTAATGTTTAATCCCATACTTTAAACTAATATGTGGACTTTATAGCAACGAAATATATATCCCAACAACATATTGTTCAGACAGTTTATCAAAATCTTGTATGATTCGACAAAAAAATAACGTTTTTCTCCTGCATATGGTATGAATGGTTTTTGTATTAAAACGCCTCCAAAAAGGAGGCGTGGATAAAAATGATTTATTGACGAAATGTGAATATTATCATTACGGAAGTACATGCGTCAAAAGTTTTTTGAATTTCTAAAAAATTGAGAAAAAACTGTTTTTAATAAAAGCGCCCCCAAAAAGTTGTCGTTTCACAAAACTTTCTTTAAACGAAATATATATGTATTGGGTTTGTCTGCAAATGCCCACTGTGGACGTGGCAGTGGGCAGATTCCAAAAATGTTTACACTTGTTCTGCTTCATCGGGCAGAGAGTCTTTATACCACATTTCAACTTTCTAGCTCAAAAATTGAAGCCCAAAAAACGGACGGATGGACAGTCAGAGTCGATCCATATACAGGGTATATCTATCGAAATTATTTCTCTATGTTTCAAACTTAATGTCAAAACTTATATAACACTATGGGTTAGGGTATAATAAAGGTTGTCAATAAGAATGGACACACAACATGAATAGAACGTCGACAGCTTTTTATGGTATTAGAACCTTGTCTTCCGGGGACCCACTACAAGCTTTGATAACGAAATGTCCTCAAAAATCAAGTGAAGAATTTTTCTCCCCAATCGCATTTTCTTCGGTCTAAGAAGGCAATTTAAGAAGTAAAGCCGTCACTCGAACCACTAGGGAGATTCTATAAAATACCTTGATCATCCCAGTTGTGGTCTACGCCGCCGAGGCATGGGCACTATCAAAAGCGGATAAAGAAATCCTTGGCTATGGGAATGCCGATTCAACCAAGGACGTTAAAAAAACTCCGCATTGTACGTTAAATATCACTTATTCTTAGGATCTGTGATTTTTAGCCAGACGTCCTTGAATGTTGCAACTGGAGGTTACTTTTATTGATTGAGGGCTTCCAAAACATAGTGACGAAGATGAATCGGCTTAATATGGAGTTTTTTTCCATACGACTTACTTGTTCCTTTCTTGCAACTTCAAAAACAAAATAAAAAAAATGACCACTAACTTACCACCCCATATCGTCCTCATCCCAACTCCATGTTGTGTGCATCGTTCAAGCCAATTTAATTTATTATCTTCAGCTATCCAGAGCAACCTCGAGAGGTGACAAATAACTATCATGTAACATCGGCTGACCACGAAATAATGCCCACGAAACATATGTAATGGGCTTTCCGACAAGCACACCCGATTCGACTACACTTCCACTACTGCCAACCGGCCAACCGCCCAAACAAAAGCATACAAAATGGTGGTGGTGTTGGTAGGCATTAACAAAATATATTTAAAATTTTATATGCGCACACATATAATAGAGGCACTGCCGAGTGGACGGTACCGTTTAGTTAGCCAGAGAGCCTGGCTACTCAACCAAAGAGCTGACACCAGCACCACCACTGCCTTCAGGCCTTCACCACCATCATTTTCATCCAGCGACATGTGCGTCGGAGGCTGGTGCAGTGATTCTGCAATTTTGTTGCAGGAGTCATTTAACGACAGGATAATGGAGCGAAGGACTTAATACACCCGCACTACGGGTCGCGCGATGGTGACAATTTTATTAAATATGGCAATGGGACGTCGCATGGTTCTGGCATATTTACACGCTCCACACCCGCTGACATATTTAGTATCGGGGTGGCTGCGCGTTCAAGTGAATACCCACCCTAAGTTAATCGCTTTAAGTCTTTAAACGGCTCAATTAAGTCCCAGGGCAGATCTGTTTACACAAGGCGTACTTAATTTGTAATCCGTCACCAACACCAGCATTCATCGCACCACTGGCTTAGAGGTGTAGATGCGACAACCAACAATTGGATTATGCTACTCAAGTTGCAAGTCCATCCTAAGTTGCTCAAAGTCTCCACATACCATATTCTCCCTCTGAGGAGCTGTGTAGTCGGTAGACAAAGCAACTGGTGGCCAATTTACCATAAATACCGGAAAGGCAATGAATGTCATCGAAAGGCGTAATAATTTGCCAAGCCTTTGGCATTTACGACATAAGGTAGTTCGCCACTTGCGATGGAGATGACTATTTCCTAGGAGCGTGGATGGCGTGTCTGGAGTTTGGGTCCAAATGTTCGATAGAAAACGGTAGCAAGGGTATGGTTAATCGAGTGGACAGCATATGGAAGTTATCGCGGCATTTAGTGGTTCATAAATTCAAAAGATTAATTCTTAGTCTTTATCGTCTTCCAAGGCAATGTGGGTCCAAGGAACTAAAGGTCGAGTTTTTTTTTAATTTAATGGCAAAGCCTTTGGCATTTTACTTTCCAGTTCAAAAATTACACAATTCTTTGTGGGATGTGACCCAATTCAAAAGGATTTAGGATATCGATAAACTTCCAGGTGTGGACAACAACATGCATTTCCAGTTAACGTTGCCCTCAAGATTGTTAAGGTGGTTCGTTGTTGTAAAATGAATAAAGACAATGGTCCTCGTCAACTTGACAATGGCCAGGTGTCGTAACTTTGACTACAACCAACTGTGCTTATTTTACTTCTCAGAGGTAACCAGCAGATACTAAACGACAACGACATTTGTATCTGCCTCAGGAATGTTGGGACACTTTATTGAAAAAGGTGCAGCCTAACAACTAGAAGATTACCTAAGCTGCTTTAAAACAGACATTACTGCCATCCAGGAAATACGATCACATGAGCCTGACCTTTAAACAAAATTTCAGATGGATGAAAGATGGCACAGTTCACAGGGGCTCTTTTTTGTAAGTTCTGTTCTTGAGGCTTACCTTCACCAGACCAAATTTTGCTAATTAGTTGGTGTACTTGTATAGCCCATGGGGGTCGGGCCCATATTAAGCGCGTCCTAGGCTGGTGGATAGAAGAACCAGCTGGAAAGCTAAGTATCGTTCAGTCGTTACTAAGCGATCGGCGGCGAATGAACCAATCCAAGCCGTCTTCATGTAGGTCCGCGACTATCTGGCTACTAAAACTAGCCGTAAGAATATTTTTATTCGAAAAGCCGGTGTACTCAGGCTCTTTTGTTAAACGAACAATTTTTATACAAGAGTGTGTTCAATAAGCAATTGCTGTTTAATGGCACATGAAGTTGGAAAGTTACTTGTTGTTGCTACTGATTACTTACCTGTTAAGTAGTGACTCAGTAACTTATGAGATTCGGGTCAGGGTTTGTTATGGAACCCAGAGGAAGATCATGCGAAGTCTCACCAGCAACTACAAGTTGTTGTCTTGTTATCCGACAAAACTGCTAAAGATGTCCTCTCTTCCTAGGTTTGCGCAAAATTCTGTTTTGTCCAGGAGCAAAGAAACAAAGCCATCATTTCCTCAGTCGTAGAACGAGCGCGTATAATGCTCATTACGGTGAATTCAGCCTTGATGCGGATTGTTATAATGCGTTTGTTGATTTCTTTTAAGAATAAGATTTCTCGCCCAAATCTGTTACAGATGTCAAAGTTTCTCGTCATCTATTTCCCCAGCTCATCACATCGTATTTCCTGGATGGCAGTTATTTCTGATTTGTAGGTGGTTAGAGGTTCCGCTGGATGGGTGTTGTAGACGGCTTATTTTTAACCTCCCAAGTGGTAACCGGTACTGGTCTTATCCAACCAGATTTGACTTGCTAAACGATAAGCGCGAGCATTGATAAGACGACGAAAAACAGCAACACTATAAACAGCCAGGTCAGAATGGCACGGAATGAAAACCCGGCTTACTGTCCCAGGTGAGCCTAGACAAGCTGCTTCGACATATTCGGACAACAGGTTGTCTAGGACTTTCAAAGGGTAAGTCAGGCCCCTTGAACAGAGGTGGTTGGCGGATGAACAGAAAGGCCAACGGCAGATCTCAATAACCGCAGCGGAAACTGATGGCCCCGTGTCCTGGAGTATGTAATAAATAAGAACTGGCCCTCCAGGTTGGGGTTTGTGCTTTGGGTTAACTACCCACCCATGGAAAAAAGTATTTGTTGATTGAGGATTGATTTTATTGTTGACGACTCTGCTAAACGAGAAAGGACAACGACGTTTGTATCTGCACCTGGAATGTGAGAACATCAAACAGGAGAGGTGCAAGCGAACAACAAGCGGAAGCCCTAAACTGCTTCAAAGCAGACATCACTGCCATCCAGGAAATACAATGGGATGGGCCGGGCAAAAAGAGGATGAAAAACTGTGACATCTACTACGGACCGTGTTTAAGTGAGCAGAAACAGAGACTATTCGGAAGCAGATTTGTTATAACCAGACTTAGGCAAGAAGTCTTATATTCCCAAGACATTAGCGAACGCATTGTAACAATCCGCATAAAGTCCGAATTCGGCAACATAAGCCTTATATGCGCTCACGGCCCAACGGAGGAAAAAGACGATATATGCTCGCAGCCAAGACCGAGGCCTACAAGGCTAAACTGCTGGTGAGGACGAGAGCTGCCATTGAGCTCTATAGGCTCTATAGTGTCCTGGAGAATCTAATAAATAAGAACTGGCCCTCCAGGTTGGGGTTTGTGCTTTGGGTTAACTACCCACCCATGGAAAAAAGTATTTGTTACGAGGCAACCAATAGCCTCATAATGGATTGATTTTATTGTTGACGACTCTGCTAAACGAGAAAGGACAACGAAGTTTGTATCTGCACCTTGAATGTGAGAACATCAAACAGGAAGGTGCAAGCGAACAACAAGCGAAAGCCCTAAACTGCTTCAAAGCAGACATCACTGCCATCCAGGAAATATAATGGGATGGGCCGGGCAAAAAGAGGATGAAAAACTGTGACATCTACTACGGAACATGTTTAAGTGAGCAGAAACAGAGACCATTCAGAAGCAGATTTGTTATAACCAGACTTAGGCAAGAAGTCTTATGTTTCCAAGACATTAGCGAACGCATTGTAACAATCCACATCAAGTCCGAATTCGCCAACATAAGCCTTATATGCGCTCACGGCCCAACGGAGGAAAAAGACGATATATGCTCGCAGCCAAGACCGAGGCCTACAAGGCTAAACTGCTGGTGAGGACGAGAGCTGCCATTGAGCTCTATAGGCAGAGAAGAAGGAAGAACTACGGCTTTTGAGAAAGAAGAAAAAAAGAGCAAGAAAAGCGCGTGATCGATAGAGAGGTGCCACTCCAGGAACGATGTTCGCAAGTTTTACCAAAGTGTAAAACGTCAAAGATGAACAAGGAAATATCGTAGTTGAGACACAGTGATGCTGAGGATATGGAAGAACCACTTCTGCGATGACGGCGATGACGAACAACATTCCGCTGTCAGGCAGAACGAACCATTCAATATTGGCAACGACAGCGAAAACTGCCAGCCACTCGATCTGAAGACCTGAATGAAGTGAGGTTAGAAATGTCTAAACTGAAGCTTAATATGGCCGCCGGAAATGACGGCCTCCCCACCGAGCTTTATAAGGCCGGCGGAGATGACTTGGTAACATCCACCAACTCATAAGCCAAATCTGGTCTGAAGAGTATGCCTGAAGAATGGAACCTCAATATCGTATGCCCGATCCACAAAAAAGGAGACCGTCGAAACTGGGCCAACTAGCAGAGGCAATAGTCTCCTCAACATCGCCTACAAGGTCCTATCTGCCGTAATACCGTAATACCGTAAACCGATCAAATCTCCACACTTCGGCAGATCCTGGAAAAAAACCAAGAAGTCCAAATACCATCATCTATTCATCGATTTCGAAGCCGCATATGACAGCATATATAGAGACGAACTATACAATGTCATGTCTAGATTTGGTATACCGCCTAAACTCGTCCGTTTGTGTAGGATGACGATGGAGAATTCTCGCTGCTCCATCAGACCTCACCGACACATTCGATACCAAAAAAGGATTTAGGCAAGGCTATGCGCTGTTATGTGACTTCTTCAATTTGATTTATAAGAAGATTGTGCGAAACTCACGAGCCAACACCAGAGGCACAGATTTCCAAAAATCGGTACAACTACTAGTATACGCCGACGGTATTGACATCATAGGTAGGACCCAACGTGATGTCATAGCCACGTTTGCTAGTATAGAGAAGGAAGCGGCAAAAATGGGCTTAGCAGCATATGAGGGCAATACAAAGTATATGACGTCAACACGAAAGGACACACAAAATCGACGATTTGGCCAGAACGTCACTTTTGACAGATATAACTTTGTTAACTCTGACAACAACATCTCGTCAGAAATTAAACGAAGAAATACTCTTGCCAACCGCTGTTTCTTCGGACTAAGAAGGCGATTCAGTAACGATAACTCGAACTACCAAGAAGATCCTCTGATCATCACAGTCCTGATCTATAGCATGGACCGTCTCAAAAGCGGATGAAGAAATCCTAAGTCGATTCGGGGGAAAAATTCTTCGAAAAATCTATCTTCGGTCCCGTTTGCGTTGAAGGGCTATGGAGACAAAGATTCAACCAAGAACTATATAGCTGTGCATCGACATACCTTTTTTCGAAAAACTTCGCATTGGATGTTTAAGATGGCAAGGACTTGTAGAACGAATGGACACTAATACTCCGGTTCGCAGAATCTTCGATTCCCAGCCAGACGTTGAAGGCAATAGAGGAAGACTTCGCTTTAAGTGGCGCGCACAAGTAGAAACCGATCTCAACCCACTTGGAGTGCCCAACTGGAGGCAGTTAGCTAAGGATGGGCTAATTCGTAAGGCCCAGGCTCATTCCGCACTGTAGCGCCATTTGAGTAAGTAAGTAAGAGCTTCCGCTTGTTGTTCGGCTACACTTTTTCTGTTAATCGTTCTAAAATTTCCGTTGTAGATACAAACGTTGTCATCATTTTTTTCGTTTACCAAGGTCGTAAGCTGTAGAATAATTTCTTCCTGCGGCTTTTGGTTGCTATGCACCAATAAGGTTTCCTGTGAGTAGCTAACAAAGTGCTACGGGAATGAACGATGTCTATGGGCCTGAATATCCCATCAGTTTTATATGTGACCTGTTGGGCGAATATGTCAGAGTAGCTCATATAGGTTCTTAACTTTCTTCATTAGGACTGTAGACGCCATCATTGACTCTTTTTTGGGACTTCTTTTGCTGCCGTCAAACTAGGGATATGTTGCAATAAAGGGAATTCAGCTCCATACTTGTGGCTGACATATAATGGAAAGCAACAGCAATAGTGGCAAGGATTTAAATACGTAGGTATATGATTCAAAGCGGTAGCGCACTAATTGAGGCACTAAAACACAAGACCTCATGCTACTAAAAACGGAGACTTTTGAGATATATAGAGCAACAAATCTACATCCACTTAAATGGTTAAATTAGTGGAAGATAACTTATTTTTACTGTCCAATGCGATGCAACAGCCCCCTTTTCCCCAACTCCAAATCCGCACCATTATTCATGATGAAATCCTAAAATACACAAAAAAAACAAATCCAAAGGATAACTCGCTCTTGTTTTCAATTTTCTCATTATAATTGACTTCTGACGAAGGAGTTGCTCGCATCATATTAACCTAAAGTCCATTAGTATGTCGAAGTTCGCAGTACACGTAGGGCACGTAGCTATAATGATGATTGCGTCTCATACGCGTTTCCTTCGATGCCATACATTTAAAGGCCGACACTGTGCCCCACGCTCTTTCAGCTGGATCTGCATTGTGTGTATATGCAAAATTGAAAGGAATTAACCAGATCCTCAGTATCTGAACGCCAGTTTCATTCAAAACGAAGAAAAAAAAAATTCCAGATCAAATCTAAGAGTTGGAGGGAGAGAAGAAACACACAAAATAAACGCCATACCGAGAGCTACCGAGATTCTCTTGCGGTTTCACACTTTTAACCAAACAACCATGCGAATCTGCTCCTGTTGTTGATGCGATGAACTCTAAATTATACACTCCCAATTTGACTGAGGTGATACGTCAGTCAGTTAACCGAAAATGTGTCAGGTTAGAGGTTAGAAACGTTAATTCCACATTATTGGCGGTAAGTGTTCTTACGTGCTTAGATGATAAGATGCTTAGATTCTAATGAATTAAAATACCACTTTCCCTTCATCTTCAATGTAAGAGAATTCTTAGTTGCATCCTTTTCTCATAGTGAGGCAAAAAAAGCGGTTAATTCCAATCAAAAGTCATGGGCAGTCAATCATGGCTGACAAGGCCAATTGTCGACATCCGCTACTGCATCGGCAGAGTGTATGGATGCAGATAGAAGTCAATGATCGATTGGATTGAGTGCCTTAGAGATGAGTACGAGGAGCTATGAGAAAATTATTAAAATTGTTAAGTTTTTGTTTGGTGTGTTTTTGAGATTCAGTAAGGCTTCAAAGACTTGTGAATGAAAGTACGTACTTTGACTAAAAAGTTCAAAATAAAGAAGAAATAGAGTTAATTGAAGTTGAATCAGAAAATAAGCTTCTAGGTTGTTATATGAAAAAGTGGCCGTTTTTGACAGGGATCCTTTAAAGCAAGGATGTTGTGCATTTTTTTTCTGACAGGTATCGTTGGTATATTAATGCTAGTGTGAACTGAACTTAATGGTTTCTATAGAAAGTGGCAGAAAATACCTCTTCTTGCTTTTCTTTACAATCTTACCCTTTAGTAGGTAACTTACACTTTTTAATAAATTTTCAGGTACCATCACTGACAGATCGCTCTGGGAATGAGTGAACACCGGTAATCTTCATTGGCAATCTTAGCGTGTTCCAGGGATAGCCTATGCCTAGTAAATAGATCGTTTTATAACTGAAAGAAAGGAACATCTACCATGGCTAAAACCATACTTCAATGTCAACTGGCGAAATATCTGGAATCTGTATAATCAAACTTAAAAGCTACCCCAGATTGCCTATAATTTTCAAGAAACCGCAACACCAAAATGTTTTAAAAGAAATTAAAAAACAAAAAAAAATTTAGTGTGAGTTCACACGTGGTAAAAGTGAAACTGTATTCTGCCTAACTTCTCTCTCTCACTCACTCTCTCTGTTTACCACCACCATAGTGGCATAGTGTATTCATCTCATTCGAGATGATTTGAACTGACATATTGGCCATGTTCCGGGTTTTAGATTTCTCAAGTTAACTTTGCCGATGCACTGTTTTCATTGGTCAATCGACCCTGTCACGTGAGTAAAACTGTTCGATTGCCCAATGAGAAGAGTGTATCGGCAAAGTTTACTTCCTAAAACTAAATTCTGGAACGCGGCCATTGACTAATGCCTTGGGTACCCAAAGTTTGATAACTCGCAGGTAGCAAGCTTTTGAGTTTTATGCAACTTAATTAATGTTAACTGTTCGAATCACAAAACGCGTATAAAAGTCGAATGACATACAATTTGGTAGAGACTTGAATTGGTGAAAAATGTGTTTTTACTAGATTTCAACCTTGTTCTGCCGCACAAACTAGCTTGAGGAATTAGAACTAGATATTACTTACCCAGACCCTCAGTTCCCAAGACTATAAAGCCGGCTAAATGCCAGTTGAACTCATCTCATTATCTTCCAAAAACCACCAACAATCGGAGTTCCCAAGTGTTCCCATGTTTAAAAGTTTTAGCTATCAATGAACAACTACATTGGATCAGAACTCACAACACATGATGGAATTTCATTTTCCAATTATTCCTATAAGAAGCTATGGGGGTGATCAAAGCTTCTTATATGAATAATTAAAAAATTCCATTTCATTTCGGTGGAATGGCAATTATTACTTCATTGAAATAAATGTTGATCAGTAAAAAATAAGAAATTATTTACTGCGAAAACTCTAATTAAAAATTTGAATATTTTTGGATAGTCATATTCTAAAATTCATAAGCTTTGTTTTCACACCATCTGGCCAATGATTGAATTTATACAAAAAAAAAACGCAAAAAGTAAAAGAAAATGTCCAAAGAGGGTTTTCAATGATAGCTATAACTGGGCTCTAACCGCGACTGTTTGGGCGACAACCGATATTTTATTTGATCTCTCTTTCTTTACACTTTTCGATTCATTAAATCGAATGCACAACGTCCCAAAAGAAGTATCACGTCAAAAAGCAAGTCATACAAAATTAGTTCCTTCTGCAAGATCTCCAGCGTGAAGATATTCTTTCAAAAGTTACACGATCCACCTTTCGTAAAGACTCCCAAACATAAGACCTTCAAACATTCAAAAGGCAATCTTGGTCAAAAGTACACTGAATACCTATATAATCAAATCTGAACACGTTGTCCTACCCAACTCAGACCAGATACCAAACGATAGAGGCGTTCCCGATACCAATGAGTATAGAACTGCATAGAGTGCGCTTCTCATACAACGAATATTTTCTATGTGGGGTACTGATATTGATACCCCAGTGTTCAAATTGCTACCCCAGTTTCAAACAACAGCATTGCCGACGCATACGATCTACGAAATTTCCCCTTCGCACTTACCGCCCGCGTCAGAAACGGCTACAAAATTTTAAGCTGTGATGCGTACTCTATGTAGTTCTAAACTCTTTGCCGATACCTAGCATTAGCATCTCGTTTTAAAAATGTCGTCATATGAAAACACCATCCTCTCTGAAGACAACACTCGAATTTCAAAAATACATCTTCATTATCGCTGATCACATACGCATTGAAAACTCTATCAAATTTACCTGTTTGGATTCAAGCTTGAACTACCGACTCCAGACGTCGGACACACACCTTCGGTAAAACAAATTTATGAGTTGTGACACCAAAAGAAATGTAGTACCATCGTTCAGCTGTCATTTCAACATTCAGAGGGCAATAACCATTTTAGCCACCTACCCTTTCGCTTGATTCCTTACAACAAAGGATATTGATTTCCTGGACTCACCGATGAGTTTCATAGTTTGATCTTCCTCACACACGTACCCAAATTTACTTATTGACAGATACACGCTTTCTTGGCGCATACCGGTGCACCAACGTCCTTTCTCCAAACAACATGCCAACACGAAACCATTCACGTGTGCATGTGTACTTCTAGCACGATGGCGGGACCTCCTGTTTTATGACGACTCCGAACGGCGAATTTGAGATAAGCTTTTCTTGACAATTGATATTTCTCGGTTGATTTGTCAGATTATCACGAGAGGAGGGCAAGTGAAAAATCATTTAGGGATTGCTACGGCGGCATGCGCGCCACTGAGCCTGTCGGTATTACCCTGGGAAAATATATTATGAATAAATATAAAAAGTGCGACCCTAAATAAAGGCGGTATTTATACTTAAGCATGCACTGTTGCTTAAATGATTATAGATACCGATTTTGCACTTAGGTAGTACTTAGAGGTTGCCTAAAGTTAGGCAATAAGAGATGTGTTTTAGTAGTGAATTCTAATGTTATATACTAACATTAGGTACCTGCTGAACATTTTATTTTAATAAGTGGCCGACTGAATACACCCATTATATGTGATTTTCCAACCACCTCCCAAACCTGTCAGCAACTGTCAGTTGGTGAAAGAAAGGAACAAAAAAAGGGCATTTGTCAACATTTTCTCGTGAAACGTTTTTGTTTTGTAAAATAGAACTTGGAAAATTAAATTTGGTAAAATTAATTAGTTGCATAAATAATGACCACTGCTGCTCGTCCGACATTTGATCCCGCCCGTGGTGGTACGGGTCGTGGTGAAAAAGATTTGAGTGCCCTCAGCAAGCAATACTCGAGCAGAGATCTTCCTGGTCACACAAAACTAAAATACAGGTATTGTCTCCATTCCTCAAATATTGTGCGTAGTTTTTATGTAAAATATAACATACAATTACTATTTACAGAGAAACTGGACAAGGTACAACCGATGAACTCCGCAACCGTGACTTCCGTAAGGAACTCGAAGAACGTGAACGTGAAGCACGTCCATCGAAAAGTCTCCCACCCATTGTTCGCAAGGCCATCGAAGCAAACAACGCAAGCAGCAACAAGCGTGCAAAGTTGGATAATGTAAAATTTTCTTGCATTTTCTATTAAAAAGTATAACCACCTAAGAATTGCTTTCTTTGTTTTAGGCTGCTCCTGCTAATCTCGATGCTGATGACCCCGTTGACAATGACAGCTCTGACGATGACTCCGATTCGGAAGATGATACTGCAACATTGCTGGCTGAATTAAATAAAATCAAAGAGGAGCGCTTGCAGGAAAATGCCCGCAAGGAACAAGAAAAGAAACAAGAAGACGAACGCATTCGAATGGAAAACATTTTATCAGGAAATCCACTGATCAACTATGCACCTGGCACAGCTGTCAATAAGGGTGGAGATTTGAAGGTAGGTAGAGAAATTTTATGAAATGCCAAAAAATTTGTTAACCATCGGTTTTGGTTAAGGTTAAACGACGATGGGATGATGATGTTGTATTCAAGAATTGCGCTCGGACCGAACCAGAGAAGAAGTCGCATTTTATCAATGACTCGCTACGCTCGGAATTCCACAAAAAATTCATGGAGAAGTACATCAAATAGATTTGCTAGCGTTTAGACGTCCTTTTAAAAGAAAAACAGAATTAAACATAAAACATATTTACTTACAGTACAATGGAACAGTGTTTGGTGTTTTAAATTTAATTTTCGGGGGATATTGAGGAAATAGTAGATTTAAACTTACAAGGGTTAGGCACTGTTCTTATATTATTTGTTATGGTGCTGAGTTAAGCTGATCCATGGCTTGGCTATTACTATTTCTTCGGACAGCATGTCATTTCGTCAGTCCCCTTGAGGCGGAAGAGCCGAATGACTGATTTTATTTTTGACGATTGTGCTAAAAGGTGCAAGGACAACGCAATTCGAATCAGCACTTGGAATGTCCTGACAAAGATATAATGAAAACAGTGGCAGTTACTACGGTCTTTTGTTATAGTGAGCACAAACATCGACTATTCGGAACTATGCTTTGGAAGATATTAGCGAACGCATTGTAACAATCCGCTTCCAGGCAACATTAGCCATATTGCAACAGGTTTTCTACGAGCTCCTTGACAACACTTTTGAGCGACTACCAATGTACGGTGTTAGAAACCTGCTAGGAGATTTTAACGCAAAGGTAGGAACAGAAGATAACTTCAGCAGTATTGTCGGAAAACAAACACTAGCCACTCCTGGCAACGGACTAGGCTAAGTGAAGAAATGCGACAATACTCAGCACATGGTTTCCTCACCTCGATAGCCAAGAGGGTCAATGGTGGTCAACAAATGGTTGATCAGAATTTTATGAAAATCGATATGCAAGAGGCATGCATCCGGTATTTTGCATATCCGAACCTTCAGAAGAGCTAACGTCGACCCGGACCATTACCATGTTGCACCCAAGACAAGAATGCGGACATCCACCACGCCACAACTGGTGTGTCAGTTTTCTCGCGCCCACTAACAAGAAAGCCCTCGTTTGATAATAATGCCGACAGATGCTCGCACCCAAAAACCTGGGCTACAAGGCAATGCCGCAGGTG
The DNA here is from genome assembly GCA_949824845.1 of Rhingia rostrata. Lineage (NCBI taxonomy): Eukaryota > Metazoa > Arthropoda > Insecta > Diptera > Syrphidae > Rhingia > Rhingia rostrata. The sequence continues at coordinate 154,924,938 of OX463755.1, read as the reverse complement.
AGTACAAGAGTTGACATTTAGCTTTATAGGAAAGATAAGATGGGAAGAACAACGGCTTTTAAGAAAGAAGAAAAAAGCACACGGTCTAATACATAAAGAGGTGTTTTTCCAGGTTCGTAAGTTTCACAAAAAATAAAGCCTCTACGCCAGAGATATAAGACGCAAATTATCCTGTAGAAATGAACAAGGAGTGATGTACTAGAGACTCAGTCGATGCTGAGGTTATGAAAGAACCACTTCTGCAGACCGTTAAACGGTGATGATGAACAATCTCTCACTGTCAGGCAGAGCAAACCAATATATTGGCAACGACGGTGAAAACTACCAAGCACCCCTACCTAAGTGAAGTGAGGCTAGTTATATCTAAACTTAAATTTAACTAGGCTGCTGGGAATGACTGACTTCTCGTTTCGCAAACAATTTGGCAATTAACATTCACCAACTCATAATCAAAATTGAATTACTTAAGTGGGCGCTACAGTCCGGAATGAACCTGATCCTCAACCAACATGCCTCTCTAATTAGCCCGGTCCTTAGTTAACTGCCTCATGTTGCGCACTCCAAGTTGGTTGAGGTCGGTTTCTACTTGTGCGCGCCACTTAAGGCGAAGTTTTCCTCTACTTCGTCCGACTTCTGGCTGGGAATTCAATACTCTGCGAGCCGGAGTATTAGGGTCCATAGGGTAGGCATCTTAAACGTCCAATGCGGAGTTTTTTGACCAGGGGCATGTCGTTGTAAAGCTCGTAGAGTTCTTGGTTGAATCTTCGTCTTCATAGCCCTTCAACGCAAACGTAAAATTTGATCGGTTGAAAGTAAGTCTTAAGAATGGAACCTCAGCACCTTTTGCCGGATCCATAAAATAGGGAACCCTCTGAACTGCTTTTATAGAGGAGAAACCGAAAAATTGGTTTACCAACAAATTAGGGTAAGACCATGCTCATATATGGTATCAAAAACGACACACAACAGCGACGAATTGGACGAAATGTCACCAACTACAGATAAAACTTTAGAGGTATTAGGAGATTTTGTCAAACTCTAGCTCCACTTTAAACTCTGACAACGTCTCGTCATAAATAAAACGTAGAATTACAATTGCCAATCACGGTATCTTCCGGCTAAGAAGGCAGTTTCGTTGTAAAGCCCTCACTCAAACTAAAATAGAAATCCAATACAAGATCTTGATCATTCTAGTCAAGCACTAAGGCGAACAATTCTTCGAAAAATATTTGGTACCTACCGTTTGCGTTGACGGGATATGGAGACTAAGACGCAATCAAGAGATAAGCGTGATGTACTGCAACAAAAGCCTGCCAAAAAAAAACTCCATATTGGATGTTTGAGATGGTTGGAACATGTATAGCGAATTGACACCAATACTCTGGTTCACAGTCTTCGATTCCCAACCAGACGTCTGACGCAGTAGAAGAAGAACTCGCCTTAAGTAGCGTGCACAAGTAGAAACCGACGTCAACCAACTTGAAGTGCGCAACTGTAGATAGCTAAGGACCGGTCTTATTGGAGACATGTTGCTTAAAGCCCAGGCTCATTCCGTATTGTAGCTCCACAGAAGTAGTGTATGACATGAGTTATTGCTCTCATAAAGTACGCTTGTTGAATCCTTAGCATTCAAACGCCAATAAGACACAAACGTAAAAATCCGTTCGGGTACTTATGTATAGAATATAAAAAAATGGCAAATCTAATTTTATTTTTCTTTGCTCATCTTTTTCTAAATTTTCTCCGTACGCACACCCATACGGCTTTGTGAAGTTTCACATCAAAATTTACAGGAGTACCCGAACGGAACTCTAATGTTTTCCGATTTACTAAATACTAAGATATTCAATGAATATAACTAGATAATACCTTAAGGTATTCATGCAAAGTCAAGTTTACAAAATTGTAACCTTACGAAGACCTTTCATGAACGCCCTAAAACTGCACCACTAAATAATGTCATCATAGACCATTGAATGTCCGTTTTCCGGTTTTTAGTTTTACGAAGTTAACTTTGCCGATGCACTATTCTCATCGGCAATGTTAACTTGGGAAATCTGAAACCCGGAACACGGTCAAAATCCACCGCGTGTGGGGTTGTCTCTTTTCGGAGGAAAACAATGAGAATTATATACGGTTCATGAGACTTCTCCCTCGCACGTGCGTTGTCTCTCTCATTAAAACGTCAAAATCACTTGGAACCAATCAATGTAAAAACAATTATTTGGCGGGAGTGCTATTTTATGGGGATATTGCATTAAAAACATGAAAATATAAGTTGTTTACTGTTAAACAGCATCAGCCTTATTCATAAACTCATTATAGGCAGTGTATAAAGTTATGCACTCCTTAAAATGCCTATGAACCCAAGAACATTATGCATAAAACGTATGCAACGTTGAATAGAGGTGCTGATGATGGTTGAATAGTGCCTGTATAAGCACATTTTGTTTTTTATTTCTGTATACACACTATTTTTAAATGTATTTTTGTATATTAACAGTTGTGTTCACTGTTTAATTTATTCAAATCATAATTCTTCAATACCAACCGGCTCAACAATTTAAACTATGTCAACAAAATGTTATTACAGTGTTGAATACAACAAAACCAACTAAATGTAACCATGTCATAAGCATTCACATAGTACAACTTCTCGCAACTAGTTGTCACTATCATCCTCAGATCGGTAGTCAACTGACAGTTCAATAATCAGCTGATAACATTGTACAGCGCAGTATTTTGTATTTTTCTTCGGTGTTTTGTAATTACTTGGATGGTTTCAACTTAACTCGCACTCGGCGGAAAGTCACAAACAAAGAACCAATCAAAAGGTCCAATAAGACAAATGGGAATTTCAATATTTATTTTGAAATCAATTAAATTATATGAACAAGATACAAGTGATTGAACAGAAAAATACTTTTTCTCTACTGAATCGTTACCTCATCCGTTTAATTAAAAAAAGAATACTACCAGCAAAAACAAACAAAAAAAGTAAATTTAGAGTGAATAATAAAAAAAAACAAATTGAAAGAGCAATTATTAAAGTAGATGGGAAGAAAGAAAAAAATCCAGTGCAAATAATTTCACCATCCAAAACAAGTGTTGGAGTATCGCGAACAACGTCGAATTTTATTTAGTGCAAGAGTGACGGGGCAACGAAATCTAAGAAACATGGAAGCACCTACTGCAACTGCCGATAAGGCTTCAATTTTAGAAGGTAAGTTATCAGTGCGATTGAAAACCCATTGTCTGGCTATTCAACTTTGTCCTCCTTTTTTGGAAAAGAAGAAGGCAAAAGAAGTTGTGTACATGAAACGCCACTTCATACGTGTACAAAATAATTTAATTATAAATTAGGGGGTGGGTATATCGCATATCGCGTTCGACATTGCTTAGAACAATTGACCTGCCCAATGGATAGCATATGCCTTTCATATCGGAAAATATGTAGATAATTCCAGACAATTACTTTCAATTATAATCTCCCAACTCCGACAAAAAATAAATGAGTACGCTTTCAACACGTCACTGCGTATATCTTCGCCACAAATACCTGTTGCTATTCGCTACGCGCTAATTTATATCCATAGGAATAGATATGCTCTGCATAGTTCCATTGTGATATATAGAGCAGAAGTAATTTTCGAGCAATTCAATCCAATGGACAGAGAAATTGCTCTTTTATCGCTTGGAGGTTGGGATACGTGTAGATCGGGGAAAAACATTCTTATCTTGGTATGCAAATATTTTCAACGCGCTTTTTGCTGGCAAAGTCACATCAATATTGTGATGGGCTTTGAGATGACTCATCACGGCTAGTGGTCTTGTGAATGCATGCGTGTAGTGATTTTCAGGCATGCATTATTAACGATGGCCGTGTATAAATAGATGGAACTGAAATAGTGAACTTAATGTGTGATTGACATGACATGGCGTTTGGAAGCATCTTTTCGGATAAAGTGGTGGTTGGGCATAACCTAAACGTTTGCTATCACTAAAACCCTGACCCTACTTGTCGAGGAAGCAAGTTACAGTTTAGATATTCGTAACAAAATACATTAGATAACTTTTTACTATAGAGCGTGTCGATCAGCTGCAGTAGATAACAATCTGTGCGCCATTTGGGAACTTTAGTCAGTCACTATTATCAGCGATCTATGATGCCATCAAACCGTTGACAAGGCAACAATACCATTGAATGCTTTTATGGAATCTCAAAGCATTTAACTGAGATATTCTGCGAGACCTATTTTGGATGGACTAGTCTTTGTTTCAAACTGAAAAATTGAACAAATTTCAAGCTTTCTCAGGACATTTTGGTCATGAAACAAGGAAGCCTACGAAGTTTACACGCTTTTTTCAGTCTGGTATTGCGATGGGTTCCTCATTAAATCGGAGGTTCGGTTTTTCTTGGGTCTGCTGTTCAATGATTCTTTTGTCGGGAGTTTTACTGTTTATACGCACAATGTGTCCTAGTCTCGACGTAGTTTTACAGCCAACATGGGGAACCATAAAGTAAGACTGGTACGATTTGGTGTCCGGTAGAGTAACTCTTTAAACTTCCATGTTAGGACTCGAACTTGGGTCTGAGATTCAATGATTCTCTTGTAAGGAGTATTACTGTTTTTATGTACAATGTGTCCTAGTCTCGACGTAGTTTTACAGCCAACATGGGACACTAAAAAGTAGGACTGGTACGATTTGGTGTCCGGTAAAGTATCTCTTTGGACTTCCAAGTTAGGAGTGTTGATGGCATTTGTTCGCTAAACCAAATTAGCGTAGTCAACCTTTATCATATCTTCTCTAAAGTGTCGGATGTTAATTTTGAGGCAAAGAAACTACTACCCCAACGCAATCCAACGTAAATCCTTTTACAACGGCAAGATACTAACAACCAATGATGTCGATTTCGTCTGCGTTTTCCGGTAGCTGGAAATATTGTATAAGATGTAACCTTCCATGGTAACACCTTCCAAAGAGTATAGAACTACATAGAGTACGCATCACAGCTAAAAAATTTGTAGCCGTTTTTGACGCGGGCGGTAAGTGCGAAGGGGATACTTCGTAGATCGAATTCGTCGGCAAGGCTGTTGTTTTATGCTGGGGTAGCAATGTGATCACTGGGGTATCAATATCAGTACACATAGAAAATATTCGTTGTATGAGATGCGCACTCTATATAGTTATATACTCTTTGCACCTTCCTTGTACACTATAAATCAGCATGAGATTCAAGAAATTGCATGATACCGAGTCTCCTTGTCGGGATCCGGTGCATGTTTGCGAAGCTGCTTCCAAACTCAAGCATCCCGTGCCCTTCATTGTAAGACGATTTAACTGCATCAATTTCAATGGAATCCTGAATTCAATCATAGTTTTGTAAATCTCAGATGGACGGCATTAAAGTCGATGAACAGATGGCGGGTCGCGAATTGAAATTCGTTATTCTTTTTCAGGACTCGGTTTAGATTGAAAATTTGGTTTATAGTCGATCTGCATCGCCGGAAGACACTCTATTATGGCACGACCTATAGACGTTTATATAGTACGTTGGATAGCATCTTGAATGCAACATGCTCCAGTAGTTGGTGATCGGCTTTCTTGTAGATGTGGCACATGGATATTCGAGTCATCGGTCATAATTTCGTTTATTCAGACTTTGTTGATAGTTCGGTGGAAGAACTGCCGTCACTGCCATCACCTCCGTAATTGAAGAGTTCCTCTGTTAATCCATCAGAACCGACTGTCTTGTTAGTCCGCTTTTAATGGCTGTGCTAACTTCTTCTCTACTGTGACGGAGTGTTATCTCTTCATTGTTCTTTGGTATATCATTCTATCCAAATTATATCCATTAAGCAGGTGCTGAAAATGCTGTTTGAATAAATCTACAAATTCCCTGAGTGTCTGTGAGTAGGTTGTTTTTGTTGATACGTTTTTACGTTGGAAGCCGAAGTCAGTTTTTTTGTAGCTTGACATTCTAATTTGAGAAGCTGCTTGTTCTCCTTTAGCCAACGTAGAATTTTCTTTTCTTACATTTTTATCGCTTTATACCTAATTTTTCTTCACCGCAAGTATTTTGCGTGGTAGTGTCTTGATATGTCAGGATAAGACAAACGTACGTAGCAGAGAACACACAGCTTTCCATCTTTTCGTGGGTGGATGGTAACATGTGACGGTTACATCTTTATTGATGTTGTGATTCTGCATAAAACAGGTGGTACTACATATTAGTGGAAGGTGGAGACTGAGAATAAAGCGAGGGAGTTTCTCACTCAATGGTTCGTTGCAGACTCTGGCAATCTCCGGTTAACTAAAGCGACCAACGTGTCGTAGCTTGTACTCTTTGGACAGTCGAGCTCAGACTTTGGCTGCGTCGAAAAAATGGTCAAAAATGTGCATACAGGATGCATATCTCGCATTCATGAGCACATGTCTTGGGCGATTTGGTTAGCGGCTCGACCATATAGATATCGCAATATTGGTTTATTGATTTGAATGCGTTTATTGTTTTGTGGGTGCTGTGCTATCCAACTAAACTGTTTTCCTTATCGATTGTGGAAGGGCATAATCGTAAGTGCAGGTGCATAATCGTAAGTCTTTTCCCGCGGTCGTTCCAGGTCTAAGTGTTTGAGGGGATCTGTTATCCGTCTGTCGCATCACATATATTTTTATCACGTGGTAAGATAGTAACCCTGATGGCACAATCCCCATCATGGTGGCCAATTCCATTTTGTTAGGGAAACACGAAAATACGTGGCCAATTTGTAAGCCACTTCTATTAGACATTTTTCCAAAAAAGTAAACTTGCTTAAAGGTCGTATCTCCAAAAAATATATGTAAACAACAAAACGTATGTAGATGGAACTAAGCGGTTTAATTGCATTATTTGGGTAATATAAGACCAAAGAAGCTAAACCACTCAATATAAAGTAATTTACGTCGCTTTTGAATGTAGTCAGAACGAAAACATCATTATCACGTCTACGTACACAAATAAATCATGTCGAAATGAGTAGGTAAAGATGTTTACCAAAGAATAAGATCATGCCATCCCGAAAATGTAAAAGCTGCTAAAAAACAAATGCTTATCTATTATGAGTCACCCAGAATAAATGTTCACATTGATGTGACTTCAGCATTGTCATTGGTTTTTAATAGAAAGCACGTCTTGTAATTTGTATCACTGTTGGAGAAGTCACAGCGGAGATTACTAGGTTTTTCTGTAACAACTTTTGTAGAATGAGATCACTACCTTCCACAAGGAAATGTCAAATAATCATGTACATTGCTGATAAGTAGATTGGTAGATAAAGTTACGATCTGGGTCATGACACGTAACCCTTTCAAGTTTACTGAATTCTATACATGAGTTTTCATCGAACGCTTCCCTCAATAAGGCGATTGATTCGTTAGCTGTATGGCATGTAGAGCCATTCTGTTAATACCACAACTTGGCTACATCAAGATCTTGAATTTTCGACAACAAAAATGTATAAGCGTTGCTTTGTAACGACAGTAACAGAACCTACCAAAGTTGATGTTCGAATCGTGCTGGGAGATTTTAACGCAAAGGTAGGACGAGAAGACATCTTTAGCAATATTTTCGGAAAACATAGCCTACAAGACAACACGTCTGGTAACGGACTAAGGCTAATTGACTTCGCTACGGAACGAAATGCCACTATAGCTAGAACACAGTTTCCTCACCTTGAGATCCATTAGGGGACATAGCGGTTTCCAGATCAACGAACGCTCAACGAAATTGATTACATTGCGATAGACAAGAGGCACGCATCCAGTATTTTGGATGTCCGAACATTCCGAGGAGCTAAAATCGACTCGGACTACTACCTTATTGCAGGTATGGTAAGAATGCGGAAAACCACCACGCCACAACAATCAAGAAATACTGTGAAAAAATTGAATGTCAAAAGACTGCAATAAAAAGAGACCACCAAGACCTTTGCTCTACGCGTATCCCTTAACCTTTCGATCAACAGCATACCACCAGCATCGAATGTCGAAGAACAAAGGCAACGATGCCAACAAGCCATTAGATCGGCCGCTACTGATATGCTTGGTTTCACGCGCCCAACAAGAAACCCCTGATTTGATGAGGAATGCCGACAAATGCTCGCAGACCAGAATGAGGCCTACAAGGCTAAGCTTTAGGTGAAAACGAAAGCTGCCGTTAGCTCTATAGGCATAGAAGAAGGGAAGAACACCGGCTTTTCAGAAAGAAGAGAGCAAGAAAAGCACGCGATCGAGGATATAGAGAGGTGCCACTCTAGGAACGATTTTCGCAAGTTTTATCAATGTGTAAATTGCTCTATACAAGGCTCGAACAGAATCCTGTCAATATGAAACAAGAAATATGGTAGTTGAGACACAGCCGATGCTGAAGATATGGAAGAACCAGTTCTGCAGACTGTAAATCGGCGATGACGAACAACATTCCGTTGTCAGTCAAAACGAAACATTCAACATTGGCAACAAGAGCGAGACCTGCCAACCATCCGACCTGAATGAAGTGAGGATAGCTATATCTAAACTCAATCTTAATAAGTCTGCCAAAAATGACGGCTTCCCCGCTGAGCTTTATAAAGCCGGCGGAGATGACTTGGTAAGCAACATCCACCAACTCATAAGCCGAATCTGGTCGGAAGAAAGTATGCCTGAAGAATGGAACTTCAGCATCGTTTGCCCGATCCAAAAAAAAGAAGACCCTCTTAACTGCATCAACTACAGAGGCATAAGTCTCCTCAACATCGCCTACAAGATCCTATCTGCCGTAATATGTGAACCCCTGAAACCGTTTACCAACAACCTGATCGGCCCTTATCAGTGTGGTTTAGGCCAGGAAATTCCACATCCGATAAATTTTTCACACTTCGGCAGATCCTTTAAAAACCAAAGAAGTCCAAATCTATACCCACCACCTATTCATCGATTTCAAAGCCGCATACGATTTATAGAGACGAACTATACAGAGCCATGTCTAGTTTTGGTATACCGCCCAAACTCGTCCGTTTGTGTAGGATGATGATGGAGAATTCCCGCTGCTCCATCAGGGTCGGAAACGACCTCACCGACACATTCGATACCTAAAAAGGATTTAGGCAAGGCGATGCGCTACCATGTGAGTTCTTCAATTTGATTCTTGAGAGGATTGTGCAAAACTCACGAGCCAACAACAGAGGCACAATTTTCCAAAAAATCTGTACAACTACTAGCATACGCCGACGATATTGACATCATTGGTCGGACCCAACGTGATGTTGGTATAGAGAAGGAAGTTTGCTAGTATAGAGAAGGAAGCGGCAAAAATGGGTTTACTAGTAAATGAGGGCAAGACGAAGTATATGCTATCAACACGAAAGGACACACAACATCGACGAGTTGGACAGAACGTCACTATTGACAGATAAAACTTTCAATACGGGACTTAGTCTATCTTCGCTTCGCTATTAACTCTGACAACAACATCTCATCAGAAATTAACCGAAGAATTAATCTTGCCAACCGCTGTTTCTTCGGTCTAAGAAGGCAATGCAGTAGTAAAGCCCTCACTGGAACTACTAAGGAGATCCTATATAAGACCCTGATCATCCGAGTGATGCACTACGGCGCTCAAACATGGACCGTCTCAAAAGCGGATGAAGAAATCCTCGTTCGATTTGAGAGGGAAATTCTTCGAAAAATCGTCGGTCCTGTTTGCGTTGACGGGCTATGGAGAAGAACATTAAACCAAGAACTATACGAGCTGTACAGCGACATGCCCCTGGTCAAAAAAACTCCGCATTGGACGTTTAAGATCGCTAGGACATGTAGAACGAATGGACACCAATACTCCGGCTCGCAGAGTCTTCGATTCCCTGCCAGACGTCGGACGCAGTAGAGGAAGACCTCGCTTTAGTGGCGCGCACAAGTAGAAACCGACCTCAACCAACTTGGAGTGCGCAACTGGAGGCAGTTAGCTAAGGACCGGGCTAATTGGGGAGGCATGTTGGTTGAGGCTCAGGTTCGGCGCCACGGCGAAGAGCGTGTGTTGATACGCAGTAGAAGTGAAAGTGTCTTCTGGTTAATTTCTTTCTCCATAGTGTATTCATCTCTTAGAGCCTCCGCACACTCATGTCAGTTGAAATCATCTCGTGAGCCTGTCCATTAATCTTTCAAATGTGATTTTTTCCAAAGTTCGTGTGCACATTGCCCATTCTCTTACAAACTTACCAACAACACGCTCTGTCCCGGAGCGGTTCCCCATCTAAGTAACAACCGCGAATAACGCTACTTGATTTCGGAGATCTGGCAAGAACCGATTTTTTTTCGTTACACATTTTCGTTTCATAAAATCTAATTCACACCGTCCCAAAAGAAGTTTCACTCCAAAAACGATATATACGTCGATATATATCTTATCACAATAGTCTCTTCTAAATTTTCATTAATTTTTGGATGAAAGGCGGTCAGTTCACTTAGCATTCCTTTTGTACATACAGGTCAACGATAAGCCTAAACGCAACATACGCAAGATAACTACAAAGGAAAATGTTTTGCAACAATGTAAACTAATCGTGTTTACGTGTTGGAAGAACTTCATTGACATGATATTGTTAGCAGGTGACTTTTGAAAAACATTGGCGGCTTGTAAAAACACTAAAACTCAATCTATCGGCTATCGGAAATAGCAAAATCCTAAAACAAGAATCATGATTGGTTAAATGAACGAGCAATACTGGCTGAAGAAAACAAAAGACTGATGATTTCAAGGCTGCTGCAACGGCCTAGCTATTAGTGCGTTGGACCCCTGAGTGCGGGGTCCCTGGTTCAAATCCCGAATGTGGCACTGATAAAAGCGTGTTGTTTTCACTGATAAAAGCGAAATTTCGGGTTCAAAGTCGGAGCAGCTAGGTTTGAGGCACTGTATGAGCTGCTAATGCAAGATTTTCGTTTGTTTTGATCATACAAATTTTTTAAATTTTGTTTAATTTGCCAGAATTGCCACACACTTTCTACAAATGAAAACACGAAAACGGGGGTTTCACAAGTATGTGTTCCTTATCCAATTGTATTTTCAGATAGTGTACATAGCCCCGTAAAATGTGGTAGGGCTTATCTAAAAGTTCTTTAAACATGCTGACTATCTATTTCTTATCTAAGAGCCACGAAACGTTACAGCTATAGATTAAAAAAGTAATAATGTCTTACAATCAATGTTATCAGGTCATCTTTGACTTTGTCTTCACGTCAAGGCTGCAGAACATGATCGATTTTTTTTACTCGTTAAAAGCCCTAGCCCTTACTTATGTAGAGGAATGCATGCTAGGATCTAGATTCGTATAGTCAACACTATGAAACGTTAGCCTAACGATTTACGCTAACAAAGGCACACCATCGGGTGGAGCCTCCTCTTTGTTGTTAACTGTAAATACGTGGGCTATAAAATGTGACCTGGGTATTAATCCGAGTAAAGAAATTAGAATTCTTCTAAATTCAAAAAACAATTTACCGGCTCTTCTTCTCCCAATTCTTAATAGACACGCACTTTCAATCTATAGAGCTGTGACCCATATGCGGACATGCACATGCTGTAGGACTATGTATGGCTTCCACCACAAACTACCGCAGCTGTCAGTAGTTGGAGACAGAGATACCCCACCTACTAGAATACTAGAGCAAAACACCGATCACTTAATATTTCTTCAACAACCTTTACCATGGTGAACATCTCAGGCGCATGATCGCCTTCTGAAATATCACTGGCAATGGTACAGACAGTTTAACCTCGAACTGGGATCAGAAATCTGTCTTGTCTTAGCTTGACTATAGTCGGGGGTTGGTGGTTTTCGCTTTCGAAGCCATTATTGAATGGTTGGATCGCCATTTAAGAGTCTGCAGATGTGGTTCTTCCATATCCTTACCATCGAATGTTCGTGCGCCATTTAAGAGTCTGCAGATTTGGTTCTTCCATATCCTCAGCATCGACTGTGTCCCAACTACGATTTTCCTTGGTCATCTCGACATTATTCTGTTCGTGCCTACCCTGGCTTTATAAAAATACAAATTTTTGGCGCAAAAGGCTCGTTAGTACCCACGGCCGAGCTTTCTTACAACCATTCATGTGTGCGTGTGTACTTCTTGCACGATGGATGGGGACCTCCTGTTTTATGCCGACTCCGAACGGCGAATTTGAGATAAGCTTGTCTTGACAACTGATACTACTCGGATGATTTGTCAAATCATTACGAGGGGAGGGCCGGTGGAAAATCATTTAGGTGTTGCTACGGCTGGGAATCGAACACAGACCTTCTGTGCGGCAGCTCATCGCACTTTTTTCACCTTGGTAATATTTACGAACACTAATCCTGGAGTGACACCTCTCCATACGCTTGATGGCGTGTTTTTTCTTGTTCTGTTTTTCTTTATGTAAAGCTGGTGTTCAGCAGCTCTCGACTTTGCCTGGATCGCTGCCTTATTGCAATCTCATACTTCGGCATGCATCAGAAGTTTTTCGGGAGAGACCTAGACTTTGTTATAATTTCCGACTTAAAATCACAAAGGATAATTCTAACATCCTGCTTCCCACATAGGTTAGGTTAGGTTACAGGGGCTGCACACTTAGACAATAAAGGTGCGTTGTGGTACCACGTTAATCTGTCGACTTGCCCTATATTCGTTTGCATAATTGAACCACCCAGAGCTGACTATATTGCGTAGGAGGTTTCGGATATTAATTTTAGCCAGCTCACCTAGATTATCAGAGATGTAGTTTGCCAGGTAAAGTTTTATTTTTTCATCGAGCAGAGAAGGTGAGTAATATTTTCCTCCTATTCTTCGTCCAAGCAGCTTCTACAGAAGTTATTGCTAAAGAGTCTCAGTATTTTTGCGTGTAGGCGTATAGGACAGTATCCTGTAAGTACACCGATTATGGTGCTGATGCTTGATCTTTTCAGCATTGTCAAGCAGATGGAGCACTTTTCATTATAGTGTGGCCAGAGTTGCCTGAATATTTGTCACGTTTAGCCGTTTATCCATCTGCAGTTTGCTTTCTTGTACGCATCCAGCTTGATTTGTGATTTTCATAATGCGAGGGACATACCTAACATTTCTACTGGCAGTAGAATCTCAAACGTAGTGCCCTGTCTGGCAAGCTCATCCGACTTGCAGTTCCATGGCATGTCTCTGTGGCCCGGCACCCAAAAGAGGTGAATGGCAAAATGCTCTGCCATCTCATTAAGAGATAGTCGGCATTCGTGGGCAGATTTTGATTTAAACGAGGTGGATTCCAGGGATTTGATTGCCGCTTTACTTTCACTGAAGTAAATTTACTTCGTGGATATTTTGTTCTTTTTCAGCCAGGCCATGACTTCCATAATGTCATGATGATTTCCGCCTGGAAAACGCCACAATGATAGGATAGGCGAAAGGATATGCTTCGGTTAAGCATCTCTGAGAAAACACTACCACCCACTCCAGATTCTGTTTTACCCATCCGTATAGATGTGAATCCAGTTATTGGTTCCGATCGTATCCAAAACCATGCCACGTACTTGCATGATTCTGTGAACTTTAAAACGACGCCATTAAATTCAGGAGGTCAATGTGCGGGAATTTTCATGTCCGTTTGAAAATGACTAATTCCCCATCGGCCAATTTAGACAGTACAGGAAGACTATTTTGTAATAGTACTCTGAGGGTATTGAGGTATTTCCCTGATGCAATCACTTTGCATCCTTCTCTTTCTAGATTTACTACTAGCTCGTTGACCACTAGATTGGAGAGAAAAGGAGATGGATCGCCCCTTTAGGGGTGCCACAGCTAACAGAGCTACGTGCGGAAGAGACGCCAAGATTCGTGTTAATGGTTCTACATGTGAATAGCTGATAAATTAGCGTTCCCAACTAGTCATCCACATTTAAATCCGAAAGCGCATTAGTGATTGCTTCTGCTTTGATGTTGTTAAAAGCTCCTTCGATATCATGAAAAGTTTTGTTAACAGTGTCTTCGACATCAAGCAGCTCGTAGAAACAGATCATGGTTTCGCATTTTCAAGCGTGTGCGGATATAAGGCTTATTTGGCCTAATGTCAGAATTCGTTTTCTGATATCTTGGGAGCATACGACTTGACTACGCTTATTACAATTCCAAATCCTAATAGTCACTGATTCTGTGCATCTTCCTTATGACCGCCTCCAACCACATTTATTTCCTGGATGTTAGTAATGTCTACATGGTAGCAGCTTAGTAGAATGTTCACTTCGTGTTCGGCTGCGTCTATTCTTTTACGGGTTCTAGCATTTCAGGAGCAGGAGCGTCGTTGTGCTTTATTTCGTTTAGAAAGGTCGTCAACGGAACGGTTAAGTCAATCCTATCCAATGCTCTTGGTTGCTTCGTAACAATGGAGTTATAACTTGATTTAGTAGTTAAATCAATGGTTGCCTCCCTACCAGGTGGGATACTTACAATTGTTTGCCCCTGGTAATAGTTTGATTCTTTAATAGTTCATCATTCATAAATTATCGGCTCAATACGTACCCTCTTATCAGAACTCAGCATCATCTGAGGTCAATGTCCCGTGGTAGTATTTTGCTCTAGTTGTCGGAAAACAAAAATTAACCGCGAATTTCGCATTCATTGTGTGCAAACGTCCCGCCTTAGATTTCTTTGCAAAACACACCAACGGTTACTTCACTCTGTAGTGCAATCTTAACACAACCAGCATATGGCTTCCATGCTAGTGTTTTAGTTTCCTTGACTGACACACTGCCTGCCTCACACACTTCAAAGTATTTGGTTACACTCGTGCTCAATAGTAATAAACCCTCCGGAATGATTATGTGGTTTGTTTGCTCAGATTCCCTTCATATGTGTATTTACTTGTTTCCTGCTTTATTTCAGGCATTATAACCAATCTGCTGGATTGCCTATCGGACAAAGATGAGACAGTACGAATAGCTGTGCAAAATTCATTGGTGAAAGTACTAGAAAAGAATCCAGATAAATCGACAGCGATTCTAGCTGAATACAGGTTAAAAAACACAAAGTTGAGTGACCAAATCATTGCCATCTTGTTGAGGTAAGTGCCGCTTTTCATATTGTGCGAGTAAATTGTAATCCATGTGCTTTTTTTTTGTAGAGTTCTCGAAATTGTTGTCAGCTCAAATGTGTCGATTAATAAAGATACATATCAGACGATCATCACATTGGCCATCGATGAACTCACACGGTCCAATGAGAGTGTACCAATGATTCAATCGCATGCGTTGGCGATCTTGGTCGCCATTGGGAGAGAAGACTGCAAACTAGTATGTATATGGATTGAGTAGTTGAATTCACATGTACATTGGAATATTTTGTTAGGTAATGGAAGCGTTGATCGCTCACACCAAAGAAGGAAGCGTCGCTCATTTCATGATATTGCAATGTATGGGCACCCTTGCTACTGCAAATGTCGCCGGTACAGTTCCATTTATAAAGACCGTTCTTTCGAAAATCCTCCCCAACATGGGAGGGATCAAACAGGACCATGTCAAACAAGCGCATGCCTTTGGTAAGATCATTCTAGTAGACACCATCTAAGAATTGATAATATATCATCCATTTCAGCAATTGGACGTTTCAGTGAAGCCCTCCTTGAGGAAACAACAACAGAAAAAATCGACGACACCGCCCCTGAACCAATCGACGCTTCATGCTCCACAGAAATCTCAGTCGCATACGATGTGCTATTTAATCAATGGCTACACTCCCGTGAGCCAAAAATCTGCGTGGAAATACTCCAAGCGCTTTCCAGTATGTACCCACTTTTACCAAAGGAGAAAATTCAAGACCAATCGCAACGTCTGATCCCCAGCATTCTAAATCTCTACCGCAGATCCATCGAGCGGAATTCTGTAACACAGTTTCTGTCCTCAGTACTGCGGACAAATATCAAAATCCAACCCACCATTTTAGATCCAATAGCGGATGCTTTGGTGACGAGTCTCTTCGACTTGGTCTGTGTACATCCAGATTATGAGAAACCGCAAACGGTTAAGGGTCACTATGAAGTGCTTCGATGCTTTGATCTTCTCTCCAGTGTCTATTCTGATAAAATAATGGAAATGGTCCTCATCCAGCTGCGGAACAACAGCGAACGTGAGCGCATTAAATCTCTTCTCATTCTCACTCATCTGACAAACACGTCCACCGAGAATATCGAGCACAAAATCGCCGGATGTATGGATGTCCTTAAGGCAATGACTACTGCCGAAACGCATTCGATAAAAATGAAGATGACTCTGTTGAAGACAATCGTGGCATTAGCGCAGAAAGCATTTATCAAGGATAAAGAGTTTGTGGCATTTATTGTTCGACACTGCTGCAAGCACAGCAAGATCAACACCGAACACGGTACCACTGAAGAGCACCACGATTTCATGCAAATCTGTGAGAATTCTCTCTTCATGTTGTCCTCCACGGTGGGTACAATGGATGAGTTGCTGAAACGTGAGTTGTTGAACTACTACATTCAGCTGTCGTATACCAGTGCCGCTTCGACCATCACCAAGTGCATGGGCAGCTTGTTTTCAAAGAATCCCAACATCGAGTTTGAGGTAAACCCCGAACCGGACGATGAAGCGGGTGGCAATACAAAGACGAAAATCACCGTTCCCAGTGCAGAGACTGTGTTTGCCAGGAGTCTGTCTTTGTTGGGCAACTATACCGACATCAAGCGCATCTCAAATGTGCTCTCGTTCCTCAAGTACTATTATCCGCATTTGAATCCCGAGCTGGCCACCCTGTGGGACAGTAAAATCCCCGAACTTCTGCTGTTCATTGGAGTGGAGAAGACATTCTATCTTTACTTGACGCAGTTCATTAGCAAATCGGTGGAGTTTCTGCAGCACAATGACGAGAATTTCGCCGAACGTCTAGTCAACAAGATGTCCGACCAAATGCTGACGTACATGATTCCCACAACCGAGTCGAATATGCCGCCACTTATACCCGAACGCGGTATGATGTTAGAGGCTATTGGCCTCACCCTCTGCCACATAGTGGACCAGCAAACGATTCTGGCCAAGATCGACTTGATAGTTGGCTATGCAAAGCTAGAGAAGCTAGACAAACACATCTCACATGCAGACTATGAGAAGAAAATAGTCTGCGCAGCTCGAGCACTCGGCTACGCGTCTAAAGTCCACTCGGCATTGGTGGTTAAGAAGCTCTCTGAACTGGCAAATCTAGGTGCTCGTAAACACACAACAGGATTCTTCAGCAATCTACACTTTATGAAGGACACACACAAGGAAATCGAGTTGTACAAGACTAATCTGTTGGTGGTCAAATCCTATGGCTACATAATGGACGACGATGAGGTGGGAAGCAACCAAATTGACGACACGATCCTGTCCTTCCTCATACAGCAGCTAACTGAGACGAAGGATCACACTATGATGAAGGTAGTTCTGCGGACATTGCTCTGCATTTGCAACCAGATATTAAGGTTCAAAGAGGAGTGCTCGAATCCGTTGAAATTCCGCAAACCTATGATGGACGCAGTGTTTGGCATTCAAATCGAAGCACCCTTTGACGAACTACCATTGTTGCCGACAATTCTGAAGCTCGGCACTAGTTTTGTCCGTATTGACTCAGAGAATGGCGCTGAATTCGATGGAGGGGTAATTTTCGAAATCGCCTGCAAGAATTTCTTCTCCTGTGCGAGATTTCTACGAACCAAGTTCGAGTCCACTGAGGAGGATGAAAAGAACAGTTTCCTAGCAAAGCACTTGAATGAGTCCCTACCCGAGTTGAACTCGCTTGTTAAGGTGATTATCGAATACGATCCATCACCAGCGACCCTGGATCTGATCATTTCCATACTCGAGTGCTGGACTAGGGATGCAAACAGTGAGGTTCGAATTTGTGCCAGTCACGTGCTGAATAACTCGTTGGAGGTTTATATCAAGTCGATGCGCATTGGCGGCGAGGCTCCATCAAAATTCAATCAGACCGGCTCGATGCTGGGAAAGATAGTGCCGCGGTGCATTGATTCGAATGCCACTGTGCGACAAGTGTCGGTGGAGATTCTGCAAAAAACACTGGAGATATCGTGTATCTATGAGACGCTGACAATAGCTGACAGCAGTGTCGATTGGGTGAAAGAAATCGAGATGGTCAAGGAGAACATCATCACAGACGATCCGAAGAAGATCTACCATTTGGCGGGCAATATTGCCAAGATCATCGCGCTGCGAATGTCCAATTTTCAATATTTACAATTTTGGTAAGTCTTGTGAACGCCACTTTGTTGAGTTAGGTTTTTTGATTGCATTTACTTTCAGTAAAACGCTCCTACATTGTTTGAAGGACACCGAGCAGAGCTCTGCAATTGGTGCATCGGTTGTATTGAAGTTCTTCATTCAACAGAAGGGCTCAGAATTGTTTCACGCTATTCCTGATCTTGTTAAAGACAGCTTGTCGGCCATCAATGACTGTGACATCACAAGGGCCAAGTCGGGAGTACTTAAGGCGATTGCAGCACTGACCAAGCATCATCCTAAATTGGTCTGCTCCGAGATGCTCGCACAGCAATTGCCTTTTGAGGAGTAAGTACTACGATTGCTAGGAAATTGAATTTAGTTTACTTCATGGATCCTCTATCAACAGGAACGTTGTGGAGTTCTGGCACATAATTTGCATCGATTCCGAATTGACGGGAACGATTTTGGAGAATTTCTTAACAATTCTATCGTCTTCGTGCCTGTACGAGCCGAACGAGACTACCGGAGACCGGCAGAAAATCGCCAGTGTACAGCCGTTTGCGATATTCTGTGCAATGCGCGAAATGTTCCCCTGCAAGGAAATCAATGCGGTATGTGGCTAATTACCGCTAGACTGGTTTTAATCCGTTAACGTGTTTCTTTTAATTTCAGCAACTAAAAGAAAAGTTCCCCGAACTATTCACGATGCTGCTCACCTCTCTGGCAACATACACCAACCTCGCGCCACCAATGCTAATGACAAAATCATCACCCACATCAGGAAAAGCACCCGCTCCACCATCCGGCAAGAATAAATATGGATTCATCCCGAACAAGGACTCGGTGAAACTAAATCCGTGTCAAATTGTTCTGGAAACCTTCCAAGCGTTCTTAGCGAATCTTGAAATGGAACAAATAGCCACTGTCCTGACGATCTGTAACAGTTTGTCAACCAGCACTGATCTTAAGAATTTCATTGAACTCCTAACCCCGATGGCGTTCGGAATCGTCAACCAATTCACTGTCAGCTCGACTTCGATGAAACAAATCGTCAGCACACTCAGTAAGTACGTATCGAGCCCCTACGATGGACAACGCGTTGCTGCAATTGGACTCTACTCAAGACTGGTACCACTTCGTCCGCTCGGAGAGATTTCATCAACCATCATGATACATCTCAGTTCGGCGTTGAGTGATCCAAATCCTGTGGTACGTGGTCTGAGTATACAGGGCCTGGGTTATGTAGGTCATTTGACTGAAAATGACATCGATATCTACACGGAAACAGCTATCACCGCTCTGTTGAAGGGCATTGATGATACCAATAGGTAGGTGGCAGTCAATTTGCTAGTACTTGACTCACATTCTGTTTTATTTCAGCGATTGCTTGATAAACATCCCACTGGAAAGCAAACGCGGCTTGTCGCGAATCCTTCAAATGCTGCCAAGCGATCGTGTAGAGTCATTCCATGTATCGTTAGCTATTCGCATTCGGCCGTTCTTTGGAAGTTACTCAATCGAGATTCGTGAGGCAGCGATTATTCTTTTTGGAGATTTGTGTGAATCGAAAATGGCCAACAACGACGGCAGTATGACGCCTAATTGTTCATCGGAGGCCTTGAGGGAACAGCTGTTTGCAAACTTCTTCCCGCTTATACTGCATTTAAGCGAAAGTGAACCGACAATCATAAGGGTGAGTGAGTGAAGTGGCTTGGGTTGTCTTTTGTTTGGTAGATCTTTGGATTTATTTGAGCAATACTTGCTGACGTGGTTCCTGGAGATTGAAATTTGAGGGGGGATCAGGGGGTTCCATTATAATAATGCACGTATAACTGTAAAAAAAAAACACTCTCTGGACATTTCGCCCATTAAGCAGCTGATAAAAATGCTGCCTAAACAGATCTACAATTAATTGCGCGTCAGTGACTAGGTTCCTCACTAGGTTTATTTCCTGCGTCCCTACTTTTAAGCCAGCTGCCAGTTGTTTGGATTTTTTGCATAATTTACAGATGTTCTTGTTGTTGCGAGATTTGATTGTTTTGAGCTGGTAGGCTGTGTTCCCTTTTTCTTACGCAGAATTTTCTTCTTTCCCCTTCTTCTGGCTCGATACCCTATCAGCGTGGCGAGTGGCTTGCGTTGTAGCGCCTCGATTTGTGACTATCCTGTCATTTGTCATAATATCATCATATCATCATAACCTGGTAGCCTTTCGTGGTGTCGCCTACTTCTTTAATGATATTGCGATTCTCTTTCCATTGGGTGTTGATATTGGTGTCATCCTCCAGTAATATCAACAGTTTGAAGTCTCTCACTCAGTCGTTGTTTGTATGTCCCGACTATCTCCGACTCACTAAGGTGACCAACGTGAAGTCTCTTTTTTGCACAATTTGTAGATTACATCGCCTTGGATAATCGGGTTCTGAATTTGGCTGTGACGAGAAATGGTCTATGTCGGCGTTTGCCCCTCTTAAAGTGTGTACATGATGTTATATGGTCGATTTGGTTGCCGGTTTGTGGATTTTAAGCCTAGTGCTATGGATCACAGTATTACATGTTGCAAAGCCTATTATTCGGAAGCCTTTATCTGTTGCGTTTCGTGTTAGCTGTGCTGTCCAACTAACCCATCGAAGATTCGATCTTCGCACATTCAAGTTTTTTAATTGCACTTGGGGTGTACTTTTCAGATGCATGCTGTTAAGTTGTTGTCCATAAACATTTCGAGCCTGGTTGGCATATGAGAGGATTCGTTATCCGAGGCTCTTTTTGCAATCTAACCGGCTATTTTTTACGTTGTAAAAAAAGTTACAGTGGAGGGCCAATTCTTTAGATACCCCATCGAAACAAAGCCATCATCGGCTCATCTGCCACCATCTCAGTTCAAAGAACCCTGACTGTGTTAATGTAGCTCAAATAGGTTCATCCGAACTAGAACTGTTGACGCCCCCTTTGGAATGGAATAATGCTCAGGTCATCCACTGACCGGCAAAAAAAATGAAAGATATAAAATTGTGCGGTTGTGGCCGCGCACTCGCCGAGCGGCAAGCTCAGCCTAAAGTTGCCTAAGTGTGAATACAATTCTTCCCCGCTCTCATCTGCTGCCGCCAAGTATTAGCACAGGGATATAAACCCCATCTACCGTCAAGGTACTATGCAGTCAGCGGTCTCCACCAGAAGGCTGACAGTCGGAGTTTGTAGGCATCAATGTTTGATAATTTGTACAAGTTCACTTCTAGTGTTATGTCACGGTCCTCATTTGCTTCCCAATTTTCCCAAAATGTTTTGCATCACATGTAAGTAGCATTTCTGTGGAAACTTGTGTATAATTTGACCAACGATTTTATCGGTATCACTTAGTTTGAGGGTTTACTGTGCAGAGAAAGAGCCTTTGTGGTTAAATTCGGCTGTCATATCCCGAATCTGCTTTGTTATATGGAAGCAGTGTCTGAACGCGAATTTCACAAAAATGTGTGAACGTGAATTGTGAATCGGCGTCCATACAACATTCAAGAAACTTCTGCCCAAAAAATCATCCCTACCCATGGGGTCTATTGGATAAAACCAAATATGGAGTACGAATCACAGCTAAAAAAGTTTGTTGACATTTCAGACGTTGGCGGTAAGTGCTAAGGGGAAATTTCGTCGATCGTATGCGTCGGCTATGCTGTTGTTTGATGCTGGGGTAGCATGTGAACACTGGGGTATCAATATCAGTACCCCAAATAGAATATTTTCGTTGTATGAGATGCGCACTCTATTAACAAGGTGGGCCAAAAGAAGTCATCCGATGTTGTTTGGCCCTCAGAATATTGGTTGTGGCTCGAGCTGTGTGTGCCGTTGCTCCGTCCTGTTGGAACCACAATTCTCCAGTCCTAATCCGTCCAATTGAGGCAAAAAAATCGGTTAACGTGGCCCTATAGCCCGCACCGTCCTCTGTTGTCGTTTCACCAGCGGCGTTCTCGAAAAAAATGGCACGATGACTCCTCCAGCTTGATCAGCTCAACATGTAGTAACTTTGAGCGGGTGTAATGGCTCCTCGTGCATTACTCGTGGATTTTCGGTGCCCAGAAGCGAACGTTTTGCTTGTTCACGTACCCGCTGATTTTGGTCGAAAAATCGTCCAATTTGTCCTCAAGATTGAGGATGACTTGGGCGTAGGTTACACGCGTTTGGCGGTCGACAGTCATGGGCTGGACTTTGTAAAAGAACATGCGCAAGTCTTCGACCAAAATTCGCCTTAGGGACGACCAGCTGATGGCTAATTGCGAGGCACGGCGTTGGGTCGATGTTTCCGGCGACAGCTCGACATCCTCGGCACAACGGGCGCTCCGTGGTCGGCCACTGTTGGCATCGTCTCTTGTGGTCCCATACTTTTCAAGGTTGGTGGCCAAACGGTGCAGTGTTTGCGCAATCGTCGTCGGACGGACGGGGAATCGGCGACGGAATTCGCGCTGCGCCAACATTACAGAAGAATTGTTACGCAATAAAAAGACACGATTATTCCGCGTTCTTAGAGAGTGTATCGCTCCATGGCTTGTTCACTTGTATTCTACATTTGTCTAGTCCACAAATGTCACAACAGACATTGACATTGGCGGCCATTTAAAAAATTAGGCGATCTTCCAATAGGGTGATCTCTTTTGGCCCACCTTGTAGTTCTATACTCTTTGAAAAAATAAAACGAGTATCAAGTACAGAAGTGAACGATAGTCACGATAACGTGCGATTGTGTAAAACGAGCTTAACGAAAACGAAAGCTAGCTATAGAACATAGAACTGCCAAATGCCGGTCGTACTGTAAAACCTAGAACGATACTCGTTTTATGTAATCGATTTTAAACGAAAACGAAGTGATTTCAACGATATTCGTTTTATAAAATATGGCCCCAGCAGATCTTCCGACGAAACCTACCTATCGCCCTCAATAATTTTTTACAGCGTTGTACGAAGAAATGTCGCAGAATCCGTCTGCAAATGGAAACTACGGGAATGGAACTATCTTTTGTTTCGGAGTTTCTTTTAAAAGGATACCTCGATAGGGCTGAATATCTTAAGCGAAAATCTCGGGGATGGGAGAACGGGCCAGGATCAAAAAGCGCAAAAAAATGTCTTACATTGAAAGGGTGTCAGTAAATAAGTTAGCTGCACTATGCAATGGTACTCGTTTACCGAAGATGACAAGGAAAAGGGTCGGATCAGAAGAGCGCAGAGCCGTAGAAGATGAACCACATCAATTTTAGAGGGCTGAAGCACATTAATAGTAACCATAAAAGGTGGCGCCTAGCACCTATCATATAGGAAAACAAGACATAACTCAGAATTCCACAGTAAACAAGTGAGATCGTGTGACTTATTTGTCATGCTCATGATCATAAACCCGTCGATAGGGAACGGAGAATAACTTCCTATCATGAAGAACTTCAAAACTTTTTTTTTAAATGAAATGCAAACTTGAGATATCTCATCAAATTTGGCTTGAATTACTATCAAAACATTTATGAATGGAATTCGACTTCGTTCATATGTCCATCACGGGAACGAATACTTTACCCCAATTTTTGATGACTCGGCAGCACATTTCGACTGATACTTCCGCTAATTCTCGTTCAATATTGGCTTTGAGCTCCTCCAACGTGCGTCGGCTTGTTCGCAAAGATCAATTATTTAATGCAGCCCCATAAAAAACAGTCTAGAGATGTTAAACCACACGATCTCGGCGTTCAATCGATAGGTCCGTTTGTCGAGATAACACGTTCGCCGAACTGAGACTTCAACAACTCCATTGTTGCACCCGGTGTGTGGCTTGTGGCACTATCTTGTTGGAACCACGCATCACTGAAGTCCAATTCATGCAATTACTCAAAGAAATAACGTTTCGACATGTCTCTGTAGCATGAATAATTTACCGTAACGTGACGTTCATTTTTATCGACGAAAAAAAAACGGCCCAGTGACTTTTTGCAGATGAACTGATGTTTCATGAAGCACATGAGGGTTCTCACCGGTCCACTAACGCGTAGTTTGCTTATCGATTGAGCCGTTTAACCAAAAATGCAATGAAATTCTTCATTTTCTTCCATCTTAAGCCCAATTTGAGAATGTACGACACTATATGACCAAGTGGATAGTGAGTCATATTGATCTTGTAAGGTAGGCCGAGATCCTTACGACGAATTCGTCATAATGTGGTCTAAGAGAGGCGCAATTCTTGAGAACGCAGTGAAATTAACTGATTTGGCTCGTTTGTGACGGACGCCTCCACTGCAGTAATATTCTCTTCTCTTCATAGCAAAACATAACCTCAATGGCATGTCACCATCAAGCAGCAAATTTTCTGACTCAATTTGCATGTCCACCATCTATTCATCGATTTCAAGGCCGCATTCATAGAGACGAACTATACAGTGCCATGTCTAGTATGGTATACCTCCTAAACTCGTCCGTTTGTCCGGATGACAATGGAAAATTCTCGCTGCTTCATCAGGGTCGGAAACGACCTCACCGATTCTTTGAGGTTTGTGCAAATTAGCGAGCCACCATCAGAGGCACAGTTTTCCAAAAACCGGTGCAAAAGTTATACGATGACGTTAATAACTAAAAATGGCCGACGTTGATGTAGATGTTCCCTCCGCTGCCGCAGTTATTGGCGCTGCTATGGACATCACACAGCCCTTCAAGAGGTGCTGAAGAAATTGTTGATGGTTTGGTCCATGGAATACATCAGGCCTGTAAAGCTCTTGACATACGTCAAGCTGTCCTAACTGTCTTTGCTGAATCATTCGAGGAGACTGTGTACAATCAATTGGTGACCGCACTCTGTCAAGATATTTTATTGATCCGTGTTGATCCGCACAAGAAGCTCGGTGAATCTGGCCATTCACCGAGTCTCCGCTAGACCGACAAAGGAGGCAAACCACGCAAGTTGTGCGGATGCTCTGTGGTAGTCATCAAGGATTTCATTGAGGAGACACCAGCTTTGGATGTTGTCAAGGAGCGCCTCAGACAAAACAGTTCAGCAGTTGTTCGGGATTGTTTTTTTTATAAATTAAATCAAAGGCGAAATTCTACTGAGGTTCAGATTTGTTTTTTTAAATAAAAAAAAAACAAGAAAACAAAACTTTGTAAGAAAACGTAAAAAGCTACTTGCATACGCCGACGATATCGACATCATTGGTAGGAGTCAACCTGATGTATTAGCCTCGTTTGCTAGTATAGAGAAGGAAGCGGCAAAAACTGGTTTAGCAGTAAATGAAAGTAAGACTAAGTAGATGCTGCCAACTCGAAAGGACACACAACATCGACGAATAGGACAGTATGTCACCATTGACAGAAATAACTTTGAGGTAGTAAGTGACTTAGTCTACCTCGGCTCTGCTATTACCTCTGAGAACATCTCGTCAGAAATTAAACGAAGAAGTACTCTTGCCAACCGCTGTTTCTTCGGGCTAAGAAGTCAATTCAGTAGTAAAGCCCCCACTTGAACTATTTAGGAGAACCTATATAAGACCCTGATCGTCCCAGTCCTGCTATACAAGAACCGTATCAAAAATGTATAAAGAAATTGGTTGATTCGAGAGGAAAATTCGTCGGTCCTTCGGTCGGAGATTAAAATTCGACCAAGAACTATACGAGCTGTACAGCGACATGCTTCTAGTCAAAAACTCCATTAGGACATGTATAACGAGTGGACACCAATTTTTTAATTCTTAACATTTGGGTCTCATATACCCTAAGGCACACATTTAAAGTTATTTGTGGTCGTTGAGGTTTTTAAAAAATTACCCAACATATCATTTGAATCCTTAGCTCTTTTTTGTAAGCCTTCATTTAGTGAGGACTTTGTAATCAATAAAAACAACACAGATAATTAAATTTGCCCCTCTTCTTTCAGGCATGCAAAGTAACCCTTCGTAAAGTCTGCGCCCTCATCAATGCCCCAAAAGTCAATGAAATGGCTCAGAGGCATCTATTGGATCATGGCCAATTGAACTACAACATCTTCATAATTGATTTTGTCAAACTTATTGTAAGTTCAATGATTTCTCCAAATTCCTTTTAACATATTTGGTTCCCTCCCACATAGGCCACAGACCTGCCTGACTACATTCAAGACTTTATCGATTCCTGCATACCAAAATTACGCAGTCAATGGGTCGAAGTTCGTGGCAATGCAGCGATTATCATTGGTAAGGACCGCTGATTTTTTCATGATGAATCCATTATTTCTATTTCATTCTAGGTATTCTCCACAATTACATCCCGGAGAAGAACCAACACACCGAATCGGTGGGCAACAAAATCGCCGTTCTACTCAAGGATGACCATCACATGGTACGCGTGAAAGCTGCAACAGCCTTAGGTTACTTTTTCGGAGAGGTCTGAATGTGTTTGTGTGTTATTTTTCCGCCTTTTATGGAGCTCCTCTAACCGGGGATAAATATTCCTTGCTCTTACGGAGGAGACCATCGCTCTTGATGTGATTTAAAGTATTTACATGCGTGTTTTGGAATGTTTTCTTTTTTTTTTTGAATATATCATGTTAACTCGAGTTGGAGACAAATTTAAGTACATAGAGACCAAGACAGTTGAGAAAACTTCGTTATTTACACTAAGCAGTTGTAATTGTAATTATAACCCGTTGGATTTCTTTCTTTCGAAACTATTTTATTGTGGATATTATTATATTTATCTAGAGAATTAAAAAAAAAACAAATATATGTATACAAAGTGATAAATACAAAATTATTATAAAAAAAACAGTAAACTGAGAAAGTGTGCGTTTTACATGTTGACAAAGGGGAAATATTGTATTCTTCCACTGGACCAACCGATTGTGAGGACACTGTCCGAGTTCTTGCGGTTCTTGCTTTGGAAGCAGATGAACGAGGGGTACTCGGTACCGATGCCGGTTAGGAAGCATGATGGTGAGATGCTAAGGTTGTGCTTGTTGATGCAGGTGGAGAAGATCGCAATGCACGGACTGTCTTTAAAGGTGATGGCGAGGAAACGGCCATTTGGATCCCAGGCGAGACATTGAGGTTGGCCGCCCACTTCACGATGTCCTATTGTGAATTTTGTCAGATCGGCAATTGGCAGGGCCTGCTTGGGCAATGTTGATGCTGTAAGTAGTGAGAGAGGGAAATGAAAGTTTGAGTATGAGACGAAGTTGGTTGATATTTAAATTCAGGGCTATCGCGAATAATTTTTTCAGCAATATAAATCAGATTGCTGAATAGGAACAGTTTCCCGGGAAATTTTTTTCGCAAAAGGCCTGATTATTTCGATGTCACTTTGGTCAGTTTTATAAACGCATTTTTTCAACTAACCTTGGTAAGCATGGTTTGCAAAATCCTGCAGAAAATGCATGGACTGTGGACTTCACTGGTAAGTTGAATAAATGTGTTCGTTCAAGTGGCCCTCACGTGAATGTTTAACCATTGAGATGAGTAAGTCACTTGCAGGCTTAGGAGAAATGCTTCCGAGGAATTTAAAACCTCAATTGGTATTCATTCATGACCCCACTTTTCTTTGGTAAGCAAGATAGGATGAATTCCAGTTACTACTCACACGTCCATCATTCAACGAAAAAAATATGTACCGCATGCCGGAATACTTGTTCCAACAATTGTCCTGTCCTTCGTCTAAAATCTGGTGAAACCTTCTAGCTTACGAAAGGGCCTCCAAAAGAGCAATAAAAAACGTTTAACCATAAAATCTTGCATAAATGTACCCGCTCATTGGACGATTCTTCTCTCCTCAATCCAGGAATTGGTACCAAGAGTGGGGTCACATTTTAAAATCCAACAATGGTTGTCAAATGGTAGACAACGCGACGGCATGAAATCACATATGTCTACCAACTCCGACATACATCCTCTATGTGGCCCCCTGTGACCGAAGATTGGATTTTAACCCATTTGCAAAGTCTTGGTGGCATGTGATAAAAACGGGGGATTTGTGTCCTTTCACTAAGGTACCTCTTCATTTCGACAGACGACTCCCTTAGAATTCCCAAATTGAAGTCAACGGTGGCATCAACAGTTCCAGTGCAGTTGGACGAAGTGAACAAACCACATGAGCTCCCCCATCATATTCGGAAAATAGAGCTAAAAGGGCAACGGCAGCGCTCTATCCCGATACTGACGGCCACATGTGCTAGGGGTATTAAATAAATTGGAACAGGCCATACAGATTAGGGGTTGTGCTTCAGGTTGTACCTAATCCTCTATAGCTACCAAGTGTACAAGAACCTGGAAGGATTGAATAACGTTGACGATTAACGAAAAAAAGACAACGACGGTGGTTTAAGATAGGTTCCACTCTAAGAATGACGTCGGTAAGCTAAACCATAGTGTAAATAATTCAATCTAGGGAGATTGGATCTCTCCAATTGAGACACAATTGATGCTGAGAACATGGAAGAACGACTTCTACCGACTTTTAAACGGCGACGAAGAATAATCTACGGGCTCAGTGGCGCGATGGTTAGTGCGATGAACTGCCGCGCAGAAGGACTGGGTTCGATTCCCAGCCGTAGCAACA
Organism: Rhingia rostrata; assembly: GCA_949824845.1. NCBI lineage: Eukaryota > Metazoa > Arthropoda > Insecta > Diptera > Syrphidae > Rhingia > Rhingia rostrata. The sequence continues at coordinate 154,896,148 of OX463755.1, read as the reverse complement.
CCTTAATGATTTTTTACTGGCCCTGTTGCGTCAAAAATGTGTATTTCGACGAATAATCTTCTGCTGTTAGGCAGAGCGAACCATTGAAAATTGGCAACGACAATGAATATGAGGATAGCAATGACAGCCTTCTCACGGAGCTTTATAAATTCAGCTGATTTGATAAGTAACATCAAAGATTATTAAGCCATACAGGTGAATGACGCATTGAAAACAAAAAAAACAGGAACCAGCTTCTTGGTACTGCCGGGCGGTCTGCACGGGTACACATGAGAAACGAGATCCAAATATATGGCGGGCTGTGCTATTACGACCCGCCATAGAACAATTTTTCTTGTATGAAGCGCGTTATCTGCATGACTTTATAATCTTCCGTAACATTCACCAACTCATAAGCAAAGTTTGTTTGGATGAAAATATACCTAAAGAATGGAACCTCAGCATCATTTGCCCGATACACAAAAAGAGATCCTCTGAACTGCCCCAACTACAGAGGCACAAGTGTCATCGACGTCGCCTATAAAATTCTTTCTGCAGTAATATGTGATCGCCTGAAACCGATTACCAACAACCTGATCGGTTCATATCAGTGAGGTTTTAAACCAGAAAAGACCACAACTGATCAAATCTTCACACTTTTTCAGATTAAAGAAGTCCAAATCAAAACCCACCACATATTCATCGATTTTTAAGCCGCATACAACTGCATTTATAGAGACAAACTACACACAGCCATGTCTAGTTCTGCCCAAACTCGTCTGTGCAGTAGCAACGGATAATTCCTGGTGCTCCATCGGGGTCGGAAATCACTTCACCGAAACTTTCTATACCAACAAATTATTTAGGAAAGGCGATGCACTGTCATTTGAATTTTGTCAACACCACTCTTGAGAGGATTGTGCGGGGAGTTTTGCACAACCCTCTCAAGACGCAATCTTTCATAAAACGATGCAACTCTTAGCATATGCCGACGATATTGACAACATTGGTCGGATTCCACATTCGATACCAACAAATTATTCAGGAAAGGCGATTCACTGTCATGTGACTTCTTCAACACCACTCTTAAGAGGATTGTGCAAAACCCCCAGACGCAATCATTCATAAATCGGTGCGACTACTATCATACGCCGACGATATGGACATCATTGACCGGAGTCTAGCCGTACGGCTAGGGATTACACGTCAACATCGTTTAACATTCTGAAGAAATGAATCTTCTAAATCCTCAGCAGCATCGACTGTCACTGTTTTTCCTTATTCTTATCGACAGGAGTCTGTTCGAGCCTTATAACCCTCGCTTTGAAGTTCTTGTAAAACTTTGAGACATGATCGCTAGAGTGACACCTATTTTTATGCGCGTGCTTTCCCTCCCTTCTTCGCCTATATAACTCAACAGCTCAACTTGTTCTGAAGCTCCTGTTCTCACTTATACCATTTTGTTGTACGCGCCAGAATTCGTCAGCATTCTTCGTCAAACCAGAAGTGTTTTGTTGATGAGCGGGATAAATCCAACCTTTTAGTTGCGATCACACAAAGGCACCAAAATGTGGAGCATGGAACACACTAGAGCGTCAACAACCAAAAGACCTAGTCCATCAAGCTATATAAAAGTAGGATTACTCTGGTTTCTAAGCCTGGTCTTAGGGCCTCTCTCGAATGGGCTCATCTCCTCAATAATGACCTCACTGCCAAACATCTAATCGGCTGTAGTCTGATCTTAGTCGTCGTTCACTAACTACACAATTTCACACATTGATTGACGAAATTCTTCATGATATCAAGCGCAAAAATCTGTGCAGAATACGTTGTAGCGCTGTTCAACTATTAAATTATAAAACTAGCACTGTTGTTCGATATTCAAGAGCAAAGCTAACCAATATACATGATCGTGATCAGGATTAGACAACCAGATAATCGAATGTCATAGGCTTTCCAAAATAAAAATGTCGGCAGCATTATACAAAACGTTCCTGAGCTCGTGGAACATCTCACCTGTAGCATGTCGTTTTAAATTTCTCTAGGCACTCAATTGCTAAGACAACCTTTAGGGATATCATGATCCTTAGCCAATTGTTAGCCAACGCATTTAGTTAATTCTTGTATTGAAGAAACTTACTTGCAAAGAGTTGTTCTTCAAAGAACTGCAGTCGGTAAAGTATGGGATCTTCAGACGTTACAAACAGCAAAAATGTGCTACATGGTGACCAACAAGCCGACTGAATATTTCCACCAACAGTTGTCCAGCGTTCCGGCACCCAGTGCTTGTCGGCTGACCAAACACGAAATACATTCCCCACTGTGGCCGAAAATAAACAAGAACCATCCGGGGACCATTTCAATAATGAGCATGGTGGTCCCACGCGCTTCAACGTGCTACTGTTCGCTTTGTCAATATTCCAGATGACAACATCTGTGTCGCCGATGCTCGACGTGGCAAGGAGTGTACCATCAGAGTTCCACTGTACAGAGGTGATAGGACTGTGATTTGGACTAGAAAAAAATAAAGAGTCAGTGGATAGATAATATAAGGCAGATGAGTAGTTTCTTACTGTTTAAGGAAAACGGCCTGCGATGAGGATCGTGTGATGTGCATGTTGTTGTCCATAGTCCATAGGCAGAGTCCCTTCTGGCAACCGACAGCTAGCTCAGCTGCACTGAAGGGCCTCCATGCCATTGACGTTATGCATTTCTGATGAGGATTCTGAAATTTATAAAATAAATGTGTTAATTTTTTTTTCAAGCAAATGGAGAGCTCTATGTACTTTAAGAACTGGAACTGCAGCAGGTTCATCCGTGTAGATTCGGATAACATCATCCGAACCAGCAACAGCAATTTTGAAGCAATTGGGGTGCCATACTATGTAGCGAATGCAGCTTCTTATCCAGTCTCTAAATGAAACGAAATAGCAAGATATTTCCTTTCTCATAGCCACTCAAAATATGAAGTTAATTACCTAGTTTCAGAGTACTTGGCAATGCTAGCAATACCCTGCTCCTTCAGATGTGGAAACACCATAAGTTTAATCTTCCTGAAGAAATCCAATGCACGAAATGTGCATTCAGCCGCAGAGCATACAATTGGACAGGAAATAGCTGTTGCAGGGTCGCGTGCTTCGTTGAGCGCTTCCATAAATCCACTCTCAAAAAATGTTCTTGTGATTCGTTTAATCACACGTTCATTCACCGGCACCATGACTGTTCGATACGAGTCGACGGGTTTTGAAGAAGACGCACTGAAGATTTCACAGTTTATGTTGATTTCGGGATAGTATTCCAACTAAAATAGAGTTCGTTTATTTAGTGAAAATACATTCTAGACGGTTTACCATACATACCACATAGGAATTACCCTGGACTTCTAGTTGAGGCACCGTGCAAAGGCGACCACCTCTTTCGCAAACTGGGACGTTGCCTGGTGAAGCCAATGTCGATAGGTCCTGCAACGATACCATCGTGAGGCTTTCAAAATACGTTTCAATAACAAATCTACTAGAACTAGTAAAACAGAAATTAAATGTTTGTCAGTCCAAGATGAATTAACCACAAAACATGTCACGCAAAATCTAACGATGCATTTGAAACAGTAAAAAATGCCGGCCGATTGATGACAGTTCGTAATTGTCATATACGCGTTGGTAAGGTAGTGTTACAATCTCGTAGAACGAGTTCAGATAAGATTTTATAAAATCTTGAATTAGGAAAATCGCAACATGCATTGGGTGTGAATTTAATGCCCCCCAATAATAACAATTTATTTATTTTCCTGATTTCTATCCGTAGTGAGCATTGGATGACATAAGTAGAACTGTAATTTTGTGGGTCAGTCAGTGTACTGCTACCACTTGCATGCGATTTTCAAACTATTCAAATTATCCCCTGTAAGTCTTATTGATAGGAACATGTTATAAGTTCCTGACCACACGTTCATCCTAACAACTTTCATTGCCATGATCGTTGTGGCCACACAAAAATAACGTCGTTGGAATAAATCTGAAGCAACTCCCTTACATTTCGTGTCACTGATACCGATATTAAGGTCTGCATTCTGCAAAGGCAAATTACAAATAAGTATTTTTGTCAAAATGAAATGGTGTAGATTGTAACTTGTTATTTCTTAAGAGTTAAGTCGTTCAGGTTGGCAGCACTGGTTAGTAATGGCCTCCATTCACTGTCAAAGTGAAAAGTTTTGAGTATACTCTGCCATTTAATCATGCGAAAAGACTTACAAACGAGCAACGATTGCAAATTAATAAAATTCGTGCTCTGTGAAAAGTGTGCACTGTTTGTTACAACCATATTATGGTCGTCATAATCGACCTGGTGAATCAACAATTCGTATTGTTATCACCAAATTTCGCACAAAATTTACTTTGTTGGACATTAAACCATCGACTCGCATGCGCACAGTGCGTACCAATGTTAATGAAGATCGTGAAATGTAAATTCGTCGCCATTCTCAGCATTCTTCGATTTGGGTTTGAAAGCATATAAAATTCAACTTGTGCAAGAATTGAAGCCGAATGACCTACCTCAACATCTAATTTTTGGTGAATCGCCCTTAGAACGGTTGAAAATATATCTAAAGAATTGAACCTCAGCAGCATTTACCCGATCCACAAAAGAAGAGACCGTCTGTACTGCCCCAACTACAGATGCATAAGTGCAAGATGCAAGAAGTCCAAATCGAAACCCACCACATATTAAAGCCGCATAGAACAGCTCCATGAAAATCCGCTGTTTTATCGAAAAATTGTGTTCAGGGATGAGGCTCATTTCTGGCTCAAAGGATACGTAGATAAGCAAAACTGTCGGATCTGGAGTGATGAACAGCCACATGCAATTGAAGAACTACCGATGCATCCCGAAAAAACGATAGTTTGGTGTGATTTATGGGCTGATGGCATCATCGGTCCATTTTTCTTCCAAGGCGACAGTGGAAGAAAAAAGGTTACCGTTAACGGCGAACGATATTGAGCCATGATACGTGATTTTTTTTTGCCCAGTTGACTGAGCTGAACTTGGTTGACATGTGGTTTCATCAAGACGGTGCCACAATGGAAATTTTGAAGGATGAATTTGGTGAGCAGCTTATCTTTCGAAATGGCCCTGGAGTTGGCCGCCAAGATCATGCGATTTAACGTATCTTGATTATTTCTTGTGGGGTTATGTAAAGTATGCAATTGAAGCCTCACAAGGTAGGTCGTTAAAACGTTGATGGCAAATGCCTATTTATCGATTACAATAGAAATTTTAAATATTTAATGCAAATTTGAGTGTTTTATTAGATTTTCAAAAAAGCTACGCTTAAAAAATCACCCGTTAGAAGCGAAACGTTCATGCCCGCAACCAGAATTCAGTTTGAAATGGGTTGCAATCATACTTTCTCTATTTGGCTCACATAAAATCTACCTGTCTGTTTGAAGATGACTTTCATTTCAATGAACGTGGCAACTAGTTAGTTTATAGAATATCCATCAAATAGGACTATCTTATTTATTTGGGGGATAGTGCTTTCGATTGGTAAGAAAAGATATGACCGGTAGCAGCTGAAAACTGTAATAACGTGCATTCTTACTTCTGGATAATTCTGTAAGAGTAAAACTCTTCCGATAAAATATTTGTCATAAACGAGCTAGCTAACGAGCCGATAGCGACGCACTTATCCAAAAAATGTATTGTAATGGGGAAATGAATGTGGCTCGGCAAATTCATTAGACTACTAAGTGTGGGGTTCGATTTCAACACAATCATTTGTCTTATGGCCTTGTATCTATTCCGATTGGACTGCTATTAACTTTGGATATCATACACGAGACGCATTTGGATTTTTTTATTACATTGTGAATAAAATGACTTTCGATTATATTGTCTTACCTGAGATGATATTCAATCGGTTCCTAATGGCGTTTTCCATTGGAAAACAAATCAATCTTTTTTTGATCTAGATCTGTCAAAAAACCGATTTTGACAGTTGTTGTGTTCCATTGGAAAAAAAAAATTTGTTTTTTTGATCTCAGATTAGTTTTGCAGATCCGGATTTTTCGGCAGATTTACCCCTCCTTGCACTAACACTAAGCAAATGATAGCTGTGAGTTTGACTAGAGTTTTTTTTTGATAATGTGTACGATGTGAAAAATAAATTAAATAAAAAACAAACAACTTGTGTTACTGGAAACTTGACAGCTACACCGACACTAACTTTACAGACACGAAATTACAACAATACAAATTTAAAATCAAAATCCAGATTTACCAATGGAAACCACCATAAGCGTTTTTTTTCTGGTGAACCATTACCGATTTTGGGTAATTGTCGGTGCAGTATGAGAATGCCACACCCACTTTTTGTGGTGGTGAAATTAAGGGTAGAATTTGATGGAGTATTCAACGATTCGCACAGAATATGTAGCCTTCCCATATGTTATTTTAATTTTAACTATTATATTATTTCCCGATAAAAATGCAATGTAGTTCTGAACAGAATTGTTTCCGGTTTTTGAAAGTTGATGTTGAAAATCACTTAATGTAATCTAAGTGACTCTGCAAGGGTATGATGATTACGTTATCTGAATACACTATAGAGTACTTCGAGACAACGTTGAGTGTCGTTGACATCCATATCATTTGTATGCAGAGAAATTCATACAATATAACTAACCCCGACCCCCCTGCCGGCGAACAAATGATATTGTCGGGAGGTACTCAATATTGTATCTGAGTTAACTTAAAGGGCCGATCAGCTGGTATCTTGTATCGCTGTCAAAAGGGAGATAAATTTCTTGCATGAAGTTGCCCTCCATTGACCATTCAACTGCAAGCTAAAGGTTCACGAAGATATACATGTTTTTTTACTTATGACTCAGCTACAAGTGTCAGGTACAGATATGCATTCTGGGCGGCGCTTAAGAGATCACTTGTTGTTAAAAATGTTCAAAAGTTTCGTGGAGTTTGCAACACCCCCATACTTGTCAACTAACTTCTTTCCCATAGCATAAACGTTTCATAAATCAGAAAAAACAATGGATTTTCGCATACCCATCCTTTTTCCTTGTAGAAAACCTACCCAACTTCTCAAAATAAACCTCAAAGGCGACCATTGAATGTCGGACAACATTTTCTACGCCGCAAAATTAATTCCGAGAAATAAATTCCTCAACCTACTTGAATAGAGCCCCATAGGATATTTGTTTCGAATATCTTGCTTCCATTTGCAAAAGTCTAATTGACCAAAGATTACCAGAGTTTATTCTATCCGATTTTTCTATTAATAACAACTTTTGGCATGGTCAAGAACGCACCGAAAATGCACCGATTCAGTTAGAAATGGATTCTCGGTAAAATCTACAAATCTTCTTGAATATGGATGGCTTGGTCAGGTCAGTCACTTTAGTGCATGTGAACTTTAGCAACAGCAAATATTTTTTTTAACCAATCAACCTCTGAACGCACTCATTACAGGTGTGATCTTTCAAGTTTCAACGGCAACATCAAAAGCAATCCAATTAGACAAAAGAAATCGAAACGACCAAGCAGAGAGGAGTTTATTATTACTCAACTATCAATCACTAGATCATAACAAATTATTGAAAGCTTTTTACCATAAATGGTACAGGTGTCTGATAAAAGGTTTATATTTATGGAATTGCCAATTGATTTCATCTACAAGCTTTTATTACACCTTACCAATTATTCTCTACACCATCTACGTGTGAAATGCACTAGTTTTCTGTGATGTGTCTGCGCGGATGTTTGCAGCAACAGCTATCAATTGGAAAGAAAACCTGACCCACGCAAAGAATAAAATTGTTTTCAAAGAATACGCGATAGTGTTATGAATCAGAGAAGCTAAACATAAATAATAAAAAAAAAACACCACACACTTGAAATATTGATAAGAAGAATACGGCTTCCCCGACCTAAAAATTTTGATAAGGAAGTTGGTGAGATATATTTTTATTTATAATTCTAATTGGAGCAAACCCCCATCGAAGAAAATCACGAGAGAGAACAAAAGTGGGTAGCGGTGTGCTGGTAGGTGATTGAGTTTTCCTTGTTGCTCTTTAATGTCTGGTGCTTGTGGAATCTGGATCTTGCCCATTAGTGCAGGTGAAAGAGACAGCCATTGCAAATAAAGTGAATTCGCAGTCCTAGTTGACCTAGTTCCAGTTTTCAGAATTGTGAGGTAAGTACTAAAATACACATAATTTTGGTTGAATTGTGATTCATAGAAACTTATCAACAGAATGTCGGAGCGATTGGAAAAGGAAAGCATGGTCAACGCAGACACACAGGCTTTGGTGCATTCCAAAGCTGTTTTGCTGGGGTTAAATGAATTGCGGCGAGCCGACAAACTGTTGGATATCACCCTGCTGGTCGAAGGTATATCTATCAAGGTGAGTTGAGTTACGTGTACGACAATGAGAAGTCCATTGTTGTGGCATGTAGACCTGGATTCGATTACGTAAAGTGTTACATGCACAGGCTGTGCTCGCTCACAGATGGTTAATAATACGAAACTACTTTTCAGCCAGGTCCCACGCTTTTTCTTTTATTATTTTCTTTGGTTTGGCAAATTGATTTTATAATATGCCGATGTGAATGGAGTGGAAATCGCCCATAGTTGGACTAATGATTGGATTTGTAAACTTTTATAATTGGCTATCGTTTGAGGATGGAAACGCAAAAAGAACCGACGATATTTACGTTTAAAAAGCCCGTGGATTTATTTTGATTAGTGCATCCGTAAGCGCTGTAAAGCAGGACAGTGATGAACAGTGCCTTATGTAGAATGTTCTAAGTAGTTCGAGTAAAGGTTTTTTATTTATGCATTGCCTTCGTAGTTGAAAGAAACAGGAATGTTTTGAAAATGTCAAGCTGAGTCTTGGTATACTGCCACTGAGACGACTTTTTGCCCAATTGTTCGATGTCTTGTGTCCTCTTAAGACTAGCATATTCGAATTTGTCAAATATCAGTACTTGCAAAGATTTAAAGAACATTGCGCTCCTGTTATAGGGATGTTACTTAAGATAAATCCTCTCAAGTAGCATCAAGTCGGAATCTTTTATTGTTAAATGTTTTGGTCTTCTTGTCGCGAGAATCCTCTATTGCATTATTTAACAAGCTGCTTAGCCTTGGCAGTTATACACAATTCTCATGTGAGGCCAATCATTTGTTAATGCTTTCCACATTAAACGTATTATCCAGTGTAGCTATCTCAATATCGCTGGAGTATTAATACTCATCGTTGTGTGAAGCACAATCTGGATAATGGGTTTCGATAAGGTTACTAAGTGATATATGGGTGGACATTGGCCAATCTTCTTTGGGGAGCTTGAGATAACAAGACACAGACGGTTCTTTGTTATTGACACTCCGATGAGTTCTAAGTGCGGCTGATTCTCTTGTGCTCTCCAAGCTTTCTATTACCTTGTGGTCAGAATGGTAGCTGATGCAACTCTGCGGTGACACACTGTAAACTTTTCTAAACTATTAATGAAAACCTCTTGTCTTTTTTAAATAACAAAAGTGAGGTCATTACCCCTAAGAGCTTGTGACGCATTCCAGAATTGGGTTCCTTTTCGCATTTTCGTACGAGGGTGTCCGTTAAAATGAATGGAAGTTCGTCAATGGACACGTAACTCAACTCATGTGACATAATATCGGATTACGTGAGGAGAATATCCTTCATTCTCGAATTATAGCACAGTGTACAGTTCTTGCTGAACTAAGACAAGAGAAAAAGATTCATACAGGTTGAAGTCTTATTGTTTAAGAGTTAACTGAGCCGGTATGGTAGGTTACCAGATAACTGCAGTTTGGTGATGACTCGGATTACCCAAAATTCTTCCATAAGGGCAACGTTATTTATTAGCCAGACAACCTCCCGCCTTATTGTGATTTAGTTGTTCTATCTTAAAGGCGGTGAAGCCTTCCTACTTATTTCGATCCACAAAAAAGGGGAACTCCTGTACTACGCCAACTTGTAAGATATTGCAAGATGCTTGTAGGATCAGTCTTTAGTGATGTATAATATTCCCCTACGTCTGTGCATGACCTCGTAGAAATCTTATTTTAATGCGAAACTTTTTTTTCCTGTTTATGAACTCTTTACGTTTTTTTCTTCTAGGCCCATCGTGTAGTTCTATCAGCTTGCAGTGATTACTTCTGCGCCATGTTCACAGATCCTATGAAGGAAGCCAGACAGTCTGAGATTAAATTACTCGGCGTAACCGCCCGCGGTATACAGATCCTTATCGAATACGCGTACACATCCAACCTAAACTTGGACCGCGACAACATCCAAGACATCCTATCTGCTGCCACTTATGTACAAATGAATGCCGTCGTCTTGGCGTGCTCAACTTACTTAGAATCTCAAATCGACTTGGAGAATTGCGTAGACATCGCAACTATAGCCGATCTCTACTCGTTGGAGAAACTGAAAAACAAAACCTACCGCTTCATATGTTCGCATTTGGAAGAGTTCTCCAAGACCCCAGATGTGATCAGAATTATTCCTAAACAGCTCGAGTACATCCTAAACAGTGACTTCCCAGTCGACTGTACGGAAATCAGAGTTCTCCAGATTGTCGCCGAGTATTGTGTAAAAAAGAAGATACGCCCGGAAACCTCTATGAGGCTCTTTCAAAAGGTTCGCTTTAATCAACTCAAAGACTTTGATCTGCGTGTGTGGCCTAGGTTTGAGTACGTCGACGAGGCTGTACACTCAAAGTACTACCAAGTGATGCGAATGGTGGGCAGCCAACAGAAGAATGATTACAAAAAAATGATTGGATATGCCGACATGTGTGCGATGCCCAATCCTAATGTTCTGACGAATTCCCGTGGCATGGAGCTGGCTCTGGTCAAGATCGGGGGTTTTCACGTTAATGGGTTGCACAATGAGCTTAGTTTCGCCATACCAGGTGAGCGAAAGTGGCACTCATTGACAATTATTCCACACATTGAACAGATCAATTATGGCACAGCTGTGCTGGGCAATGACCTTTTTGTGGTAGGCGGCTCGTACGATGTCTGCCTCAAGGAGTACATCCACGGATTTGGATTTCGATACAACGCGGCCAGCAATCAATGGAAAACCATTGCACCCATACAATCGGATCGATGCCGGTTTTCGTTGAATGCAGTGGGCAAATATTTGTACGCAGTAGGCGGTAATTTGGAACTGGTAGAGAATGTTGATGAGAACTGGCCCTTCGGCCGACAAGTGTCCAGTTGCGAGCGATACGACTCAATAACGGACAGTTGGGATTTTATAAAGCCACTTAAGGAGAATCGTAGTCAACACGCGGGGGCATCCCATGGTCAATATCTGTACATTTCTGGTGAGTAGTTTGATGCCACTTCTCGGGTGAATCCTATTAACAATTGTGTGTTGACAGGTGGCATTGATCGGCATTTGGTACTTTCTTCATTTTGGCGATACGACACGATAAACGACATATGGTTAGAGCTACGACCTATGCTAAAGCCGCGTGCCGATCATAATCTCGTTGTCATTAATGACATGATCTACGCCTGTGGTGGGTGGTATGAAGATCCTCATAATGAGACACGCATCTTACTTGGGGATATCGATGTGTATGATATTCACAGAGGTATCTGGACCCTTGTGACACGAAATCCAGTGCCAACATTTCACGCCGGCATAACAGCAGTGAAAACAAAAATCTTCTTCGTTGGCGGACTGCTGGGCGATGAAAATATAAACGGCTCGTCACATGTTCAGTCATATGACATCATCACCAGGCAGTGGTCAACACACACCGAATGGGAAGACTCGGAAGCCATTTGGGAATGCACATGTGCCACGTTTTATGTGCCGCAATGCAGAGACGGCATTTAAATGGAAATTCTGAATTTCACTTCTCGTTGTAAAATACTTTTAAAATTAATTTTCGTTGTATTTTCAATTTGTATAGGTACAACACATATTAATACATTAAGTAACTTAAAGGAATCTCTGTGTAATATCAATCTGTGTTCTTAAACCCTGATAATTATTTTGTTCAAAGGGGAATCAAAATATGAAATTTTGTTTGTATGTGTATAAAACGAATCTTGATATGCCTTAACAAAGGCAGACTTTGTACGTAAGCCATAATATTTGATACTGCTGAATAAATGCGTGTATTTATTTTCTACTTATCTGGAAACTGTTTTTATTCGAATCGTTCATTTTTCATCGCTTGTGTGTGGATACAAAAATAGACAGAAGCTAGGAGGTTTGTGTATGCATACCTAACATGATACATGTGGCTTTGCATATGATGGTTTTTTTGCTGGCAAATCTGATGACCTCCTGGATGAAGGAAAATCATCATCGGCGAGTTTAAAAGCACATGAAACCATCAGCCATCAATCCTACACACAAAAAACAAGCAACTAGCAACTGGTTTCTAATAGGAACCCAGGCTCTCGTCACAGAGGGGCAGGGCATTGCATAAGTGAGGCGAGCTGTTGCTCCAGAGGCATAAGGCAGAGAGAATCCTGAGGCGGAAAACCTACTGAACTTCCTACCAGTCCATCCATCATCAATAAAAAATCGGATCAGATGAATAACTAGATAAGCTCTTAAAATACTGAGGTCTGAGATGATGCCGTGATTATTTCCTTCGGCTGCGAGAAGAATAGATGGTTGGGTGTTGTAGAACGAGGGTAGACTCAGATTGGCTTTAAATTGGCAATGTCCAGTGGTTGTTACTCTGACTACACATCAAGTGGTAACCATCGGGTGCTGGTCTCATCCAACCGGATGAGAGTGCTGATAACACGACGAAGAACAACAACACTATAAATAGCCAGGTCAGAATGGCACGGAATTAATACCGGGCCTGCTGTCCCAGGCGAACCTAGACAAGCTGATTCGACATATTCGGACAACAGGTTGTCTAGGAATTTAAAGGATTATTCAGGCCGCTTTAATAGAGATGGTGGCCGATGAACCGAAAGGCCAACGGCAGCGCTCAGTCCCGTTGTGGACACTGATGGCCGCGTGTCCTAAAGGTATCTAATAAATTGCATCCAGGTTGTGCTCTGGTTTAACTCCTCAAACATGGAAAAAATGACAACGACGTTCGTATCTGCACATGGAATGTGAGAACATTAAACAGGAGTAGTTGAGGTGCAAGCGAACAACCAGCGGAAACCCTAAACTGCTACAAAGAAAACATTACTGCCATCCAGGAAATACGACCAAAGCGATACCATTGCGATAGACTAAAGGCACGCATCCAGTATTTTGGATGTCCGAACATTCCGAGGAGCTAACATCGACTCGGACCACCCAACTTGTTTCAGCCAAGGTAAGAAGACCTTCGCGCAACGCGTATCCCTTAACCTCTCGATTAACATTATAAAACCAGCATCGAATGTCGAAGAACAATGGCAACGATGCCAACAAGCCATGTTCGCAAGTCTTACCAAAGTGTAAAATGACAAAGCCAACGATAAAATGCTCGAACAAAATCCTGTCGATATGAACAAGGAAATATCGTAGACACAGTCGATGCTGAGGATATGGAAGAACCACTTCTGCAGACTGTTAAACGGCGATGCAAACAGGATTCCGCTGTCAGGCAGAACGAACCATTCAATACTGGCAACGACAGCGGAAACTGCCAACCACCCGATGAATGAAGTGAGGATAGCAATATCTAAACTCGATAAGGCTAAACTTAATAAGGCTGCCAGAAATGACGGCATTCCCGCTGAGCTTAATAAAGCCGACGGAGGTGGTAAATAACATCCACGAACTAATAAGCCGGTCGGAAGAAATTATGCCTGAAGAATAAAACCTCAGCATTTTCTGCCCGACCCACAAAAAGGGAGACCATCTAAGCTGCGCCAACTACAGAGGCATACGTTTCCTTAACATCGCCTCAAAAAGCCTGAAACCATTTACCAACAACCTGATCGGCCCTTATCAGTGTGGTTTTTGGCCACAGCCGATAAAATTTTCAGACTTCGGCAGATCCGGAAAAAAACCCAAGAAGTCCAATCGATAACTACAACCTATTCATCGATTTCAAAGCCGCATACGACAGCATTTTTAGAGTCTAACTATACAGAGCCATGTGTAGTTTTGGTATACCGCACAAGCTCGTCCGTTTGTGTATGATGACGATGGAGAATTATCGCTGCTCCATCAGGATCGGAAACGACTTCACCGACACATTCGATACCAAAAAAGGTTTTAGGCAAGGCGATGCGCTGTCATGTGACTTCTTCAATTTGATTCTTAAGAGGATTGTGCAAAAATCCCTAGCCAGCACCAGAGGTACGATTTTCCAAAAATCGGTGCAACTACTAGCAATTGCCGACGAAATTGACATCGTTGGTAGGACTCAACGTGATGTCATAACCACGTTTATTAGTATAGAGAAGGAATCGGCGAAAATGGGTTAAGCAGTCAATGAAGGCAAGACTAAGTAAATGCTGTCAACACGAAAGAACACACAACATCGACGAATTGGAAAGAACGTCACCATTGGCAGATATAACTTTGAGTTAGTACGGGACTTTGTCTTTCTCGGCTCCGCTATTAACTTGACAACATCTCGTAAGAAATCAACCGATGAATTATTCTTGTCAACCGCTTTGAGCCGCGGATGAAGAAATCCTTGGTCGATTTGAGAGGAAAATTCGTCGTTGGCGGGCTATGGAGACGACGATTTAACCATGAACTATACGAGCTGTACAGCGACATGTCCCTGGTCAAGGGAGGCAATTTAGTAATAAAGCCCTCAATCGAACTAATAAGGGGATCCTTTTTAAGATCCTGATCATGTCAGTTTTTCTCTGCGGTTCAAGGGCATAGTCCGTATTTAAAGTGGATGAAGAAATCCTTGGACGTTTTGAGCGAACAATTGTTCAGAAAATATTTGGTCCCGCTTTTCGTTGATGGTCCATCAACAAGATTCAATCAACAACTATACGAGCTGTATAAAAAAAATGCAATAAAATCCGCTAGTGTTGACTGAATGATCCTAGATCTAAGCATGGATTAAATCCGTTGTCTTAAATGCTCATCTAATCCAGTTTTGGCTAGGTCTTCTAGTATTTAGTTTTCTGATTGTACGTAACTGTGGAAGCTCCTTTCATATCAAGAGATATAGCTCATCCCTTGTCCTTACCCAACGTCTATAACTTTAAACAAAAATAAGGTGAAGTTTGTTGAAAGGATCTTAAGGTTTTGATGTTCAACTATAAAGCCAAATAATAAAGAACAACGTGGGAATGTAAAATGGATGGGATACCTTCTAAGAACTACATCGATTTGCTCTTGAAAAGCAATTAAGTTGCAGACAAGTAGATATATCTACTATATGCTTATGCCTTAAAGCAAGAAAGTTTGGAGCTATTTAAAAGAAAATAAATAAAGTCTAGTCCGCGTGTAACAATCACATTCTCAAATTGAGTCCTCATATCATGTTAACCTTTTGTTTTATTTTGTCTGAACGTAGAAATGTCAGATGCAGAACATCTGTAATCCAAAAAAAGCTTCTCACGCATAAATAAAAACATTCGATAAAAGGATTTATTGCCTTCGGCAGAGTGTTCTGCTATCGAGATTTTTCTGTCACCAAAGGAAAATGCATGTGTTCCGTTTGTTGTTTCATTTTTTGTATGCCAACATTTCGTTTTAAAAATTTAAATTGGAAATGGTTGAATACGACTACTACAAATGCATTGCATCAACATTGTATGCAGCTTCACTAAGTATAATACCCGCAATTCTTTACCTGACCCAGATTGACTCCATGGAAGGCAATCGCATCCATGTAGAGTATGCAAATCATTTGAGAGAAACCCTTGCATTTTTCATATGGACTGTGTTTTCGAAGAACTACAAGTCCTACTGCAATTGTGTATTATTCAGATTTTAATTGGAACGTAACTCAAGACCATTGTGTAAATAATGAATACCAGGTGAGGGGGCTTACCCACTTACCGCCACAAAGACTTTTCCAAATTCTATTCGACAGAAAAAAAGTATTTAATGTGGAATATAGCTGTTTTCAAAATAAAGTGATTGTACAAGGTGGGCCAAAAGAAGTCATCCGATGTTGTTTGGCCTTCAGAATATCGGTTGTGGCTCGCGCAGTGTGTGCCGTTGCTCCGTCCTGTTGAAACCACATGTCATCCAGTCCTAATTCGTCCAATTGCGGCAAAAAAAAACTCGGTTAACATGGCCCTATAGTGCGCACCGTCCACTGCTTTCGTTTGACCAGCGTTTTCTCGAATAAAAAATGGCCCGATGACTCCTCCAACAGGAACAGCGCACCATGCTGTAACTTTTAGCAGGTGTAATGGCTCCCCGTGTATTACTCGTGGATTTTCGGTGCCCCAGAATCGATAGTTTTGCTTATTCAAGTACCCGTTGAAGTGGAAATGAGCCTCATCGCTCATTATGATTTTGATCGAAAAATCGTCCACTTCGATTATTCCGCATTCTTGGGGAGTGTATCGCTCCATGGCTCGTTCACTTGTATTCTACATCTGTCTAGTTCACAAATGTCACAACAGATTTGACATTGGCGGCCATTTGCAAAAATAAGAGCATCTTCCAATAGGGTGATCTCTTTTGGCCCACCTTGTACTTTTAGAGAAGTATGCTAAGGTAGCTTTCTTAGCAAAGAGACAAAAAAACGTTTATTTAAAAAAAATTATTTCAATAATCCAATGTCAATTGATAGGCAAAGCTAACTGAAAACGCAAGTGCTTCCAACTCCAACTCTCGGCTTAAAGGTGACAGCCACTTGGTCTCTAGTAACATCGGTTTTAATTTCGATTAAGTTGTGTTTTTCGCGCAAAACAGCGAACAAATGACGACCAATCTTCCGCTTGCAGGCAGTATGAACCGTTCAATATCGGCGAAGACAGGGAACCCTATTCGACTTAAATGGATTAATGATAGCAATATCCAAACCTAAGCTCAACAAGGCTGCTGATTGTATTTTTGTTGAGCTATAATAAAGCCGCTTATAATATACCTCAACTCATTACCAAATTTGGTGTGTTGAAAGTACGCCAGAACCTCAGCGTCGTTTCTCCGATCCAAAAAACGAGACACTTTGAGGAGCGCAAACTACAGACACTTCATCGTGGCTTTACATTCCTAGTTAGGCTGCAATGGTGAAGTGAACAACATTAGTGAACTGTTCTGTCTTATTCGGACAACGGGTCATATGGGATTTTTAAGAGTTAGTTAGTCAAAAAGTCAGCGAGAGCGCTTAGCTCCGTAGTGGATACTGAGGGTCCCGTGTCCGATAAAAAGCCAAGGTTCAGCTAAACAACTTGCGAAAGCCATAAGTTAGCAACCTTCCTATGTTAATAACGAAATAATGGAAGAAATCGAAAGAGCTCTTGGGGAAGCCGGTATAGAAACGGTCATATGCAACTGGATAACACCTATGAACGGAAATCATATAATTTCATCATCACTAGGTGGTCAAATGGTGGACAATGCCGGGATGGTATACTACTTTGTTTTGCCGCTTTTGCCGATTATGTGATGATGAGAAAGTTACGTGAAATTTTTGGGAGAAACAAAGTGCTAACAAAACGCACTATTTATCGTGTAGTGAATGATTTCGAAGAAAGAGGGTCTGTAGGTGATAAGCCCAAGCATGTACCACAACGTACAGCAAGATCGGATGAAAACATTACTGCTGCTCAAGGAAGTGTTCAGAACAATCAATCAACCTCGACGTCGTGCTCAGTAGCTTGGTCTTCGAAGAACAACTTTGGCCACAATTTTGCGCAAGGATTTGCATTTGTTTCCATTTAAGATTCAGTTGACACATGAGCTTCTTCCTTACGCCGCCATAAATATGTCAATAGGATGTTACAGCTAGCCCATGACAATCCCGATTTTCATGAAAAAATCATAATGAGTGACGAGGCACATTTTCATTTGAATGGCTATGTGAATAAACAGAATAGTCCGTTCTGGGCAATGGAAAACCCTCAAATTATTCATCAGTCAATTTGGTGGGCAATTTGGTCAGGAGGAATAATTGGACCTTACTTCTTTGAAAATGAAAACGGCGTAGCGGTAACAGTGAATGGGGAGCGATGTCGTAATATGATTGAAATCTTTTTAACGCCACAACTGCAAGCTTTGGACTTGATTAACATGTGGTATGAACGAGACGGTGCCACATCGCATACAGGCAGGATTACAATGGAATTTCTGCGAGACCTAATTGCATAACAAGTTATTTCAATAGATGGTGATGATGATTGGCCTCCACGGTCGCCTGATTTGACTACTCCGGACTTCTTTTTGTGGGGATATCTGAAAAGCAAGGTTTATGCAAACAAACCTGAAACGCTTGAGCAACCCAAACAATATATTCGTGATGAAATTAATAAAATACCGCGTGAAATGTATGAGAATGTAATGAAAAATGTGTTCAAAAGGTATTGCATTTTTGAGACTAACAGAGGCGGGCGTTGCCGTCATTAAAAAAAAAACATTTATCAATATAAGATCTATTCTCTTTCATTTAATCAAAATATAAACAAACAAAGTAGTAAAACTTGAGTTTTCACATAGCTGTTGCCTACCAACTCAGACTCTCAGCCTTCTCGTGGTAACCGCTGAGTACCTTGACCGTAACATTAGCGTCGACAGTTTCAGTTACGATAGACAAAGTGAACATCCTATATGAGCTGATTCGAAATATGTAGACAAAATGTCATCTAGGAATCTCAATGGTTAGTAAGCATAAACAGAGATGGTGCCGTATGAGCCGAAAGGCCAACCGCAGCGCTCAATCGCGTAGTGAAAACTGCTGCCTTCGTGTCCAAGCATATCTAATAAATTGGAACTGTTCCTCAAGGGTAGCTTCCATACCACGTTAAAAATAGCCGTTTATGAGTGTGACAGCATTCCCAGATAACAAATCCCCTCATATACTAACCAGACCCGGAGCAATCACGGATCTTACGACTTATGAGTATGTATCTGTAAAGTACACACCAAGTGCAACTTATAAACTTGAATCTGCGGAAATCGACAAGGAAAGTTGGCAAGCACAGCCTACAAAAATCGAAAACAGATAACAGACTTCGCAGCCAAATGTAATACTTTGTTCACCAGTACTACGTTTCCACGACTTCGAATCCACAAATCGCCTGGCGATCTTCAGATTATTAAACCGCCACCCAATTCGACTATGTGCTCATAAATTAGAGGTACTAATCCAACATCCTGGATGCACATGAATTGAGAGTGGCAAACGACGACTTTGACCATTTTGCTGGACTTAATGCTGGTCGCTCAGACGAGCTCAGTGGCGCGATGGTTAGTGCGATGAACTGCCGTGCAGAGCTCTGGGTTTGATTCCCAGCCGTAGCAACACCTAAATGATTTTTCACTGGCCCTCCTCTCGTGCTGATCTGACAAATCATCCGAGTAGGAGCAATTGCTCAAATTATGGTTTTATTCGAAGAATAAATTGATAACATTATTTTTTGAATGTAACTCGAGGAACATGGCCACCTCGGTTCAGTCGGCTGCTGGACGAACGCCTGTCTTACAAATCGTCTAAATTGTTGGACTTGCCGAAATTTACGAAATACTTGACATGTCTCCTCAGGAAATAGTCAGGGCGTCATATTATACGATCGAGGTGGCCAATTGAAAAGCGAAAAGTATTAAACGCTCACCGTAATCAGAATTCAATAAGTCGGCTGAATCAGTCAACTCAATATCAATTGTCAATGTCAGAATGTCAGAAGTACACACGCATATATGAATGATTATGAGAAAGCTTGGAAAACGGTACTAACGAGACTGTTTCGCAAAAATTGTGTGTTAGTATTTGTTTGTATGTTGATCGCTTTATTTAGCCAGAATTTGCCAGGGTATAAACCCAGTATGTATCCACTGGGTGTTGACTTTGGTGGAGGACGAGGCCACTAATATCATCAAAGAAGTATCCGAAACCACCATATGCTACCAGCCATACCCGCGGTATGAATATATCTACAAGTACCAAAAATAAATTACAGAAGTTGCACATATCAAAGCGTAGCAAGTCAAAACACCTCCGCGCGGGAAGAGTATCGACCCAAAAGATGGGAAGAGAAGAAAATTTGAAGTAGGAAAAAACAGAACACGTCACGTCCCAGCTTAGAGGAATCAATAAGTCTTGCGGCACGATGAACATCCGTCTAGTCTACAAAAAGTACTGGCAGCTGCCATCAAAGTAGAAACTCAATCTCTCCAAACATTGGCAACCTAGTCACTGACGCGCAGGGAATCATAGACGTGTTCAGTCAGCATTTCCAGCAGTTGCCTTGTGATAGGACAAGAAACCTGTCTTCTTCCCTTCTAGTATTGAAGAATTTAGAGCAGTCTTCAAAGAAATACGGAGGTGTTGCCATACAATAATGAGAGCATGTCCGATGGACTATGACTGGAATATCAGCTCCATATGCACCATCTACAAAAAAGGCAATCCCATGTCTTGCACCAACTACTGAACTACCGAGGCATATCACTGCTAACTTAAGCAGATACATAACAGCACTGGCGACTGAGGCCATCGGCTGGAACAGAGCAAGACATTAATAGTCACAACAGAGAGAGACACGGATAGTCACATAGAATGAAAGCCATATAACATAAACCTACGTGGCACAGAGGAGGAGACCTAGATTTATATTGTCTCATATTATCGCAGGTGGCCTCAGATAAGCTTGCGATTTATGTAGAAAAAGAATGCTGCCGAGCTGGGCCTTGAACTCGTAGCGTTTGGCTAAGCAGTCAACTACGCATTCCTATGAGCCATGACCACCTGCTTCAGCAATACAATTATAGGCAGTACCAGTGTGGATTCCGACCAGGGAGATCGACTACAGACCGATTTTTTAAGCTAATACAAATCCTAGAAAGGCCAACGAACTTTAAGTAAAGACACACCATCTACAGCTTTTTATAGCGATGGCGTAAATCGAGATGCCATCAAAAGTAACACAGCTCTGTCGCCTAAAACTGAAAGACACGTGATGCAGCGGTTTTAAATCAGCTCATCTGAGTTTTTTCAAATATGTACCGGATTACTACCAGGAAATGCGCTATCATGCGATTTCACCAATCTTATGGTAGAGCAGATAGTTCGTAGAGCAGGAGTAAGTCCAAACAAGATTGCATATTGCTTCCATCGTGCCATTGTGCTTTTGTGCGTTTGTAAAGTGTTTACCTACCTCGGAGGTAACATCAATCCTTCGAGTGATACCTGAGTGAAGATACGACGAAGACTGGCCATATGAAGCCGATGATGTTTCAGTTTACCAAAAGTTTCACTTTACTGAACCCTAATCCTACCAGTCCTTCTTTATTGCACCGAGTTCTGGACAATTAGCAGGAATGCGGTGCAAATCTAAAGCATTTTCGAAAAGAAACATTTTTGTTTGAATTTCTGGTCCTGCATGCGAGAAGATACAATTTCATGAGCTATACCAAGATATGGATGTATATAAAGAATGGTTAAATTTTAAGGGCCAATGCTGATTTTGAATAAAACACAAATTATTGAGGAAATTACTGTCATTTCATTTTATTATGCTAACATTAGTATGGTTCGATTATGTATGGAATAAAATATCGGCCAAATGGCAGCCGCGACCTCGGCGGCACACCTCCATCCGAAGGTCCAAATTTTCGATGACGCTGAGGCTTAATTGAGGTTCTATGCCGTTAATGTGCCGAATTATCTCATCCTTTAGCTCTTGAATTGTTGCTGGCTTATCGACGTACACTTTTTCTTTCAAATAACCCCAAAGAAAAAAGTCCAACGGTGTCCAACCACATGATCTTGTCGGGCAATTGACATCGCCACCACGATAGATAACGCGGCCATTGAATTTGTCGCACAAAATAGCCATTGTTTCGTTAGCTGTGTGGCAAGTGGCACCGTCCTGTTGAAACCACTTATCGTCCACATCCATATCTTCCAATTCGGGCCATAAAAAGTTCGTTATCATCTCACGACAGCGAACACTATTGACAGTAACTGCCTGACCGGCCTCATTTTGGAATAAATACGGCCCGATGATGCCGCCAGCCTATAAACCGCACCAAACAGCCACTCTTTGTGGGTGCATCGGTTTTTCGACAATCACTCTTGGATTTTCATTCGCCCAAATGCGGCAATTCTGCTTATTGGCGAATCCACTGAGGTGAAAATGTGCCTCATCACTGAAGATGATTTTCTTCGAAAATTGATCATCCACTGTGGCCACTTCGTGCCACCATTCTGACCATTGACGACGCTTGAAAAGGTCAATAGGCTTTAGTTCCTGAGTCAATTGCACCTTGTAAGCGCAAGTCTTTATGCATAATGTTCGTGAGAGGTGCAATTGTTGAGCACGTCGACGAGTTGAGGTGGACAGCTCTTCAGCAGCGCTATCGCGAACAGCAGCAATATTTTCTGCAGTACAAGCTGAACGAGCATACATTGGAGTTTTCCAATATCCTACAGACCCGGTTTGCTTAAATTTTTGCACAATTTTTTTGATTGTACGCTTATTTTGAAGATTAAATTGACCGAATAATTTACGAAGTGCACGATATGCATTTCTGATTTGAACGCCAATTTTTATAATAAGCCTGAATAATTTAAACGCGTTGCTCGATTGTGTATCTTGATGTTAACTAAAATTAAGAAATGTCAAATGAAATGCAGAAACAAACTTGACGTTTAGGTGTGGTTCACATTGAACATCGGCCCTTAAAATTTAACCACCCGTTAGTACAAAATGTAAAAACAAGTAGACTACATTGGCTACATTGGCTCGGCCACATGAACAAAATTGTTTCAACCAAGAAAATCGTTGCATCCCATCCTTCAGGTTCGAGTCGACAATGAAGACAATAACTTCGGCTTAAGGATCAAGCGATCGCTAATGCCAGAGCACTTGCACTGAATAACTTGTAGCAAGGTTCTAAGGATCGAAGAGTATTAGATACTAACCGTTGAGTAAAATATGTAATTCTTTGAAAAATGTTATAAACCGATATTTAAGTTTTTTTTTAAGCTAACAGACTAAAGCCAGAGACCTAGGAAAACTTCGTTTACACACATTACACGTGATACATATGTAATTAAATAAAAAGGAGTGGTCGCATTTTCCATAAAGCTTGTTCAAGAATTATTTTTGTGCAGCTGTCGTCTCCACCTAGATTTTTGCCTTCAAGTTATTAAGAGTGTTCAGTGTGTGTGTAGAAAGTACGTGTAACCCCCTATTGCACAAAACTACATTTCAAGTGTAATACCAAATTTCATAGTTAAACTGACAAGTCATTCCATATAAATTGAGAATCAATGGTGTAGACTTCTGTATTCCAAATTAGAATACACCACATTCTAGCTTCATAAAATAATCTTTATAGTCAAGTTCATACAAACTTTATTCCTTTGTCGGCAACATGGCTGTGCAACGATTTAAGGCGACACCACCGAGAAAGACAAACTCTTTTGCATATGCAGGCAATTTTAAAAGTTCAACGGCTTGTGCTCTGTTTATACGCTTAATAATGGCGCGCTTAATTATTATGGCATTCAAAATATGCCAAAGCAAACAAACACAAACTCGTTCGCAGCTTTTCTAGATAGACTACGCTGCGGTACCCACGATAATTTACTTCCTCTCCGGAGGCAAGTTAACTTTTCGACAAACGAGCTAATAAAGAGCCTGTTGAGCGGAAGAAGATTACCCTCCATAAATTTAGCTTAGGCAGAGGAATGAAAAATATGACTTCAAGGACATGTGTTGTCTGGGTGGTATATCATGTTGATGGTGAGTGCTAAAGTGATTATTATTATATTCATCTGAAGAAATTTGGGTCGCAATGAAATGTCTATTTGCCTTGTATATCCTCACTCTGGGTAATTTGCTTTTTCCGATGCATTTACTTATTTATTTAGCCACGTTCGGTTTCAGTAAAGGCGATCGGGTGGATGAATAATTAAGTTGTTGCTAGTAGCCAGTGGCGCGATGGTTAGTGCGATAAACTGCCGCGCAGAAGTCCCGGGTTCGTTTCCCAGAATTCTCCTTCGTCATCCTATACAAATGGACGAGTTTGCGCGGTATACCAAAACTAGACATGGCTCTGTACAGTATGCGGAATGCTGTCGTATGCGGCTTTGAAATCGATGAATAGGTGGTGGGTATCGATATGGACTTCTTTGGTTTATCCAGGATCTGCTGAAGTGTGAAAATTTGATCGATTGTAGACTTTCCTGATAAAAAACCACACTGATAAGGGCCGATCAGGTTGTTCGCAAACGTTGTTCGTAAACGGTTTCAGGCATTCACATATTACGGCATATAGGATTTTGTAGGCAATGCTGAGGAGACTTATGCATCTGCAGTTGGCGCAGTTCAGAGGGTCTCCTTCTTTTGTGGCTCGGGCAAACGATGGTGAGGTTCCATTCTTCAGGCATACTTTCATCCGACCAGATTTGTCATATGAGTTGGTGGATATTACTTAACAAATCATCTTCGCTGGCTTTATAAAGCTAAGCGGGAAGGCCGTCATTTCCGGAATCCTTATCAAGCTTTAGTTTAGATATCGCAATCCATCATAAGTTCAGGTCGGGTGATTGGCAGTTTACGCTGTTGTTGGCAATATTGAATGGTTCGTTCTACCTGACAGCGGAATGTTGTTCGTTATCGCCGTTTAACAGTCTGCAGAAGTGGTCCTTCCATTTCCCCATCATCGATTATGTCTCGACTACGATATTTCCTTGTGTATCTCGACAGGAATCTGTTCGAGCCTTGTATCCTTGGCTTTGACGTTTTACACTTTGGCAAACCTGCGACTACTAGATCGCGCACTTTTCTTGTTCTTTTTCCTTTGTCTGAAAGGCCGGTGTTCTACTCTTCCACATTGCCTATAGAGCTCAATGGCAGCTCTCGTCTTCACCTGCAGCTTATCCTTGTTGACATTGTCCTTTGTTGCGAGCATCTTTCGGCATTCCTCATCAAACCAGTGGTTTCTGGTGGGCGAGAAAACTAGCAAATCAGTTTGCAACTAATCTAATGGCCTGTTGGCATCGTTGGTAATGATCTGCGAGATTCGATGCTGGTGGTATGATGTGAATCGAGAGGTTAAGGGATACACGTTGCGCGAAGTTCTTGGCTGTTTTTTTGCGATGGCAGTCTTTCGACATTAGAATTTTTCACAGTATATCTGGATTGCTGTGGCGTGGTCGATATCCGCATTCTTACCTTGGCTGCGACAAGTTATTGGTCCGAGTCGATGTTAGCTCCTCGGAATGTTTGGACATCCAAAATACTGGATGCGTATCTCTTGTCTATCGCAATGTGATCAAATTGGTTGACCGTTCGTTGATCTGGAGAACGCCATGTCCATGAATTTGGCCTTGATGCGGTCCATAGTAGATAACGCAGTTTTTCATCCTCTTTTTGCTCCATTGTATTTCATGGATGGCAGTAATGTGTTCTCCTGTTTAATGTTCTCATATTCCAGGTACAGATACGAATTTCATTGTTCTTTTTTCGTTTAGCAGGGTAGTCAAAAATAAAATCCGCCTGTGCCATTCTGACCTGGCAGTTTATAGTGTTGCTGTTTTTTGTCTAGTTATAAACACACACACTTGTCGTTTAGCATGTCAAATCCGGTTGGGTGAGATCAATACCCCATGGTTATCACTTGGAGGTTAAAAATAAGCACATTTGATGTATAGTCAGAGTTACAAGAACTTGGCATTGACAAATTAAAGCAAAGTCCTCGTTCTACAACCCGCAACCATCTTCTTGGGTTAATAAGCCCTAAAAAAGGAATGTACAAAAAAAATACAAATTTTTGTAGCAACAGGCTCGTTAGTACCCAGGTCTAGCTTTCTCACAACCATGTGTGTGTGTGTACTTCTTGCACGATGGCTGCTGGTCCTGTTTTATGCCGACTCCGAACGCTGAAGTTGATATAAGCTATTCTTGTCAAGTGATACTACTCGGATGATTTTTCAGATCATCACGAGTAGAGGGCCAGTAAAAAATCATTTTAGGTGTTGCTACAGCTGGGAATCGAACCCATACCTTCTGCGCGGCAGTTCAAATCACTAACCATCGCGCCACTGAGCCCGAAATATACGTTGGTTTCAACTATTGCTTTTTGTCAACTAAATTCTCTATCAGTCGAAAACGTAAATGTCGAAAGACGATTGACGTCATTTGCTGAAGTGATGTCACATTCCCATGATGTCATTACATATGACCGATTTAATTCATTAAACGCGTCAAGTTTAAATAAAGATGGCGTCACACTGAGTGATTACGTAGCACAGCAACAGTAAAAACTATGATTGCCCTATCATACTTGTAGCCCGTCCATGAATAATTAACTCGATAAAATTGGCAAATAATTGTGCAACATAAAACAGGCCAACACAAAAAAAAAACCATGCATAGTCATGGAGTGCTATTCAGAACGTGGCTTTAATGGTATTTTTTACAACCAAACACGAGACAGTTGTGCACTCCACAGGGATCCAACTTCCAACGCTCGAGGATACAATGAAATCCGTTGATTTTCTTAATTGAATATCTATATAAAAATGTTATAATTGAGAAGTAATTAAAAGTCTGCGCACAGGCTTATTTAAATAAAAATCTTTTTATCTCAATATAACCCGGTTGTCAGAAAGTTAAATATATCCAGCTGAGCAATGTCGACAACGAAAAAACTAGTAACGGTCGGTGCTGAGAGCATTAGAGAAGTTACATCTACACCATGAGCAACCGGTAATGTTTCTGCCTGTTGAGTGAAGTGTTGTGCATTCGATCCCAGCCAAAATCCGTGAAATCAAAAAGTATTCTCAATGTATGTTCACCCAAGATCGTTCCTTTCTCTCCATTTCTTCCACTTCTCCTCAAATGTTCAAGAAAAAATGATAGCCAACGATGGAATTATGTAGGTAGTAAGGATCCTGATCCACTATCAAGTTCAACTTCATATTTTCAGAAATTAAATATCTCTGTCTTCTGGCTAAGACGACAATTTAGTCATACATTTTTCGAACTTCTACGGAGATCCTCTATAAGACCTTGATCATCACATTCCTAGCTGGAGCAGCATCATGACAGGCATTGATTTTGATAAGTTTCTCTGGAGCCCGAATCGCGATAGAAGACAGCCTACACGACCGTTATACAAGAATACGGTAATGCTGTTCGGCAACGCCGCAAAGAGAATGTGTCTACTCATGGACAAAGCCATTCTCTCTCGTCTGAAAGATAATCACCCCCATCGAGATATCCGTTCGGAAACTCCGAACTTAAAGTCAGATCCAATCGGAACTCAATTCGAGGTATCCGTTACGGAACAAAATAAAAATGCATACAATCGCGTTCGTTTCTTTTTCGGACAACTTCGGAAGAAATTCAATTAGCTGTCAAAAATTGTCAACTTAACGCATGTCACCGATGTGCGATCACGTGCTACACTTTGTCGGAAAATATGTCCGAAATGCTAATCGAATGATGCCGGCAAAATTTTTTTCCGAACGGATACGTTGATAGGGTTGAATGTCTTTGTCTATCTCTAAAACCTTTTGGGTTTCTCTCCAGATTTATATAACGGGTGTCCACATAGACTTACGACTTTACACAACCCCACAAGACATAATAAGGCGGAGTGAAATCGCGTGATCTTGGCGGCCAAGTCACAGGGCTATTTCGAGAGATAAGCTGCTCATTAAATTCATCCCTCAACTTTCCCGTTGTTTTACGAACTGTGTGGCATGTGGCACCGTCTTGATGAAACAACATGTCAACCAAGATCAAATCAGCCAACTGGGGCAAAAAAAAGTCGCGTGTCATGACTCGATATCGTTCGCCGTTGACGGTAACGTTTTTTCCACGGTCGTTTTTGAAGAAAAATGGACCGATGATGCTACCATACCATAGACCACACCAAACTGTAATTTTTTCGGGATGCATCGGTAATTCTATGGCAGATGCGACAGGTTTACTTATTCAAGTATCCGTTGAGCCAGAAATGAGCCTCATCGCTGAACACAATTTTTCGATAAAAAGCGGATTTTCATGGAGCTGTTCTAAGGCCCATTCACATTCACCAAAAATTAGACGCTGTGGTAGGGCGTTCGGCTTCCAAATTGCTGAGGACGTCGAATTGCTGAGGACGGCGACAAATTGACATTTCACGATATTTATTGACATTGGACGCTACGACTGCAATATACTCTTCGGTACTCATACGCGTCGATTGTTTAATGTCCAACAAAGTAAATTTTGTGCGAAATTTGGTGATAACAGCACGATTTGTTGATTCAACAGGTCGATTATGACGATACGTTTGGTTGGTGCCCGTTTTTCACAGAACACGAATTTTGATAATAAATTTCAATAACTTGCAAATCGTTGCTCGTTTGTAAGTCTCTCCATGATAAAATGGCAGAGTATACTAAAAACTTTTCACTCTGACAGATGACGTTTGGACGACATTACTAACCAGTGCTGCCTACCTGTAAACTTAACTTTTTACAAATCACCCTTCATCAACTTCGCAGTTCGGAGGCGGCAAGAATGAATGGTTATGAGAAAGCTGTGCCCTAGTTACTAACGGCCCTGTTGCTCGTTTTTATATGAGAGGGTAGTTAGCCTTAAGCACAAGCCAGGCGCATTTGCTCACCTGAGGACATCAGCCAGGAGTTTCGTGTCAGTCATTCTGACCAAGCTTATGATAGTGTTGCTGTTTTTCATTTCATTATCAAAACCAACGCTTTAAAGATTTTAGCAAGTCAAATCGGGATAGGAGCAGGATCCGATGGTTACTCCTTGGAGGTGAAACATCCATAATAGATCAGTGATCCCTCGTTCTATATAACAGTTAGTAAGAAAATAAGTAAATTTTGGGCGTTTTGATGTTAATTTTCAAAGATGAAGCACTCAAAGTGTTTAGATAGGCGGCTTGTTGCTCTTACCATCCAACAGGTAGCGATGTGTTTTTTTTTTGAATACCAGTCACATGATATCTATCTGTAAAATTGTCGATTTACTCATACACTCGTATAAATTATCTAAACGAAGATTCAAGCCCAATATTAAATCGAATGCAATAACGGTAGTAATATGTTTCATTAAAAGTGAAAGATATCAAACATACTATCGTGATCTAGTGTTTCAATTTTGGCACACATTTTTTCAGTAGCGGATGCCCAACTTAGTGCTTTTGAATTTTATCTATTCACAGTCTAGACACCACACATGTCCTTGAAATATTTTATTTTATTCCTTCAGCTAAGTAAAATTTGAATAATACCTTCCGCTCAGCAGGAGCTCATTTTTTATTCTATTAGCTTTACGTCTAGAAGGGTAATGTTTTGCGAGAGTAAGTGAATCAGAATATCATAGGTACTCCAGTACCTACTCATACACTTGTACTAAGAGTACATCGTATAGCAGCCTCATGATAAGTTGTTATTTAAGGACCTTGTCTAGGACAACAGTGAAAGGGTGTATTTTCATTTATTTCGCCTACATTTTGTATGCAATATTTCAACCTTCTCATAAGTATATGTTAAAATCCTTGAAAGTGGTTGCAACTGTTTTACCATTTATCTTTGTCGTTATCCTGCAAAGTTGGTTGGTGGTGTGTGCTTTGACAAAAGGATTAAAAGGGATGTATAAATTCATTAAGAGTTTATTTAAATTTTAGCTAAAAACTTGAATCTAGCTAACAGCTTCGGAAAAAAGGCTCAAGTACACCAATTTGTGCCCATACGTTGTTGGGGTGCGTGTGCCAATGCATTGAATAATCCTGTTAAATCAGCTATACCAGGCGGGTACCATACAAAGTACATTAAAATAAGTCAAGACTCTACTACCAATGAAATGAAAAAAAAAACCTTTTGAATGAAATCTGTCCCTTTTCGTAAACTAAGTTGTAAGCACAAATTAAAGAGCCAACCACTTATTCAGTCCTTTCATCATTCTACAGTAATGTACGACAACATAACCTTGAATTCTAAATTGCAGACCATAAAACTCAGCATCCCGTGCGCAAAACGCACGATTGTACCTTTTTTACATTTGTAATTTTGATTCGCTATGCAATAGAGAACAATCGCCTCCAACGCAAAAAGCAAAAACGGACCTTACTTATGTATACCGTCTCAAGGACATTCGATAAATCATTGGATCAGATCTTAAAGTCAAATTGATTTTAATGTGAAAATGTGTTTATGGTATATATGGTAAATGTGTGGAATGGTATAGAACTTTGCGATCTTATCACTTAATTGGTGTGCCAAAACAGCTTAGGAAAGACGTGAAGGATGCGTATGTGTGACAACAAGAACATGTAAGTTATGAGTTCGCTTTGGAGTCGGTAATTCAATCGTTGGTCTTAATTATTCCGAAACATTGAATAGTCTGAACTGGTCCTTTACATAACTTATCCACAAAAGAAATGTAGGTACTTATTTTGTTATCAAGGACATTGTGTGCTCTTTCCGGCCGCTTGTACGAAGCTCTTATATGGCTTTTTTTTAATAAAGAATTCTTAGACAAACAATTGGGGCATTTCCTTTTTTAACGCATCCTCAAAAATCATTGTCGTGGTGGGTGCTAGATAAAATTTGTGTCCTTTGCAGTTTGGCATAGTTGAAGGTTAGCCACAATAAAATAATATGTGCCTGCTTTCTGGACTTAAGCAGCTTTTTTTTCAAGAAAATATAGGTATGAGACTACCGCAGTACGATGTTCAAATCATGCTGGATGATTTACGCGCCAATGTAGGAAGAGAAGTCATTTCAATGAGTTTTGTCGGAAGACTTGTTGAGTGGAAGGTGGCGCGTTCAATCTCAGCCAAAACCAACCAACATGCCTCTCCAATTAGCCTGGTCCTAGCTAACTGCCTCCAGTTGCGCACTCCAAGTTGGTTGGAGTAGGCTTCTACTTGTGCGCGCCACTTAAGCCGAAGTCTTCCTCTACTGCGTCCGACGTCTGGCTGGGAATCGAAGACTCAGCGAGCCGGAGTATTGGTGTCTATTCGTTCTACATGTCCTAGCCATCTTAAACGTTCAATGCAGAGTTTTTTTTGACCAAGCATGTCGCTTTACAGCTCGTATAGTTCTTGGTTGAATCTTCGTCTCCATAGCCCGTCAACGCAAAACGGGGCCGAAGATTTTTCGAAGAATTTTCCTCTCAAATCGACCAAGGATTTCTTCATCCGCTTTTGAAATGGTCCATGCTTCAGCGCCGTAGAGTAGTACTGGGATGATCCGGGTCTTATATAGGATCTCGAGTGAGGGCTTTACTACTGAATTGCCTTCTTAGCCCGAAGAAGCAGCGGTTGCCAAGAGTAATTCTTCGATTAATTTCTAAAGGGATTTTGTTTTCAGAGTTAATAGCGGAGCCGAAATAGACAAAGTTATATCTGTCAATGTTGACGTTCCCTCCAATTCATCGATGTTGTGTGTCCTTTTGTGTTGACAGCATATATTTTGTCTTGCCCTCATTTACTGCTTAACCCATTTTTGCCGCTTCCTTCTCTATGCTAGCAAACGTGGCTATGACATCACGCCGGGTCCGACCAATGATGTCAATATCGTCGGTGTATGATAGTAATTGTACCGATTTTTGGAAAATTGTGCCTCTGGTGTTGGCTCGTGAGCCTAAATCCATTTTTGGTATCGAGCTTTCGAGCATCGAGGATTCTCCATCGTCATCACACACAAACGGACGAGTTTGGGCGGTATAACAAAACTAGACAAGGCTCTGTATAGTTCGTCTCTATAAATGCTGTCGCATGCGGCTTTGAAACCGATAAATATGTGGCGGGTATCGATTTGAACTATTTTGGTTTTTTCCAGGATCTGCAGAAGTGTGATATTTTTGATCACTTGTGGACTTTCCTGGCCTAAAACCACACTGAGGGTCTCCTTTTTTGTGGATCGGGCAAACGATTCTGAGGTTCCATTCTTCAAGCAGACGGTTTGCTCACCTTAATATCCATAAGGGTAATGGTTGTCTCCGGACCAATACACGGTCTTAACCAACTGGGCATTGGGCATTGCAAGAGACAAGAAGAATGCATTCCAAGGGGCTAACACCGACATTGATCAATTCTTTGTTGCAGACAACAATCATCTTTCGACGTTGCTGACGTAGCAGCGCTCGGTCTGGTTGTGGATACTGAGGGCCCCGTGTCCTAGAGGTATCCAAAAAATTGGAACTGTGCTTTCAGGTTGGTGATTTGGGTTAACTACCCACCCATTTAAAAAAAAAACTATATGTCACGAAGCCACCAAGCCTCGGAAAGGACTGATTTTATTGTTGTCGACCCTGATAAAAGAAATAAGGACAACGACGTTCGTATCTGCCAGTAGTTATATCGCCAAAGACCATATCAATAGTCTGAACTAATTTGATGGATTTTGGCCCACCAAGAAGAAATTCTATGTTTGACACATAAACCAATTTTTTCCCGTTTTTAACAATGCTGACCTAAGTCAAATTATTTAATTTACTGAACAATTTGCTGTATCAACTCTGCGTAAAGTCATATTTTTGTAGTTAACTCGACTTTAATCTTGAAACTTAGGCTAACAAGGCAACGCTTTGGGCTTAGACGAGATCTTCTCGAAAAATAAGCTATAGGCTCCCTGAGTTAGCTCGACGTTTATCTAAAAACTAGAAAAATATCACACTTAAGAATTGCCCCTTCGTCAGTATGAATAAAACAAGACAACGTTTTAGTCGAAGACGGGAGTTAGCGTTGAGCCTTCCATACAAACCAGAGTGTGAAGGAAGAACAGGAAAACGACGGTTTTATAAAGCAAGGGATACAAAACTCGAACAGAATCATATTGAATGAATAGGGAAAATCGTAGTCGAGTCATGGTCTATACTTAGAATTAGCAAGAAACATCTCTGCAGACTGTTAAGCGGCGAAGACAAACAATCTCACATTGTCAGGCAGAACATTCAACGTTAAACACTCTTAGAGTGTCAAGTTTAAATAATAATAATTTTAAAATTTACAGGTTCCATGTCAAACCCTTTTTGTGCGAATCTGGAGTACATTGGCCATAAATTACTTATACAGTTCAAATTAACGGTCTTCCTGTCGAGCTGGAGTTGATAAGTGATATAGAACAACTAGTTACTATCAAAAGTATGGAAGTAGGATGCTTCAAGGGATGGTTGGATGTTGTAGAACAAGGGAAGACTCTGATTGGCTACTTCAAAGCAGATATTACTGTCATCCAGGAAATACGATGGCATGGCCCGCAAAGAGGATGAAAAACTATGACATCTACTACGGATCACGTTATAGTGAGCAGAAGCACCGACTTGTCGGATGCGGATTTGTGTAAAGTACCAGACTTAGGCGGGAAATCTTATGCTTCCAAGACATTAGCGAACGCATTGTAACAATTCGCATCAAGGCCGAATTCGCGAACATAAGTCTTATATGCACTCGCACCCCTACGGAGAAAAAAGACGATATATTGCAAGGATTGCTTCTATGAGCTCCTTGATAAAACCTATGAGCGAGTACCGAAGAACGATTTTAAAATAGTTCTGGGAGATTTTAACGCAAAGGCAGGAAGAGAAGACATCTTTGACAGTATTGTCAGAAAATACAGCCTACAGGATAACACGTCTGGCAACGGACTTAGGCTAAATGATTTCGTTACGAAAGAAATGCCAATATAGTTAGCACACTATTTCCTAACCTCAATATCCATAAGGGGACATGGCGGTCTCCAGTTCAACGAACGGTCAACCAAATTGATCACATTGCGATAGACAAGAGGCACGCATCCAGTATTTTGGATAATCGAACATTCCGAGGAGCTAAATCGACACTACCTTATTGCAGCCAAGGTGGGAATGCGGATATCCACCACCCCAAAACAAACCAGAAAAACTGTTAAGAAATTTTATTGTCGAAAGGTTGCAATCGTAAGAAACCACCAAGGCCTTCGTGCAACGCATATCCCTTAACCTCAGACCCGTGGTACAATGAGAAATTCCGACAGATGCTCGCAGCCAAGAATGAGGCCTACAAGGTTAAGCTGCAGGTGATGACGAGAGCTGCCATTGAGCTCTATAGACACAGAAGAACGGAAGAACACCGGCTTTTCAAAAAAAACGATCATAGATAAAGAGAAGTGCCACTCCAGAAAGATGTTCTCAAGTTTCACCAAAGTGTTAAACGTCTAAAGCAAGGATGATGAGCTATGAATACGAAGCTTCATCCATGAACTTCGATTTTCAGTCAGACGTCGGACGCAGTAGAGGAAAACCTCGCCCTAAGTGGCGCGCACAATTAGAAACCGACCTCAACCAACTTAGACGTTTAATAAGTAGAACGAATGGACAACAATACTCCAGCTCGCAATGTCTTCGATTTTCAGCCAAACGTCGGACGCAGTAGAAAAACCGACAGCGCACAGGGAAAAACCGACCTCAAACAACTTGAAGTCGCAACTGTTAGCTAAGGACCGGGCTAATTCTATAGGATTGTTGGTTGAGGCCCAGGTTCATTCCGGACAAAAGAAAAGAAAAGAAAAGACAGAAGAAGGGTGCTTTATGGCCGAAATCTCCACATCGTTTGCCAAAAAGGGGAACCTATGATCAGGTTGACGATGAAACTTCTTCATAAAGATCTGCAATGACTATCCCTAAACATTCGATACCATAAAGACAAGGTAATGGATTGTCATGTGACATGTTGGTATATGACATAACTCGAGTGATGTATACAAGGTTTAAAAGTTTGTTTTTGAAGTTGGTGTCGGTGTTAGTGACAGCATAATTTTGATACATAGAGAAATAATTTGACAGATATACCTTAACGTATATGTATAGACACAGAATTGCTAGCTTAAACGATCTAGCCTGTCTGTCGGTCCTTCCGTCTGTGTGTCACCGATTTGCGGGCCTTAAATTTTGAGCTAGATTGATTAAATTTAGAATATAGGCACTCGACGAAGCATAACAATTGTAAGCATTTTTAAAAACCGCTGACTGCGAAGCCCCTTAATCAGTAAAACGTTGTTTTTTTGCCAAACGGTTAAGAATTTTTAAAAAGTACATACACATTTTTTTTGCCACGCCCACTTTATCTATCTTTAAAAAAAAATTTTTGGTACAATTTTCGGAAAACTCGGAAAATCTTTCAAAGAAAATACTTCGACAATAATACTATGAACATTTCGTCTGTGAAATATTTTAGCCCACGACTAATATTTGGGGGCGTTATTAAATATATTAAAAGATTTGAAAAACATATCTATAGGAAAACGCCATTTTTTGCCAAACTAAAAAAGATTTTGGTAAACTGGCTGAAAAATATGTTGTGACATGTATATTTCATCCCTATAAAACCTACATTTTGGCGATATTAATTTTCAAGATGAGATGGGATAGGGTATCCAACGGATCGCAAAGCGGATTGTAGCATTCTTATATGTTTTTAAATCAAAATTGTCACATTAAGTCAAAAGCTGCAGGTTAAGTGACCTTTAAAAAAAATATCCAAAGGCAGCAACGAATTCGTATGTACATAACAGGTTTCATATATCCATAGTCCTAGCACACCATACAATGTCAAAACTAAAGTATATCGTGCAAGAACGCGAAGATATTTTAAGTAGGTCGTTGAATTCCGCTTGCAAGGGCAAGGACGTGTGCGGACTTTTCTCCAAGGAGACATGAATTTACAATTTTTATGTTGGCAATGTCAATGCTGTGTCCCTGGCCTTTAACATTTCAAGATGGTGTTATTGTTATTGTAACTGCGAGTGTAGGTGGTTTTATTTTATGTTTTACATTTGGGTAGTACGGTTTAACTTAAAAAAATGCAAGCCCCAGGATTTATGGTAGCATTGATTCTTACCTTACTTATTTTTTGGGGTTAAAGTTAAATCGAATTCAATAGCTGAAGTTTTGCGTTTTAAAGAGCCACTGGGAATTCTTTTAAAAATGAATATTGATGGGGGTACCAAGTGTTATCTACTTCTGGTTCCACAGATTCATTTTCTCAACAAGCGTAACCTTTTGCTCATGGAGGTTATGTCATGATGATGAGATTCAAATGTGTATAAACATTGATCCCTCCTTTTGAATTATTGTCTATGTAGCCTTACTTCGGAGAGGTTGAGAGCTGAAAGCTGAGGAATCATAACCGCAAGAGCTTTTAACAACTTCGAAACATGCAGGGGAACACAGCCATTCCCAGTATTTAATTTCGATTGTAGAGTTCTTATCCGAAGGAGAGTTTGGTTGTACAAATCTGTTTGGATAAGTTGAAACTGCGCATATGTGGAAATAGTTGTTTACGAATATACAGGACAAAGGACGATGATTAGACGAATAGTAGGGGATATACTGAATTTCAGTAGCATTGCCATTGTTGCAATCCTTGGAGTTGAAAGATAAAACATCTACAACACCAGTATATCAACAAGAGGAAGAAGAAGTCTGTGTTGTGTATGTTGATGCTGCACCCCTTTGGGCTAAGGTTCACAAACCAATCGATATGCTTTTATTTATTGAGGACGTAACCCGTTCAATATCGCACTTATGCATTGACATTGATTGACATTGGAGTCCTGATTTATTGCAGATTTTTACTTGCTCCAGTTCTAGAATAAGGGTCACAACGACCATTTGGCTCTCGTATTCCCGACATGCTGATGAACCCTTGGTAATCATTAGGCGCTTGTATTGATTTGAGAAGGGGTGATATGTATGCAACTGACGTTTCGCTTTGAACGTTCTGTTTTTGTGTATAGTTTATGTGATGCCAAAACATTAGCTGGATGTCCATCAGAGTCAAAGCAATGCATCAAGGTTCTTGCAAATGATTGATAACAAGATTGATGCAAGAGATTTGGGCTGGCAATCCGTTCCATTGGCAAGATATTCAACATAATTATTCTGTAAAGTAGCCCAAAATTGCAAAATTTTAAGTCAAAAATCAAACATATGCGAAGGCTACAATCTGCTGTACACATCGTTGCGCGTGGCGGAAGACTTATGTAGCAAATAAAACTGTATCCAGGGCCATTAATGTGTCCATGTGTACTTCTTGCACAATGGCAGGACTTCCTGTTTTTTGCCGAATCCACACGGCTAAGTTGGGATAAACTTTTCTTGACGATTCATACTACTCGAATGGTTTGTTAGATCGTCACGAGGGGAGGGCCAGTGAAAAACCCTCAGGTGCTGCAGCGACTAGGAGTCGAACGCAGACCTTCTGCGAGGCAGTTCATAGCACTTACTATCGTACCACTGATCCTGTCTTGATTAGACACTTTCTTAGTCACAGAAAATGGGCGTGCCGGGGGTGTTTTTAAAAATATGTATTCTTGTTTCGAATCTATGAACAAAGTGCTTATATAAGAAATTTCAGTGTCCTGGCTCAAATTTTTTGGGCTGATCAATAATGGGTTAAAATTATCAATAGGCTAAAAGTAATATTGTACTACAATCGAAGTAGTTTCATCTGAAATTTTTACTCAAAACGCCTTCCAAATGTGGGCACAGCAAAAACTTTATACAGACGTAATATTATAGCAGCTGAGATTGTCTAAATATTTTGTGGAGACACTTTCAAAATTTCTATTGATTTGACCAAAATAAAAGTTTTTTCTGAAAACTGGGAGTGGCAATGGGCGATTTTGGAAATGAGTACACTTTTATCTGCTAAGCTGGGAGCAACAAAGAGTTCCTGTACCAAAATAATATCATTCATTAGATTAAAATTTACGACTATTGGCAGACAGAAGGATGAGCAGACAAACAGACACATCGACACAGCTGCCGATTCTAAAGAAATCCGTACATCAAAACAAATATAGGGGATAGAAATAGCTAAAATGGATTTGGTGTTTGAAGAAAAATAAAATCCATAAAAAGATGAGAATCAAGAGGAACGAACATGCTTCACTTGCAATGGCATTTCGGCATTCGCACGATTTTTAATATGAAAAAAAGCTACTAAGCCACTCAGGATTTTGTATTTATGAATTTTTTATTTTTTGTTTCTACTGCTTCGTCGCTTTCTGTTTGGTTGAACGTGGGTTTTATATTTCCAATGGGTGTTATAAGCAAGTTCTTTTTTGAAGTCAACTAAGTTCTTAATATCCTTAGTGGTAAACCGCTTTTCGGCACAAACTTGTTTATAAAATACCAATTAATTTATCACCATCAGGTCTAGAAAATGTGCGAACATTCCGAGGGGTCAACATCGACACGGACCACTACCTTGTTGCAGCCAAGGTAAGAATGCGGATATCCACCACGTCACAACTATCCAGAAATACTGTGAAAAAAAAATAATGTCGAGGGACTGCAATCGCAAGAGACATCCAAGATTTTCGCGCAACGCGTATCCCTTAACCTCTCGATAAACACCATACTACCAGCATTGAATGGTCGAAGATCAATGGCAACGATGTCAACAATCCATTAGATCAGCCCCAACTTATGTGCTAGGTTTCTCGCGCCCACCAGCAAGAGTCCCCTAGTTTGATTTGGAATGCCGAAAGATGCTCGAAGCCAAGAACGAGGTCTGCAAGTCTAAGCTGCAGGTGAAGACGAGAGCTGCCATTCAGCCATTTGCTTTATAGGCAAAAAAGAAGGGATAAATACCGGCTTTTCGGAAAGAAGAAAAAAAGAACAAGAAAAGCGCGTGATCGAGGATATAGAGAGGTGCCACTCCAAGAACGATTTTCACAAGTTTTACCAAGTGTAAAACGTCAAAGCCAAAAATACAACGCTCGAACAGAATCCTCTCGAGACGAACAATGAAATATCGTAAGTAAAAGAGAGTCGATGCTGAGAATATGGAGGTACCACTTCTTATGACTGTTAAACGACGATGACGAACAACATTCCGCTGTCAGGTAGAAGGAACCATTTGATTTTGGCAACGACAACGAAAACTGCCAACCACCCGACCTAATTGAAGTGAGGATAGCAATATCTAAGTCCAAGCTTAATAGAATTAACGGCCTTCCCGCTGAGCTTTATAAAGTCGGCAGCGATGACTTGGAGAGTAACGTCCACCAACTCATAACCCAAATCTGGTCGGATGAAAGAATGGAACTTCAGCATCGCTTGAACGATCCACAAAAAAGGAGACCCTCTGAACTGCGCCAACTACAGAGGCATGAGTTTCCTCAACATCGTCTACAAGATTCTAACTGTCGTAATATGTGATCACCTGAAACCGCTTACCAAATACCTAATCGGCCCTTATCAGTGTGGTTTTAGGCCAAGAAAGTAAACAACCAATCAAATTTTCACACTTCGGCAGATCCTGGAAAAAACCCAAGGTGTCCAAATCGATACCCACCACCTATTCAGCGATTTCAAAGCCGCATACGACATCATTTATAGAGACGAACTATGCAGTGCTATGTCTAGTTTCGGTATACCGCCCAAACTCGTCCGGTTGTGTTGGATGACGATGAAGAATTCTTGCTGCTCCATCAGCTTCAGAAACGACTTCACCGACACATTCGATACCAAAAAAGGATTTAGGCAAGGCGAAGCGCTGTCATGTGACTTCTTCAATTTGATACTTGAGAGGATTGCGCAAAACTCACGAGCCAACACCAGAGGCACAATTTTCCATAAATCTGTACAACTACTAGCATACGCCGACGATATTGACATCATTGGTGGGACTCAAAGTGATGTCATAGCCACGTTTGATAGTATATACAAGGAAGCGGCACAAATGGGCTTAGCAGTAAATAAGGGTAAGACTAAGCATATGCTGTCAACACGAAAGAACACACAACATCAATGAATTGATGACAGAACGTCACCATGATAGACATAACTTTGAGGTTGTAATGGACTTTGCCTACCTCGCCTCCGCTATTAACTCTGACAACAACATCACGCCAGAAATTGAACAAAAAATTACTCTTGCCAACCGATGTTTCTTCGGGCTAAGAAGGCAATTTAGTAGAAAGTCCCTCACTCGAACTACTAAGGAGATCCTATATAAGTCCCTGATTATCCCATTCCTGCTCTACACCGCTGAAGCATGGACCGTATCAAAAATTTGTGAACACATCCTTGATCGATTCGAGAAGAAAATTCTGCGAAAAATATTCGATCACGGTTGCGTGTACTGGCTATAGAGATGAAGATTTAAAAAAGACCTGTACGAGCTGTACAGCGACATACACTTGGTCAAAAACTCTGCTTCGGAAGGTAAAGATGGCTTGGATATGTAAAACGAATGGACACCATTACTCGGGTCCGTAGAGTAGAGCCTGGCCAGCCTTAAGTGGCGCGCACAATTAGAGGCCGACCTCAACCAACTTGGAACGCGCAACTAGAGGCAGTTAGGTTAGGACCGGGCTAATCGGAGAGGCATGTTGGTTGAGGCCCAGCTTCATTCCGCACTGTAGCGCCACTTAAAAAGGTATGTAAGGTCTAGAAGACGATGGAATAGTCTCATTTATGATTTCTTACTTTTCATGCGGATATAAAGCATATACTGTAACCAAAATCGGTGCGAGAATACAATGCTACAACTTTTCTGCCTTTTCTGTTGTCGTATCTTTTAAATAAAGAGCTCAGCGTTCACACAAGTTGACAATAAACTGCTTATTGTCTTCTCAGCTTACTGACTCCATCACACTAGCCTTGCTGCGTTAATCGTGCGGTTTATTTGCACTTTTCCCAAGCATAAAATTCTCTTTTTTTGACAATTTAGTGCATAAGATGTAAAGAGGTTTATCTCACATTCTAACATAGGGTCATTGTCCTTTCCTCAATATATCATAAATTTTAGGATAACCCGCCATAGAACAAATCATGAAAAGTTTGAATAGCCACTTGTTATGCGGATTTAAGAGAAAATGCTGTTTCATGAAGTGGCTTACTTTTGTAGCGCACATTTCCTTATCTAAAGAGAGACGCTGATCCATAACTACGCTAAGAAATCATTAATTTAGGTGATCTTTAGTGGGCGGATCTTGTGAAGGTTGTCATTATTTGTATCGTTTTCTGACCTCAGAATGTTACATTCATTGAAAAGATTTGATTGTTGAGAGGAAAATTAAGATTCTTTCTTTGAGATCTTTGGGGGATGAGCAATGCTCTTGCCAAAGTATTCTCTCATATCATTACAAATAGCTTTTAGTAGACATAAAGATGATCTTCATAAGATCGCCAGTAGTTGTGTTACATATTTAAAATAACTCTGCTCATTCTGAGGCTAGAAACAAATTCAAAATCTTAAGCTGCATCGCAAATAACAGCATTTTGCAACTGACAGTCAATCGTCTGATGAATTAATTTAAAATGTAATAAGCCAGAACTACAAGGTGGGACAAACAAAGTCATCCGATGTTGTTTGGCCTTCAGAATATCGGTTGTGGCTCGTGCAGGGTGTGCCGTTGCTCCGTTCTGTTGGAACCACATGTCCTCCAGTTCTTATTCGTCCAATTGCGGCAAAAAAAAACTCGGTTAACATGGCCCTCTAGCGCGCACCGTCCACTGTTGTCGTTTGACCAGCGGCGTTCTCGAAAAAAAAAATGGCCCGATGACTCCTCCAGCGTGAACAGCGCACCATGCAGTAACTTTGAGCGGGTGTAATGGCTCCTCCTGCATTACTCGTGGATTTTCGGTGCCCCAGAAGCGATAGTTTTGCTTGTTCACGTACCCGCTGAACTGGAAAAGAGCCTCATCGCTCATTTTGATTTTGGTCGAAAAATCGTCGACTTCGATTATTCCACGTTCTTGGGTAGTTATCGCTCAATGGATTGTTCACTTGTATTCTACATCTGTCTAGTCCACCAATATCCAAACAGATTTGACATTGGCGGCCATTTGCAAAAATAAGAGCATCTTCCAATAGGGTGATCTCTTTTGGCCCGCCTTGTATTAGAAGAAAATGCACACATCAATATATGTATGAATCAGCTTCCCTCCAACAGAAGCTTCTGTGTCTATCGATGTTCTCCAACATCAAGTGGCCTTGAACATTTTTTTTTAAATAAACATGGGTAAGCCCGTTCTACCATCTCAAACTGACCCTAACCCATATAATAATTGCGTCAATGAATACATAAACCGAATCTGAATTTATTTATTTGTATAGTGGGGATAGAAAATATAAAAAACACGTCATTGGGAGCCATATTTTATATTTAAGACCAATCGTTTTCTTTTAACAAAAATAGTATAGTTCCACAAATTTTCTTCAACGCAGTAGCTAACATCATTAAGTTCGCAACATCGAAGACGTTTTTCCAAATGCTGTTGAATTAAGCTACGACAATAGAAGAGAAGATCACCCAACATTCAAAGAAAAGCCACTAAAGCTTAGTTTACATATATTCCAAATTGAATAGCACAATGAACTTTGCAGATAGTTATCCATCAATAACACGATCGGATCAAATGGTTTTATTCTCAATAAAAGCTGAAATATTTAACTAATGGTTTGCTCGATTTGTATGAGGTTCATTTACTGACACCACTTCCTAAAAGCCCACACAAATTAGCATTCCGGATAATCTTGGGCATTCATATTCTGAAGTCATTAACTTCAGAGTTCTCCCCCATAGATGTTTGTATCTAAAACCATTTTTGAGGTCTAGAAAGGCATTAACCTCGCTGTGTAGCACC
Source organism: Rhingia rostrata (assembly GCA_949824845.1). NCBI lineage: Eukaryota > Metazoa > Arthropoda > Insecta > Diptera > Syrphidae > Rhingia > Rhingia rostrata. Next base: position 154,853,445 of record OX463755.1, on the reverse strand, counting down.
ATGGCCAATCAAAATGGAACAGGTTCACTAATTAAATGTCTACAGCTACATATAGGTTTATCTTATCGTTCGAAGAAAGAGTTATGGCGAAGATGCTCATCTGTTTTGTATAAAAGTCAGACGGCATTTGAATAATGGCTTAAATCCGAAATGAAAGTGAGTAAAGAACGACCGGTAGCATTTTAAAATAACAAAAAAAAATGAAATAACTTTACTATTTTTTTTTAGTTCATCATTATTTTTGCTCTATTTGTGGCGGGCGCTTCAGCGTTTACCCTTGGATACGGAGGAGTTATAGTCACACAAAGACCGTCTGTTGGTTTTGTCACACAAAGACCATTTACTGGATTTGTAACACAAAGACCGTTTGTAACACAAAGACCGTTTATAACACAAAGACCGTTTATAACACAAAGACCGCCTGCGTTTCCATTTCAAAGCTTTCCAAGCAATACCAACACATTTCGACCATTTCCATCGACACAATATGTCAAATCAGTGATAGAACCAAATCGTAGTCCACTTCTGCCACCTTTTGTGGACTCCGAATTTAATGTATAGAAATCATGTTATTCAGCATAAAATGTTATTGTTAACTAATTTAGAATAAGAAAAGATTCTAGTCGATAAGATAAAGATAATGTGAAAATATCAACTCCTCCTTTTGATTTCGAAAACAAATTATTCGAAGTTAATTTGATTTCGAGCAACTGTCAATGGACATTTAGATTCGCTGTCAAGTTTTGGGAGTAAATTATGCTTTAATGAACCACGAGAACTACATCCGTTTATAGATGGTTATCCTTATCTGTAAAAATATAAAAAAATACCAAACAAATTTTAATGCAACCTGTACCGGAAGCGCATGAGAACAACAATATTTTTGAAGGTCTGTTGCTCGATATTTATATTGGACCTGACTAGCTGCTGACGGTGTGACAAATTAAATCCTAAACTGGCGGCCAATCTAATAGAAATAAACGTTTAGACGAACAGTAGTTAAAAAGATTAGCGGTAACTTTCAACCAACTGAAATGATGTCACCTGAAGCAGAGATAAAATTAATTTTGACATGGCCTGTCACTGAAAGATTTATAAATGACACAAGATTTGCATTTTTAGTATTGCGGATATTGCGACTTTATCGCTGAATGATCAGGATGCAACTGGGTAGTGTATTTGGTTCTTGAAGTTGCAGGAGATTAAAGCAAGTTGGGATATATTCTTACGATGTTCGAGTGAAACTAGGGAGTTCGCTTTGCTGTTGCCTTCTATAATTTTTCTAGTAGGTTTTTGGAGCACTTGAGGATACGTAAGCGTTGAGCGGAATTAGAAACTAAAATTTGGTTCTATTGTTCAATTGTCGTTAGTACCAACACCAACACCAATATTTTTGTCGTTGCCTGACCTGAATATAAGAATATAACACTTTCATGAGGAACTTCGCAAATATGCCGTTCGGGTTCGGCGTTAATCTATGCGGCGACAAATATGTCGCATCTACCTCATCAGCTCAGGAATCTGTCTATGTACCAATTTCGATGTTCTAGTGCCTAAGACGCTCAATTGACGCCAATATGTAACAAAATGGTTTAGGTACATTGTTCCATGTTTGCTTTGACAGGATCATCTCACCAACTATATGGTTGGCGACAGGGAGGTCTGCATTCTTTCAAAACGTGGACAGTAGTAAATTACAATACTTTGGGTCTTCTTTTTCATTCAGACATTGTGGGCAGATTGGTCAGGTGTCCCTGACCATAGATCTCTGTGGAACGCCTGCTGGCTTGTTGTAGTACTCTGAGCATTGTCACTATCGTAGCTTAGCCTTCTGTTCTTGAAGTAGCTAGAGAGTATCCTGAGAATATAGCACGGCACATTCATTTTGATTAAAGAGTGCAAGATGCATTACCAGACCAGGTTGCAGAATTAAAGGCAGTTTTAGTGTCTATTGTGATACAGTCATAAGAATGTAAGGTGAATGTCAGATCTGGAGCTAATTCCTGTTTTTCATTTGGGACGGCGTCTTCTTGTCTCCAATCTTTTTGCACGCCAACAGCAGTTCCTCTTGTGTAACTGGTGGGATATGTTCGTTGGAAGTTTCAATTACAATTGGAAAGTATGTCGTTGACCGTTTCGGGATGCGTTGTTACGATGTTCTTTAGAATGGCTAGTTACGTCAGCTGAGGAGAACTATGCCCATTCACTTTCGCCATGACAATCCTGTATGCAGTTCCTCAGAGATTTATGTCTGCTTCATCAGCTTCTGAAACCTGTTTCTTTTGGTGCAGTGAAGTAACCCCCAGGGAAGTAAGCTCCATTGGGCTTATTTCCCAAATAAAAGGAAATAGCACAAACAGGGCTTATTTCCGTTTCGAAATGGATATGAGCCCAGCAACGAAAAAGCATTAACAAACGCGGGTGTTATTGTCATTTGGAATTGGAATTCTATTCAAATTTGGTGTATGCAAAGTTGGAATGCAAACTGCAACCCCCTGCTATGGCTTACTGTTGGATTTGGGATGTGTGCGAGTTTGGATGCATGAGAAGGAGATAAACCCCACAAGCAAAATGAATTAACAGCCACGGGACTTATTTCCATGTGTAAAAAAATAAACCCCTCGGGGTACTTCCTTTTTGTTGGGAATCCAGCCCCATGCTGGTTATTTCCACTGGAGTTATTTCACAGCACCTCTGCTACTACTGTTTCTTATGGCCATTTCAAAGATTTTAAAATCCGGTTGCCCCCTGGAGTGCTGCACATTTCGCCTGGCAATGTCCCACCCATGTTGGACCGGCCCATCTGCCAACCTCCGAAACGTGGTAATAACTACTTGGCGGTGTCTATAACAATGTGTGTTGGTATCTCGCCGGATGAAAGGCGGTGTGTTCTCGTCTACCACCTGTTCCCACCATTGTTGGACCGGGAAATCTGGCAGATTCTGATACGTAGTAACAACTTTTCACCGAAGCCTATAGCATGATGTGGTGGTATCTCATGGGAAGACAAGGGAATGTGTCTACTTCTTCGTCTACCACCTCGTGAAGGTTGATTAACTTGACCGTAGACCTCACTGACCATGTGAAAAAAGCAAGAGATGCCTTAGTTAATGGAAATGTCCCCATGCAGACTCGGTTGCCGCCAATATACGGTCGTGGTTATAGTATTTACATATTTGGTAGACATACAAAAAATAACCCTTGGGTTGTTCAATAATTTTGCCCCTGCGATAGAATTCGAAAATTTATAATTCCTTCTACTGCTCTGACACGAGGTACAACTATTAAAATTCTATGGCTGGTTATTTCTAACATTTTCCCGGAATGCCACAACTCCCTGCACGCAACGCAGATCATTTCTAGACTGCAATTTTTTTTTACAAATGTTGACCAGATATTTAGATTTTTCAACTCGATTTTTTTGATTATATTATGGTCAAATGTGTATGTTTGGATATTGGCGGTATTAGAAATGAATTCCCATTCGAATACTTAGCTTTGATAAATTAAATCGAAAAGTACTTAAATTTCCGCATTCCAAAGGAAAGGTATATCTAGTTTTTGAGTTTGGACGCTAACAGGTCAACACTTAATTAAGCATAATTTATTGGATTAATTACCGTTATTCATTTGAACACAATGCATACCAAATTTGCTGGATTAATTTGAATATTGCTGGAGATTATTAACATGAGATGTGTTTGTATTATTTTTTCTGTCACTTAGAGCGCTGTTTGAGCTTTCAATGGCAATTTATAGCCAATGATAACATTTAGCAAAGACTTGAGACAGACACACTGATCATTTTATTTTCGGTTTAGACTGTACAAAGAAGTCTCCATCTCCACACGAACAAGTTGAGCTTTAACTCATGCAGAGTTGCCATAGGTAACACCACATAACCAATTTATTTAAACCAATAATTCCGAGCAATATAAACATTAATTCATATTTTTGCATTTATTTATATAGTTCTACTTGGGAAACACTTATTCACCCTTTGATGTCAATGATGTCAATATCGTCGGTGTATGCTAGTAGGTGTACCGAGATTTATGAAGTATTGTGCCTCTGGTTTTGGTTCGAGATTTCGGCATGATCCACTCAAGAATGAGATTTAAGAAGTCAAATGACAGTGCGTCACCTTGCCTGAATCCTTTTTGTGTTCCGAATGTATCGGCGGTGTCGTTTCCGACCCTGATGGAATTGTCCATCATCATCCTGCACAGACGGAGGAGTATTATGCCAAAACTAGACTTGACTCTATATAGTTGGTCTATATGAATGCTGTCGTTTGCGGCATTGAAATCGATTTCGACTTCTTGGGGTTTCTCCAGGATCTGCTGAAGTGTGATGATTCGATCAATTGTGAACTTTCCTGGCCTAAAACCACAAACCACATATTACGGCAGATAGACTCTTGTAGGCGATGTTGAGGAGACTTACTTACTCACTTAAGTGGCGCTAAAGTCCAGAATAAACCTGGGCTCGGTCCTTAGCTAACTGCCACCAGTTGCGCACTCCAAGTTGGTTGAAGTCGGTTTCGACTTGTGCGCGCCACTTAAGGCGAAGTCTTACTGCGTCCGACGTCTAGCTGGAAACCGAAAACTCTGCGAGCCGGAGTCTTGGTTTTTATTCGTTATGCATGTCCTAGTTATCTTAAACGTCCAATGTGGATTTTTTTGACCAGGGGCATGTTGCTGTACAGCTCGTATAGTTCTTGGTTGAATATTCGTCTCCATAGCCCTTCAACGCAAACGGGACCGAAGATTTTTCCTCTCAAATCGACCAAGGATTTCTTCATCCGCTTTTGAGGTGGTCCATGCTTCAGCGCCGTAGAGCAGGACTGAGATCAGGGTCTTTTATGGGATCTCCTTAGTAGTTCGTGTGAGGGCTCTACTACTAAATTTCCTTCTTTGCCCGAAGAAACAGTGGTTGTCAAGAGAAATTCTTCGTTTAATTTCTGAAGAGATGTTGTTGTGAGAGTTAATAGCGGAGCCGAGATAGATTAAGTCGCGTACTACCTCAAAGTTATATCTGTCAATGGTTGGGTTCTGTCTAATTCGTCGATGTTGTGTTGACAGCATATACCTCGTCTTGTCCTCATTTACTGCTAAACCCACCGCTTCCTTCTCTATACTAGCAAACGTGGCTATGACATCACGTTGGGTCCTAACGATGATGTCAATATCGTCGGCGTATGCTAGTAGTTGTACCGATTTTTGGAAAATTGTGGTATTGGCTCGGGAGTTTTGTAAAATCCTCTCAAGAATCAAATTGAAGAAGTCACATGACAGCGCATCGCCTTGCCTAAGACTTTTTTGGGTATCGAATGTGTCGGTGATCGTTTCCGTTTAATTGCTTAAATAGCGAAAATTCCATTAGGTAATGGTGACGTTTTCCCAACATTATGTTACTTGTCGCCTTCTGTATTGTATTGTAGATTTTTTGCTTGTGACAAATGAAATATTGACCAAAAGTTATTACCAACTTCCGCCACTAACTATGCCCTTCAAAATGCCAGAAATTCTCCATTCATTTATTTTTAACATATTTGTATGATTTAATAGGTTTTGGTGGTTGATAACAATAGTTTTTTCCACCTCCAAATGGGCGCCATTGCTTTAACAATTTTTTCCACTGTCGACAATTACTGTTGGCTCTGTTTGGTTGAACCAGGGCAAGGTTATCCCTCAATAAATCCTTTTTATCATTCTCGGTACGACTAATGATTGATTTGTGATTGATTTTGGTCATCAGAGGGGGGGTTGGTTATGATACGATCCCAGATTAATAAAATAAAACATTTGTAACGTCAAAAAACACTTTCGCTTTAAAACAATTTTATTGAATGCAAATGAACTATACTACTTGTCGTGTATGTAAGGGCCTGTGAGTGTCGTTTTGTCGTCCTTACAAAAGTTTACCCAATAACTTTTACACCTCCAATCAGACCTGGAGCAATGAGTCCATGGGGTCCCAATCCTCCGACAACAACACCGGGAGCAGCCACCGGTACACCCCATGGAGAGACAGCAACTCCCAATGGTCCAAGTGGTCCAATGACTGAAGCTGAAGCAACCGCCAAGCAGAAGAGAGCGAAGAAAATGAAAACCTTAAAGAGGATAAAAAGATTAATTTTGTCCTTAAAAATGACAAGTCCTGTCATACCTTCATGATTAGATTGTTATTGAGTTGATTACGGTAGTAGATTCAATTCTGGTTAATTGTAAGCTGCATTGCCGGTATATATAGTGGCCCTAGCTGTAATTCTTGTGCAGAATTGCATCATTGTTATGTTGATCTGGTGTGTAACGTGCATGTGTATCATGCCCAAAGGCATAACCAAACGAACTTGTCTCATAAATGCGCCATGTACAGACTTGGGCTTGAATGTTTTAATTGTGTTTCCAGGTCTCAATCAGGTTCTTTTTGTGGGTGTTTAGAGAGCTATCAAGTATGACAATGACATTGTCCCCAAGTATACTTTATTGCAAGGCGTATACATGCTTATTAAAGACCATCGTTAATTGCTTACATTATTCTAATTTATTACAAGGGTCAAGAGCTGGGATTTGATCTGAGGGGGCAATAAATAAGTCAACCTATTCCTACTTTCACAAAAATTATAATGGTTTGATAAATGACAGGTTTGATGAATTAGGAAGTTCAGGTTCAAGTATGACAGTGGTCGGTGTGGGTCTACTAGCGAGGTGTCGTGTGTATAATGAGTTCTAATGTATATCCAGAAAGTTAAGCACTTGTCACAACATGCAAGCTAGTGAAACCATCATCAATTCGTCTGGAAGAAAATTTTTTAATTTGACTTGAGGTCAACCTTACAGGGGCTCTAATGGACATGTACTTTTATGAACCTTAGAGTTAGATTAGGTTTTGGGGGAGTATATCAACATCATGTGGTATGGCAAACCATTCAACTAATTTAGCGTATGTTTTTACTTTTCATCTGTTTTACTACCACGAGGAATTCAGTTCGTTTACAATTGGAATGATGCACTAGGTTGGTTTGTCACCTGTTTCTTCTTATCCCAACATCCCAATGGCCGAATTCAAAGCTCTTTGGTTAGGGCAACTTCACATATAGCACACGAAGCTGTATACTGAATTCAATGACGCTGACTTTACTTTAATAAGATGGGTTTCGTTAAGGAGACTGCTTTCGGTTCGACAGCATTCTTAAATAAGATTTGGTTCATTACATGGATCTTGGAGTTTTCTTACTTACTTACGTAAGTGGCGCTAAAGTCCGGAATGAACCTGAGCCTAAACCAACATGCCTCTCCAATTAGCCCGGTCCTTAGCTAACTGACTCCAGTTGCGCACTCCAAGTTGGTTGAGGTCGGTTTCTACTTGTGCGCTCCACTTAAGGCGAGGTCTTCCTCTACTGCGTCCGAAGTCTGGCAGGGAATCGAAGACTTTGCAAGCCGGAGTATTGGTGTCCATTCATTCTGCATGTTCCAGCCATCTAAAACGTCCAATGTGGAGTTTTTTGACCAGGGGCATGTCGCTGAACAGCTCGTATAGTTCTTGGTTGAGTCTTCGACTCCATAGCCCGTCAACGCAAACGGGACCGAAGATTTTTCGAAGAATTTTCCTTTCAAATCGACCAAGGATTTCTTTATCCGCTTTTGAGGTTGTCCATGCTTCAGCGCCGTAGAGCATGACTGGGACGATCAGGGTCTTATAAAGAATCTCATTTGTAGTTCGAGTGAGTGCTTTACTACTGAATTGTCTTCTTAGCCCAAAGAAACAGCGGTTGGCAAGAGTAATTCTTCGTTTAATTTATGACGAGATGTTGTTATCAGAGTTAATAGCGGAGTCGAGATAGACAGAGTCCCGTACTACCTCAAAGTTACATCTGTCAATGGTGATGTTGTGTGTCCTTTCGTGTTGACAGCATATACGTTGTTTTCCCCTCATTTACTGCTAAGCCCATTTCTACCGCTTCCTTCTATATACTAGCAAACGTGGATATGACATCACGTTGAGTCCTACAAGTGATGTCAATATCGTCGGCGTATGCTAGTTGTTGCACCGATTTTTGGAAAATTGTGCCTCTGGTGTTGGGTTGGGAGTTTTTCGCAATCCTCTCAAGAATCAAATTGAAGAAGTCACATGACAGCGCATCACCTTGCCTAAATCCTTTTTTGGTATCGAAAGTGTCGGTGAGGTCGTTTCCCACCCTGATGAGAGAATTCTCCATCGTCATCCTACACAAACGGACATGTTTGGGCGGTATACCAAAACTAGACGTGGCTCTGTATAGTCCTTCTCTATAAATGATGTCGTATGCGGTTCTGAAATCAATGAATCGATTGGACTTCTTTGGTTTTTTTACGATCTGCCGAAGTGTGAAAATTTGATTAGTTGTGGACATTCAAGGCCTAAAACCACATGGTTTCAGGCGTTCACATATTACGGCAGATAGGGTCTTGTAGGCGATGTTGAGGATACTTATGCAGTTAGCGCAGTTAAGAGGGTATCTCTTGGAGTTTTCGCTCATTTTTAAACTATACTCAGCTTGTAATAAAATGGAAACGGGCATTCATTGATTTTGAAAGCAGTAGTATCCATTTCCAAGTGAAATCTTTCTTTCAAAAGCTTCTACAGAATCATTGTTCTATTAATTTATGAAACAAGTTATGTGCGGTCCAAAGAAATTTTTGCCGCAACAGGCTCGTTAGTACCCAGGGCCGAGCTTTCTTACAACCATTCACGTGTGCGTGTGTACATCTTGGACGATGGCGGGACCTCCTGTTTTATTCCGACTCCGAACGGGGAATTTGAGATAAGCTTTCCTTGACAGGTGATACTACTTGGATGATTTGTCGGTTCAACACGAGCGGAGGGCCAGTGAAAAATCATTTAATTGTTGCTACGGATGGTAAGGTGTTTTAGAACGAGGTTAGACTTTGATTGGCTTTAACTTGACAATGCCCAGTGATTGTAACGCTACAGTTAGAATGAATCTGGGCCTCAACCTCTCCTATTAGCCCGGTCCTTAGCTAACTGCCTTTACTTGCGAACTTAAATTTGGTTGAGGTCAGTTTCTACTTGTGCGCGCCACTCAAGTCGAAGACTGTGAACCGGAGTATTGGCGTCTATTCGCTCTGCATGTCATTTTAAACGTCCAATGAGTAGTTCTTCGACTAATGGTATGTCGATGTACTGCTCGTATGGTTCTTGGTTCAATCTTAGGCTAAATAGCCTGTCAACGCAAAAAAACAACAAAGGCTTACTTCTTCCACTTTTTATACGGTCCATGCAAAAAAAACAACAAAGGATTACTTCTTCCACTTTTTATACGGTCCATGCTGCTGCTCCTTAGAGCAGGACTTTGATGATTAGGGTCTTGTATAGGACTTCCTTAGTTGTTGAAGTGTGGGCTTTACAACTGAATTGCCTTCTTAGCTCGAAGAAACAGTATATGTTTCGGTGAGGTCGTTGCCGAAACTAATAGACCAGCGAGGAATTTTCATCTTCATCCTGCACGAGATCAAACGTGATTTCAGAAAGTTAGGTTAGGTTTGATGGAGTGTTGACGCTCAAGTGACCCGTCAAGCTCACAAAGCCCTACGTCGGCCCATAGCGATACCATTTTTATGAGAATATTTGTACCAGTAAAGAATGTTGCGTTAATGAAAAGAGTGATTTGTACTGCTCCATTAGCTTCAAAGAGGTAATTGCTCCATCCCGACTTGCAGCAGAAACTGACGATCGTTTGTTACGGCTGTTGTTGATAGCGTGGCAGTGATGCAGTAGGTGGATGATGTCCTCCTCGATGTCTGGGTCTTCGCATCTCCTGCATAGTTGGTGCGAGTCAATTAGGTTAATTCTATGGGATTTAAGCAGATTGTGACCTGTTATCACTCTCAGAGCTTTAGAAATGAAATCTCTGTTCAGTGCTAAAAGCTTGTTAGATTTGCTTCCGTTTAATTCAGGCCATTGGTCCTTAGCGCGTTTGTTTCTCTGTTTTTTTTAAGAAGCAATTGGGGGTTTAACCATATTGTCGCATAAGGAGATGCAGCTGGACATTGTAGCCTGACTTGCTCATTTCTCATTTCCCGGAATTTTATTATGTCCTGGCACCCAGATAATTTGGACTTTATTCTTGTTATATAAAGCCTTTAGCTTTGTTCGGCAGCATCCAACTACTTGTGATTTGGTTTACCCGATTTTATTGGAGCAGACCGCATGGCCCATTCCTGTTTCCATTTTAGACCCATTGCTGTAGATTGCTACTTCGTTGTCAGATACCACGTAGTTTGAGTACAATTCGTTTCTATATGGTATTCTGATTGAGTATTTAATATCAAAACCGTGATGTGGGACGGTGTAGCCAGACGCCCCAATTTCGTATTCTACTAATTTCAATATTGTGTTGTGACCAAAGGGCTTGATGCATAGGTAGCCCGCTTTTTTGAGGCGTGCCGCGCTAGTTTTGCTGTACCAATCATCTGTAGGTCAATTGGTGGGCGGTTTAGAATTGTTTCCAAACCTGCTGTGGGGCTGGTACGCACCTTCGATGTTACTTGAGATGGAGCTGCGATCATCCTTTAAGAGATTGCCCTCTCTAAGATTGATCGCAGCTTCATCCTCAGATACCAATTTATCCGTACCAGATTCCAACAGTCCGTATATACTAAAGAGGAAGTTGTCCTCATTACTGGATGGTGTTCTTGTTCTTGTAATTTATTTTCCATTTTCTTAAATTATTTTCCCATGAGTAGCGCGAGAAAGAAGATCCGTCCACGCAGAGGTCCTCGTTATGTGGAAACGGCAAATCTTAAGCCCGGTAGCGATTGGATTTGAGAGCATCCAACCAACCATACGCACTGCGGAATCACACTGAACTAAGCTACAGAGTGGGGGGTGTTTGGGGTGATGAAAAAGGCATTGAAGACAGGTAGGCTTTCGGGGTATGGCTGAACTTCGCTTCGCCTTGTGATGACGGGAATGATTGCTGTATACCGATCCTCTTTCAAGACTACTGAGCCCCACCGCCTCGACAAGGCGACAACCGTCGCGTCAGAAAAAATATCTCCGTATCCGTATCGCTCTATATATGCCTTCGGATGAGGCTTTGAAATCGTCGAACTAGGAGTTTCCTTCTGGAGGGTAAAGAAAGAGAGCACATCAGTTAAGCCTGATCTTATGGCTTGTTTGACAATAGATGCTCATGGTATGTTCTGCGAAAGTCTTGTCAGTTTCTTGCAATTGTAGTTTTTCGAGACGTACAGTATTTCGCCTTTGTTGGTGTGATGTGGATATCAGCTTTCTTACCTTAGCTGCTCAATATTACATGGACTGTTGGAAGTGTGAGAGTTTGTCATCGTACTTTTGCCCCGCCCATCTTATCATATTTCCTAGGTGGCAGTAATGTCTATTTTGTACTATTGAAAGTACTGTGATCAGGCTTAGAATGGATTGGATTAGAAGATGCAGGCAAGTTATTATAAAAAATACTGGGAAGAAGTCAGTGACAAAGCGGAAGCGGTAGGGAAACCTTCCATAGAAGAAGAGTTTCCTCGATTTCAAACCCTGTGAAATGGCTTTGAAATATCTAGTGAAGCGTTCTTGTTTTCACTTCCGAGGAGATTGATTTAAACTGTTTATTAAGTGGTCGGTTTATTAGCGTTCTTATGAATTAATATTTAAGGAATTTAAGAAAGGCAGATTCGTCTCCTTTGATGAAGGGCTGGGCAAATTCGGTTTTACAGTAGATCGCGAGCGCAGTATCTATACCAGAGTAGAAAAAAAACTGTTCATAATAATGTGGGAAATATCATCTGGATTATCGAGTTTTTATATGTTAAGATTAAATGATACTACCTACCTTCTTACTATACGAGTACAAAGGTAAATTGGTCCCATGAATTTAAATATTCCAAGAGGAGACTATGCATAATCTGATAACGTGAAAATGATTGCAAAACGACCAGCGATCAGATTGGTTTGTCAAGAGGGGTGTCAGCTGGAACGTCAATTTTAATTATCCTTCTATAATGCAAGTGCAAATACAAGTGGTTACCTTTTTCGTTAAGCAAGGTCGTCAACATAAGAATTACTCGTTTACGAGGCTTTGGGTTACTTCGTCTTAATTTGCTTCTAGGTGGTTGGATTTAAACCCAAACCATCAGATATCAGATAAACATAGACACGGTGTGGTCAGTATCTACTATAGGGTTGAGCACTTCCTTTGGTGTACTGACTCTTAAAATTAGCTCTTAGCTCTTAAAATGTTTATATGACCTACTATCCGAAGCTCATGTACTTGTTAAATTCGTTCAGCTCATCTGCGATAGGAATACTTCTCAGGGAAACAGCACAGGTGCCTTATTGGTAGTACCCTTCCTTCTTTAGCTCTCATTTGCGACGCCAAATTTTTACAAATAAATCTGCGGCGCAAAGTGTATGCTGATAGTCACCTACTGTCCGAATATGTCAGAGCTGCTCATAATTGTTAAATTCGTTCAGCTCAACTGCGATAGGAATACTTCTCAGGGAAACAGCACAGGTGCCTTATTGGGAGGACCCTTCGTTCTTTAGCTCTCATTTGCGACGCCAAGTTTTTACAAATAAATCTACGGCGCAACGTGTATGCTGATAGTCATACCTAATGTCCGAATATGTCAAAGCAGCTCATGTACTTGTTAAATTCGTTCAGCTCAACTGCGATAGGAATACTTCTCAGGGAAACAGGTGCCTTAGTGGAAGGAATCCATCCCTCTATAGCTCCCATCTGCGACGCCAGGCTGACGTGGAGGCTGATATAAACGTAAACAAAGCGGCGAATGCAAAAGCGTACACAAACCAAAACAGGTTTGACACAACAACACTGTTCTCTGTGCTAGTCAACTCCCAAGTCCTTTATTGCACATGCGATTCGACGACACTAATGTGATGCAAGTTTGCATAATAATTGCAGTGGAAATCAGTATATAAAGCAGTAATTGTTCTAAGTACGAATCATAATTGAATCGACTTCCAGTCTACTCAGTAAATCCAACAATCTCATCATGAAGGTATGCAATATAGCTGCTGCCTTTTAAAGTTTAATAGTCCTGGAATAATCTTTTAATCACGTTATAGGTATTCATTTTCTTCGCTCTTTTCTGCTTGGCGGTCGCTTCAGCTTCAGTTGTCCCACTGGGCTTGGGTGGAGTCGCAATCTCCCCATTGGGTGTTCCAGTAGCTGCTCACGGTCTTGTTGTACCAGGATTGGGTGTTCCCGGACTTATTCATCCAGGTTTGGTTGGAGGCGTTAAAATAATCGGTTAATCCAGAAAGGAGTATAGGATGACAAATGCAATAGTGCTTAAAGCTGCCGACAATAATTTTTTTTTCAATTTTTACTTTATCATCAAATCGAATTAAAAGTGTACTTTTCTTAAAAACAGCGTGTTATTTCTTTGAATTTGTTAAGGGTCGTACAAACAAGCTTTGAAACATTCTGTAGTTCATGTCTGTGTTAAGATTGGAGATTCATAGGCATTCGATAGAAAAAATGTTTGTAAATATGGTCCGTTATACGGGTAGGTCAATCGGTCTGCACTGCAAAAGGACCAGGAATTGTTTGTTATCTCCTACACAAAAGGGGATGCAACCAGTTAAGTGATCTTAAGAGGAGATTATTTAATAAGGGCTTCATGATTTGTCTTCAAAAGGATTTTTTTTAGATGTTAAAAACTAAATTTTCTCACCAAATCTGTTTGTTTGTTTCTTTTAATGTATTGAAGATTCACCTATTGATCTTCTTAAGTAATAGCATTTACCAACTCATAAGCAAAGTTTACACGGATAAAAGTAGCATAAAGAATTGAACCACAGCGTCTTCTGAACTGTACCAACTAGAGAGGGATTACTTGCTTAAGTGGTGCTACAGTCCGGAATGAACCCGAGTCTCAAAACCAACATGCCTCTCCAATTAGCCCGGTCCTTAGCTAAATGCCTCCAGTTGCGCACTCCAAGTTGGTTGAGGTCGGTTTTTACTTGTGCGCGCCACTAAAGGCGAGGTCTTCCTCTTCTGCGTCCGACGTCTGGCAGGGAATCGAAGACTCTGCGAGTCGGAGTATTGGTGTCCATTCGTTCTACATGTCCTAGCGATCTTAAACGTCCAATGCGGAGTTTTTTTGACCAGGGCTATGTCGCTGTACAGCTCGTATAGTTCTTGGTTGAATCTTCGTCTCCATAGCCCGTCAACGCAAACGGGACCGGAAATTTAAAAAAAAATTATCCTCTCAAATCGTTTAAGGATTTCTTGATCCGCTTTTGAGATGATCCATGCTTTAGCGCCGTAGAGCCGGACTGGGATCAGGGTCTTATGTAGGATCTCCTTAGTAGTTCACGTGAGGGCTCTACTACTAAATTTCCTACTTAGCCCGAAGAAACAGCGGTTGGCAAGAGAAATTCCGCGTTTAATTTCTGACGAGATGTTGTTGTCAGAGTTAATAGCGGAGCCGAGATAGATTAAGTCCCGTACTACCTCAAGTACCATCTCTCAATGGTGACGTTCTGCCCAATTCGTCGATGTTGTGTGTCCTTTCGTGTTGACAGCATATACTTCGTCTTGCCCTCATTTACTGCTAAACCCATTTTTGGCGCTTCCTTCTCTATACTAGCAAACGCGGCTATGACATCACGCCGGGTCCGACCAAAGATGTCAATTTGGTCGCCGTATGTTTCTTGTTTTACCGATTTTTGGAAAATCGTGCTTCTTATGTTGGCTCGTGAGTTTTGCATAATCCTCTCAAGAATCAGATATAAAGTCACATGACAGCGCATCGCCTTGCCTCAATCCTTTTTTGGTATCGAATGTGTCAATGAGGTCGTTTCCGACCCTGATGGAGCAGCGAGAATTCTCCATCGTCATCCTACACGAACGGACGAGTTTGGGCGGTATACCACAACTAGACATGGCTCTGTATAGTTCGTCTCTATAAATGCTGTCGTATGCGACTTTGAAATCGATGAATAGCTGGTGGGTATCGATTTGGACTTTTTGGGTTTTTTCCAGGATCTGCCGAAGTGTGAAAATTTGATGGGTTGTGGACTTTCCTACCATTACCGGCAGCCGCATTAAGCCTAAGTTTAGATATTGCCATCCTCACTTCACTCAGGTCGGGTGGTTGGCAGTTTCGCTGTTGTTGCCAATATTGTCGGCAATCCTAATCAAACCAGGGCCGGGTTTCTTGCTGGTGGGCGCGAGAATCCTAACACATCAGTTGCGGCTGATCTAATGGCTTGTTGGCATCATTGCCATTATTCTTCGACATTCGATGCTGGTGGTATGTTGTCAATCGAGTGGTTAAGGGATACGCGTAGCAAGAAGGTCTTGGCGGTCTCTTGCTATTGCAGTCTTTCTACATTAAATTATTCCACAGTATTTTTGGATGTTTTAGTGTGGATGGTGGATATTCTTACCTTTGCTGCCTGGTCCGAGTCAATGTAAGCTCCTCGGAATGTTCGGACATCCAAAATACTGGATGCGTGCCTCTTGTCTATCGTAATATGATCAATTTGGTTGACCATTCCTTGATCTGGACACCGCCATGTCATTTCGTTGCGTAGCGAAGTCAATCAGCCCAAGTCCGTTACCAGACGTGTTGTCGTGTTTTCCGACAATACTGCTAAAGATGTCTTCTCTTTCTATTTGTGCGTTAAAATCTCCTAGCACGATTTTAACATCGTACTTCGGTAGTCGCTCATAGGTATTGTCAAGGAGCTCATAGAAGCAGTCCATAGCTATATCATCTTTTTCCTCCGTTGGGGCGTGAGCACATATAAGGCTTATGTTGGCGAATTTGTCCTTGATGCGGATTGTTACAATGCGTTCGCTAATGTCTTGGAAACATAAGACTTCCTGCATAAGTATTGCACTTATAACAAATCCGCATCCGAATAGTCGCTGTTTCTGCTCACTATAATACGGTCCGTAGTTGATCATCCTCTTTTTTCCCGGCCCATCCCATCGTATTTCCTGTCTGCTTTGTAGCAGTTTAGTTTTCACATTGCAGTTGCAGATACGAACGTTGTTTTCCTTTTTTCGTTTAGCCGGGTCGTCAACAGTTAAATCAGTCCCTTCCGAGGCTATTGCTTGCTTCGTCACATAATATTTTTCCATCGTTGGAAATCTGAAGGGCCAGTTCCAAGTTATTAGATACCCCGAGGGCACATTAGTATCCACGTCGCGATTGAGCGCTGCCGTTGGCCTTTCGGTTCATCCGCCACCATCTCTGTTCAAATGGCCTTACTAACCCTCGAAATTCCTAGACAACCTGTTGTCCGAATATGGCCAAGCAGCTTGCCTGGGTTCGCCTGGGACAGCAGGCGGGCCATTCTGACCTGGCTGTTTATAGTGTTGCTGTTATTCGTCGTGTTATCAATGCTCGCGCTTATCGTTTAGCAAGTCAAATCCGGTTGGAGACCAGTTACCGATGGTTACCACTTGGAGGTTAAAAATAAGTCAGAATTACAACCACTGGGCATTGCCAAGTTAAAGCAAATCAGAGTCTGTCTTCGTTCTACAACACCCAACTATCTGGACGATTGACGATTATGTTAATCGTAAAATGGACGTAGTGCGCGATACCTATTTCACACAAAACCATGGTTTTCAAAATAAATTTGCAAAATTTGGAAGCATTGTTGAGACGTCTGTCTATTCATATTAAAATGCCAAACCAAACTAAAAATAAATCACTTGACAGCTGATAAAATGACCGTCAGTTAAAATAGTGTTGCCAACTTTAAGTTCTATACCTCTGATATGAAAAGGTAATACAAATAAAAAATAAATTGCTGATTATTCCAAGGACTAGGTTCAATTCCTCGAAGACATGTAGAACAGTCTTCGGGAGTTTTGTTTGATATCGGGTTAAAGTCCCTCAATATTGCCGAAGGTACCCTCACAATAACACCTTTGTAATGTCTTTCCATGATTTTAATAATAAAAAAGATGAACTTAAACCATAGAAATGTCATTCGTGATACCACTAGTTGTGACCATAACTATTTCCTTAGACTACTTCTTAAAAAAATTTGTTCAGGACGACCATACTGAGTACTGACCATCAGATCATTTAGATTGCACTTAAAGTATCCACAAAGGTAAGCTTTTCTTGTCTATTCGCGGGCTGCAACTCTTTGCAATTGTTAATTGTTGTTATTTTTTTAATTAATAAAATTTTATTCATTTATGTATACTTAGGTAATTCTTGATGGATTACCATTTTATTGGAGGTGTATCGCTAGAGCCAAAGCCGGCTACACGATCACGATTTTCCATTAGCAAATAACTATCAAATTATGCCCACTCGCACCGACATTACACTGATTGACAAAGAAGATTGAAAATTTATTCTCACTCACCGGCTATTTTGTTATTTGTCACTGGATAATCGCAAATTAATTTCGACCAGACTGGATTAAGTTGTTTTTTTTTCTACAAAATACCCCACCGGCATAAGTATATCGCGTATCTCATTTGCATAGCAAATTAGATTGGCAGATATGAATTTTTTTTTGCATAAATAATAAGTCTGTTAAGATAAATCAGCTGGCATTAGATACCGAACTATCCATGCATGATACACAAAAGAATGCGTAATGAAAGTTCACACCTACAACCTTGACAATGAAATATTCACCTTGATCTTTTAATCACAGGGAAAATGATTAAAAGTGATAAATGATATTAAAGCTGATTTTCCAATTTTTACGATGCCCATAGATACTATAATTGATTTGTGCTAATGACATCCTGAGATTGCAAAGCACTTGGTCTTAAAATAGCAGAGCTTTGACCAGACAGTGTATCAAGAAATAAATAAAAATTTGCATACCCAGGCTGTTCTTTTAGAAAATGATTTGGAATCTTTTTTTGCTCATTTAAAAGTTTAATGAAACCACCTTTCTATTTTGATATCGATGGGTAGGCAAAGAATAACAATAAATCGTATTTAATCAACAATCCGGTGATGGCTTTGGATTAATTTTTTTAGACGCCTTGGGTATTAAACTTAACAGTTCATTAGTGACGAAGATACATGGGTTTTTTCCGAGTTCTATAGTGGCGTCAGTAATGTGGATTGATAAACAGCTTATAAGCAGACCATTAACTTGTGTTTCAATTATGAAAAGTTGTTTTATTTATGGTAAATTACACGGACATGGCTTAGTCTAGGCCCAACCAAACATATGCAGATTGGTACTTGCATAAATTTGTTCCTTGAGTGAATATATTAGTGCTGCTAAGTACAAGTTAATCAGATATTGAATTTATAGACAGTAATGCAGGGCATAAATCTTGAGAATGTTATGTGGTTTGACAGGCGCTTTACTGGATTGAAGTCCGAAGTTGAAGTTAGCATATAACATGGATTTTGCAAATGAAGGTTTTATTTAGCATAGTTTCGTTGGATAAATTGTTGCCATTTAGAAATCATTTCCATTATAAATATCTGTTCCGGTTAAATGTCGCAAAATCAATATGAAATAATGTAGTTGCAGTAACATGAAACTCTGGATACCGTTCTGCGAACGTATCATAGTTTTC
Source organism: Rhingia rostrata (assembly GCA_949824845.1). NCBI lineage: Eukaryota > Metazoa > Arthropoda > Insecta > Diptera > Syrphidae > Rhingia > Rhingia rostrata. The sequence continues at coordinate 154,834,868 of OX463755.1, read as the reverse complement.
CCCAAAATATCCTCACAACATTTCCATTTCATGTTTTTCGACTTAAGGTAAGCAACTAAGCTATCTCCCAAATCTAATCCCGAAAAGTATAGTTAAAATAATGAGAGGTAAGAATTTTAGTAATAATAAAGAATTTTGCAAGACCTCAAACCGCATTTATACGGCCCAGTGCCCTTTTTTACGCCCACTTTTAGGAAGCCTTTTTAGTAAAAAAAATAACTATTTTCGGTAAAATTTTAAAGAAATTCGAATAAACATTCGATGCCAATACATCGGCAACGTTAATATCTATAAATCTATAAATCATTTAAAACCACTCCCACTGTTTCCACAGTTTTCCTATAAAAGCGATTTATATGGTGCAGTAGAATAACACCCCCCGTAAATAAGCCCGTGGAACTTATTTCCCAATTAAAAAGAAATAGCCCCCACGGGCTATTTCAATTTTTGTTTATCCAAAGTTTGAATGTTAGTGGGGGCTTACATAAGATAGATATTTTCTTCGGCATGCGAGTATAGTTAAAGTATGGTGCTCCGAATTTCCTAGTTATATAGTCGTACCAAATCGAAGGGGGTGATTAGGCCCATTTGGAATATTATATCATGCATTAGTGTCTTTCAAGTATTTGTCTTCAGCTGTCGTTTATTGTCGCCCAGTGACACAGCATGTTAGAGAAGTATTTTCCGACGTCGAGGTTGCTGAATTTCCTGCATAAATAGTGCAGTACTCAAGTACAGAACTATAGAATACTTTCCCCCTACAGGTTTTGTTCAAACCTGTGATATCCCCTTTAAAGTTATACGCTTGTTTGATTTGTTCCTTTATTTCTGGGCACCGATTTGTGGTGTCCTTATACATGCATGTGTTCTACCATCTGCTCATTGCTTATTGATTTCCTAAGAAGTTGTAGGGTATAGATATACCATAGGGTATAGATGTACCATGGGGGTCTATTAGTTTTGACATTAAGTTTGTAACATAGAGAAATAATTTCGCTAGGTATACCTCAAAGTATATGGATTGACTCAGAATCGCTAGTTTTTTTTTAATATATATTGACTGGCTTGGGTAAGCCGTTGGTAATCAGCTTATATGTACCCCGCGACACTGATACATAGTGCACCTAAATATGAATTAAAAAATTACATCTCCAATCGAGCTTACAATCCTGAATATCAAGTAACTTGAGTTAACTCGAATGTGACAGTTCTTATGATCTACATTTATTCGTCATCGCTTTCAAGAAACATCTCTCAGAGTTCTGTGTAGTGAATTTCAAAAAGTGACTTAAAATTTGCACGCAAATGTTCAATTGAGGAGCTCAGGAGCTTAAGTCTTTAGAACAATGCGAAACAAATTGAGGAACTCTGGAACTTGAGTCTTTATAGACCAATGCGAAGCAAACCTGTCACTTGAAGCATTCCTAATAATCCGAATGGATGCGTGATCAAACGTCTGTAAATGTCAATTTTTCATAGAAAAATTCATCTTCAGCGATGAGACCTTGATGATTATTTCGCCAACAGTTTCGAATAAGCAAAATAGTCACAGTTGGGCTGAAGAATACCGAAGAGTTATTGTTCAAAATACTGTGCTTTCTGGAAAAATCGCCGTTTCGAAAACGAAGCCGATCAAGGTGCTTCGTTTAATGGCATAAGCTATCGTTACATTTTGTAGACCCAATTATGTCAGCGTATATGGGCCGAATTTTCATCAGCCAATCGCAACAATATCGACACATTTCTGAAGTGGATCGTAACTGGAGATGAAAAGTGTATAGCTTACGATTACGAGTACCTTAATCGAAAACGGTTTTGGTAAAATGACGGTGATCCGGCGCAAATGGCGGCCAAGGAAATTTTTGTTGTGTGTTTTATGGGTTGAACAGGAAATCATCTACTCTACTCATACTCCTTTAAGTTTGGACCTGTACTATCAGCAATTGAACCGTTTGAAGGAAGCTCTCTTTAAGGTATACATTTATACTTTCAACAAGCAATTTCTTCTATTATATTTTTTTTTGTACTTGTGCAGATAAGTTAAGCATGTATAATAACTCTTTTGGGTAAATGCACAGGCTTTATATAAGATTAATTGGTTTAAGCCCTCTAAAACAGTTTTCGGGGATGAGTGTACATGTGACAGATGAACAAATGTTTTGGTAAAGCTTCCGCAGAAGTAATACAGCAGTACAACTTGTATAAAGCTTGTGACTTAAGGCTTTTAACAGCTGTGACTACAATTTTGTGACTACAATTTTGTTCGATTCCCAGTTGTTGCAACGCCACCATTAGAAAGCATTTACTTGTAGACGCTTGCAATGGCACTTTCCATGACTTTTTAAAGTGTTGTGGACGTAATTTGATCGATTTCTGTGCGAATGTTGAGTTACAGTTCCTGTATATTGCGTTTGTTAATGTGAACCTTTTCCTTCAAGTATCCTCATAAAAAAAAATCCACCATTCACCGTTTTTTGAAAAGTGCGATATCGGAATTATTCGAGCAACAAGTTCATTGTCTCAAGATCGATATGTTGGAACGGTTTGAGCAGTAGTTGCGTCTTGCTGAAACCAACATTGATGTCAGCTTGAACAAGTGAAAAGGACGTCCTAAAGAATTGTTCTGTATGGGCAGCCATGGACCATAATAGTTACACGAAGTGAGTGGAAGGGACTTACTTACTTACTTAAGTGGCGCTGCAGTCCGGAATGAACCTGCACCTCAACCAACATGCCTCTCTAATTAGCCCGGTCCTTACCTACTTGTCGGTCGGTTTCTACTTGTGCGCGCCACTTAAAGCGAGGTCTTCCTCTACTGCGTCCGACGTCTGGCTGGGAATCGAAGTCTCTGCGAGCCGGAGTAGTGGTCCATTTGTTCTACATGTCCTAGCCATCTTGAATCCAATGCGGAGTTTATCGACCAGGGGCATGTCGCAGAACAGTCCGTATAGTTGTTGGATAAATCATCATCTCCATAGCCCGTCAACGCAAACGGGACCGAAGATTTTTCGAAGAATTTTCCTCTCGAATCGACCAAGGGTTTCTTCATCCGTTTTTGAGACCATCCATGCTTCAGCGTCGTAGAGCAGGACTGGGACATTCAGGGTAATATATAGGATCTCGTTAGTAGTTCAAGTGAGGGCTTTACTACTTAATTGTCTTTTTAGCCCGAAGAAACAGCGGTTGGCAAGAATAATTCTTCGTTTAATTTCTGACGAGATGTTGCTGTCAGAGTTAATAGCGGAACTGAGATAGACAAAGTTCCGTACTACCTCAAAGTTATATCTGTCAATGGTGACGTTCTGTCCGATTCTTCGATGTTGTATGATCTTTCTGTAGACAGATTAAGTATAATCTTGCTCTCATTTACAGCTAAACATATTTTTGCAACTTCCTTTTCTATACTAGCAAACGCGGCTAAGACATCACGTTGAGTCCCAACAATGATGTTAATATCGTCGGCGTATGCTAGTAAATAGTTGTACCGATTGTAAGGGATGTTGATAGATCACAAAACCGCTCAGATAAACATGTGCCTCGTTCTATATCACCAGGATTGAGCTGTTGTCTTTCCTTAAAGTCTGATGAATAGTGCTACGCTGCATGCTTAACTGTTGAACTTTGCGGTGTCAATGTTTCATGATCGGTGGCAATATTTTCCTAACGACTTGGATGTTTTCTATCGATCTTCGAGAAAAACTCAAAAATATCTGTCATTTTTGACGTGGGAAAAAGGCCACTATGTACTTACATTAAACTCCTTCTCTTTGATTCCTGTGCAGTGCAATTGCCGACCCCAACAAATCGAAGAAACCAGCACATCTCCCAACTAACAACTTCGCTTCGATAAAGTACTATCGAAGCTATTTTGTGTCCAGCAAAATTAGTTAATTAAAGTCTTATGAAAACACGTCTGGCGCACTCTACGGTACTCTATAAGGTTTCCTTACCGAAGCCTCACAAATAACGTAATAGAAAACAATTGTTTTTTGTATTTATTTTAAATATTATATCCCCAATATATTTGTTTATTTAATTGTTTATAACATTCGAACTCGGGTCTCTTCGCACGACATTCTATCACGCCATCATCTAGGCTGTTCTCTGCAATATGCAAGAGTAGCCCCAGTAACGAACCGCTTGAAGCGTGTTCTGTAAAACCAGTGATTGAAAGACGAAGAAAAGTGCTGTCAGATTCTATTATTTGTGCAATACACATTAATTTTTATAGGAATAAAAAAAATGTGCAAAAAAAATCGGAAATAGGGGAAATAGGCGTTGCAACAAGTGGGAATCGAACAAAATTGTAGTCACAGCTGTTACAAGCCTTAAGTCACAAGCTCTATACAAGTTGTACTGCTGTATTACTTCTGCGGAAGCTTTACCAAAACATCTTTTCAACTGTCACATGTACACTCGTCCCCGAAAACTTTTTAGAAGGCTTAAACCAATTAAACTTATATAAAGCCTGTGCATATACCTAAAAGAGTTATTGTACATGCTTAACTTATCTGCACAAGTACAAAAAAAAATATAATAGAAGAAATTGCTTGAAAGTATAAATGTTTCCGAGAAAATGGAGGTTATGTATGATTTTTATATGGCAGGTACCCATACTAAAATGGTTAAAATCAAACAATTTAAAGAAAATCGGTCAAGTTGTTTAGGCTGTAGAGACGTGTACGGACAGATGGACCGATGAACCGACGTACCAAATGACGGAATTCCAAAAACCAAATTTTTTGGGTTCCGCTATCATCGTTATGTTAGAATCAATTAAAATCTTGAGGTCGAAAATTTTCACGACAACAATATCTTTCTCTTTATAAGAATGAATGATTAAACATGATTAATTGGGCTCCAATGAAACCGTGCTGCTCCTCAACAATCTCCTCAATGCTCCTCAAAAGCCTTTGTTACGATTGGAAAAAAATCTGGTATAGTCGCATTTCATAAACCTCTCTTGAGCTGTAAGCTTCTGGGTGATCGCTTTCTTCAAACGGTTCAATTGCTGATAGTACAGGTCCAAACTTAAAGTAGTATGAGTAGGGTCGATGATTTCCTGTTCAACCCATAAACACACAGCAAAACCTTCCTTGGCCGCCATTTGCGCCGGATCACCGTGATTAAACCTAAACCGTTTTCGATTAATGTACTCGTAATCGTAAGCTATACACTTTTCATCTCCAGTCACGATCCACTTCAGAAATGTGTCGATATTGTTGCGATTCGCTGACGAAAATTCGGTCCATATATTTTTAAGGCGTTAACTCGTGTCACACCAATATAGCGAGCTTATTTTCGCATCCAGCTTTATTCAAGTGGTTCCAAAACAGTGCTAATACAAAGTCAGACTCGACGATTTCCATGATTTTATCAACATTTTCGACAATTGGCGTGGTACATATTTGACATTGACTGAATCAAAGAAAACAAAATTGAGAAACATTAGCATCAGGACCGTAGCACTATTCACATTTTTATGTCGCACGGTTTGCGTTTTTGCCTTTGAAACCAAAAATCTGACATTGAACACTTCAAAAGAGCCCCAATCCTTACTTCGCCCTTCATTTGCGTGTCAGCAGTAAATATTTTTGCCACAAGATGATTAAATATTTAACTCCGAATCTGAGCGGCCGATTTGACGATTTGATTTTTCTATACCATTGCGTGTTTATCGTACTTTTGCAAGAGGTGTAGGGTGAAAACCACCGCTGAACCAGGAACCCCGCAAATGTTAGTCCAAAACACTAATCACTAGGCCATTGCCACTACGGCCTACGGAACAAGCGATTGCGGAAGCCAGAACGCTGGTAAAAAAACGTATGAAAAAACTACAGTCCGTGGTGCGGGTCGTTTAATACCCTATCCCATTCCATCCCCAAAATAAGAGCTTCATTGGAATCGAATACAGAAAATGGCAATGTGCAACATTTTGTTCAGGCAGTTTAACAAAATCTGGTTCGACAAAAAACAACACGTAATACTATTGTAAATGCCTTTTTGGTGGAAAAAACGCCCTTAAAAAGTCGGCCTAGATGAAAGTGATCTCTGTTTGAAATGTTTATATTGCCAATACAAAATTATTTGCCTCAATTGTTTTTCGACTTTCTTTCAAATTTGGAAAAGAACAGTTTTTTTTAATAAAAACGCCCCCGAAAATAGGGGGTGGCAAAAAACGTTATCTTTACGAAATATAGATATTAGGACTGTCTTCAGAAGTTTTTCAGAAACTTTTTCTACCTTTTGGCCGAAAACAACAATTTTCTTAAAAATAAAATAAAATGAATGAATGAAATAACAAACTTTCTACGCAAGCTTCGTACTAACATTGAAATAATCCGAAGTCCGGGCGTGGCAAACTTTAAGCGTCGACTACAAAGAATCGCGAAAATTGAAACAATGAGAGGAACGAATTCCATACTACTATGAGCCGTAGCGGTTTGTTCTCATATCCTTAAAGGGTAAAGTTTAGCCCGTATGCACACACTCAATGACATTAACGATATCGTCAGGCCCGATAATATACAGGGTGTCCGCCGGGAAGGTATACTACTTTGTTTGTTTATAATTTTCGATTAAATGAAAGAGAATGGATATTATATTGATAAATGTTTTATTTAATGTCGGCAATTATGAATGTAATACAATTTCAGGTAAATGTCCGCCTCTGTTAGATTCACAAATGCGAGCCCTTTTGAGCACATTTTTCATAACATTCTCACACATTTCACGCGGTATTTCATTAATTTCATCACGCATATTTTGCTTGGGTTGCTCAAGCGTTTCTGCTTTGTTTGCATAAACCTTGCTTTTCAGATATCCCCACGAAAAGAAGTCCGGAGCTGTCAAATCAGGCGACTGTGGAAGCCAATCAACATCACCATTTCTTGAAATCACTTGTTGTGGAAAGAGGTCTCCCAGTAATACCATTGTAATCTTAGCTGTATGCGATGTGGCACCGTCTCGTTCATACCACATGTTAATCAAGCCCAAAGCATGCAGTTGTGGCGTTAAAAAGTTCTCAATCATATCAAGATATCGCTCCCCATTCACAGTTACCGTTACGCCGTTTTCATTTTCAAAGAAGGAAGGTCCAATGATTCCTCCTGACCAAATTGCACACCATACTGTAACTTTTTATGGATTCAAAGGTGACTGATGAATAATTTGAGGATTTTCCATTGCCCAGAACGGACTATTCTGTTTATTCACATAGCCATTCAAATGAAAATGTGCCTCGTCACACATTATGATTTTTTCATGAAAATCGGGGTTATCATGGACTAGCTGTAACATCCTATATGCATATGTACTACGGCGTAAATGGTCTTGTGGAAGAAGCTCTCTAGTCAAATGAATCATAAATGGAAACAAATGCAAATCCTTGTGCAAAATCGTGGCCAAAGCTCCTGAGCACGGCGTCGAATTGAGATTGATGGATTGTTTTGAACACATTCTAGAGCAGCAGTAATGTTTTCAGCCGATCTTGCAGTACGTTGTGGTCCATGCTTGGGCCTATCACCTACAGACCCTCTTTCCTCGAAATCATTCACTACACGATAAATAAAGCATTATGTTGGCAAGTTGTTTCTCCCAAAAATTTCACGTAACGTTCTCAGCGTCACACCAATCGATGATTGATTTTGATAAAAAGTTTTAACGATTAAAAAACGTTGGCTTATCGTATATTTTTCCATAATAAATTTGCCACGTGCCTACTTCAAATATGAACTGTCAAGACTAATGTTTACTAAAATGGCGGCAAAACAAAGTGGTATACCTTCCCGGCGGACATCCTGTTTATGAATCGGGCATAACCAATGGTACGGACCATTAGTACCCATTGCATATTATACTCACCTCTATTCGCAACCGAAAAAGAGTGCTTCCATATTCATAATTGAAATTCAAGAACACAAGGGCAAGTACATCCATTAAATACAATTTCGTATAGTGACATGAAACACAAACGACCGGTGCCCTCAAAGTCAACATACCTAACATATGCCATCGCTCAAACACACCCTAATTTATTCTCCCACGAAACCGCGACGTCCAATTGATTTAGATTTATTCATTTGTGAAGTCTTAACACTTAGTGATACAATGTCTTAAAATGTTTTACAAATAATGGAATTCATAGGCCTTTCAAATAAATTAACAAAATCGTTGATGTGAGATATCAACAACTTGTTTTATTTCATTTGAACATCTACCAGCTATTTATATCCCCACATACGTAAGCACGTTAAGAACCGACTAACAATGCCTAAATTTTAATAAAATCAATGTGCTATGGAAATATTAATGAATTCATAATTTTTATAAGATAAGCTGTGAAGGTTCTAATATCAAATCAGATCCGTCAAAATGTGAATGACAGCTAAAATTCTATTCGATGCAATCTACGAAATCCAGTTGCAATTATGTTATTTGCAAGAATGTTTATACGATTGTGGCAGGTGGCCATGGCTCAGAGGAATGCGTAGTTGACTGCTAAGCCAAACGTTGCGGGTTCAAGCCCCAGCTTCGGCAGCATTTGTTTTCTATGAAAATCGCCAGCTTATCTGAGGCCACCTGTGCGATAATATGAGACAATATTAATCTATGTCTCCTCCTCTGTGCCACGTAGGTGTATGTTATATGTCTTTCCTTCTTTGTATCTATCTGTCTCTCTCTGTTGTATTAATGTCTTGATCTGTCCCAGCCGATGGCCTCAGTCGCCAGTGCTGTTACGTGTCTGTAGTTCGTTGCATTCATGTGCGAAGTACTGTGATGTCCAATGTCCAATATACGATTGTGTTTGTATTTAATATGACAACATAAATATTTGTTATTTCGGAAACAAGGAAATTTTATCCATCGACACAAACAAAAAACAAAACAATTTCGGAGTTAAACTCCACCGATCGATTTGGTTGGACAAATGAGTTCCACATTTGTGGAATGCGTCTTAAATTTGACAGTTTTATGGAACATTAACATGGAACAATTATATTAAATTTAGCAGATCCCATATAAAACTATACACCATCTGGCAAACATTTTAAAGTGTGCTCAGCTGAGCATTCCACTCATTAAAAAACAAACAGTCAATCAAAAACGAAGACATTAATAGAAAAGAACGCTCATCATTAGATAGATCTTATATGATAGATAGATAAATATGTAAATAATTTTTTTATTTATACCACATAATTCTATTCATTATACATTCACTTTTTTATTGGAGATAATTTTATGTGTGACGTAGGTGGCCTCTATAGGAGTTACTCATTAAATTGTCTTACGAAATAACTGATTAACTGAATAAATTCGATACAGACACTAAATTTTTTGACATTTAGTGTTTGTTGTCTAGGATTTTGGTCTTTTTTATTAGTCGAATAAAATGGACAAAATTATAAACTGATGATTATGTTAATCTGAATATTGTATCTATTATTAGATATCGAGAATTATCACTACTTATTGACACCTAGGGGTTAAGTTTGTTAAAAACATATGGTTGACAAGTGGCTCTCAATTCGCAATGTTTTTTTAGAGCATGAATAATATTAGTTTTACTTTTAGACAAATCGTTAATTTATTACATTTTTACACACAAGTATTGTTCACATTTATTAAACATTAGGTGGATTTTTTTACCGTATTATGAATATACACAAAAATAATTGTAGTTATGTGTCAAAATTAAAAAAAATATTTTTTTTTTCAGATAAAGTCAGTCGAATCCTGTACCTTGGACTACATTGGATTTCACAAGCAATTCCGTAGGATGAGTGGATATTTATGTTCAAAAAATATATTTTTTTGCAGATAAAGTAAGTCGAGTCCTGTACCTTGGACTACATTGGATCTCACAAACAATTCCGTAGGATGAGTGGATGTTTATGTTCACCGAGATCAGACAGACGCTCGCTAGTCTAGGCTGCAGGTGAAGACGATAGCTACCATTGAGCTCTATAGAAGGAGAAGAAGGGAAGATCATCGGCTTTCCAGAAAGAAAAAAAAAAGAGCAAGAAAAGCGCGCAATCGAGGATATAGAGAGGTGACACTGCAAGTTTTATCAAAGTATACAACGTCAAAGACAAGGATAAGAGGCTCGAACAGATCCTGTCGAGACGAACAAGGAAATAAAACCTCTTGAACAAATTTTTAATGCGTCTCTAGATTCTGGGATATTTTTAGATTGTTGGAAGTTTTCATTCATAACGCCCATACATAAATCAGGATCCAAGCAATGTATAGAAAACTACAGACCCATTGCCAAACTACAATTGATCCCAAAGGTCATTGAATCACTTGTCAAAAAAAAATTATATATTATGGTTCGAAATCACATTTCAATATTTCAGCATGGGCTTATGAGTGGAAGATCCACTTCCACAAATCTATCCCTGTTGAAAAATGTTTGCACTAATAGCATGGAAAATAGGAAACAAGTAGATGTTATATTTACGGATTTTTCAAAAGCTTTTGACGGAGTAAACCACTCAATTTTAGTTCAAAAACTTAAAATGCTAGGTTTTCATTCTAATTTATTAAAGTGGATTGAATGTTACTTAACAAATAGAGTTCAGTTTATTAAAATTAGCTCAAGCAAATCTAGAAAAATATTTAATTTTTCCGGTGTACCTCAAGGTAGCCACCTGGGACCTCTCTTATTTCTTCTTTTTATAAATGACTTACCCTCACAAATAACTTCTTCAAAGTGTCTAATGTTTGCCGACGATGTTAAAATATATAAAATGGTAAATTCCTTGTCGGATTGTATCGCCCTACAAAAAGATATTAGTAACTTATCAAATTGGTGTGATATAAACAAATTGCCATTTAATATTTCTAAGTGTTCTGTCCTTACGTTCACAAGGTGTCATTGTCCTATTATCTTTGATTACACGATCTCAAACACTGCTCTTAAAAGAGTTTTTAATCAAACAGATTTAGGAGTAATTTTAGATTCAAAATTAGATTTTAAAATGCATTTTGATTACATTATTTCCAAAGGAAATTCTATGCTTGGGTTCCTTTTTCGAAATTCAAATGATTTTCGCTGCCCATACACATTGAAATCGCTTTTTATTAGTTTTGTTAGACCTATACTCGAATATTGCTGCGTAGTTTGGTGTCCATGCTATAATAATAGCATGATTCGTATTGAAAAAATTCAAAAAAGATTTACTCGGTTTGTTCTTCGTAAGTTAAATTGGTCTCTGCCTTTGCCACCTTATGTAAACAGTTGCGCTCTTATAAAATTACAACCTCTTTATACAAGAAGGAAATTCTTCTTTATTTCACTTGCAAGGGATGTTGTTACGGGTCATATTGATTGCATCCCCTTACTATCTTTGTTTAATGTTTATGTTCCAGCACGTCCACTTAGACCTAGGCTGCAGTGTTATTTTGCCATACCAAGACATGAAACAAATTATGGTCGTAATGAACCTGTCACAAACGCATTTCTTTATTTTAACCAATATGCAAATGCAATCGACCTTAATTTGAGCAGAAATGCTTTTAAGATTAAGATTTTCGAAGCAATTAAATAATAAAGATTATGTATTACTTAATTTTATATATAATATTACTATATCATTATAGTCTAAGAAAGTAAAATGTACTTATAGATGAAATAAATAAATAAATAAATAAATAAATAAATAAATAAATAAATATCGTAGCTCTCTCTCTATTTTAAAATTTTATTGAAAAACGTTTTTTACTGAAAACGTCCTCAAAAAGTGGGCTTGCCAAAAAAACTTTATATGGACAAAATATAGTTATTGGGATATGTTTGGCCAAACATAACGTTTTCCTTAAAAGTGGGCGCGGCAGTGGGTGGATCTTGAAAATGTTTACACTTGTTCGAACAGCACGTACAAAGATTACATGTACCAATTTTCATTATCCTAGCTCAACATTTAATGCCCAAAAACCGATGTAATAGACTCGGCTGGCGATTCTGAGTCGATCGAAATACTTTGAGGTACATCTAGCTAAATTATTTCTCTACGTATCAAAACTAATATTGGAAACCATATCCAAAACCCTTTTTGGACAGGGTTTAAGAATGGAACACACTGTTCCAAACTATTTTGGAATAGGTTACCTGCATCTCAAAATGTAGGAAATGTTGGTTCCTCATGTTAAGGCACAGACCAAAATGAAAATGAAAACAGAGTCGGAAAAACCCTTTCCCAGATTAAATCTACCAAAGACATTCATTGCTGACTACGCAATGTGTTCAAAAACCAGAGCAAGATAGTTTAAAGGGCTCAATGAGAAATGAAATTAGCTAAGCTCAAAAATGCAAAACCATATGTCTCGATCGGCGATAGGAACACAAAAGTGAAGGCATGTCGCCTAAACTGCTTTTCAAAATTTACGAATATAGTTACAGTACTGCTAGTATAGAGATAAAAACTGTTAAGTTTGGATGGATCAATTGCAAAACATGTATTAATTCAAACTGCATAGGAACTAATACTGGTGAAACTCCAACCATTAGGGTTTCGTTAGAATAGCTGCATCTGGAAAATCATCTGATAGAAAAAAGATTAAATCCTAGCCTTAGCATCAAAATTTAATCTCTAATCGATGAACGCCAACAGTTAGGAGTCCAAATGATTAGACCTAAATTTATACAAACAGAAAGACAACATGAAGATTTAAAAAATGATCACTTGATTTGTTACCTTCCTAAGTCTTGAAGTGGTCGTCTTCAGTCCCAGTTAAATTGGACGAATATAGGAATTTTAAGAGTTGGACAAGTGCTTTGAATATAGATATTGGCGGAGGAGTCAAAAGAGGAACCGCTGCGCTCTATCACGCAGTTTATAGCCTTTTCCTTGAGTTTTGGGATACCTAGAACATAACATAAATATTTTGTTTCCAAGACCCACGTAATGACTCACTTTATTGTTGACGATTACTCGAAACAAAAAAAAGGTCAATTGTGTTCGTAACAGCAAAGGTGTAGCTGAAAAACCAGAGCAAGCCCTATGTTGCATACTTTATTTTTTATTTTCCGTAACGGGCCTCCGAGCCGTTGAGGGTACCTGCCTAAGACAAGTCAGCCTTCCATCCTATTTGATCTTGGGTACGTTGCTGCCAGCGAAGTAAAAACTCAAGATTTCATGTAATATCATGGCCTACCATTTGACTGCCAAGATGCTACAAGCAGATACTACTGCCATTTAGTTGGGTTGCCCCAGTCAAAAGGATGATGAACAACTGTGGCATATACAGTGAGCATAATAAATTATAAGGATAACACTTGCAAACCGCTTTTCATGGGCTAAAAAGATGTCCCATGATAACTATTCCATGAACTCTGAAGCATAGACCGTTTGAAAAAAATTCAGGCTTATTATGAAGATGGGCGTTCAAATCAAAAATGAATATCGTGCACTTCGTGTTTTTTTGGTCAATTTAATCGGCCAAATGTAGGTACAATCGAAAAAATCGTGCAAAAATTTGAGCAAACATGGTCTGAAGGAGATTTGAAAACACCAGTGAATGCTCGTACAGGTCGTACTGCAGAAAATATTGCTGCCGTTTGCGATAGTGTGGCTGAAGAGCCGACCACCTCGTCGTCGTGTCCAAAAATTGCACCTCTCACGCTCGTCTGTGGTGCAATTGACTTAAGAACTAAAGCCTCTTGACCTTTTCAAGCGTCGTCAATGGTCAGAATGGTGGCGAGAAATGGCAACAGTGGATGATAAATTTTCGAAGAAAATCATCTTCAGTGATGAATCACATTTTCACCTCAGTGGATTCGTCAATAAGCAGAATTGCCGCATTTTGGGCGAATGATAATCCAAGAGTGATTGTCGAAAAACCAATGCACCCACAAAGAGTGGCTGTTTGGTGCGGTTTATGGGCTGGCGGCATCATCGGGCCGTATTTTTCAGAAAATGAGGCCGGGCAGGCAGTTACTGTGAATGGTATTCGCTGAGATGATAACGAACTTTTTATGGCCCGAATTGGAAGATATGGATGTGGCCGATGTGTGGTTTCAACAGGACGGTGCCACCTGCCTTTTGCGCGACAATTTCAACGGCCGTGTTATCTCACGTGGTGGCGATGTCAATTGACCGCCAAGATCATGTGATTTGACACCGTTGGACTTCATCATTTGGGGTTATTTGAAAGAAAAGGTGTACGTCGATAGGCCAGCAACAATTCAAAAGCTAAAGGATGAGATAATTCGGCACATTAACGGCATAGAACCTCAATTATGCCTCAGCGGCATCGAAAATTTGGACCATCGGATGGAGGTGTGCCGCTGAGATGGCGGCGACCATTTCGCCGATATTTTGTTTCATACATAATTGAATTTTATCATAATAATTTTCTAAATAATTTGTGTTTTATTGAAAATCAACATCGGCCTTTAAAATTAAAACACCGTGACCGTTTTCTTCGAACAAGTAGGGCCTGACAATGCTGCGTGATGAAACTGCACACCACACTGTGACACGAAGTGGGTGCAATTCCGTTTCATGGAGCATCTGCGGGTTGGAAGCACTCCATACTTGACAGTTTTGTTTGTTTATGTTGCCGTTTAAATCGAAATGGGTCTCGTCAGACATAAAAAGACAGTTCAACACGTTTCCGTCATCTTCCACCATTTAAGGAATCTTCTGGCAAAATTCCAAGCGAATCGGCAAGTCTGCTGCGTTCAATTTGTTGGCCATTTGAATTTCATATAGGAATAAGTCCAAATCATGTGCATAATTGACTGCAATGACTGTCTGCTTATACCCATATGAGCAGATAAGCTTATTGTTGAACTTTTCGAATGTTTCCTCCGTCCGGACTGAAGGGTTTCGATGGCAAGGTCTTCTTTCGATTGTCCCTTACTCGGCAAAATTGTAAACAAGCCTCATTGAGGTCCATCTGCTCGGAGGATCGCCGCCAAACGTGCACCTATACTCTCTTTGAATCGAAACTTCCGACTCCAGTGCATTATAGCGGTGGACAATCCAGTTTCAGTGTCCCAGTTATCCATTTTTGTTAAATCTTGAAATCAATCTGCAAAAATAAGAAAAAATTAACCAGGTTCATTCAATAGAAAAAAAGTTATTAATAATATTTTGGTAGCGGCTTTCATCAGCCACCCAAGAATATTGACCCGACTCTCTCGCTTTTGAAAAAACACATCTTGATTAATCACCCGTTGAAAAAACTAGCTTATGAAAGTTGTATAACCTTCAGAATGTCTTGAAGAAGATTCTCACTTACTCATGAAAAATAGTTGAAACGATATCAGACGATATAAGACGACTGCTAATTTTAACGTTAGGTAAAGCAAAACTATCTTCAAAACTAAATCATCAACTGCTTATCGTCTTACAATAGGAGTATCCAAGCTATTGTTTCAAAAGTTGAAAGTGTTGCATTTGCAAGAATTACACATTTTTTTGAAATGCGGACTACCTCTCAAATATTTTAACTACCTAAATCTTATTTACAAAAATATGATAAGTAATTCTACTCAGATACATTTTACATGATTTTTTCCATTGTCTTCGCAAAGATATCCCACAAAATTTAAACATCCCCTTGATGAAATTAAAAAAATATATAAATTTCATTTTATTATAAAATTGTCTGGCACGCCGGGGGTATTTTTTACACGAACGTACTATTAGATATGTCTACTGTAATAATTTAACGCTATAACAACGTGTATGCCCTGCTTGAAAGTAGAAATATGCTAAATCTATCTCTAAAGACGACTTTGTTTTAACGTTAATGTATTTTAACCACCAATATATATTTCATACAAAAGTGTATCTTAGTAGAATTTCTCCAGCGACTAGACATGCAAAACACATCTGTCCTGATAAAACCACTTGGAAAATTCCTAGGATTTCCAAACCTGGTGTAGAACATTATGAATTCTTATTATTCGCAAGATTGAAGTACAACACCATATAAAAAAGCTCGAGAATACAGATTTTTTTTTAACTTTATCTTCCTGCAGTCACAGGATTTGTCTCCTATAGAGTATATCTAAGAAAAAATACACGTTCAATTGTCCTTCAGAAGTTTAGAATTGTTGGCAAAGCAATTTCAATGGCATTAAAAAGAAGGACTGCTCTGGAAAGTTGAAATTCGATTTACATTTTTAAAGGACAACGTCAACAACAGTCCTGGTATGATATGCAGACAATACTTGAAGTCTTATTTTTATATACAAGAGAAAAAGCGCATAAATATGTACTTTTACACGTGTGTTGTGTGTCGATAAGATTCCCGATGGCAGATGCAAGACGAAGGAGTACCATTTATTTTTAATATCTTAGCCATCAGTATCATAGAGAAACACAATGCGGAGTTGGGAGCAACGGATCCTGTCCCAGGTGGGGAATAGAGAAACGCTCTGTAGGTGGGCAGGATAAAAGGGAAATAAAATATTACAAGCCAACCAAAATTAGGGAAAGTTTCCGAATTTGACTAACAAGAAACATGAAGATGGACTCAAGGGTGAATTTTACAGTCCCAGTTAGGCCAGGCGAATTAAAAACACATTAGGAGCAAGTATATATACGAATTTCGAGGGCACTCCGGGACTTTGAAAAAAGGATGGTTATTCTTGAGGAGGTTGACAAAACTCCCGGGCTAACACCAGAGGAACAATCTTCAATAAATCGTTGTGATTAAAAGGGTTTTCCAATAGCGACTTCCGAAATTTGACAGTTGATAGCGGCCATATTGTTGAAGCTACATACAGTCTGTCAAGAAATTGTTTTGACAAAGAAAAATATTGGTAAAATAGACATTTTCTTTAAAAAAAAAGAATTCTTTTGATGTCTAACTTGTTCTTTTTTAATTTATTTTATGTTATTAATATATTTACTAACTAACTGTAATAAAAAATAATACATTTCAAAAGGAATTAAACAAAAATTACAAGAAAAACAAAAAATAAACAGAAATGAGTCTGTCAAGAAATTGTTTTTACAATTCTTCTTTCGGGCTGCGGTATGCATTTACCTTTTTTACCGTTATGATTTTGATGTTTTCCATGCAGTGCTCGTTTTAATTGCAAATGAGAGCTGTTCATTTGCCGTTTGCTCATCTAATATAACAGTCGTGGTTAATTTATTCTAAATTCAAGATGCCTGGCAAAAGAACATCATGTGAAGTGGCTCAGTTGGTTTATTATAATCATAAAATCAGAAAAAGTGTGCAAGAATTGTCCCAGATGTTCTCTTTGACCAGACAAACAGTTTATAATATTTTGAATCGTGCAAAAAAAGAAAATAGACTAGAGTTAAAATCTTCAAACGGTCGTCCACGCAAAATATCAGAACGGACCGAACGTATTTTGTTAAGGAAAGTAGCGGAAAACCCACAGATTTCGACGAGGACCCTTGCGAGTGAACTCAAAGAAGAGCGTGATGTTGCGGTTTCCCACGAAACAATAAGGCAGGTATTGAAAACAACCAGTACCACTCAAGAGTCGCTCGCAAAAAACCGATGCTTTCAACCGAGCATATTGAAAAGCGATTGTCTATTGCCAAGACTGATGACTACTAGGATTACGTCATATTCTGCGATGAGACCAAAATTATGCTCTATTAAAACGATGGCCCCAATAGAGTGTGGCGAAAGCCATTAACAGCATTGGAAAATCGCAACATTATTCCAACAGTCAAATTTGGCAAATTATCAATCATGGTGTGGGGGTGTATTTCTAGTAAAGGGGCTGGAGATTTGGTCTTTATAGAGAACACCATGGATGCGCAACAATATTTAAATATTTTAAAGGGTCATTTGTTAAATAGTGCAAATAAATTTGGGTTCAATAGTGACAACAAAAGGCAGTTCAAGTTTTAGGATGTGGCTGCTTTTTAACAGTAAAGTATTGGATACACCTGCTCAGAGTCCAGACTTAAACCCTATTGAGAATTTGTGGGTCTATTTGAAAAAAAAGTTGCCAAAAGACACCCAAAAAGCAGAGCAGAGCTAAAAACAGCAATACAGGAGGAATGGAATAAAATTCCAGGCGATTATGATGTGCAAAATTTAATTTATTCAATGAAAAGAAGACTACAAGCTGTGATAAACGCTAAAGGTGGCCATACGAAGTATTAATAACCTTCAAAATTGTTTTCACTTTAAATTAAAAAAAAAATTAATTGTAAAAACAATTTCTTGACTAAATATATTAATAACATAAAATAAATTAAAAAAGAACAAGTTAGACATCAAAAGAATTCTTTTTTTATAAAGAAAATGTCTATTTTACCAAAATTTTTCTTTGTCAAAACAATTTCTTGACAGACTGTATGTCGAATTGGCAGTCGTTTTTCATTTTGTTTTGCAAAATCACCACGGACGGACAATGCGTAAAATTGTTTTATCAAAATAGATCACCCATTCGGGCAACGTTCTGAACGGGCTCTGGAGTAATAGGGAACTGACCCTAAGCATCTTCAGCGTTGAGGCCCAATTCTGGATGAATGGGTACCTACGCCAACATACTAATTTGTCGAATTTGGGACGATACCAACTCACATGATACCCAAGAGTCACATGGCTACCAAGTCAGGGACTTCGTCTACCTCCTATACAAGACTCTGATCACAGAAGTGTGGACTGTGTGCCTAAACTGTCATGGACTGTGTACCATGCCTTGGCCAAGGTCATCACCGTTAACGGCGAGCGCTATAGGTCAATGGTTATCTACCAAATAAGGGACTTTGAAAGATATATACATACTAACAGCTGTTTCTTTGGGCTTGAAAATAATTCGGTAGAAGCCCTCACTCGAACTGATAAAGAGCTCCTATACAAGACTTTGGTCATAGGAGTGTTCACTGTGTCGACTGTGTGCGTAAACTGTGTGTGTGTACCTTATTTTACTGGCATTACTCTTGCCAACCGCTGCTTCTTGGGCTTCTAAGAAGGCAATTCAGTAGTAAAGCCCTCACTCGAACTAATAAGGAGAAGTTATCTAAGACCCTGATCATCCCAGTCCTGCTCCACGGCGCTGAAGCATGGATCGTCTCAAAAGCGGATGAAGAAATCCTTGGTGGATTAGAGAGGAAAATTCTTCGAAAAATCTTCGGTCCCGTTTGCGTTAACGGGCTATAGAGATGAAGATTCAACCAAGAAATATACGAGTTGTACAGCGACATGCCTCTGGTCAAAAAACTCCGCATTGGACGTTTAAGATGGCTAGGATATGTAAAGCGAATGGACACCAATATTCCGGCTCGCAGAGTCGTCGATTCCCAGCCAGACGTCGGACGCAGTAGAAGAAGACCTCGCATCAAGTGGCGCGCACAAGTAGAAACCGACCTCAACCAACTTGGAGTGCGCAACTTGAGGCAGTTAGTTAAGGACCGGGCTAATTGGAGAGGCATGTTGGTTGAGGCCCAGGTTTATTCCGGACTGCAGTGCCACTTGAGTTAGTAAGTAAGTAACCGCTGTTTCTTTGGGCTGAAAAAGAATTCGGGAGAAGCCCTCACTCGAACTGATAAGGAGCTTCTATACAAGACTCTGGTCATAGAAGTGTAAACTGTGTGCGTAAACTGTCATGGACTGTGTACGCAAATTCATATCTATCAGAATATCGCAGAATATCGTCATTCAAAATGGTGACAGCAATTAGTAATTGAATTCGTCTAGCATATCGCAAAAGTCTGAATTCGACTTAAAGAAAAATTCTTCGTCCGTTTTTTTATGGTGCAAACGAAACCCTTAACCCATCACCAATATCGAATGGTGCCATACAACTGTAAAATCGAAGCTTTATAGTTGATAAAACATTCAAAGTTGGAATAAAGTTGAAATTCTTTGTTAGGTACATACGAAATCTGAAGCATAACTTCGGAAATGCAAATGTCGGCAAACCCTACCACGCATGTTATTTTCTGAACATTTATGTGCTCACAAATTTTTTGTATGACTGAGAATAACCAAGCCATAAAGTTTTGTAGCCTTTAAAATGTATATGACTACAATAATGTGCATTGCAAGACTTAGGGCAGGTTATGATTTGTTTCGGTTTTTTTTTTGATATTAGTTTCACTTACGGATCCTTCGGAGATTTTTCTTCACTGTTTCTTCTGGACATTTTTGATTATGAGGAACAACATTCTCTCCTCGATGATTTAAAAAAATCATCAGAGTAGTACCCAACTGCCAAGAAAAGCTTATATTAACTCAAAAAAAAAAAACAAACAGAAGAACCCGCCTCCATGAACGTTCACGTGAATTGTTTTACAAAACTGCAATGCCCTGCGTAACCATTATACCATGGCTTTCCAATAATTTATTAACAACATTCTCATCAGAAAGGAACTTTTGTCCATCAGACAACAATTTCTTCTCTCTCCAATCTCTCCAATTAGCCCCGTCCTTAGCTAACTGCCTCCAGTTGCGACCTCCGAGTTGGTTGAGATCGGTTTCTACTTGTGCGCGCCACTAAAGGCGAGGTCTTCCTCTACTGTGTCTGACGTCTGGCAGGGAATCGAAGACTCTGCGAGCCGGAGTATTGTTGTCCATTTGTTCTACATGTCCTACACCTTAAACGTCCAATGCGGAGTTTTTTTTTTGACCAGGGCCATGTCGCTGTACAGCTCCTATAGTTCTTGGTTGAATCTTCGTCTCCATAGCCCGTCGACGCAAACAGGACCGAAGATTTTTCGAAGAATTTTTGCTCTCAAATTGACCAAGGATTTCCTCATCAGCTTTTGAGACGGTTCATGCTTCAGCGCCGTAGAGCAGGGCTGGGATGATCAGGGTCTTATTTATGATCTTCTTAGTAGTTCGAGTGAGGACTTTACTACTGAATTGCCTTCATAGCCCGAAGATACAGCGGTTGACAAGAGTAATTCTTCGTTTAATTTCTAACGAGATGTTGTTGTCAGAGTTAATAGCGGAGCTGAGATAGACAAAGTCCCGTACAACCTCAAAGTTATATCTGTCAATGGAGACGTTCTGTCCAATTCGTCGATGTTGTGTGTCCTTTCGTGTTGATAGCATATACTTCGTCTTGCCCTCATTTACTGCTAAACCCATTTTTGCCGCTTCCTTCTCTATACTAGCAAACGTGGCTATGACATCACGTTGGGTCTTACCAATGATGTCAATATCGTCGGCGTATGCTAGTAGTTGTACATATTTTTGGAAAATTGTGCCTCTGGTGTTGGCTCGTGAGTTTTGCACAATCCTCTCAAGAATCAGATTGAAGGAGTCACATGACAGCGCATCGCCTTGCCTAAATCCTTTTTTGGTATCGAATTTGTCAGTGAGGTTTTCCAACCCCGATGGAGCAGCGAGAATTCTCCATCGTCATCCTACACAAACGGACGAGTTTGGGCGGTATACCAAAACTAGACATGGCTCTGTATAGTTCGTCTCTAAAAATGTTGTCGTGTGCGTTTTAGAAATCGATGAATAGGTGGTGGGTATCGATTTGGACTTCTTGGGTTTTTTTCCAGGATCTGCCGAAGTGTGAAAATTTAATCGGTTGTGGACTTTCCTGGCCTAAAACCACACTGATAAGGGCCGATCAGGTTATTGGTAAACGGTTTCATGCGTTCACAAATTACGGCAGATAGGACCTTGTAGGCGATGTTAAGGAGACTTATGCCTCTGTAGTTGGCGCAGCTTAGAGGTTCTCCTTTTTTGTGGATCGGGCAAACGATGCTAAGGTTCCATTCTTCAGGCATACTTTCTTCCGACCAGATTTGGCTTATGAGTTGGTGGATGTTTCTTACCAAGGCCATCATTCCCGGCGACCTTATAAATTTTGAGAAGGTCTTGGCGGTCTCTTGCAATTGCAGTCATCTGACATTTAATTTGTTCACAGTATTTCTGTATACTGTGGATATCCGCATTCTTACCTTGGCTGCAATAAGGTAGGGGTCCGCGTCGATGTTAGCTCCTCGGAATGTTCGGACATCCAAAATACTGGATGCTTGTCTCTTGTTTATCGCAATGTTTAGCGACAATACTGCTAAAGACGTCTTCTCTTCCTACCTTTGCATTTAAATCTCCCAGTGAGATTTTAACGTCGTGCTTCGGTAGTCGCTCATAAGTTTTGTCTTGAAGCTCGTAGAAGCAATCCATAGATGTATCATATTTTTACTTCGTCGGGGCGTGAGCTCTTATAAAACTTATATTGAGGAATTTGGCCT
The DNA here is from genome assembly GCA_949824845.1 of Rhingia rostrata. Taxonomy (NCBI): domain Eukaryota; kingdom Metazoa; phylum Arthropoda; class Insecta; order Diptera; family Syrphidae; genus Rhingia; species Rhingia rostrata. Next base: position 154,812,699 of record OX463755.1, on the reverse strand, counting down.
TGATGCAAATAGTTACAATGCGTTCGCTAATGACTTGGAAACATAGGACTTCTTGCCTAAGTCTGACACTTTAAACAAATCCGAATAGCCGCTGTTTCTGTTCACTATAACACGGTCCGTAGTAGCTGTCACAGTTTTTCATCCTCATTTTGACCGGCTCATCCAATCGTATTTCCTGGATAGCAGTAATGTCTGCTTTACAGCAGTTTAGGGCTTAATGTTCTCACATTCCAGGTGCAGATATGAACGTCGTTGTTCCCTTTTCGTTAAGCCGGGTCGTCAACAATAAAATCAGTCCTTTCCGAGGCTATTGGTTGCTTCGTAACATTTTAGTTTTTTCATGGTTGGGTAGTTAACCCAAAGTACAACCCCAACCTGGGGAGGGCCAGTTCAAATATATAAGTTACCACCATGTCTGGTCAAGGGGCCTGAGTAACCCTTGAAAATCCTAAACAACCTGTTGTCCGAATATGTCGAAGCAGCTTGTCTGGGTGTTTTTCTTGTTACTTCCACATTATTCATTCAGTGCTTTTGTTAGGTAGGAATGTCTAGAAGAACTTTGAGAAACTTATGGAAAACGACAGATGTTGAAACAATTTCAAGCTCCTAAAACACTGATGGTGAAGGTGATTGTAACGATGACGACGATCCAGATTTCGTTACCACTGAAGATGAACTAGTAGTTATTATTAGATGAAATACAAGTCTGAGTATTTATGCCAGAGCTAAGGCCGCATCAAGCTCCGCTAGCACATTTGAGGCTAATGATGTTCGTTCACCTTATAAACTAGTGGTGGGTGCACGACTGGGTCGTACGCAACTTTCTCTTTCACAGCGAGTTAATTTGACGTTTTTAAAAATTTGGCCCAAACACACAACAATATTTAATTCGGATAATGATGTCGAAATGAGATTATATGAACGTTTATTCCGTAATTGAAAGTAGTAGGTGTTCATGTGATAATAATGATAATAGTATACAAAATAAATTTTATTCAATTTGGCCAAATGGTTTGCGAGAAATCGACAATTTTACTAATATGGCCTATACGCAAAAATCCGTTATATGGATTTTCTCGAAAAAACTGGGTATGCAGTTTTGTTGGAACGAGTATTTTTATGATAAAAAGTTTAATCAAAATCGTTAAAGCCGTTTTCGAGATAATTGATAAAAGCAAAAAAAAAATGGCCTAGGATTATGATCAAAATAACGCTATATACGAAGTTTGAAGAAAATCGGTCAAGTGGTTTAGGCTGGAGAGGCTTGTACGGACAGAAGGACCGACGAACCGACGGACGGAATGCCAAAAACCACTTTTTTGAGTTTCAAGAAAACAATATCTTTTTCTTTATAAAAGAAAGTTAAAAACGTAAACGCTATTCAATAACAAAGAATTACAAGAAGAGGAAGGTGGATCAGATCGTTCGAGTATGGGCCAAATCATTGGTGCTCCCTTTTTGCGGAATTGGTTGAATTCCAACACTTTTCCAGCAACTGAGGGAAATCTGTTGATCATATGACATAGGAAACAATCTGCAAAGGACCAATAAAAGGTCTTGTTCGCATGTTTTAAGTACAACAGGTGGACCTTCGACAGATCCTCCATTTTTTTTATTTTTTGATGTTGAAATTTTACTTCAATCATCCTCGAGTTGTTTCTGATCAAGGAAGGGAATGAAGAGTGGCTTAAATTATTACTGAATACTTTTGCCATTGTCATGCCTCCCGGATATGCCTTCGCTATAGGCATTCTTTTCCTATAGGCTTCTTATGTTTGATTGGCTCTGTTTGCGTTGTCTCTTTGCTGCTAAGACTTGCTCGCATTTCTTATTGAACCATAGTTGGTTCTTGTTTTTTTTTTTAGGTATGAGGAACGAATAGTTCCACACATAAAACAATGACTTCTGATACTGCCAACGCGCATGGATTAACATGAATTTGCCTATAACGAAGGTCTTCCCAAGAAAGTGGATCCTAAAATTCACGCTAAATATTCCAGTTAGTTGTCCGGTTGTTGGTATTGTGTTTTGGCATCGTTATTAGTGGTCTGAACAGCTTGTCATCTAAATTTTTTTCACACGAAGTGTTTATTCACACCCAATTTTTGAGATCCTTGGAAATAAAAACGACTCGCACAACTATTTGCAGTCTCCTTATATGTTTTTTTGAAGGGATTATATGATGCTACACATTCATCCAAATAATGTAAGACACCATTTACTTTACACTTTTCAGTCCACTAAACCAAATCAGTATTGTCGTCGTTATTCCTTGTTTACAGCCGAAATGCATGTTATCCCTACGAAATATTTCCATTCGCGTGGTCGTTCTTTCATAACATGCCGGATCTGATGGATTCAATAAAAATTCTACACATGCATAAAGAATTTTATATTACTCCCGATGGCAATTGAATTAGACTGCCGAGTCATAAAGCCAAAGACAGAGCTTTCAGAAAGGCATATCTCTATTCAGATTTAACGTTCAGATGGTGCTTCAGGTCCACACCTCCCCCAGATGAAAGGGTATAGATATATATATATATTCCTCCTACTCCCATGGAAGATATTTCCTATTGGAAAATATAAGTTTCACTTGCATTCCTTACAGCCAACATGTAGTTGTCACTCTGGGATGGTGCACGCCTAATGGTGCATACCTACCTTGGATCATGTTTCAGAAATTGATTACTTTTATGGTACGCTATCTATCAGTTTCACAAAGTTGGTATTGAAATGGTTGTGCATCGCGATATGGAAATATCTTGTACCATATGAAGATTTGGTTTCAATTGGAAATATCTTTGAAATAGATGCGGGTTTACCACGGGTGCTGAAAATCAATTTATATTAAAATGTTTTAAAGATATTTTTTTATCAATGCGCCTTAGGAAAGTATGGTACTGTAGAATGAGGATCCACATTGAGTAGCACTAACTTGCAAAGTCATTGTAACTTGGGCTACACATCCATTGACCTTATTTTACCTCGCGGTAGTTAACATTATGTACTGGTCTCATCTAACCAGAGTTGATATGTTACGTTATAAGCGCAAGTGTTGGCAACAAAATGAAAAATAGCAGCGCTTTAAAAAAAATCCTTGTCAAAATGATCAAAAACTTTAAAAAGAAAAGCGTAAACTACTTCAATGTATGAGCAACACTTCTTCCAACCGAAAAATTACACCATTCGTTCTATTCGCATTCTTGTTTAGTCTTGCGCGACCAAACAAGAATGCAAACGGAAATGGCCGGTAACTATCAGGACTATTACGGATTACTATCAGAAACCAATCGCCTTCCAGGCTCATCCTTCCATGTGTAACAGTTTAAGGGGTCAAGGAACCACCTACTTCTGAAGGGCAATGGACATGAACAAAGAATCATTTATGCCAGTTAAGTCACAGTAAACGAAGTTTTCATAGCGGATGGCAGTGTCTTGCAGTTAAAAGTATGTCCAGATCCGATATCAGTTACCAAAATTTAAGAATCATTAAAACAGAGCACAGTTCCATTTAGTTTGGATCCAATTTCAACTTAACATTCAAGCAAAACAGACACTTCTTCAATACTAACACTCATCCAGTGAAGATCTCCTTTGCAGTAGGATGCAGTAATTACAGAAAATCCACTTTCATTTAATTTTCAATTGATAATTGATTCATTTTCGATGGCGAGCTAGGTCAAATTATGGTCCTGACCTTACAGTTTTCAGGTTGCTCTTTAGCCTAGCTTCTAACTTACGGAAACATTATTGCATTAAATCAACAATTAGTTCCGGAAAGCAATGATTTAACTGTTAATGACCAGACAATGCTGAACTAAAAAATTACAAAACGTTCGAATCTGTACCTGGTAGTTATGGAGCTGAACAATGTGTCCAAAACTTTCCTCCTTTTCTAAGACGGTAGCGTCTACAGTCCCAGTTAGGATGCACAAAGTGAACAACATGTATTTTAGGATAAGTCCATTCCCTCACAAGGTCCTTTCTACTGTAGACGTCTCTATCAATGTCGAAAATTTACCTTCGAATACACATAGTAATTTTGGAATAGGCTACAGAACATTTAATTTGTACTAAACGGTTTTCGTAAAAATAGCGAAGAACCAGTAATTCTCCAGGTGTTACCATGTTAAACCATGTCATGTTAGTATTACTTACCTTCTGAAGTGGCGCTACAGTCCGAAATGAACCTGGGCCTTAGCCAACATGCCTCTCCAATTAGCCCGGTCCTTAGCTAACTGCCCCCAGTTGCGCTATCCAAGTTGGTTGAGGTCGGTTTCTAATTGTGCGCACCACTTAAGGCGAGTTCTTCCTTTCCGCATCTGACGCGTCGCGACGTCTGGCTTTGAATCGAAGAATCTGCGAGCCGGAGTGTTTTTGTCCATTCGTTTAACGTGTCCTAGCCATCTTAAGCCTACAATGCGCAGTTTTCTGACTAGGGCATGTCATACTATCTCAATGTTATATCTGTGAATGGTTACGTTCTGTCCAATTCGTCGATGTTGTACTTAGTCTTACCCTCATTTACTGCTATATACTAGCAAACGTGGCTATGACCTCACGTTAAGTCCTAATGTCAATATCGTCGGCGTATAGTTCTCAAGAATCAAATTAAAGAAGTCACAGACAGCGCGATGTTATTTACCAAGTCACTTCCGCCGGCTTTATAAAGCTCGGCGGCAAGGCCGTCATATCCGGCAGCCTTATAAAGCTTGAGTTTAGATATTGCGGTCCACAACCGATCAAATCTTCACACTTCGGCAGATCCTGGAAAAAACCCAAGAAGTCCAAATCGATACCCACCACCTATTCATCGATTTCAAAGCCGCATACGACAGCATTTATAGAGACGAACTATACAGGTTTGGTATACCGCCCAAACTCGTCCGTTTGTGTAGGACGACGATGGAGAATTCTCGCTGCTCCATCAGGGTCGGAAACGAACTCACTGACACATTCGATACCAAAAAAGGATTTAGGCAAGGCGATGCGCTGTCATGTGACTTTTTCAATCTGATTCTTGAGAGAATTGTGCAAAACTCACGAGCCAACACCAGAGGCAAAATTTTCCAAAAATCTGTACAACTACTAGCATACGCCGACGATATTGACATCATTGTTAGGACCCAACGTGATGTCATAGCCACGTTTGCTAGTATAGAGAAGGAAGCGGTGGGTTTAGCAGTAAATGAGGGCAAGACGAAGTATATGCTGTATACACGAAAGGACACACAACATCGACGAATTGGACAGAACGTCACTATTGACAGATATAACTTTGAGGTAGTACGGGACTTTATTTATCTCGGTTCCGCTATTAACTCTGACAACAACATCTCGTCAGAAATTAAACGCAGAATTACTCTTGCCAACCGCTATATCTTTGGGCTAAGAAGGCAATTCAGTAGTAAATCCCTCACTCGAACTACTAAGGAAATCTTATATAAGACCCTGATCATCCTAGTCCTGCTCTACGGCGCTGAAGCATGGACCGTCTCAAAAGCGGATAAGGAAATCCTTGGTCGATTTGAGAGGAAAATTCTTCGAAAAATCTTCGGTCCCGTTTGCGTTGACGAGCTATGGAGACGAAGATTCAACCAAGAACTATACGAGCTGTGCAGCGACATGCCCTTGGTCAAAAAACTCCGCACTGGACGTTTAAGATGGCTAGGACATGTATAACGAATGGACAATAATACACCGGCTCGCAGAGTCTTCGATTTCCAGCCAGACGTCGGACGCAGTAGAGGAAGACCTCGCCTTAAGTGGCGCGCACAAGTAGAAACCGACCTCAACCAACTTGGAGTGCGCGACTGGAGGCAGTTAGCTAAGGACCGGGCTTACTGAAGAGGCATGTTGGTTGATGCCCAGCTTCATTCCGGACTGAAGCGCCACTTAAGTAAGTAAGTATCCTCACTTCCCTCAGGTTGGGTGGTTGGCAGTTTTCACTGTCGTTGCCAATATGGAATGGTATGTTCTGCCTGACAGCAGAATGTTGTTCGTAATCGCCGTTTAACAGTCTTCAGAAGTGGTTCTACCATATCCTCAGCATCGACTGAGTTTCGGTTCTAGCCTTGTATCCTTGGCATTGACGTTTTGCACTTTGGAAAACTGTCATGTAAGTAGCCGGTCTTATTTTCATCTAATTGGACTTGTGTGATAGTTGCATTAAAGTCACCTGCGAGGAATACAATGTGAAATCAATCGATGAGGGAACAGTTGTCTTCCATTACAACTTGCATGTTAGCCTTAGCGGTAGAACAACTAGAGTTCGTATCTTCAGTCGATAATGGTTTGAGTATTAACAATTCCGTCAAGCGTTTCTCAGACTACTGCACCGAAAGTAATAGCCTTAATGCCGATGTCTACCGCTCCCATAATTACAGTCAATATGCTGCTGTGTAACTTCGAGGAAGAAGATAAGATCAGAAGCGGATTCATTAACTTGGGTTTCTGCGCAGAAAATATGCTCTGACACTGTTTTTCAAGAACATATTTTTATTTCCACAGTTAAAATATCAAAAATGTTAGCTCAACAAAGCACGCCAGTCAAGTCAGCTTGAGCTACTCCGACATATTAGGACCATTGGTCATGTAAGAATCGCAACGGCTAGTCAGGATTCTTGAACAGAGATGGAGGTGAATGAGTCGGAAGACCAACGGCATAGCTCAATCCTCAATTCATCGGAAAGGAATGATTATACAAAAATAACCGGCGTAAGCCCTAAACTCCTACAAAGAAGACATTACTGGAATCCAGAAAATGTGAGCGAATGTGCGGCCAAATGTAGCAGAAGCAGCCAATATTCGGACAACAATCCGCCAATTACGCCAACATAATCCTTATATGCATTCACGATCCGACGAAGGACTATTTCTTAAAAGTTGACAAGAAAACTTATGAACGATAACCGAAAGACTTTGCAAATTTTTTTATGATCGATCAGATCTTAACGCTAAGCAATTAATAAAAGACATGACAAGGCGCGGTGTCTGGCAACGGACTTAGGCTTTTGCTGTGAAACTAATGGTGAACATGGTGGTCCCCAGATAGAAAATGGTCATTCGAACTTATCACATTGCGATAGGTATCCAGTATTATGGATTTCCGAACACTCCAATTGGCTAACATCGACTAGAACTAGTAATTTGTTGCAACCAAGGTAACAGTTCAGAATTACTGTGAAAATTGATGTTGAAAGTTGCAATAACAAGAGACTGACCATGCCTTTGCGGATCGCTTATACCATAACATCTCGATAAATACAACAATGGATGAGCTAGGCTTCACCCGCCGATCACCAAGAACCCGACATACACTTGAAGCCAGAAATGAGGGCTGGTGAAGTTGGGCATTATAAGCAAAGAAGGCAGGAAGAACGCTGGCTTTTTAAAAGAAGAAAAATTAGCCCATTTGGTCAATCTTAAAAGAGGGAGACCCTCTGAGCTGCCAAAACTACAGAGGAAAAAATCTCTCGATTACCAGCTAGACGTCGGACGCGTTCGGCGAACAACTCGCCTTAAGCGGCGCGCAAAACTTGACTCAATCAACTTGAAGTCCGAAAGTCCGAATAACTTTAAGAAGGTATCCAAGGAACGTGTTAATTGAGGAATCATATTGGTTGAATACCAGCATCACCCCAAACTTTAGCGCTACTTAGGTTAGGTTAGGTTGCACTGGCTCCACGCGATGCGCTTGCACACTAAGACCATAAAGGTCAGTTGTGGTACCACGTGGATCAGTCGACTTTCTTATAATTCGTTCGCCTAATTTAAACATTCAGAGCTAACTATGTAGCGTAGGAGGTTTCTGACGTTGACATTAGCTAGCTCATCTAGATTGTCGAAGAAGTAGTTTACCAAATGGAGCTTCCTTTTTCCTGAGGGAGCTAGACAATAGCATTGTAGGTGAGTAATACTTTCTTCCACTTCTTCGCCGAAGCAGCTTCTACAGAAGTCGTTGCTGAAGAGGCCTAGTATTTTTGCGTGTAGGTCTACAGGACAGTGTCTTGTAAGGGCACCGAATATGCTGCTGATGTTTGATCTAATCAGCATTGTCAAGCAGATGGAGCGCTTCCGGTAAAATGTTGGCCAAAGTTGCCTGGATATTTGGCCAGTAGTGCCGTTCATCCATCTGCGGTTTGCTTTCTTGATTGCATCCAATTTGATCTTTGATTTACAGGTAGCGAGGGGCATACCTTACATATCTACTGTCGGTAGAATACCAAGGGTAGTCCCCCATCTTGCAAGCTCATCTGCCTTGCAATTCCCTGGTATGTCTCTATGGCCCGGCACCCAAAAGAGCATTCGCCTCTTAAATAAAATACCTTGCCATCTCGTTAAGAGATTTGGGCTGATTTCGAGTTGAACGAGGTGGCTTCTAGGGATTTTATTGCCGCTTGGCTGTCGCTGAAGATGGTAATATACATCGTGGATGTTACGTTTTAAGCCAGGACAAGGCTTCTCTGATTGCCATGATTTTCGCTTGGAAAACGCTACAATGATCGGGAAGGCGAAAGGTTTTGCTTGGGATAATCTTATCTTCTCGGAGAAAACACATTTACCCATTCCAGAATCTGGTTTAGACCCATCCGTATGGATTTGAATCGAGGTATTGGTTCCGATCGAATCCGAAGGTGACTGGAAATGGTTGTCCTGAAATTATGTTCAAAACTGAGTTGGGTAGTGATACGGTCGGTGTTTTATGTAATTTTAAGTAGATTCAGAATCTTTGTGGGTTCATCCATGCCCATTGTGACGAGGCTCTCAGTCTCACAGCTGCACAAGCTGCGGTCTGTTTGCCGTAGATATCTAGGGCTGCGGAGGGGGTTGTTCTTAGAGCTACGCTAATGCATATGCAAGCTGATCTTTGAAGTTTACCTAGTAGGTTGCGGTTGGATATTGTTTCCAAAGACTTCCACCAGACTAAGACACCATCCAGGAGTATTGGTCTAATAATATCTAGACACGTAAAGCCAGGAAGAGATATGTGATTACATACTTCACTTCTTAGCGCTTCTTGATTATACACATGAATACATCCTAAGAGTTGTTACATAACCATGTTTGCAATAATCCTGCTTTTTTATTAAAAATCATAGTTAACAGAATTTTAATGACAAATAACTTCAGGATAGTATATTGCACCAGCAATTGTAAGAATTAGTGAAAGCTGAAGTACACCGACCAGTACAGTCTTCAAAAGTCTGTTCTTTGGCGTTACTATCTTGTCAGACCCCAATGGAGTTGTAAAGCGCTTCCTTTGTTTCGCATACCTTTTACGCAGAGAATTGTTTGACGGTATTTCTAATTTTGGCACTTCCGAGATATGATCAGCGTTCCCATCCAATATAATATCCAAGTGGTCACCTGCACCAATTCTCTTCGGAACGACCTTCTGATAATCATCAACCTTCTGGGCATTTATTTTGCACATTTTGACAAGAAAATTATTAAAGAACACCGGATCCTGTTCAATATAGTTAAACTTGAGGCTTGTGTCCTTAGCAAATGGCTTCAATCTTCTAAGTAACTTTTCCGGATTGCGACGTAACTTCTCAAAGTTAGTCTTTTCAAGGGTAAAGTTTTCGTAATCAGTTGGGATATAAAATTCTTTCTCGAGCTTCAGCTCATCGATTGTTTGATATCGAACTTCGAATTCCTTAGCTATGTCAGTCAATATTCTTACACCCATTGAAACAGTGCTGAATGTAGCGTATGATATATGGTGACTGAAATAAATCAACGAGACAGGGTATAGTATCAATGTACCTGCCTCGTTTGCCTCAGTTTCAGATTGCTTTGGAGTCTCTTCTAATATCGAGTCTAGTGTAGGAAGGTTGGGATTCATATTTTGCGATGATGGCACATTCTGCAAAATTGCGTCGATTTTAAGTCTAGCACTCGTAGCACAACATTCTTTACCACACTGACTGTGTATGGTTTTCAGATCCTCCATTGGCTGTTCTGCCTTGTCTTTAAGGCTGGTAACCTGTAGATCCATATTATCTCTATCGCGAATTTTGCTTAGAGCAATTTGAATCACCCGCTCATGCTGTGATATCTCCTCAAATTGACCAGTAAGGATGTCCTTTAGATGGATATAGTCGTCCTTTCGAAGCTGTTGATATCTCTCATCGGCCTTGACTATGTCCTTAAGGAGATCAACATCTTTCTGTTTCATGATGTTGCTTTTAGAACTCTCTATCTGATTTAAAAGTGCTCTGAAGTGTCGCAAAGGGGCAGTGCTCTTCTTAGAAGGTATCAAATCTGACACTGAAGGTAAGTCATAATCATCAAAAAGCTTTGGTGTCGAATCGTACTCAGACGAGTTCTCGAAATCGGGGAATTGAGATCGAAAGATGACATCCCGTTCATCACATTCAAAGAAGTGATCGCGAAATTGGCTCGGATTGACGTTTTCTACATTAAGATATCTACGTGTAGATCTAACTGAATTACGAGCCTCATCCTCAGAATGGTTTTCACGACGGGTTGACTTTGCTGGCTGATGTTCCGTATTGAACTTTGAGAAAGTATTCTTGCCACCCAATTGGGTCTTTTTTGATAATTGAGCATCCACTTTTTTAGTTGCCGTATCTTTCATGGAATTTTTGGCACTGTAATGCCGTTTATGTTGTGACTTGTGCAGTGTCAGTAAATCTATCTCGGGAACAATATTAGGTTGTCTTTTTGGCTGGCTCAAACGTTCCCAGATTGATTCGGTTTTGCGAGATGTACTTCGAACTAAATTCAAAAAAAAAAAAAGTTGTTTAAGGACATTTTTTTCTAAGAACAAAATGTTTTAAATGGTTTTATACCGTTGAATTTGGGTTTAGTTAGCTGATTCATTGGATTCCTTTCGATTTTCTCAACGGCATTGAGGGTAATTTTTCCCTGAACGGGTGGCATATTTTTTTGAATGAAATTGTGATTCTGAAATTTAATTCAAATTGCTGAAAATATTTTCTCCAGTGACTTATTTTTACAGCCGCCTACAAGATGTGATCAAGCTTGTTTCACCTACAGTATTCTTGATTTTTAAATGTGTACAGCATTGAACAATTCGGAATACTGGAAAGTAACTATATATGAATGTTCGAAACTCTACGTAGACAAACAAAAGCCTTAATTAATTAAATTAAAAGGTCCCTCAATAAGGAACTCGACTAACTTCACCATAAGATGTGTTTTTTCCTTCTATCAACTAGAAACTGATAGTAATATAAGCCACGTTAAGACAGCCCGACGCAAGATCGGCTAAGGAATAGGTGGCCTCAAGCTACTTCTCTAGTAAGTTGTAATTGATCGCCCATATTCTATCAGCATCTGCTGAAGCATGGACCGTATCAAAAGCGGATGAAGAAATCCTTGGTCGATTCGAGAGGAAAGTTCTTCCAAAAATTCTTCGGTCTCGTTTGCTATGGGGTATGGAGACGAAGATTCAACCAAGAACTATACGAGCTGTACTGCGACATGCCCCTGGTCAAAAAAAAACTTCGCATTCGATATTTAAAAAGGCTAGGACATGTAGAACGAATGGACACCAATACTCCGGCTTGCAAAGTCTTCGATTCCCAGCCAAACGTCGGCATCAGACGCAGTAGAGGAAGACCTTGACTTAAGTGGAGCGCACAAGTAGAAACCGACCTCATCCAACTTAGAGTGCGCAATTGGGGGCAGTTTGCTAAGGACCGGGCTAATTGGAGACGCATGTTGGTTGAGGCCCAGGTTCGTTCCGGACTGTAGCGCCACTTAAGTAAGTAAGTATCAGCATCTGCGTGTGAATCGAAGACACTTCAGTCCATGACTTAGAGTAAATTTACTCTAAAATTCTGTCCACCAGTTCAGCTTTCAAGGCGTAAAAGCCTTTCAAAGTTACTAAGACTAACGACCTTTTTTTCAGTGCGAGATCATCTAAGTTTAAGAATTCAACTCGATTCCACCAGTTCAGCTTTCAAGGCGTAAAAGCTTTTCAAAGTAACTAAGACTAAAGACCTTTTGTCCAGTCGAGATCATCTAAGTTTAAGAATTCAACTCGAGTTAAATCAATAAAATGTAGGTATACCGCCCAAACTCATCCTTCGACGACGATGGAGAGTTCTTGCTACTCCATTAGGGTTGGACCCAACCTCGCCGACACATTCGATACCAAAAAAAAAGCATTTTGGGAAGACGATCCACAGTCATTTGCCTGCTTCAAAATTATTCTTGAGAGGCTTGTGTAAAACTCCCAATCGAACACCAAAGGCACAATCTTCCACAAATTGGTGAAATTACAAGAATACGACGAAGATATTGACATCATTGGTCGATAGAAGCGGCTGAAATGGGTTTTTGCTGTCAACTCGAAAGGACAAATACCCCCCACGAATTGTAGAGAACTTACTATTGACAAATAGATATAACTTTGAGATTGTATAGGACTTTGTATACCTTAGCTCCTCTATTAACTCTGACAACAAAATCTCGTCAGAAATTATAAAAAGGATTACTCTAGCCAACCGCTATTTCTTCCGGCTAAGAGGGCAATTAGTAGTAAAGCACTCACGTGAACTATAAAGGAGATCTTATATAAGACCCTGATCATTCCAGTCCTGCTCTACGGCGCTGAAGCATGGACCGTATCATTGGTCGATTCGAGAGGAAAGTTCTTCGAAAAATCTTCGATCCCGTTTGCGTTGCATGGGTTTGGAGACAAACATCCAACTAGGAACTATACGAACTGTACAGCGGCATGCGCCTGTTCAAAGAACTCCGCATTGGACTTAAGACGGCTAGGGCATGTAGAACGAATGGACACCAATACTCCGGCTCGCAGAGTCTTCGATTTCCAACCAGACGTCAGATGCAGTAAAGGAAAATTTCGTCTTAACTGGTAGCAAATAGTACAGAACTGCATAGAGTACGCATTGCAGCTTAACATTTCGTAGCCGTTTCAGACGCGGGCGGTAAGTGGGAAGGGAAAATTTCGGCGATCAAATGCGTCGGCTATGCTGTTGTTTGGTGCTGGGGTAGCTATGTGAACACTGGGATATCAATATCAGTGTTCTACATAAAAAATTCGTTGTATGAGATGCGCACTCTATGTAGTTCTATACCTGTGCTGGTACGCACAAGTAGAAACCGACCTCAACTAACTTGAAGTGCAAAACTGGAGGCAGATAGCCAAGGACCGAGTTAATTGGAGAGGCGTGTTTGTTGAGCCAATAATATGGACTGTAGCATCACTTTATCGACCAAATTTAAAAGTGGAGTTCCTAGGAGCATAAACGTAAGATCCAGTCATGCACTTACGGTCTTACTTTCTCTGAACTCGTCATTCTATAATTATTTCCCTCTTTCCTTGTTGATGGTTTTAGTCCAACATAAAACTGATTGCAATAAGAGTCGTCCCTTTCAAACCTTTCGATATTATAAACAAGCGACAATAGAAAATTTTATTCAAAGATTCAGATTTCGAACATGGATAACCCTCCTAAGTTTGGTACTTTCTTTCCCTAATTAAAAAAATATCATTGTAAAAGTTTATGTAAAGTTTTTTTGATATTCTAGCGAATTTTCAAACCAAAATGTATTCACTTTGGTGATGTTATAGTAAACATCTCAACTCTTGTTTAGATGCATACTAAATATTAATAAGCTTCCCAACCGCTTTTCATCGATAAAAATCGAATCAATGGATGGTAACAAACGTCAGTCGCATAAATAAAAACTGGTTCAATAATCATAAGACCGCCTTTGAGCCTTGCAAAGGCAGGCAAACATTTCATATAAAAGAAACTGAAGTGAAGAAATCATCTATCAGTACTCTTCTTTGTTTCTGCACAACATATCAAACAACCCACCAGCACCAAAATGAAAGTACGTTCATCAAAGACTGACAAAGATTTATCTGGGACTAACCTATCATACCAATTTCAGATTTTCATTGTATTCGCTCTCTTCGTTGCTGCTACCTCAGCTTTAATCATCCCAGCTCCTGCTCTTGGATACAGCGCTTATGGATTGAACGCTGGTCTTCCTTTGGTATCCGGAGTCAGGACTCTTGGGTATGCAGCTCCACTTGCCACCAGAGTTGTTGCACCCATTTCAACTGTCGGATTAAGCGCTTACAGCCCAATCGTTTCTAGACCAATTGTTGCTCCAGTTGCTGCTTATGGCATCCGCGCTGTTCCTCTTGTATCCAGCGCCATTGCACCAAGTGTGTACGGAACTGGACTTCTCAACGGAGGATTCCTTGCCAAGAAAGTCTAAAAATTTAACGTTTGATTGGACTAATAAATAGATAAACGGAAATCACATGACATCGAAATAAATTAAGTAGAAAATCTAAGATGTTTTCTCATGTTTTATGTATATATGCTAAGCGTTTCTGGTAAAATGAGCTTTGTGATATGAATATCTTCCTTCATCTTTCTCTATTATGTCCTCTAAATGACAATTTATATTCATGCGAATATTCTGGATAACCCATTCCTTCTTTTTTTAACAAGAGACCATAAAAAAGGAACACATGTGGTTGAGTATATATCGCATGCAAAAGAAAAGCTCTGTCAATAATGCCATGTCTGAATATCCGTCAATCCGTTTGTATAATTTTGTAGATAAAACCCATAGTTAAACCATACTAACAAAGTGTCAACTAGGGTTTCAACTCAGTTCGACTCAGTTTGTAGTTTCAAAATTATATCAGGGAGTAAAATGTTGACCGGGACGATCGCGCTTTTGTATGCCAAGATATGAAATACTATGTTGACCAAACCCGAAATTCTTCCCAGAAAGTTCTAGTTTTTGAAATACTTCTCCCAAATTAATGGACAACATTTTAAATTTATTACGAAATTTTTTCAAACTTTTGGATGGATGTTTGGGCTTGCAATGAAGCAAGAAAGCAAGTTTTGTTCCCATAGTTCCATTTCCAAAAACTTCATGGGGTAAAAAGTAAAGAACCTGGTACATCAAACAAGAAGAAAATTTGTCCAGCCTTTTAGTTTTCACGAGATTGATAGACCGACATACCTATGGTCATACGAATGGAGAGAATTGTTGCTGGAATTATTCATTATTGCAATGTTAACCTACTTACTGAAGGGGAGCTACAATCTGGAATGAACCTGGGCCTCAACTATAATGCCTCTCCAATTAGCCCGGTCCTTAGCTATCTGCGCACTCAAAATTGGTTGAGGACGTTTGTACTTGTTCGAAGACGAAATTTTCTTCTACTGCATCTGACGTCTGGCTGGAAATCGAAGACTTTGTGAGCTAGAATATTGGTGCCAATTTGTTCTAAATGTCCTAGGCATCTTAAAAGCCCAATGCGGAGTTTTTTTTTTACCAGGGGCATGTCGTTGTAGAGCTCGTATAGGTAGTTCTTGGTTAAATCTTTGTCTCCATACCCCGTCAACGCAAACGGGATCAAAGATAGTTCAAGGAAATTTCCTCTCGAATCGACCAGAGATTTCTTCACTCGTAGAGCAGGACTGAGATGATCAAGGGCTTATATAGGATCGACTTAGTAGTTCGAGTTAGGGCTTTACTACTGAATTGCCTTCTTTGCCCGAAGAAACAGCGTTTTACAAGACTAATTCTTCGTTTAATTTCTGATGAAATCTTGTTGTCAGAGTTAATAGCGGAACCGGGGTGGACCCGTGTTACCTCAAAGTTATATCTGTCAATGGTGACGTTCTGCCCGATTCGTCGATGTTGTGTGTCCTTTCGTATATTACTACACCATCATTGAGCCTTCAGTATGCGTCAACCGATTGAATATCATATTTGTAGTTTGGAAGGTTGAGGAGGGTGCACAGTTTTAGAATCTCTGAAGAGCAATTTTTCACTCAAAATTAAGTGGTTGAAGAGGTGTTTCTGACAGTTGTAATATTTAAAAAAAAACGTTGGCTAACTCTTTGTCAATAAAAAAAAAAAACGAGAATTTCAACAAACAAAATATTGTTTACGCAAAATAAATCAATAAATACCACTCAGTTTTAATTGTTTGTGTTGTATGTTATCACGGAAATCAAAAAGAAACAAAACTGAAAAAAACTTTTAAATTTAAAAACACGTGCTCCATAAAAAAAAAGCCGGATCTTTATCTTAAAAAGGCAAGTAGTCCAAGTTTTCCAACGATTATATTATATTATCAGGCAGAACGAACCATGCATTGGCGACGAAGGCGAAAACTACCCGACCAAAATGAAGTAAGGATAGAAATATCTAAACTAAAAAGCCACAAATGACAGCCTTTTTGCCAAGCTTTATAAAGCCAGCAAATGGTAGTGGGTGAGTTAGGAGTAACAACGATTCTTACTCTAAGGGTGACATCCCCTGGCAATATCTGTTGGGAAATTTTTTGCCGATTATCAATTTAGTGGTCGAAATTACAACAACAACTTGTTTTCGTCTGTACAGCAGTATTTTGTTTAGAATTATAGCTATTTCGGACATTACCAATTGTCCTCATAAGATTCCTTCTAATAGTGACGCTAATTGAACGTTCAGTTGTCTGTATGATTATTATTGAAGCATTTGTATTCCCTAACCGCGGATTGAACTTCTAACCCCGTGCCTGGTCAGCCAAGTGCCTAACACTTGCACCCTGAGTCTTAGTTTTGAGAGAGTCAATTTGCTCAATTGAATGAACTGAGAGGCTTACAACTTGTTTTTCATTTCAAAACTAGGTTTTTATTTTGTTTGTTCGGCCCGTCCCATCGTATTTCCTGCGTGGCAGTAATGTCTGCTTTTGATGTTCTCCTACACATACGTAGTTGTCCGTTTTTGGTTAGCATTATCGTCAACAATAAAAACAGTCCTTACCGATGCTCATGGTTGCTCCGTAACAGACTTTTTCCAAACGGGGTGCCGTGAAATAACTCAAAGCGAAATTGGGCCGAATTTTAAAACCGCTGAACATTGTTTGTCCCGAATTCAGAGAGAGGGGGTAAATGCAAACTTTGAATAAGGGGGGATGCCATTACCACGTTTGCTAGTATAGAGAAGAAAGCGTCAAAAATGGGTGTTGCAGTGAATGAGGGTAAGACTTAGTATACGCTGTCACCACAAAAGGACACACAACATCGACGAATTGGACAGAACGTCACCATGGACAGAGTTTACTTTGAGGTAGTACGGGACTTTGTCTATCTCGGCTCCGCTATTAACTCTGACATCTCGTTAGAAATTAAACGAAGAACTACTCTTGCCAATCTCTGTTTCTTCGGGCTAAGAATGCAATTGAGTAGTAAAGTTATCATTCTAACTCCTAAGGAGATCCTATATAAGACCCTGATTATCACAGTACTGCTCTACTGCGCTAAAACATGGACCGTATCAAAAGCGGATGAAGAAATCCTTGGTCGATCTGAGAGAAAAATTCTTCGAAAAATCTTCGGTCCCATTGTCGTTGACGGGGTATGGAGACGAAGATTTAACCAAGAACTATACGAGTTGTACAGCGACATGCCCCTGGTCAAAAAACTCCGCATTGGGCATTTAAGATGGCTAGGGCATGTAAAACGAATGCACATCAATACTATGGCTCGCAGAGTCATCAATTCCCAGACAGACGTCGCGACGCGTCGGACGCAGTAGAGGAAGGAACTCGCCATAAGTGGATCGCACAAGTAGAAACAACCAACTTCGAGTGCGCAACTGGAGGCAGTTAGCTAAGATCAGTGCTACTTGGAGAGATTATTCATCACTTAAAGATTCTTCTTGCGACACATGGAATACCAGTCATCCAGAAAACATACCGAATTCGACGTTTAGACCTTAGTATGCCCGTGCATGGCGTTATGTTTAAATAGCAAAGGGTATCCTCAAAATAAACGACAAAGACAATTCAGATATCTACTTCGGAATAAACGACAAAGACATGTGAGATGTCTACACTACATAGATAAGCGATGTACCCAAACCAATGTTTAATGAGTGAATTAATTTGGACACTTCAACTTACTCACTGAGATCTTACAAACCGATGAAAGTGAACAACGTACCCGAAAATTATAAAGCGTCAGAAGAGAAGTAAAGAAGTTTGCTGGGCCATAAAGTCCCCATCCATATAAAAAAGGAATTTTCATCACAAAGATCTCATAACCAGATCCCATATAAAACTATGAACATCACAGTTCGGTTCTTGTAACGCCTGACTGTAACGCCACTTAATTTAAAAATCAAAAACTGACAAACGTGTCCAAGCACGTTTCACTGCTAAAAAATTCACAAAACCTTAATTTAATGTAAAAAATTCGGTATTTCACTAAAATTGATTTATTTAAATTTAACCTTCAAAGTTTAAAGACAGTAGCATTTTGAATACCCGGGAAAGTCTATCCCAGTCGTGACAGACCAATTATTTACGATCGGTTTTTTCGAACACCTATAACATCGGTGCCGCTCTAATGTGTTTGATAGATTTTTTTAGACTCTTAATGGAATAATTTGCTTGTCTATTGATTTTGAATGACTAACTTCTGTTCAAATTATTTGAATTTATTCATAAAAAAATGATCAAATGACGTAGGGGTTTGATTAACTATCGTTTTTGATTAGTCTTTGTTTTGTTACTGGTGACATTTACATGCTTAATATGTCAACACTACCGTCCACTGTCAGGGGAATTCAAGAAATTGCTTTCCTTTCAATTAAATATCGTTGAAAAATATCGTATGTATTATAATTTATTCATTTCATGGATTTAAACAGACCGGCAATCTAAATATACAAATAAAACTAAATATAGTTCCCCAATAAAGGTAATTCATGCAAATAAGATATCTTTAACTGATTTTTGTAGGTGTTGAAGTCAACGTGCTTAGTTGACTATTGAAACCCCATTTTTGACGATTCCTTGACTAGGCTAGCAAATGTGGCTGTGACATCATGTGGGGACTAACAAAAAATGTGAACAAATTTGCTTTAGTTACCAATCACATTATTAACTTTTTTTTTCAATCCACTCATTAAATTTAGCTTAAAACTTAGAAGTTATAAAACAAAAAAAAATCCGAAAATCTCTATGGAAATCAACCAACTTTTGACAGTCCGCACATAGCTGAGTGATGAAGAAGAAAAACATTCCAATGCAGCATTGCCAGATAAAAAAAAATTAAATAATACATATTTCACATAATGGAAAAAATGTAAAATGAGAAATTAAAGGATTCGAAGGATTTGAAGGGCCCAGTTATAGCTATCATTGAAAACCCTCATTGGAAATTTACCTTATCCAAAAATATCTAAATTTCTGTTTATAGTTTTGCCAGATAAAAAAAATTATATACTACATATTTCCCAAAATGGAAAAAATGTAATAAGAGAAATTAAAGGATTTGAAGGATTTGAAGGGCCCAGTTATAGCTATCATTGAAAACTCTCATTGAAAACTTACCTTATCCAAAAATATCTAAATTTCTGTTTATAGTTTCGCCAGATAAAAAAAATTAAATACTACATATTTCCTAAAATGGAAAAAACGTAAAATGAGAAATTAAAGGATTCGAAGGATTTGAAGGGCCCAGTTATAGCTATCATTGAAAACCCTCATTGGAAATTTACCTTATCCAAAAATATCTAAATTTCTGTTTATAGTTTTGCCAGATAAAAAAAATTATATACTACATATTTCCCAAAATGGAAAAAATGTAAAAAGAGAAATTAAAGGATTCGAAGGATTTGAAGGGCCCAGTTATAGCTATCATTGAAAACCCTCATTGGAAATTTACCTTATCCAAAAATATCTAAATTTCTGTTTATAGTTTCGCCAGATAAAAAAAATTAAATACTACATATTTCCTAAAATGGAAAAAACGTAAAATGAGAAATTAAAGGATTCGAAGGATTTGAAGGGCCCAGTTATAGCTATCATTGAAAACCCTCGTTGGAAATTTACCTTATCCAAAAATATCTGAATTTCTGTTCATATTTTTGCCAGATAAAAAAAAATTAAATACTACATATATCCCAAAATGGAAAAAATGGAAAATGAGAAATTAAAGGATTTGAAGGATTGGAAGGGCCCAGTTATAGCTATCATTGAAAACCCTCATTGGAAATTTACCAAAAATATCTAAATTTCTGTTTATAGTTTTCGCAGAAAATCACTTCTTATTTTTCACTGATCAAGATTTATTTTAGTGAAGTAATGATTGCTATTCCACCAAACTGAAACGGAATTTTCCAATAATTCCTGTTAGAAGCTATGGGGTGACATTTCAATTACCAAGTGTTGTGTTCCAATGAAGTTGTTCAACGATAGCTATAACTGGACCATTAAACTCTTTCTGAGGACAATCCACCCTCACGCAACTTCGTTGCTCCGCTCAGAGTATGTAAAGTCTTCAGGCAGGCGCCTTAGTCAACAGTTTTTTTGTTAAAATATTTTTATTTGTTTTTTTTTTAAATGGCGTATACCGCAGCAGAAAAAAAAGAACTGTCAAACTACACACAATTCGTATGGTGCAATTTTATTTTTTGAGTAACTTTTAAACTAAATGTGGTCTGCAATTTTTAAAAGCATAAAAATGATCAGCACGCAGAGACGAACCGATGCAAAAGGTAAAAGGCAGCTGAATTAAATATTAAATGCTGGTAGTTACCAAGAATTATCGAAGATTGTGCCCCTGGTGTTGGCTCCAGAGTTTTAAACCATCTTCCCAAAAATGATATTAAGGAAGTCACAAGACAATCACCACAATCAACAAAACTAAAATTTCGGTATTCGAATTTCCACATCAGTTATTATGCAGTGAGTGAAATGCATTGGTTTTCGAATGACAGAGTAACTACACAGAAATGATCACATACGCATGGTCACATATCCAATGCATATTTAAAATTGTACCAATTGTACTAGCACAATTCAGCTCCATTCATGTTTAATGGCTAAGAAATGTCAAATGAAGTATTTTTCTGTAAATGTTTTAAAGCCAAATTGTTGCATTTAAAATTCTTTAATTTTAATATAATTATTCATGATAAGATGGTTTAGACGTCTCGTCGTCTGTTAGAATGGTGCATACTCAGTCATTCCCTTAAAAGGATTATAGTAATTCATAAATTTAAGGATTTCTCGAAAATTTAACATGGAACTTAAGCCAAAATTTTTGTGAATCGCTTATATGTGTCCTTTGAAATATATCTGCATACCAAGTTTTTTTTTTTGATCAGAAGATCGAATAACAAGAATTTTTCTCGAAAAGTAATGAATGGATTTAGTTGAAACTTTGTTTTTGGTTATATTGAGAGCTTGTTTAAACTATAATTTCATAATTTTTTGAGGCACCAATTATTTGTGGTACCCCGTGGATCTGTCGATTTTTCCTAATATTCGTTTACCTAAACGAACCATTCCGAGCTGACTATAAAGCGAATGTGGGTCCAACATAACTCTAAGACAGAGAGTGTTATGTGGTTGCATTTCTTTCCGATTGCTTTTACCTGTGTATAAAGCTACGGTGGCTTTCTTTACACGTTCTTGGGTATTGGCTTTTCAGTTCAGTTTGCTATCCAAGACCACCTCAGGAGCTTGGCTGATTCTGCGAACTTGAGACTAAAGTCATTAAGTCTTGTAGGAGTTTGTATTTCCTGTTAAAATGGAGTATTTCGGTTTTTTCGTGGAGTCCACATCTGGCGGACCATTTAGAGAGTACAGAGAGATAATGTGTAATAATTCTTTAAGGGTAATAAGGTAATTCCTTGAAACCTTCAATCCTTGCCTTTCTAGATTTACTAGTAACTCGTTGACCATTAGGTTCCAGACAGGACACCCCCTTGTGGGGTGCCACAGGTAACATATCTACGTGCGGATGAGACTCCGTGATTTTTGTTAATAATTCTGACGGTAATTGATTAAATAGAACTGCCAACAAATCATAAACATTTAAATCTGAAAATGCATTATTAAGTGAGTCCGCTTTGACATTTTTAAACGCTTTCCTATAGGGAGTCCCATAATTCACGCAAAATGTGAATGATTGACTTATGTAGTAGATAATTGAATTGAATCATATTTCTGTATTGTATGTGGCGACGTCTTGTTGAAACCACATGTTGGTCACATCCATTTAGTCACTATAAATTGAGTTTTTATTTCACGATAACGAATACCATTAATTGTTACTTCCTGACCAGCCGCATTTTCGGAGAAGAATGGTCCATTATTTTTAAAAATTGCTCAACAATGAAAATGCGTTGTTCTTTCGTATTTCTTTCTTTTTACCCGAACTGTCAGCTGTCATAATGTCATCATTTTTTCCGTTGACAACACAGTAATATCAAATGGCGCAAAATGCAAATTATACATGAAACCGTTAGATAATTTTGCGAAATAGCGTACAAATTTTACCAACTCTAAAATGTCAGCTGTCATAATGTTATCATTTTTTCCTTTGATAACACAGTACTATTAAATGGCTCAAAATTCAAGTTTTGCGTGAAGTACTGAACACCCTATATATCAAGAAAAGCAACTAGTATACTCTTTCGCTCTTATTGAGTTTTCGGGTGACTGGAGCGCTATCTCTACCGATTTCCTTTTGTAGTACATGGATGTTAAGAGGTGGTGATCAAAGTCGGTACAACGTTTTTTTTTAACAAAGGAGGATAGCTTAATCAGACGGAGATACTTCGAATTTATGTGTGAGATGTTTGCTTTAGGGATGAGTATAACTTCTACTTCCGTCCATGCCTTTGGTATGACCACTTACTACAGAAAAGCATATCTAATACAAAATCTCTCATGGTTCTTCAAAAAAACGACGTTTTTCTATGACATGTAGATATTATGGGACAGGCTACACAAATCCCTTCTTTTTTTTAAGGAAAACACTGCCAAAAAAAGAGCGCCTTAAAATGATCTATAAATGAAATGCTTATATCGGATATTTTTTTTAGAGGTATAGAACTTCGAATTGAAATAAAACACAAGAAAATCGATTTAATGTCCATCACTTTTTCGAGCATTTGGGGCCTTATGTCGGCAATAACGCCACGAATGTTGGCTTCCAAGTCGCCTAACGTTTCTGGTTTGTTGGCGTATACGAGCGACTTCACATATCCCCTAAGAAAATAATCCAGTGGTGACAAATCACGCATTCTTGGTGGCTAATTGACAGGTCTATTCCGCGAAATTATGCGCTCATCGAAGTTTCCTTCAATAAATAAATTGTGACGTGCGTTGTGTGGTATGTAGCGCCGTCTTTTTGGAACCACATTTCATCCATAATCATGCCATCCAACTCGGCAACAAAATAGTCGGTTATCATGGCTCTGTATTGATCTCCATTAACGGTCAATGAATCTCCAGCATCATTTCGGAAGAAGTATGGCCCAATGAGTCCACCATCCTATAGAGCACACCAACCAGTCAGTTTTTGTGGACGTATTGGCGTCTCAATCTCATTTTCGGCCCATACACCAAATTTTCGGCCCATACACCAAAATCACGACGCATTGCATGGTCTCGCGGCTTTAATTCATGCACAAGCTGGATCTTGTGTCGTAAGCCAAGATCTTTGCACAAAATCTTACATAAAGTTTACGGAAAAAACTTCCAATTGCTGTGCACGGTGGTGAATCGATTAATTCGGGTCCACTTTAACACTTTGTTTCTTCGGTGCGCACTGTTCGACGTCCCTGCGGATGCGTATTATCACAAAGAGTAAAAGTAGTGTAAAAACGATCCATGGTTAATCGAATTAATTACTCTGATGGACGATTATGTCGACCATAAAATGGACGAAGCTGTCAGTATGCTTCGCGAACTGAACCATTATTTTAGAAATCAATTTGCACGATTTGCAAGCGTTGTTCATTTGTCAACCTGTTCATGATGAAACCAAACTGAATATAAATGACTTTAGAGGTTCCCAATTTAACCACAAAATGTCAGTTTACCTCTATAGAAAAATCGAAAAATATCAAAAAAACACCCTTTAGTATTATTCTCAAAGTATTTTCATCGAAAGTTTTTTGTCGGATATATACAGAAATACAGATATTGAAAATGTCTAAATATTCTGCTCAATTTTTTTACCGACATTCCTTGCGGTTTTGTCAAAAACAATGGAATGAGTCTTTATTATTGCACCCTGTATCCGCAGGGAAGGTATACTACTTTGTTTGTTTATGATATTTGATTAAATGAAAGAGAATGGACTTTATATTGACAAATGTTTTATTTAATGTCGGCAATTATGTATGGAATACAATATCAGGTAATTGTCCGCCTCTGTTAGTCTCACAAATGCGAGCCCTTTTGAGCACATTTTTCATTACATTCTCACACATTTCACGCGGTATTTCATTAATTTCATCACGAATATTTTGTTTGGGTTGCTCAAGCGTTTCTGGTTTGTTTGCATAAACCTTGCTTTTCAGATATCCCCACAGAAAGAAGTCCGGAGCAGTCAAATCAGGCGACGGTGGAGGCCAATCAACATCACCATTTCTTGAAGATGTCTCGCAGTGATTCCATTGTAATCCTGGCTGTATGCGACGTGGCACCGTCTTGTTGATACCACATGTTAATCAAGCCAAAAGCATGCAGTTGCAGCGTTAAAAAGTTTTCGATCATATCAGGATATCGCTCCCCACTCACAGTGACCGTTACGCCGTTTCTATTTTCAAAGAAGTAAGGTCCAATAATTCCTCCTGACCAAATTGCACACCAGACTGTAACTATTAATGGATGCAAAGGTGACTGATGAATAATTTGAGGCTTTTCCATTACCCAGAACCGACTATTCTGTTTATTCACATAGCCATTCAAATGAAAATGTGCCTCGTCAC
Source organism: Rhingia rostrata (assembly GCA_949824845.1). NCBI lineage: Eukaryota > Metazoa > Arthropoda > Insecta > Diptera > Syrphidae > Rhingia > Rhingia rostrata. Next base: position 154,787,904 of record OX463755.1, on the reverse strand, counting down.
TCGTTATGATTTTTTCATGAATCATCCAATCGGCGTAATCCAAGCGACATAAATGGTGTTGTGGAAGAAGCTCTTGTACCAACTTGGCAAAATTGTGGCCATAGTTGTCCTTTGAAGACCAAGCTCCTGAGCACGGCGTCGAATTGAGGTAGATGGAACTTCCTGGAGCAGCAGTAATGTTTTCAGCCGATTTTGCAGTACGTTGTGGTCCATGCTTGTGCCTATCACCTACAGACCCTCTTTCTTCGAAATCATTCACTACGTGATAAATAGTGCGCGTTCTGTTGGCACGTTGTTCCTCCCAAAAATTTCACGTAACTTTCTCATCGTCACAGTAAGCGATGATTGATTTTGATGAAATGTTTTAACGATTAAAACACATTGGTCTATTGAATATTTTTTTCATAATAAACTTGCCACGTGTCTGCTTCACGACTGCCAAATATGAACTGTCAAGACTAATGTCTTCCTTGCAAGGCATTGTTGAATTGTTGAAATTGCTTATAACTCTTTCATTGGCAATTTTCGGGGGCCGGTTTAATAAAAAGCAAAAATCGGTAAAGTTTTAAAAGATACAAACAATTTTTTAAAATAAATCCTTAGGCAGCAGTTGCATTAAGCATGCAAACGATTCTCCTGATTGTTCAAAATTTGGTCCGAATGTAAATAGCTCATTCATTACAAAAACTTATCATAAGGCTAAAATTAGCTGTGCTAATATAAAAATATCTTAATCAATAAATACGAAATCAATAATATTGACATTTATAAACTTTATTTTGAGAGAATGCCAACCTATATATATTGTAAACAAATTTCAATGTCTTCTTCTGTCTATTTTCCAAAATAACGAAGATGATATGGTAGCAAATTTGTTTGGTCAACTAAAGTTAACTAATAACCAGAATATTATAATACAATGCTAAACAAAACCATAAATCATCTTAATTCTAGAATCCTCATAGTGAAAGTAAATCAACTTGATCCAGAATATAACAGCCGTGATGGTGAAAGATGGTGGTGACAATAAAATACTATGGAAGCGTCAAGTAGTGGAAATAATTTAAATAAATGCATCTAAGTCATAAAAATGGATCATTTTCAGGTTTGTCAAGAATTTTCGAATACCAAAACACAAAATATATTATTACCTAGGTATTAAGCGTCCGCTTGCAATTCGTATAAATAGCGTTGCAGAGCTAGACTCATCAATTAGTCTCGTTCTAGTACTTCTTCCATCAAAATGAAAGTGAGTTTCAATTTAAAAGAATCTTAATCAGATAGATTGACATTATTAAACATTAATATTTCTAGTCTTTCGTCATCTTTGCCCTTTTTGTGGCTGCTGCTTCAGCTACTTATGTCGCACCTATTGGATCCGCTCAAGTTGTATCCAATGTCAGGACTATCCATCCAGTTGCACGCGATGTTGTCAGCCATGTAGTAACCCCAGTCGTTAGGAACGTCGTTTCTCCAGTCGTCCACAGGGTTGTTTCCCATGTCGCCGTCAATAACCCAGTTGTCAGCTCAGTCCCTATCCACGCACCGGTCTACGCATCATCCAATGTTATCGCACCAATCGGTTTGTCTGGCTACAATGGCTTGGCCGGCTATAACGCTTTGGCTGGATACAATGCTTACAATGGTTTAGTTGGATACAATGGCTTGGCTGGTTACAATGCATACAATGGTTTGGTTGGATACAATGGAGGTTTGTCTGGCTATGGGCTATTGAAGAAGAAGTAAATTTCAGAAGATGTACGTGGACTTGATGATCTTGGGTTAATAAATTAATTTTTTTTTCTTTATTGACTTTGATGAACTACCGTCTTTCCTTAAAAAGTTTACTTCCTAAAACTGATATTTTTAAATCGTGAAACAATGCTTTTTGTACGGCTTTTGACATGTTAGTTTGTGTAGTGGCTCAGTGGAAAGTGTGTTGGACTCCTAATCTGCTTCAAATCACGAAAGTTACGATACCAATTTTTTTTCAGTGTTCGACCTCTTGTCAGATAAACCGCTAGGAGTTTGAAATCGGGAACTTCTCAAATTTGCAGTTAAGAATCGGCATTAAACAGAAGGTCCCATTCTTTGTCCCATTCTTCCTACAAGCAGATGAATAGAGAAGCTATGTTTGAAGCTCTGTATAAGCACGAGATATACATTTTTTTTCGACATCGTTTCTGTTGCAGATTACTCTTAAAGATTTGCAAGAACCAAGAACTTAAGATAAAGAGGATAGAAGACTGGCTTGTCTCAGGCAGAGATTATTGACTTACTGAATACGGACTGAGTAAAAATGCAAATAAATAAAACAGAAAAAAATGCATACCCGGCTTGCAAGACCATCGGATATTGGAAGCAAATGTGTGTAGTAATAGCTCTTTAAACTCCCAAAACATCCACGAAGTTCCTCAAAACTTTGCAAGCCATCGGGTGGGTTGAGGCTGGATTCTACTTTTTCATTGCACCAGAAATGTTTTTTCCTTGTTGTACGAAGCACTACTATTCTGGAACGGTATTTATCGTTACCAGACCCATCAATGTAATCAATGGACATACTTCAGATACTATTATTCAGTGACTCATTGGCATAACAACAAATCTTCCAACCTCTGCAGATTTTTAAATAAGGCAAGGTGTCCAAATCAATTCCCGCAAACAATTAATCGTTTTTAAAACTGCATAGAACAACCTTCATAAGGCCAAACTATACACTTCCATGCCATTCTACATATATGGACCAGCTTGGGCTGTATAAAAACCCAAACCAGTCTGTCTATGTAAGATGGCGAGGGAGAATTCTTGCTCCTCTATCAAGGTCTGCAATGACCTCACCAAAAAATTAGACAGCTGAGAAGGATTTAGACACGGTGTCGCTTTGTCATGTGAATTCTTTAACTCCTGAACCAACAGCAGCGACACGTTTTTTTATACGTCTGTGTCACGAATCTGACGATATGTTGACATAATTGCTGAGAATGAATTTTATGTCATTGGAAGCGGCAAAAACACAAAAAATACAAATTTTTGGCGCAACATGTTCGTTAGTACCCAGGGCTTAGCTTTCTCACCACCATTCATGTAGATATGAGTGTGTACTACTTGCACGATGGCGGGACCTAATGTTTTATGCCGACTGTAAATTGCGATTTGAGATGACCTTTTTCAAGAGAATTGATACTACTCGAATGATTTGTCAGATTATCACGAGAGGAGGGCCAGGGAAAAATCATTTAGGTGTAGCTACGGCGGGGAATCAAGCCCAGACCTTCAGAGTTTACGAAGAAACTTTGGAGGCCCTTACTCGAACTATCAAGGAGATCGTTTAAATCACCTCAATCAACCCAGTCCAATTTTACGCAGTTGAAACATAGGTCATATAAAAAACGTTTACCTGCACAAATCCTAGATAGTTTTAGGATTTATAAGCTGACAGTGATATAGACCAGGTAACAAAAACTCCGCATTGGGCGTTGTCGCTCGATCTATAAATGATTTTTAATTGATTTGATTGATTGATTTATTTTACGTCAAGATCTTAAATTGAAAGCGTACAAAATACAGCTTGTGCAACAACTGAAGCCGCTCGACCTTCCCAAGCGATATCGCTTCGCTCTATGGGCTCTTGAAAAGTTCCAAGAAGATCCGACGTTTTCGAGTCTAATTTTGTTTAGCGATGAGGCCCATTTCTGGCTCAATGGGTATGTAAACAAGCAAAATTGCCGCATTTGGGACGAAGAGCAACCTGAAGAGATTGATGAACTGCCACTTCATCCAGAAAAAAACAACGGTTTGGTGTGGTTTGTGGGCCGGAGGAATCATCGGTCCATATTTCTTTAAAAATTATGCCGGTGCGAACGTAACCGTCAATGGCGACCGTTATCGTGCCATGATAACCGACTATTTGATGCCTGAAATTGAAGCTCGTGATGTCGGCGACATTTGGTTTCAGTAAGACGGCGCCACTTCCCACACATCGCATCAATCAATGGACTTATTGAGAGAACATTTCGGTGAGCACATAATTTCACGTTTTGGGCCGGTCGATTGGCCACCAAGATCGTGTGATATCACACCGTTAGACTTTTTCCTGTGGGGATATGTAAAGTCAAAAGCTTATGCCGACAAACCCGCTTCGATTCAGGCCTTGAAGGAAAACATCACGCGTGTCATTCGCCAGTTAGCAGTCGAAATGCTCGAACGAGTGATCGAAAATTGGACTCAACGGATGGACCATCTGCGACGTAGCAACGGCCAACATCTGATAGACATAATCTTCAAAAAATAAATGCCAAAGAATGTTCTTTCAAATGATAATAAACATTCTCCATTAAATTTGAATTTTCTGTGTTTTTTTCTTTAAAAAAGTAGGGAACCTCGAAATGGATCACCCTTTATATGAGGTACCGATCACTTCATTATACTATCGGAGCGGTGTGTGTGACATTTAGTATTGTATAATTTTTTGAGGAATGATGTGCAGTAGAACATTTGAGGCTGATGGTACATTTGAGGTTGTTGGGACATTTGAGGCGGGACAATTTAGCAACTCATTTCGGAAAAACAGTATCCTACACTTCACTAATGCAATGCTTTCTGAATAAGAATTTCTTATAATCGATAAAGTGAAGCTTATTTCACCCTCTACCCATGACTTTTCATGTTAAAATTTCGTTTCGTGTCCGCTTTGATTCACGCCGACAGCCCAAAAAAGTTTTAGTTCAAAAACTTGCGCAAGTGCGCAACTGCAGTCAGCAAGCTATATTTTACGCCCGAATTTCCTCTGTACTAAACCATCCTCGAGTAAATACAAATGGAAAACAACTAGTCCTCTTGCTGTATATTGGGGTTTTCACTTACACTTTACACTTGACTTTGTTGAATTACGAAAGCTGCCTACATTTGGCCAATATACTTGTCGAGCTATGTTAACAAACCAAAATTGGTAAAAGTTTTACATTTTTCCAAATGAAATCATTTAATATAATGAAGAGAAATGGATGGGACTAATTCTAAGTAATTTTGCCAGTTTTCAAATTACTTTTTCCAAAAACTCAAATAATAGTAGGTATTGTAGAATTCTAAAAGCGTTACAATTATATGACAAAATTCACAACAGTCGAATACAACAATTGAAAAAGAAACACACAATAGTTCGTTGAAGTCAATAAACAAAAAATAAATTTATTAACCCAAGATCATCAAGTTCACATACATCATTTGAAATTTACTTCTTTTTCAATAGCCCATAGCCAGACAAACCTCCATTGTATCCAACCAAACCATTGTATGCATTGTAACCAGCCAAGCCATGGTATCCAACTAAACCATTGTAAGCATTGTATCCAGGCAAAGCATTATAGCCGGCCAAGCCATTGTAGCCAGACAAACCGATTGGAGAGATAAGATTGGATGATGCGTAGACTGGTGCGTGGATAGGGACTGAGCTGACAACTGGGTTATTGACGGCGACATGGGAAACAACCCTTTGGACGACTGGAGAAACAACATTCCTAACGACTGGGGTTACTACATGGCTGACAACATCGCGTGCAACTGGATGAATAGTCCTGACATTGGATACAACTTGAGCGGATCCAATAGGTGCGACATAAGTAGCTGAAGCAGCAGCCACGAAGAGGGCAACGACGATGAAGGACTAAATATATATATAAACAAAATAACAATCCAACCGATTAATATTGTTTTAAATCAAAACTCACTTTCATTTTGATGTTAGAAGCACTAGAACGAGACTAATTGATGAGTCTAGCTTTGCAAGGCTATTTATACGAACTGCAAGCGGACACTCACTATCTATCTAGTAATACCTTTTGTGTTCTTTAAAATTCGGAAATTCCTGACAAACCTGAAAATGATACACTTCTATTATTTGATGCATTAATTCAAATCGATGGTGTTATATGACGCGTTTATTGAATTTTTGTGTGAATTGGGTTAGGCATTTCATACGTTTGTAGAGTAAGTTTCAACCTTTCGTCCATCTCTAGCAACCGATAAATTATTATTTTTAATTAAATCAATTCACTGACACATTAAAGCTATTGAAACATTTGTATAGATGAATGTATAAATAAACACCCTTGTTATCTTCTGTTACTTTTATATCTTGTATTACAAAAATATTAAAATCCTTATTGTTATAAAAGAATATGTAATTGTGCATTCAAAAAGTTGAATACATTCATATCAATAAAACAAAAGATCATCAAAATGATGCATGCCTTTGAAAGATAAAACACTTTGGTATAACTATGATTTATTGATTTATGAATACAGCATCAATATGAGTGATAACATCGACACATAAGATCATTTTTTTGACAGCATGCACACCTTTATTACAACTAGCTGATGATACGCTGTTTCAATACTTACCGAATATGATAAAGTTTCCAACCCACTACGTTACCGACATCTAATATTTTATAGCGGGGTACAATCATGCAACGGTGGAAAAAAATATTCCCTCGTACTAATTAACGCTGATTAGCTAATCAATGACTAACATAACAGCAATTCCCATATGAAATATTCGCGCAAATGTCAAAAGTTTGTCACTGATTAGCTACTCCAAATATACAAATTTGAATGCAGATTATTTCAAACCTCTTCCTTTTATTTTTAACTAATTTAATTTTAAAGTTACGATTGATGATGTACTTAAGTCACTGAAAGAACTTGAACCTATAAAAAAGCCTGGTACATTGGTATTTGTTCTGATTGTTGTAAGGCACTGTGCCGATGCACTCTCTGCCCCGTTGACAGAATTGTCTTATCAATAATTTTCTTTATGTATTTTCCTTGATAAGTGGAAACTTTCAATTAAAAAACTGGTAAAAAAGACAATATTGCGAACTAAAAGCCTTACTTACTTACTTAAGTGGCGCTACAGTCCGGAATGAACCTGGACCTCAACCAACATGCCTCTCCAATTATCCCGGTCCTTTGCTAACTGCCTCCAGTTGCGCACTCCAAGTTGGTTGAGGTCCGTTTCTACTTGTGCGCGCCACTTAAGGCGAGGCCTTCCTCTACTGCGTCCGACGTCTGGCTGGGAATCGAAGACTCTGCGAGCCGGAGTATTGGTGTCCATTCGCTCTACATGTCCTAGCCGTTTTAAACGTCCAATGCGGATTTTTTTGACCAGGGGCACGTGTCGCTGTACAGCTCGTAAAGTTCTTGGTTGAATCTGAATGCAGATATGTTGCATACCAGTTTTTTTTTTTTTTTTCAAAAGAACGAATTACTTGACTTCAAAAAATTTCCTTTTATCGCGAAAAATAATGAATGAATTTTGTTGAAAATTTGTTTTCGGCTGTGTTTTCAGCTTGTTAAAACTATAATTTACACAGTTTTTTTTTGCTAAAAATGGCTATTTTTTAGATAAGGTACATCTCAGGTAGGGAAGGAACGAATCGTGGAGAAAATTATTACCATCCTAAATTTAAATTATTTCTATCCTTATTATTGTTTTACATTATTATTCTTGCTTGAATTGAATTGTTTATTTTACATAATATATGAATTAAATTTATAAACAGCACATTTTCTAAAATCATATAAAAATTCTAAAAATGTTAAGAACGCATAACAAAGCACATTTTTGTTTATAAGAGAGAACGAAATGTGAAAATATTGCAGTCTGTTGAATGATCAATAGGGTGTTCAGCAGAGATAAAGGAAGTAAAGAGATACCAAACTTCCACCTCTCTCACCCTTATACTTCCCTTATTTATTTTTTTTTTTTAATTCATTTTTATTTTATTTTTCTTAAAACTAACTTAAATGCTAGACAAAAATTCATGAAAAAACTAGCCTACTTATCAATTACTTAACTAACTTACTTGCTCTATGCGGGCGCCCTAAATTACTCGATAACTTAATTCTAATACCTTTCGGCCTATTATCTAATATATAAATATAAAAGTAACAACAATTTTTTTACCAAGAAAAGTTTGAAAAACTTGGTTCCTTGTCTTTTTCCCTTATCTCTGGTGTTCAGTGGACAGGTTGAACAAGAAATTGCTATATATATATATATATATTTGTTATGATACTTTTTTAACCCTTCAGAAGATTTGTTCAACTATTAACCGAAGAATCGTAAGTATAAAAAATACTGGGTATGCTATTTAAGGAACAACAACCGCCTTTGAATTACAGCATTGTTTCACTGAACATTTTGTAAGTTAATTTTATTGACGTGATATAAGCTCAATTTGAATTCCATAACACTGCTTTATAATTACTAAACGGCAACGCGATTATATCAGCCATCACTTTTCCTAACATTGGTATGGTGACAGTCCCATGGAAAATGAGTCATTATACCCCATTCCATATGGGTAAATTAATTTTGACATAAAGTTGTAACATAGAGAAAATATTTCGATATAGAACTTTATATTTGGCAACACTTAACTGGCGGCCATTTTGTCAGCTGTCAAGTGACTTATCTTTAGTTTGGCTTGACATTTCAACATGAATAGACTAACACGTCTGTACCACGCTTCCAAATTGTGCAACTTTATTTTGAAAATCATTGTTCTGTTGGAAATACGTATCGCGTAGTACGTCCATTTCACGATCAACATAATCGTCCACCAGAACAATTAATTCGATTTATTGTCACACGTTTTCACACGTACAGAAAAATTCATTGCTGCTGTAGAGCGTAGCGTAGGAAGACCCAAATCAATCTATTCGCCATCGTGCACAGGAATGGGATATGTGTCCGTCCACTTTATGGAAGATTTTTCAGAAAGATCTTGGAAAATCAAACTCTTGCTAGAATTGAAGCCACAGGATCACCTAGCAAGGCGTAGATTCGGTTAATGAGCCCAAAACACGATTACCGTTGATCACAATTTTCATAAGCGAATTTTATTAAGCGATGAAGATCACATTTGGTTGATTGGATACGTCAATAAACAAAACTTCCATTTCTGGAGTGATGATAATCCTCAAGTGTATGTTGAGACACCATTACATCCACAAAAACTGACTGTTTTTTGTGCCTTATAGGTTGGAGGAATAATTGGTCCGTACTACTTTAAACACGATGCTGGCCAGAACGTTACAGTCAATGGTGACCGCTATAGAGCCATGATTACTGACTTTTTCGTTCATCAATTGAGCAATCATGATGTGAAAGAGCTGTGGTTTCAACAAGACGGAGAAACATGTCATCCAGCTAGTGCCACAATTGATTTGTTGAGGGAAACGTTCAGTGATCGCATAACTTCGCGTTTTGGTTCTGTGAATTGGCCTCCTAGATTTAACGCCGCTTGACTGTTTTTTGTGGGGATATGTGAAGTCGCTAGTCTTCGCAGCTCGTCACACAGCTCGTGCCACAATTGATTTCTTGACGGAAACATTCGGTGAGCGCATAACTTCGCGTTTTGGTCCTGTGAATTGCCCTCCGAGATCGTGGTGGGGATATGTTAAGTCGTTAGTCTACGCCGATAAGCCGAAACGATTGACCACTTGGAGGACAACATTCACCTCGTTTTTATCGTTATACGGCCACAAATGTTGGAAAATGTCATTGAAATTTGGACCTTCAGATTAGACTACGTCTTATATAAAAAATTTCATGGCTTTGTTTGTTTTATTTCGTTTCAAAACCCTTTATATGGATCGACTCATAATCGTTAGTTGATTCTATGAAGCCACGTATTTTCCGTCTGTGTGTCACCGATTTTTGGGCCTTAAATTGCTAGCTAGTGTGATGAAATTGGCTTTATAGACTCTCTGTCCGACTACGCAAAATAGGTCATGGGATGGAATATTCAACGACTAGAACAGCGTATTGTGATGGTTGGGTGTTGTAGAACGAGGGTAGACTCTGATTGGCTTTAACTTGGCCAGTGTTGTAACTCTGACTAAACATCAAGTGCTTATTTTTTACCTCCAAGTGGTAACCATCGGGTACTGGTCTCCTCCAACCGGATTTGACTTGCTAAACGATAAGCGCGAGTGTTGATAACACGACGAAAAACAGCAACACTACAAACAGCCAGGTCAGAATGGCACGGAATAAATACCCGGCCTGCTGTCCCAGACGAACCTAGACAAGCTGCTTGGACATATTCGGACAACAGGTTGTCTAGGAATTTCAAGGGTTAGTCAGGCCCCTTGAACAGAGCTGGTATCGGATGAACCGAAAGACCAACGGCACCGCTCAATCCCGTAGTGGATACTGATGGCTCCGTGACATAGGGGTATCTAATAATTTGAAACTGGCCCTGCAGGTTGGGGGTTGTGCTTTGGGTTAACTACCCAACCATGGAAAAATCTAACGGTTACGAAGCAACCAATACCCTCGGAAAGGACTGATTTTATTGTTGACTACACGGCTAAACGAAGCGTTTCCGCACGAAGCAACCAATACCCTCGGAAAGGACTGATTTTATTGTTGACTACACGGCTAAACGAAGCGTTTCCGCACCTGGAATGTGAGAACATTAAAATCATGCTAGGAGATTTTAACGCAAAGGTAGGAAGAGAAGACATCTTTAGCAGTATTGTCGGAAAACATAGCCTACACAACAACACGTCTGGTAACGGACTTAGGCTAATTGACTTCGCTGCAGAACGAAATGCCACTATAGCCAGCACACGGTTTCCTCACCTCGATATCCATAAGGGGACATAGTGGAGTCCAGTCAATCAAATTGATAGACAAGAGGCACGCATCCGAAAATTCCGAGGAGCTAACATCGACTCGGACCACTACATTGTTGCAGCCAAGGTTAGAATGCGGATATCCACCACGCCACAACAATCCAGAAATACTGTAAAAAAAATTTAATGTCGAAAACTGCAATCGTAAGAGACTGCCAAGACCTTCGCGCAACGCGTGTCCCTAAACCTCTCGATAAACACCTTACAACCAGCATCGAATGTCGAAGAACTATGGCAACAATGCCAACAAGCCATTAGATCAGCCGCAACTGATGTGCTAGGTTTCTCGCGCCCACCAGCAAGAAACCCCTGGTTTGATGAGGAATGCCGACAGATGCGCGCAGCCAAGAACGAGGTCTGCAAGGCTAAGCTGCAGGTGAAGACGAGAGCTGCCATTGAGCCATTTGCTTTATAGGAAAAAAAGAAGGGATAAAAAGGGATATAGAGAGATGCCACTCCAAGAACGATGTTCACAAGTTTTACCAAGTGTAAAACGTCAAAGCCAAAGATACAACGCTCGAACAGAATCCTCTCGAGGCGAACAAGGAAATATCGTAGTTGAGACACAGTCGATGCTGAGGATATGGAATAACCACTTCTGCAGACTGTTAAACGGCGATGACGAACAACATTTCGCTGTCAGGCTGAACGAACCATTCAATACTGGCAACGACAGAGAAAACTGCGAACCACCTGACGTGAATGAAGTGAGGATAGATATATCTAAACTGAAGCTTAATAAGGCACAAAATGTCGGCCTTCCTGCTGAGCTTTATAAAGCCGGCGGAGATGACTTGGTAAGTAACATCCACCAGCTCATAAGCCGAATCTGGTCGGAAGAAAGTATGCCTGAAGAATGGAACCTCAGCATCGTTTGCTCGATCCACAAAAAAGGAGACCCTCTAAGCTGCCGTAATATGTGAACGCCATAAACCGTTTACCAACAACCTGTTCGGCCTTTTCCAGTGTGGTTTTAGGCCAGGAAAGTCCACAACCGATCAAATCTTCATACTTCGGCAGATCCTGGAAAAAACCCAAGAAGTCCAAATCGATACCCACCACCAATTCATCGATTTCAAAGCCGCATACGAATTTATAGAGACGGACTATACAGAGCCATGTCCAGTTTTGGTATACCGCCCAAACTCGTCCGTATGTGTAGGATGACGATGGAGAATTCTCGCTGCTCCATAAGGTTCGGAAACGACCTCACTGACACATTCGATACCAAAAAAGGATTTAGGCAAGGCTATGCGCTGTTATGTGACTTCTTCAATCTGATTCTTGAGAGGATTGTGCAAAACTCACGAGCCACCATCAGAGGCACAATTTTTCAAAAATCTGTACAACTACTAGCACACGCCGACGATATTGACATCATTGGTAGGACCCAACGTGATGTCTTAGCCACGTTTGCTAGTACTTTTTTTTTTTATAATTTACACGTACTCAAGGGGTTATGAATACCCTTTTATATGTTACCATAGTACGAGCGTTTGAGAAGGGGAAGAAAGAGAGAAAGAGAAAGAGTGGAGACTTAAACTCCATGGGTGGTGTCCGAACTAGCTTCGGGGAGTCACTTTTTCTCGTGTTCGTTGAATTTGAAGAAATTCAAGATGGTGTGCATACTTGTAGGCATTACACCGACCTTTTATTTCTTTTAAATAAAAGTAAAATGGATTTTGGTTGGGATTGAACGCGCAACCTTCCACTCAACAGACGAACACATTACCACTACACCGCGGCCACCCATAGAGAAGGAAGCGGCCAAAATGGGTTTAGCAGTTAATCAGGCCAAAACGAAGTATATCGTGTTAGCACGAAAGGACAAACAACGTCGACGAATTGGACAGATCGTCACCATTGACAGATTTAAAATTGAGGTAGTACGGGACTTTGTCTATCTCGGCTGAGCTATTAACTCTGACAACAACATCTCGTCAGAAATTACACGAGGAATTACTCTTGCCAACCGCTGTTTCTTCGGGCTAAGAAGGCAATTCAGTAGTAAAGCCCTCATTCGAACTACTAAGGAGATCTTATATAAGACCCTGATCATCCCAGTCCTGCTCTACGGCGCTGAAGCATGGACCGTCTCAAAAGCGGATGAAGAAATCCTTGGTCGCTTTGAGAGGAAAATTCTTCGAAAAATCGTCGGCCCCGTTTGCGTTGACGGGCTATGGAGACAGAGATTCAACCAAGAACTATACGAGCTGTACAGCGACATGGCCCTCGTCAAAAAAAAACTCCGCATTGGAAGTTTAAGATGGCTAGGACATGTAGAACGAATGGACACCAATACTCCAGCTCGCAGAGTCTTCGATTCCCAGCCAGACATCGGACGCAGTAGAGGAAGACCTCGCCTTAATTGGCGCGCACAAGTAGAAACCGACCTCAACCCACTTGGAGTGCGCAACTGGGGGCATTTAGCTAAGGACCGGGCTAATTGGAGAGGCATGTTGGTTGAGGCCCAAGTTCATTCCGGACTGTAGCGCCACTTAAGTAAGTAGAACAGCATATTGTAGCTTTTTCATATGTCATTGATTTGCTTTTAGAGGACCCTGACTTAATTTTTTTACTTTACTTACCGACCTGCTGAGGTTTTCTGTCTGAGCCAAGGCAGCATTCGATCCTTAATTCCTGGGAATTTTCTTTTGGTTATTCAGTCAAAGCGCTCGATTCTCTTGTCATTATTGTTCATTCGCTTGATGTGGCTGAGCCAACATCTTGGGAAAGCTCAAAAAGTTTGCGGTTGTATCTTCGTCAGCTCTTTGGTGACTGTAGGTGGGTCAGTGCCTTGTCCTATCATTCTTTGGAAATCATACCCATTTAGCACCTATAAGAAATGCTGCCTGATTACATCTACAGTTCTCTGCGCGTCATTGACTTGGTTGCCATTGTTATTTCGTAGAGCCTGCGTTCCTACTTTAAAGCCAGCTGCCATTTGTTTGCCTTTTTTCAAACAATTGCAAATACAGTTATTCAAAAAGATTATACATATATTATAGCCATCAATTATCTAATTCTACAGTTTAATAGCAGCAAAGTGAAAGTTTATTCTTTTTATGCAGAGATGTTAACCCCCAGAAAGATCAAATGTCAAGACTCACCCTACATAGGAAATGAATGCTCTGACTAATCTAATTAAGTTTTAAATAAATAAATATATCCACAACCAATAGCAACGATTCAAATTAATGCATCTAATCCATAAAAGTGGATCATTTACTTGTTTGTTAGGAATTTCCGAATTCTATCAAAACAAAGGTGGTAATCTGTGTATAAATAGTCTTGCAGAGCTAGACTCATCAATTAGTGTCGTTCTAATACTTTTTGAATCAAAATGAAAGTAAGTTTTTATTTGTAAGGATCTAATGCGGATATATATTTTTGTTTTGTTTTAGTCCTTCGTCGTCCTTGCCCTTTTCGTGGCTGCTGCTTCAGCTACTTATGTTGCACCCATCGGAACCGCTCAAGTTGTATCCAACATCAGGACTATCCACCCAGTTGCCCGCGATGTTGTCAGCCATGTAGTAACCCCAGTCGTTAGGAATGTCGTTTCTCCAGTCGTCCAAAGAATTGTTTCACATGTCGCCGTCAACAACCCAGTTGTCAGCTCAGTTCCAGTCCACGCACAAATCTACTCATCCAATATCGTCTCTCCAATCGGTTTGACCGGCTACAACGGCTTGGCTGGTTACAATGCCTACAATGGTTTGGTCGGATACAATGGTTATGGAGGTTTGGCTGGTTATGGTGCCTTGAGCGCATGGAAGAAGAAGTAAATTAAAAAAAAATCTGTGGCCGTGATGATACTTGTTTTATAATAAAAAAAAAAATGTTGTGTTAATATGAACAATCACTTTTGTCGCTTTTGTTATACAGGAGAAATCCGTGCCGTTTCAGGCCTGACTCTATAACTTCAGTCAGTCGTCAGCATTGGAACGATGAGGATCATTAGTTCCCCTACAATGGATCTTTTTAGAATGGATCTTCAGTGATTGCAGACATCAACTTGCTTTTGGACTTTCCGAACTAATTTAAATTCTTCGCGATGATAATCGATTAGTGATTATGCAGGAACATTTTGAACGCCACATCGAAAACGTTTCAGATGAAAAAAAATTTTTTCAGTAATGACGTGCATTCTCACTTCAGTAGATACATCAACAACTCAGACAGCGCTTCTGTATGAAATCCAACCCTACGGATTTAAGCATTCGAAATTGGCTTTTTATGTTGCCTCACGCTGTGTAAAGTATTTTAATGTGTCTTACTGATAACAAATATAAGATAAAAGATAAAACATTAAATTTTATAAAAATTAAAGAACTAATTAGAGAACAAGTATAAGCAGAGATAGTGGATACATTGCCCTGGTAAAGGGTGTTTTTTTTTAGAGGTATAGAACTTTGAATTAAAATAAAACACAAGAAAATCATTTTAATGTCCATCGATTTAGCACTATTTGAAGGATAATTCTATGCCATTTAAATATGATTTCGGGTATGTGGCAGGTTTGAATAAAGCCAAGTCTAGAGGTCCAATTTAACGCCGTTAATTGTCAACCACTTTTTCGAGCATTTGGGGCCGTATGTCGGCAATAACGCCACGAATGTTGGCAATCAAGTCCCTAGTGTCTAGTTTGTTGGCGTAGACAAGCGACTTCACATATCCCCAATCCAATGGTGTCAAATCACACGATCTTGGTTGCCAATTGACAGGTCCATTCCTCGAATTGCACAAGCTGGATCTTGTAAGGTCGTAAGCCAAGATCTTTGCGCAAAATCTCCATAAAGTTGATGGACAAACCTCCAATTGCTGTGCACGGTGGCGAATCGATTCATTCGGGTCCTCTTCAACACTTTGCTCTACAGTGGCAATTGTTTCTTCGGTGCGCACTGTTCGACGTCTCTGCGGATGCGTATTAATTCATAGAGTATACGTAGTGCGAAAACGAACCATGGTTAACCATTTTAATTGCTCTAATGAACGATTATGTCGACCATAAAATGGACAGAGCTTGCGGTAAACTTCGAGAAATTAACCATTGTTTTCGAAATAAATTTGCACGATGTGCAAGAGTTGTTCAACCTGTTCATGATAAAATGGCAAACCAAACTGAACATAAATGACATTAGAGCTGCCCGATTTGACCACAAAAGGTCAGTCTTATCTCTATTCGCAAAAACCAACCTCTAAAAAAAAAACATATGAGAAGGCTATAATCCACCGTGTGGATCGATTTATACCCTATCCCTAATTTTGTAAACGCGTATAATTCATTGTCGAATAACTCAACCCGGAAGTCTAAGGATGAAATCCGCGATGTCAAAGGTGATAAAATTCTCGAACTAGCAGATGCTTGGGACTGCAAAATTTTAAATGGGTGCTCTGAAGGCGACGCAAGTGGGGAATTCACCTTTATTCGTGGCACAGCAAATTCAGTTATTGATTATTGCTTTCTATCAGGATGCTGTTGTTCGCAACTAAGTAATTTCCAAGTAGCAACGAAAACGTTTTCCGACCATATGCCTTTAGAAGTAGTGCTCAAGGTTTACAGCGAGGCCACTCAAGAAGCAACAGCCCGTATTGCACTTCTGCCGAAGTTGCTTTGGAGACACAATTATAGGGACGCATACCAACACAACCTTAACATAGAACTGCGCAAATTGCACGAGTTGAATATTCATCCTAGAATCGACGACTTAACGGAGATGGTTAAAAAGGCTGCACCACCAAAAACACCCACGAGCGCAAACGGCAAAATCAACCAAAAAAAGTGGTTTGATAGGGAATGTATGTTAGCGAGGAGCAGATCATTTTCATTTTTAAAATTGATAAGAATTTACAATAGTTCCACGTTCAAAGCTCTCTATACGGAAGCAAATAAGAAGTACAAACAACTTTGCTACACAAAAAAGATTTCATTCGATCTACAACAAATTGACTTGATTAACAGATCAAGATCATCAGCCGACTTTTGGAAAGCTGTTAAGACTATTACTGGTAAAACGAACCGATTAGCACTAGGATTGGAAGCAGAGCAGTTAAGAGACCATTTTAAAACTCTTCCCAACTCAGTAAAGATATCTCCATCCCCACAATATGCTGCACCCATGATAGTTGATGTTTTTTTGGATGAACCGTTTACGGTGGCTGAAGTGGATTTCGTTATTGGGAACTCCAAGGATAATAAAGCTCCAGGAAATGATCGCATTCCTTTTGAATTCTATAAGAATTCCACATTGGAATTCCGATCAGCTCTTACCATGGAATTCAACCGAATTTTCGAAACAGCTGATGTGGCATTGACTTTCCAGAAAGCGATTATTTTTCCACTTCATAAAAAAGGAAACTACGACGACCCAGCAAACTATAGGGGGATATCGTTTCTTAACACATCTGCCAAACTGTTTGCTAGTTTACTTTTTAGTAGAATTACCGACTGGGTGGAAAATAAGAAGATTCTCTTGGAGTTTCAAGCGGGTTTCAGGAGAAATTATTCAACGGTTGACCAAATATTTTCGCTGATCAACATAAGCGAAATTTATAAAAAGAAGAAAAAAAAGCTTTACGCGTTTTTTGTAGATTTTCGAGCTGCTTTTGATTCGATTCCGCGTGAAATGCTTTTATACAAGCTCTATAAATATAAAGTCTCATCCAAGGTAATAAACGTGATAAGAGCTATGTATAAAAATAATTCTGCTTATATTTGGGATGGCAGCCATTTGTCGGAAGAATTTGAGACAACAATGGGTGTCAAACAAGGATGCGTCCTAACTACATTGCTATTTATTTTGTACATAAACGACATTACTGAGTACGTTAAAGGAGGAATCCAACTAAGTGGAACTCAAATTCCAGCACTAATGTTTGCAGACGACATCGTATTTCTTGCGGATACAGTAGATACCATGCAGTTAATGATAAATAGGCTAGATTCTTATTGCAGAACTTGGAATTTGACAGTTAACTTAGAGAAGTCAAAGATGATGATATTCAGAGATGGCGGGGGAAGATATGCTCAAAATGAAAAATGGATATTTCAAGGGGAGCAAATCGAAATCGTCAAACAGTATAAGTATCTTGGAGTTGTGATTACCCCCAACTTGAACATGAACATTCACCTTAAGATTAAACTTGCAGAAGCTAAAAGGGCAATTTGTGCGGTTTGGGGAAAGTATATTAATAATAAAAATATCTCGCACATATCTAAACAAAAAATATTTCGGGCTACAGCAACTTCTATCCTCCTATATGCATCGCAAGTTTGGGGATACTGCTCATTTGAAGTCGTAGAAAAATTTTTACGGTTTTTTATCAGGAGAATTTTTAAATTACCGAGTAGCTGCCCCAACTACATGATATACTTGGAAACGGGAGTGGCACCACTTTTTCTGGATACACTCAAATTCCATTTCGATTATATCATAAAAGTCATGGCAATGAATCCAGAACGCCTGCCCAGAATAGTGATTTCCTCAATGCTACGATATAAAGTCAAATGTGTTCAAGAGTGGCAAGTTCTAGGATTGGAATGCGGTTATGACTTTTCAGTTAGACCAAACGAACAATCGAGTCTATTAAAACAAAAATTTAACGACTTATTGGAGAAAACGGGCCGACGAATCTACGATACTTTAGTAAACGAAGCACAGTCATCGCAATACAGAGCTTACTATAGTCGATTGGAGCATCATTTACAGTCTAGGACATATTTTTTGATCAGCAATTCCACTGATAAGATAAGCACAATCTTTAAAATAAGAGGAGAACTTCTTAATCTAAATTTTATACCGCACAGTGCCGAACTACCAATTTTATGCAACCTGTGCAACCTAAAGGAACGTGAGGATGTTTTCCACTTCATCGCGAGATGTCCCGTACTAAAAGAATTTCGCTTCATTTTCTTTGGTGTACAGGTGCTTGATTTAGACGAAGCAATGAGTATCCTTAATGGCGAAAGAGGTTGGGACCTTCTGTACAACTATACAGTAAACGCAATGCGGTACAGAAATTGTATAATAGAGGAAAGCTTTTAACTTCAGCACATTAAGAACTGTCTTTGTTTTTTCTAATTTATATGTGTAAAATCTAAAATTAAACAAAATAAAATAAATATCTAAGCAAATAATGTCATACTGGTAGACGGCTCAAAAGCCAAACCATAGAGACTAAGATTGTATGAAATATGAAATAAGAAAGAAATAAAAATAGTCGATTTAACTAACTAACTAACTATACCCTATCCCATCCCATCCTTTAAATTAATTTTCTTTAAGTGTGGGTTTCATGGCAAAGAAATATTAAAATTGAAATTGTCGAAACGTATTGTTGAGACAGATTATTAAAATCTTATATGGTTCGACCAAAAACCTCATTTTTCTCCTGCATATGGTATGGCATAGGGTATGCAATGGGTTTTTGTATGAAAAGGCCTCCAAAAAGTGGTCGTGGCTAAAAATTATATATGAAAGAAATGTTTACATTACCAAAAACAATTATTTGGCACCAATATAGACATTAGGATTGTCTAGAGATCTTGTTCAGATAATTATTAAAAAAATTTAACGGATTTCAAAAAAGTTTACTCTTTGACTCAATAGAGTCTAATTTTATCATTGGTGGGGACTTTAATGCGAAACACACTTTCTGGGGTTCAAGATGCAATTCAACGAAAGGCAGACTACTATACAAAGCCTGTATGAAGCGTGGGGTGGACTTTTATTCGACAGGAAAGCCAACGTATTGGCCAACTGACAGAAATAAAATCCCTGACCTAGTCGACTTTTTTATCGCAAAAGGGCTAACTAAAAATCAGACGGAAGTCGAAGAATGCTATGATCTATGCTCAGATCACTCAGCAGTCACTCTGAAAATGGACGGAAGTCTAGCAAAAAAAGAAGGACCTCCTAGGTTAACTAATAAAAAAAACTAACTGGGATATTTTCAGAAAAGACTGCAAGGAAAATGTGGTTTTAAATGTGCCACTAAACACACCGCTCGAAATGGAAGACGAAGTTGACAAGCTCGTGGAAGCCATTCAGAGCGCAGCGTGGAAAAACACTTCCTTCCGGAAGACAGCAACACGCAACAAAAAAGTCAACTACCAGCCTGACATCGAAGACCTCATACGAGAAAAGAGGAGAGCGCGCAAGAGATGGCAACAATCCCGCGCACCCCCTGATAAAACATATCTGAACTATCTCTGTAACAAACTCAAGAATGAGCTACAGGATTTAAGAAATCGCGAGACTTCTACATACCTCGAGGGGTTGACTGCTGACAACTACTCACTATGGAAAGCCTTGAAGTCAGGAAACCCAAAATACACTCGCCACCAATTAGAAAAGCTAACGGCGAATGGGCAAAAGGAGACAAAGAGAAAGCGGATTTATTTGCCGAGCATCTAGAGGAAACGTTCAAGCCGTTCGATGGCCAACCTTTGAACGAAGAACCGAATACCAATACGGCAGCCGACAACTATAAAGTAAAAGCCGTATCCCTGCCCGAGCTTCGAATGACAATAAGCAAGTTGAAAAATAACAAAGCTCCAGGATATGATTTAATCACCAGCGAAATCCTGAAGGAGCTACCGAAAAAAGCATTAGTTAAGTTGCTCTACATTATAAATGCTTCTCTGAGACTTTTATATGTACCAAGGCAATGGAAAGTCGCCGAAGTCATTATGGTTCCGAAACCGGGGAAAAGTCCAAACGATAAGAAATCGTATAGACCCATTTCGCTCCTGCCGATAATATCTAAGGTTTTCGAGAATATTATGCTAAAACGATTACAACCAGTAATTGAAGAAAGACGCTTGATCCCAGATCATCAATTCGGCTTCCGGGTCAAACATTCCACAATCGATCAGGTTTATCGAATAACGAATGAAATTGGAAATACTCTAGAACGGAAAAAGATTTGCTCTGCCGCTTTTCTCGACGTCTCACAAGCTTTCGACAAGGTATGGCACGAAGGTCTAAGGTATAAATTAAGGACAACCCTACCGACAAAATTATACAAAATACTGGAATCCTACCTTGAAAACAGACTGTTTCGTGTTAGACATGAGACTGAATACTCAGAATTCAAAGAAATCCACGCCGGTGTTCCGCAGGGAAGTGTTCTCGGACCAACCCTATTCTTGCTCTACACAAGAGATATACCACAAGATGAAGGGACCATCGTAGCAACGTTCGCAGACGATACGGCTATCCTCGCAATGGATGAGTCAGTCGAATCATCAACGGGAAAACTCCAACGGGCTCTTAACAAAGTATGTGAGTGGACAAAAACCTGGCGAATTGCACTTAACGAGACCAAGTCAACGCATGTCAATTTTACGTACAAAAAGATAACCAACTTACCTGTTTTCATTAACTCTGCACAAATACCATACGCAAATGAGGCAAAATATCTAGGAATGACTCTAGACGCAAAGCTTAAGTGGAAGCCACACGTTAAAAAAAAGCGGGACGAGCTCGCAATCAGACTCGAGCTGATTTTCGAGCTGCTTTTGATTCGATTCCGCGTGAAATGCTTTTATACAAGCTCTATAAATATAAAGTCTCATCCAAGGTAATAAACGTGATAAGAGCTATGTATAAAAATAATTCTGCTTATATTTGGGATGGCAGCCATTTGTCGGAAGAATTTGAGACAACAATGGGTGTCAAACAAGGATGCGTCCTAACTACATTGCTATTTATTTTGTACATAAACGACATTACTGAGTACGTTAAAGGAGGAATCCAACTAAGTGGAACTCAAATTCCAGCACTAATGTTTGCAGACGACATCGTATTTCTTGCGGATACAGTAGATACCATGCAGTTAATGATAAATAGGCTAGATTCTTATTGCAGAACTTGGAATTTGACAGTTAACTTAGAGAAGTCAAAGATGATGATATTCAGAGATGGCGGGGGAAGATATGCTCAAAATGAAAAATGGATATTTCAAGGGGAGCAAATCGAAATCGTCAAACAGTATAAGTATCTTGGAGTTGTGATTACCCCCAACTTGAACATGAACATTCACCTTAAGATTAAACTTGCAGAAGCTAAAAGGGCAATTTGTGCGGTTTGGGGAAAGTATATTAATAATAAAAATATCTCGCACATATCTAAACAAAAAATATTTCGGGCTACAGCAACTTCTATCCTCCTATATGCATCGCAAGTTTGGGGATACTGCTCATTTGAAGTCGTAGAAAAATTTTTACGGTTTTTTATCAGGAGAATTTTTAAATTACCGAGTAGCTGCCCCAACTACATGATATACTTGGAAACGGGAGTGGCACCACTTTTTCTGGATACACTCAAATTCCATTTCGATTATATCATAAAAGTCATGGCAATGAATCCAGAACGCCTGCCCAGAATAGTGATTTCCTCAATGCTACGATATAAAGTCAAATGTGTTCAAGAGTGGCAAGTTCTAGGATTGGAATGCGGTTATGACTTTGCAGTTAGACCAAACGAACAATCGAGTCTACTAAAACAAAAATTTAACGACTTATTGGACAAAACGGGCCGACGAATCTACGATACTTTAGTAAACGAAGCACAGTCATCGCAATACAGAGCTTACTATAGTCGATTGGAGCATCATTTACAGTCTAGGACATATTTTTTGATCAGCAATTCCACTGATAAGATAAGCACAATCTTTAAAAATTATACAAAATACTGGAATCCTACCTTGAAAACAGACTGTTTCGTGTTAGACATGAGACTGAATACTCAGAATTCAAAGAAATCCACGCCGGTGTTCCGCAGGGAAGTGTTCTCGGACCAACCCTATTCTTGCTCTACACAAGAGATATACCACAAGATGAAGGGACCATCGTAGCAACGTTCGCAGACGATACGGCTATCCTCGCAATGGATGAGTCAGTCGAATCATCAACGGGAAAACTCCAACGGGCTCTTAACAAAGTATGTGAGTGGACAAAAACCTGGCGAATTGCACTTAACGAGACCAAGTCAACGCATGTCAATTTTACGTACAAAAAGATAACCAACTTACCTGTTTTCATTAACTCTGCACAAATACCATACGCAAATGAGGCAAAATATCTAGGAATGACTCTAGACGCAAAGCTTAAGTGGAAGCCACACGTTAAAAAAAAGCGGGACGAGCTCGCAATCAGACTCAGAGAAATGTATTGGCTACTTGGAAGATACTCGAAGCTAAGCATAAACAACAAACTGCTTCTGTATAAGCAAGTGCTAAAACCTTGTTGGACATACGGTATACAGCTTTGGGGTTGTACCAAATCAAGCAATACTCCATGGTATATTAGGAATAATGATATTCACAGAAATTTAGAAATTGCTACCGTGAGTAAGGAAGCAACAAACTTTGCTCGCAAACTTCGTACTCGTATATATGTTCATTGTAATAACAAAATAATCAGTACTCTGGACGTGACAAACCTTGAGCGCCGGCTACAAAGAACAAGACCGTTCGACCTAGCGCCATAAGGAAAAACCGCATGTAATGACGGTATTAGTAGGTGCGTTCACTGGAATGCTACCTACCAAACGCGATTAACACTACAGAAGCGTAAACTACTTGTTAAGAATAATTAGTCGTAGTCACCACAAAAAAAAAAATTGAAAAAATGAGAGGAATAAATTCCATACTACTATGAGCACGCACAGCCTGTTCTCATAGTGCCTCTCTGAGGGGTGAGGTTTAGCCCGTAGGCATATATTGACTGACATTAATGAAATTGTCAGGCCCGAAAATATATGAGTCGGGCATAACCAATGGTACGGACCACTGGTATCCTATGAGGATTAATCACCTCCGGGCGCACACGAAAAAAAAAAAAATGAACGGACGGACGGCCAGACAGACATGGCTAGATCGACTCAGCTAACGATTTTGAGTCGATCCATATACTTTGAGGTATCTAGCCAAAATATTTCACTATGTTACAACCTTATTGTGAAAACTAATATACCCCTATGGGATAGGGTATAAACCTATAAACACCCTTTAGTAAGTGCAGTAGACTATTGAGAAGCTTCTCAAATTTTCCCCTTTTGATCCGGCGCTAAGCAGAAGTTCCTCTTTATTGTGGCAAAAATAATAACTTAGCACAATCCAGAGAGAAACTAGGTTTGGGGGGTAGTGTAAAAATTAATAAATCTGAAAAATGTTGATGCACAAATTTAGATTTTTTGACGTGTAAAAATTTCAAAATCTGAAAATTTTTGAAGAACATTTTTAATTTTTTGGTATTGTAAAATTTTCAAAATCTGAAAAATTTTTATAAAAAATTTGTTTATTTCGATGTGTATATATTTCAAAATCTGAAAAATTTAGATGAAAAATTTAGATTTTGTTGACGTGTACCAATTTCAAAATTGAAAATTTTTGATACAAAATTTATATTTTTCGATGTGTTTCGATTTTAATGAAAAATTTAGTTTGTGTATAAAATTTAAAATCTGAAATATTTTGATTAAAAATTTAAGTTTTTTGTCGGGTATAAATTTTCAAATCTGTACAATTTTAATGAAAAATTTCAATTTTTTTTGCCGTGTAAAAATTTCAGAATCTGAAAATTTTTGAGGAAAAACTTAAATTTTTCGTCGTGTAAAAATATGAAAATCTGAAAAATTTTAATGAAAATTTTAGTTTTAGTTTTTATTTAATGAAAATTTTTAATTTTTTGGTAAGTAAAAATTTCAAAATCTGAAAAATTTTAATTAAAAATTTAAGTTTTCTGTCGTGTATAAATTTTAAAATCCGAAAAATCTTGATGAAAAATTTAGATTTTTTGAAGTGTGCCAAATTCAAAATCTGAAAATTTTGGATAAAAAACTTAGATTTTTTGACGTGTGCAAATTTCAACATCTGAAAATTTTTGATAAAAAATCTAGATTTTTTGTCGTGCGAATTTCAAAACTCTGAAAAGTTTTAATTAAAAATTTAGATATTTCGTCGCTTAAAAAATTCATTGAAAAGCTTTATAAATGATCTTGGATTAAAATGCGATCATCCATTGAGCAAGACCTTGTTTTCAATAATAAATATCAAGTCTAAAACATGATTTTATTGAATTCAATTGAAAAAACTCATGAGACATAGCTTAATTTATTTCATTTCTAGAAATGCGACTTAAGCGTATCCAATTGAATGGTAAATATTATCCCAAATAAAAAAAATCAAATAGTTTTTATAGCATACTAATGAAAAATCTGCCTACACCATCCATTGTGGAAAAAAACAGATTTATAAGCAATTTGGGGTTTTAGTGTGCATCGCTTAGAGTTTGATTTTATAATAAGCAAATTATGTATATTGAACGAACATAAAAAGCACTATGAGCTCGGATCAATGACCGAGGTCATCTGTTTCTGCGAAAAGGAAATAGAAAGCTTTCCCATATTTCAGTCAACTGACGTCAGTTTATACCTCCATAAGTAGCCAGTCTTACCCATGCCAATTATACAAAGTAAACCAGCTTTAAATTTTGTGATAATTAAAAAGATTGACAACTGACGTCAGTGGTATAATCATAAACTGCTTAGATTTGAATCTTTTTTCTTTGTCTTTTTTTTCGTGGGTGGTGGAAATCTCAAAAGACACGATGAGCACGCGCCCAAATTAGTTTGGGACTTTAACTCCACTAAAACCACCACCTTTTTGTATTTTTATTGCAACTAATTATGCGACTTATCTAGCAATTTTTTTATCACGAGTAATGAATGTTTGGCAAGCAACTTTCCTGTGAATCCTAGAGAGTACATCTAGTGAATAGAATGGGCGGAGGAGTTGCTGGGTTCCGGCTAAGCTTGTTGCTTACTTACTTACTTAAGTGTCGCTACAGTCTGGAATTAACCTGGGCATCAACCATCATGAAACTACAATTAGCCCGATCCTTAGTTAACTTCCTCTAGTTGCGCACAGCAAGTTGGACAAGGTAGGTTTCTACTTGTGCGCTACATTTAAGGCGAGATTATCTTTTACAGCGTCCGACGTCTGGCTGGGAATCGAAGACTCTGCGCGCCGGTGTATTGGTGTCTATTTGTTCTACGTGTCCTAGCCATATTAAACGTTCAATGTGGAGTTTTTTGACTACGGGCATATTTCGCTGTACAGCTCGTATAGTTCTTGGTTGAATCTCCATAGCCTATCAACGCAAACGAGAGAGTAGATTTTTCGATGAATTTTCCTCTCAAATCGACAAACAATTTCCTTATCTACTTTTGACACTATCTAGGCTGCAGCGCCGTAGAGCAGGACTGCGGTGATCAGGGTTTGTATAGGATTACCTTAGGAATTTGAGTGAAGGCTTTACTACTGAACTACTTTCTTAGCTCGAAGAAGCAGGTGTTGGCAAGAGTTATTTTTCGTTTAATTTTTGTCAGTGTAAATTGCGGAGCCGTGATAGACAAAGTCCTGTGCTACATCAAAGTTATATTTGTCAATCTTGACATTCTGTCCGATTCGTCGATGTTGTGTGTCCTTTCGTGTTGACAGCATATACTTTGTTTTGCCCTCATTTACTACTAAACCCATCTTTGCAGCTTCCTTCTCTATACTAGCCAACGTGGCTATGACATCAGGTTGAGTCCTACCAATGATGTCAATATCGTCGGCGTATGTTTGTAGTTGCCTCTGGTGATGGCTCGGGAGCTTTGCACAATCCTCTTAAGAATCGACTTTAAAAGTTACGTGGCAGTGCATCGCCTTGCCTAAATTAGTTTCTGATATCAGATGTGTCGGTCAGGTCGTCAGGTAATGAAGTAGCAAGAATTCTATATCCTCATCGTACACAGACGGACGAGTATGGGCGGTATACCAAAACAACACATGGTTCCGTATAGTCCGTCTTTACAAAAGGTGTCATATGCAGTTTTGAAATTGCCAAACTGTGAAGATTTGATCAGTTGTGGACTTTTCTGGCCTAAACCTTACTGATAAGGGTGGATCGGGTTGTTGGTAAACGGTTTCAGGCGTCACATATTGCAGCAGACAGGATCTTGTAGGCAATGTTGAGGAGACTTATATATCTATAGCTGGTGCAGTTCAGAAGGTCTCCTTTTATGTGGTGGATATTACTTACCCAGTCATCTCCACCGCTTTATTTGCAGCTTAGCCTTGTAGAGTTAGCTCCAGGCTGCAAGAATATGTTGACATCCCTCAATAAACCAGGGGTTTCTTGTTAGTGGGCGCGAGAAATATACCACATCAGTTGCGGCTGATCTAATGGCTTGTTGGCATAGTTGCCATTGTTCTTCGACATATGATGCTGGTGGTATGGTGTCAATGGAGAGGTTAAGGGATTTCGCGAAGTTCTAGGCGGTCTCTTGTGTTCGCAGTTTTTCGAAATTAAATTTCTTTACAGTATTTCTGGATTGTTGTGGCATGTTGGATATCTGCAATCTTACCTTGGTAGTGGTCCGAGTCGATGGCTCCTCGGAATGTTCGGACATCCAAAATACTGGATGCGTGCCTCTTGTCTGTCGCAATGTGACCAATTTGGATAACCGTTCGTTGATCGGTCTCCATATCCTGTAGATATCGAGGTGATGAATACGTTGCATTTCGTTCCGCAGAGAAGTCATTTAGCATAAGTCCGTTACCAGACGTGTTGTCGTATAGACTATGTTTTACGACAATACTGCTAAAAATGTCTTCTCTTCCTATCTTTGCATTAAACTCCCGCAGCACGATTTTAACATCGTACTTTGGTAGTTGCTAATAGGTTTTGTCAAGCAGCTCGTAGAAGCAATCCTTAGCTACGTCATATATTTCTTCCGTTCGGGCGTGAGCGCATATAAGGCTTATGTTGGAGAATTCGGCCTTGATGCGGATTGTTATAATGCTTTCGCTAATGTCTTGGAAACATAAGACTTCTTGCCTCTGGCTTTTCTAACAAATCCGCATCCGAATAGTCGCTGTTTCAGCTCAATATAACACGGTCCGTAGTAGACATCACATTTTTCCATCCTCTTTTTGTCCGGCTCATCCCATCGTATTTCCTGCATGGCAGTGATATCTGCTTTTTAGCAGTTTAAGGCTTCCGCTAGTTGTTCACTTGTACCTCTTCTGTTAAATGTTCTCACATTCAAGGTGCAGATACGAACGTCGTTGTCCTTTTTTCCATTGTTGGGTAGTTAGCCCAAAGCGTAAACCCCCCAAGATGGAGGGCCAGTTCCAATTTATTGGATACCCCTAGGACACGTGGCCATCAGTATCCACTACGGGATTGAGCACTGCTGTTGGCCTTTCGGTTTATCCCTTGAAACTCCTAGACAACCTGTTGTCCGAATATCTTAAAGCAGCTTGTCTAGGTTCGTTGGGACACCATTCTGACCTTGCTGTTTATAGTGTTGACGTTTTCCTTCTTGTTGTCAACACTCTCATTCAACACTCTAGCAAGTTAAATCCGGTTGGATGATAGCAGTATCCATAGGTTACCACTTGGAGGTAAATATAATCACAGTTGAGTTATAACCGCTGGACATTTCCAAGTCTATCTCGCTCTATTTACCCTCATTCTACAACATCCAACCATTAAAACTAGTTGATGCTTATTGTGTTAAATCTGCTCTTCAAAATCCAAGTTCTAAATATTGGAATGATTCAAATTAGTCGATATTTTGCCGCAAAATTTGTGTGCAAAATCTGATTTGACCGCTTATTTGAACATCTTGAAAAAACAAAAACTCCAGTTTTGAACAAAACTCTTTTGTTTGGTAATTTCTTGTTATCAAAAACAAGTTGTGAGACACGATTTTAAGCGTAAGAGAGGCCAACTTAAAAACATTTGAACACCAAAGACTAGCAGCATATGGTTGGATTTCTCCAATCAGTGATCAGAAATATAAGGGTCTGATGATTATGATGTCAAACCGACGTACACTACATGTACACCAGTAGGAAACTATTCAAGTCGAAGGATAATGGATCCTTACATAGTATTATTAACTCTTTTCAAATGAAAAGTGGAAATAAACATCTTGGCACCCATCTACCGAATTCATTACCACAATCCAATTTAAAATCCAGCATGCAGCCTATTCACCCTTCATAAGATCAAGCATTCAGTAGAGATAAAGGAATTTAAGATCAATGATTGCATTTATTTCACATCCGTTTCCATTTAGCTGTCATTCCAAAAAAAAAATTCAAATCTCTTTAGACCTTCTTAGCGAAGTATCCGTTACCGTAGAGTCCGGTTCCGTAGTTGGAGTACACACTTGGTGCAACAACATTGGACACAAGTGGAGCTGCGTTGATACCGTAAGCAGAAACTGGAGCAACACCATAAGCAGCTGAGCGAACACCATAAGCAGCAACTGGAGCAACGAGTGGGCTGGACACTACTGGTCTGTAAGCCCTAACTCCAACAGTTGAGATGGGTGCAACAACCCTGGTTGCAACAGGAGCTGCGTACCTGACCCCCGATACCAAACCAGCGTTCAATCCATAGGGGTTTCCATAAGTTTCATAGGTGTATCCATAAGGGTTATATCCAAGAGCAGGTGATTGGATGACTGAAGCGGATGCGGCAGCAGCGAAGAGAGCAAGAACAATGAAAATCTGAAAGAATTATGAAAAGTTAACCAAAAATGAAGACATGGACGGCCTTCGATGAGCTTACTTTCATTTTGGTGTTTGTTTGTTGGTTGTTTGATTTGCTTGTTGAAACAAAGAAATGTACTGATGGATTTCTTTTCGTGGGCTCTTTTATATTGATGGTTTCATTTCTATCGTCTCGACATTTGCAACAACAAATTACACTATAGCCAGTCTTGTTGGTGCTCCTATTATGCCTGAACCAGTTCCTGGCTATGGTAGCCACGCTAATGTGGGATCTTTCACTATTTTAGCATATGAAATAGATTTGAAGGCTAATTCGAAATAAACTCGACATGAGTTTTTTTAAAGGCTTTGCCAACAAAAGAAATTAAGATAATTGCAGGAATCTTAAAGGTAGTTGACTTTAGCGATAATCTGCTTAAATTAATTTTAATAAGAGTCTTTTTTTTAGCATAAAATGGTTGAGAGTGTAAAATTTCTTTTTGTATGTAAGGTACATATATACTTTGATATATAGAGACAAAAAAATTGCTAATAAATCTTTTCATTGTTTTGATTGTTCTTTTTTATTTTCAGCTTCTATCGTTATATCGAAGGATACTCTAGTTAATCAAACTTAAAAAAAAAATTGATAACTTTTAGTATCCTCCAACCACCAATACTTATGGCTTGTTGCTCCTCCGATACCTACCCTTAAAACGAGGTTAGCTGACGTTCTCTTTTTTTCTCTATGGGGACCGGAAACAGATGAATGTCCCATACGACAATGCATCAACAAAAAGTTGGTCCTGGGGTATACTCCAAAAATCTGAAAATTAAACGCTTCTTCAAAGCCGAACTCGTCGATATTTTCAGGTCTTACAATTGGTTAGAGAAAGAACCGATATCACTAGCCAATTTTGTTATTATTATCGACAGCCAGACTGTGAGAAGATACCTAAAATCTAGGGTTATAAAAATGTGCGTTAAATTTTAAACCTCAGCTTTACAATGTCAGATGTTATGGACACTGTAGGAAACCTAAGTAGCATACATATTGACTGCTTCAATGCGCTTATGGATTTTGCTGAACTACAAAACTACAAATTAATATTGAGCACTACAAGATGCCGATAATGGTAGACGAGTGTATGTATAGGTCTAATTCCTGTCGTCAGGTAAGAATCGTAGATTGTAAAAGCACGGACTATTAACATGTCTTGTGAAGATCTCACATAATGTGTCGCAACCTAAAAAAAAAAACATATAAAAAAGCTTCGACCCACTGTGCGAATCGTTGAATACAATAACCCATTCCATAATTAAATTAAACATCCTCTAAAAGTGGGCGTGCCTAAACTGAATGGAGATGAAATATAGAAAATGGCATTGTCACCAAGTCTCTTTCGGAAGGTTTATCTTTATCTCTTATGATTCGACAAATAGGGTTTTTGGGCTCAAAAATTTGGGCGTGGTATAATACACGAAATATGATCAAACTTTTTTTTTTATTTGTACCGAAAACATTTTTTTGCAAATGCAAATGTGAGAACGTTAAACAGGAGAGATGCAGTCAAATAATTAACAGAAGCATTAAATTGCTATAAAGCAGACATTACTGCCATTACAGGAAATACAATGGGACCGGGCAAAAAGAGAATACAAAACTGTGACATCTACTACGTGTTATAGTGAGAAACATCGAATATTCGGATGCGGATTTGTTATAAGTGCCAGACTTTGGCAAGAAGTCTTATGTTTCCAAGACATTAGCGACCGCATTGTAACGTTTCGCATCAAGGCCAAATTCGCCAACATGTACCTTATATGAGCTCACGCCCCTACGGAAGAAAATGATATAACGAAAGATTGCTTCTAACAGCCCCTTGACAAAACCTATGAGCGACTACCGAAGTACGATGTTAAAATCGTGCCTAGAGATTTTAACGCAAAGGTAGGAAGAGATGACATCTTTAGCAGTGTTGTAGAAAAACACAATATATGCTGTCAACACGAAACTACACACAACATCAAAGAACTGGACAGGACTTAGCCATTGGTAGATATAACTTTGTCTGCCTAGGCTCCGCTATTAACTCTAACAACAACACATCGTCAGAAATTAAACGAAAAATTACTCTTGCTAACCGCTTTTTCTTCGGGCTAAGAAGGCAATTAAGAAGTAAAGCCCTCACTCGAGCTACTAAGGAGATCGTATATAAGACCTTGACCATGTCAAAAGTGGATGAAGAAATCCTTGGTCGACTTGAGAGGAAAATTCTTCGAAAAATCTTCAGTCCTGTTTTCTTTGAGGGGCTATGGAGACGAAGATTCATCAAAGAACTATACGAGCTGTATAGTGACGTGCCCGTAGGCACCAATACTCCGGCTCGCAGTAGAGGAAGAGCCCGCCTTAAATGGAGCGCACAAGTAGAAACCGACCTCAACCAACTTGGAGTGCGTAACTGGCGGCAGTTAGCTAAATACCGGGCTAATTAGAGGCTTTTTTTACGGAAACGCCCCTTAAAAGTTGGCTGTACACTTTATATGGATGAAATATACATATTGAGATTGTCCAACTATATTATTAGGACACTGTTTCACAACTCTTAACCGCATGGCCAAAAACAATGTTTTACTGAAAAGTGGGCGTGGCAGTTTGCGAATTTTCAAAATGTTTCCACTTGTTCTACTTTGTCGGACAGAGAGTCTATTTACCAAATTGCAGCACTAGCCCAAAATGTAAGGCCCAAAAAGAGTTAAGGCTAGATCAACTTAGCTATCGATTCTGAGTCGATCCATATACTTAAGGCATAGCTATCGAAATTGTTTCTCTATGTTACAAACTTTATGTCAAAACTATGGGATAAGGTAAAACAAAGTCACACTTTAGTTGACAAGTCTCTAATAGCATGACTTTTTACAATCGATACATATGTATTACTGGAACACCCTTTAGTGTTGGCTTGTAAATCCTATTGAGACGTTGAACTTCACCTGAAATATTTTTTGAGAAAAAGGAAATGCAGGTAATTCTTTTTGTCACTGTGTAAACTGCATAAAACCTGAGCTGCATAATACTTTTCGGTTTGTTTAACCACACCAAAGTGAGTCCCAGCAACCATTGCACACATATTCGTCTCTATTGACAACCAA
The DNA here is from genome assembly GCA_949824845.1 of Rhingia rostrata. Taxonomy (NCBI): domain Eukaryota; kingdom Metazoa; phylum Arthropoda; class Insecta; order Diptera; family Syrphidae; genus Rhingia; species Rhingia rostrata. The sequence continues at coordinate 154,755,483 of OX463755.1, read as the reverse complement.
CTGGTATCGCAAAAACGTACCATTTGAAGAAGATGTTTTTCTTCGTATAAATTTTATACTTTTATAAAAATGTTTACCATAAATTTATTATTTGGAGGTAAGAACTCTGAAACAGCTTGTTGTACGGAATGGCAAGGACAAGGAAAGGCTTTCGTTATTTTAGCCTTATAACTGCTGCCACATCTGTAGCAAAGCCAAACATTCTTAAAATATCAAAGTCGAAATCCTTTACAACTTGTTTAATTGAAGCTACAAGATCATCTGCAATTTATTTCTATCAGAATGAGAAATCTCGTAATAACCTTTTTTGCTGAATTGAAATATTTGATGACGACCCCTAAACATTTATGAATCGAAATGTCTGTTGCCTCAACCACAATAACGCTGAACAAACTGTTACCAATGTCTTCTCTTAGTCGGAGGTCCCAAGACATATTTTGTTACTGCAGTACATTTCATTCTTGTAAGCTGCATTCCACACCTAATTTGGTCTTTTTTATGTAGCTACTTATATCCTTTTCACATATTATAAGATGATCAAAGGATTTAATTGAAGCGTGGCAGCAAATGTATGAAAGTATTTAGCCTTACTTAATACTTTTGCACATGATTTTTTGAATTAAAATTTGTAATCTCATGAGAACCCAAATTTTTAAATTTTTCTTTGCACACTGATTGCTTCCTAAATTTTTGTTGGTAATTCTTCCCAATAGTTTTTCTGACTTTCAATATTTTGAGTACAACAATTATTTTTCCTAGGTTCAAGAACTTAATCTTTGCCATCATCGTTGCCGGTTACCGGTCGCCTTTTTATTTTGCAGATACACAGACACCTGGTAAAATGTTTCAAGCTTTTTGGCAATTTGCAGTTTATAAGTCTTCTTTCTTTCTTTAAGTGGCACTACAGTCCGGGATGAACCTGGGCCTCAACCAACATGCCTCTCGAATTAGCCCGGTCCTTAGATAACTGCCTCCAGTCAAATCGAAGAAGTAACATGACAGCGCATTGCCTAAATCTTTTTTTGGTATCGAACGTGTCAGTCATCATACATCTGAATAGTCGCTATTTCTGCTCATTTTAATACGGTCCGTAGTAGATGTCACGGTTTTTCATTCTCTTTTTGACTGGCCCATCCAATCGTATTTCCTGAATGGCAGTAGTGTCTACTTTGTAGCAATTTAGGGCTTCCGCTAGTTGTTCGCTCGAACCTCTCCTGTTTAATGTTCTCACATTCCAGGTGCAGATACGGACGCGGTTGTCCTTTTTTCGTTTAGCAGGGTCGTCAACCATAAAATCATTCTTTTTCAATAGCCTTTTTTGACAGATCACGTGTGAGTCGTGCCATGCTGTCATGTTATTTTTGTTTAGTATTGTTTGGCATTTCATAATGGAAAGACTTACGCGTGAACAACGTTTACAAATTGTTCAACTTTATTATGAAAATTCACGTTCTGTGAGGAATGTGTTTCGTGCACATCGCATCAATCAATGGACTTATTGAGAGAACATTTCGTTGAGCACATAATTTCACGTTTTGGGCCGGTCGATTGGCCACCAAGATCGTGTGATATCACACCGTTAGACTTTTTCCTGTGGGGATATGTAAAGTCAAAAGCTTATGCCGACAAACCCGCTTCGATTCAGGCCTTGGAGGAAAACATCACCAGTGTCATTCGCCAGTAACCAGTCGAAATGCTCGAACGAGTGATCGAAAATTGGAGTCAACGGATGGACCATCTGCGACGTAGCAACGGCCAACATTTGATAGACATAATCTTCAAAAAATAAATGCCAAAGAATGTTCTTTCAAATGATAATAAACATTCGCCATTAAATTTGAATTTTCTGTGTTTTTTTCCTTAAAAAAGTAGGGAACCTCGAAATGGATCACCCTTTAGCTTTTTATGGCTGGGTAGTTAACCCAAAGTAAAACCCTCAACTTGGAAGGGCCAGCTTCAATTTATTAGATACCCTCAGGATACGGGACCATCCGTATTCACTAAGGGTTTGATCGCTGTCGTTGTTTCGGTTCCTTGAAATTTCTAGACAACCTTTTGTCCAAATATGTCGAAGCAGCTTGTCTTTGTTCAACTGGGACAGCAGGACGGGTATTCATTCCGTGGAACTTGATCTGACTGTTTTTAGTCATGGTCATCGGTAAACATATTTTCAGTTTTGCCAAATCAATAAAACTTAATGGATGCGTTCGTTATTTGTAATGCGAATAATAATACGAATATGTTCTCACGATGTGCATAAAGTTTTTGCGTTTTTATGTTTAAAGTTGAAAATATTCTAGATTGCATATTGCATATTTTATTTACACTTTATGCAATTTTATGCACACATAAAATATGATAAAGTGACAACAATGGTTACAATAGAAACTAATAAGGATTAACATTTTGTTCACAATGATAAAGACTACCATTAAGAGAAGCTACTAAAGCTCATCAGATCACATTTCAAAAGTCAATATGAAAACACTCTTGCTTACAGAACAATCGAACAATAGAAAAAAATTCCAGGATATCGCCACCAAATAAGTAGCACAGTTATTAAACTCCAGTTTTATTGACATGGAAACGGTAAATTTCCAAAGTTATAATAATTATATACACTCCCAAACAGTTTATGCAAAATTTCAAAGAAATTTTATTGAACTTAATTTCAGACACCACTTTTATGCGTCTTGTAATTATTGTATTCTCTCTTCTGACTAAATCTTATAACACTTAGATTTATATGAATTAGCCTACAAATCTATTTCTTATGCAAAAATAGTGAAAGAATTAGTAGCATAGCCAGGAACTGGTTCAGGCATAATAGGAGCACCAACAAGACTGGCTATAGTGTAATTTGTTGTTGCAAATGTCGAGACGATAGAAATGGAACCATCAATATAAAAGAGCCCACGAAAAGAAATCCATCAGTACATTTCTTTGTTTCAACAAGCAAATCAAACAACCAACAAACAAACACCAAAATGAAAGTAAGCTCATCGAGGGCCGTCCATGTCTTCATTTTTGGTTAACTTTTCATAATTCTTTCAGATTTTCATTGTTCTTGCTCTCTTCGCTGCTGCCGCATCAGCTTCAGTCATCCAATCACCTGCTCTTGGATATAACCCTTATGGATACACCTATGAAACTTATGGAAACCCCTATGGATTGAACGCTGGTTTGGTATCCGGGGTCAGGTACGCAGCTCCTGTTGCAACCAGGGTTGTTGCACCCATCTCAACTGTTGGAGTTAGGGCTTACAGGCCAGTAGTGTCCAGCCCACTCGTTGCTCCAGTTGCTGCTTATGGTGTTCGCTCAGCTGCTTATGGTGTTGCTCCAGTTTCTGCTTACGGTATCAACGCAGCTCCACTTGTGTCCAATGTTGTTGCACCAAGTGTGTACTCCAACTACGGAAACGGACTCTACGGTAACGGATACTTCGCCAAGAAGGTCTAGAGTGATTTGATTTTTTTTTTTTTTGGAAAATCAGCTAAATGGAAATGGATGTGAAATAAATGTGATAAGCGATCTGAAAGGTGATGTTGTTTCAATATCTGTACAGTCAGTGATACAGCAGGTTCTGGATTAGGTTTCCAGGTAATTTTAAAGAGTGTTTATTACGAATGCTTAACAAACGGTTTTTATTATAATTGAATTAAAATTAATCGAAACCTTTAACAACTCACCTAATTGGAGGTTGACGTCCATATATATCAGGGACGGTATTAATTAAGTAACAACGCAGATTGTTGCACATGATGATCAACTAGATCAGGAGAGAGATGGTAATGGTATAACACGGATCGTCAGAGGGAGATTCAAATTTCGAAAAAATATTTTTTTAAATTTTAAAACTCGTCTTTAGAGTGGATATAGATTTTTGAAACGATGAAACTGTCACTATTAACAATTTGAGTAGTTCTCTGCCGATTATAGTTTTCTATATTCTTTGAGAAACCCCAACCGCTTTGCACTTTCTCTTTTCCTTCAACAAGTGTCCTTTTTCATTCACAGTACAAATAGTTTGATAATAAATGCTCTTTTTAAGCTTTGATGTCTTACGATGTCTTAATTTGCTGTGTCTACAGTCTGATAACTTAAGACTTTCCAAACCGGTGTATTGGTGTCCATTCGCTCTACATATCCTAGCCATCTTAAACGTTATTTCTTCAGGCACAGTTTGTAAAGTTGTGGGTTAAATCTTCGTCTCCAAACCACGGTAACGCAAACGGACCTACAATTTCCAAACAAATTTTCGCTTAAAATTGCCAAGAACTTCATCATCCGCTTTTGATACGGTCCATACTTTAGCTCGATAAGGCAGGATGTTAAATAAAAGCGTCATTTATAAGACCTAGTTGGTGGTTCATTTGAACCACTTTTTTACTAAATTCCCTTCTTAGTCCGAAGAAACGCTGATTGGTAAGAATTCATTTTCGTTTTATTTCTGACGAAATGTCGTTGTTGGAATTAAAACCAGAGGTAGACAAAGTCCCTTAGTATCACAAAGTTGTATTAGTCAATGGTGATGTTCTGTCCAATGCGTCGAAAATATGTATCCCTTTTGTTAACAGCATATTTTTTGTCCTACTGTTGTGAATCTCCGTTGGCCAAGGAGGCATCATCCTCGATGCTGGAGGTAAGGGCTTCGCACGAACATGATTACTTGGCTTGACTCTTCGGACATGGATAGTGCTTTACCTCTTACCAAACTTCATAGCTCAATCACAAATTTTATTTTTTCACAAAACAAAATAAAAAACATATGAGACCCTATCCCATCCAATCCTTAGAATAAATATCCTCGAAATGTCGGCTTTATGGCGATGAAATATAGAAAATGTCTTGTCAGAACTTATTGTTCAGACATTTTATCAAAATCTTTTATGGTTCGATAAAAAAACATTTTTCGCCTGGTCATGCTATAAGGTTGTGTATTCAAATGGTTTTTGTATGAAAACGCCTCCAAAAAGTGGGCGTAGAACATGGTATATGAAAAAAATGTTTAAAATTTTACCGAAAAACGTTTTTTACTGGAAACGCCCCCAAAAAGTGCGCATGGCAGTGGTTCAGACACTTTTTCAAAATATCTTACGGTTTTTCCTAAAACTAGGTTTTTATAAAAAGTGAGCGTGGCAGTGGCGGATTTGAAATTTGTCTACACTGGTTCTGCTGGAAGCAACAACAAAGACGTGCACCAAATTGCATTCTTCTAGCTCAAATTTTAAGGCCCAAAAACTGGTGACGTACGTACGGGCGGACGGGCAGAAGTGGCTTAATCGACTCAGCTATCGATTCTGAGTCTATCCATATACTTTAAGCTATATGTAGCTGAATTATTTCTTTATGTTACAAAATATGTATCAAAACTAATATACCCCTATGGGATAGGGTATAAAGAAGAACAGACTATATGAGCTCTAAAAGGAAAATGATAGACTCTTGAAAATGTTGGCCACGGAGGCATCCTTGATGCTGGAGATCAAAACCCACCAACAAACCACTACGAATTTTTTTTTCCAATGTCCTTAAGAAGTATAGATTCCAAATTAGAGTCTACTAGAGTAGAGACAGGTGGGAAAATGAATAATGTCCTCAATCCAAAAAATTAACCTTCTCTGACAGTGTCATGAGAATCCTCAAGATCGAATCAACGGTGGTCTCTATGAATCAACAAAATTACACGAACTCCTCCAATCTATTTGGACAACATTCGGAACTCGTTTTTGCGTGGAAGAACCCATTCAAATTGGATGGGCCTTGGTACATGTGGACTTTACGTAATGTGTCATCGTCATAGAATCTGAGAGAATCCAAGGAATTTTCTTTTTTTTCTCACAACATTTCTGATGAATGTAGATGTGCGCATTCCTTTTGGAAAGTTGCACATCGATTTTGTCTCTGATGGTCTGCAAAGAAACACGTATTTCAGTGGTTAGTCACTACCCTTGAACAGAGATGGTGGCGGATGAGCCGAATAGCCATGTGTCCTATGGATGTCTAATAAATTGGCTCTGGCCATTTAGGTTGCAGGTGTTTGAAATTAACTACGCAATCACGGAAACATCTACTGTTATAAAGTAAACCAAAAGCTGCCAAAATAACTGATTGATACTATTAACGCACATGCGTAAATATAATAAGGGATAACGGCGTTCGTATCTGTATGCTGGAATATTAGATCATTGGAAACAAAGGAAACAAAGAACATTGGATATAGAGAGGTGCCACTTCAGGAAAGATGTTCGAAAGTTTTACAAGGGACACAAGGCGCGGCTGTATTTCAACTACGACAGGATTATGATGAAGAAGCAAAGATCGTCGTTGAAACACAGTCGATGCTGAGAACATGAAAGAACCATTTCTACAGACAACGGCAACTACGAATCAATTCAATTCAATCATAGCGAACAATTTCAGTAACATTCACCCACTTATTATCAAGATTGTGTTACGACATAATTAAACACAACAAGGCTCACTCTCCTATCCATTAAATCCTTTCATTCCCTCTTGTAGTGATCACAAGCCCGGATTTTGAAAAAAAGTTATGGACAACCATAGCTCCATCAAGCACTGATCCACGACCACCAGATCTGGAGAATTCATTGAACCAACCGTCGTGTCGACCTCAAAATTATAATGACGAGGGCAAGGAGCAGACGTTCCTCGTTTTACACAATGACGGAGCGAAAGAGGAGCAAACCGCAAAAAACATCCAAAAAAGGAAACATCCCTGAAAGCTATTTGCAATGGCCAGGATAATATACTTATTAATGAAGCCTTCACTCCAACAACCCTAATTATCTGAATCGTGCTATACGGCGATTTAAATACTTAGTTGTGTGAAACGAAAGATTTTTCGTGAAATCTTTAATTTCATTCGAGTAAGCAGGCTATAGATTCAACCAAAAACATTATGAGCTGTACAAGGGCATAGATCTGTAGAGCGAATGGTCACCAAAATTACGGCTAAAAAAAGTATTCGATTCCCACCTAGACATCGGACACAGCATAGCAACCAATTGCGTTAATTGTTGAACACAAGCAATAACCGACCTCAACCAACTTGCGATGCGCAACTGGAGGGAGTTAGCTAAGGACCGGCTAATTGGAGAGTGATGTTGGTTGAGTCCCAGGTTCAGTATGGACTGTGGTACCATTTATGTAAGAAAGTTAAAACCATATAAGACCCACTGTCAACAACAAATCCATCATTTAAACATACAACTTTTTGGACCTTCATGTAAGAAGTCATCTCAAGACCTTATAAATGAAATCACCTTGTTACTATTTTATCTCTTTTATTTCACTTCCATTTTCAAACTGCCATTTATCAAAGATTCAATCTGTTAAATCTATTTAGACCTTCTTGCCGTAGTATCCGTTACCGTAGATTCCAGTTCCGTAGGCGGAGTACAGACTTGGTGCAACAACATTGGACACAAGTGGAGCTGCGTGGATACCATAAGCAGCAACTGGGGCAACAGAGCGGACACCATAAGCAGCAACTGGAGCAACGAGTGGGCTGGATACAACTGGTCTGTAGGCCCTAACTCCGAGTGGAGCAACAACAGTGCTGGCATAACGGAGTGGGCTAACAGTCCTAACTCCGGATACCAAAGGAAGACCAGCCTTCAATCCGTAGGCGTTTCCATAAACGTTTCCAAGTCCATAGCCGGCTCCGTAAGTGTTGTAGCCAACAACGGGCGATTGGATCACTGAAGCTGATGCTGCGGCAGCGAACAGAGCGAGAACAATGAACATCTGAAAATGTTATTATAAGTTATTCCCGATCAATTCTTTGATGGGCTTGTATGAACTTACTTTCATTTTGGAAGTTGAATGGTTGGTTGGATTGTTTGATTGAAACAAAGATGTGTACTGATTTACTTCTTAGCCTCAGTTCCTTTTATATGGAATATTTCTAGCACTCTGCGTAGAAATAATGGATCTACAACCAGTTTATGATTATGCAGTAGACGCATTTTCTTGCCTCTTCCTAATATTTACATTCAAAATATATTCGCAAGCTTACGTAAAATTAATAGAAATTTACATTTTAAAATTATTCATATCAATAAAAAAAAATTTATTCCCAAAATAGCTACACACAATTGAATTGTTATTTATTAAGATTGGTGAATAGAACGTCTTTGATGTCTACAGATTGGGCAATTATCGTGCCTCGAAATATCAGCTTATGACATCTGGTCTAAGGGATCACAATAGTCTTTAAAATTAAAAACGGGTTACAACAGGGCTGGTGAAAACCCGATATTGTTTAACATTTATAGAAGGGATCTTGAAGGCTCCGTCAGGCACGATAGAGCGTACAGATCATGCCTGACAATCAGAGCGATCAACATGATTTTGGAGCGTAAATTCAATCACATTAAGATATTGCGATGATTGGAAATTGAAGATCAATTCAAAAAAAAATAAAAAACGAATCAATTATGTTCTGAACCCCATTGGTTAGGTCTTCTAGCGGGCGCCTACCTAATTCGAGGCAAAGGACTATGAAAAAAGACTAGCTTGACTCAAGGATGAAAGCCATTTGCGACATGGCCCTTATCCCTTTCCCGCCACAGGCTCACAATCGTGAGTTATCGAACTTTCTCTATAAAATGAACTGAAATTAAATTACTCGGTTCGCTCCTGCACCACACGATTGTGAATTTTTTGTAGATTCATTTTATTTGTAATACGACGCAATAGCCCTATGAATGTATGTATGTCGGTGTGGGAAAAGTGTGGTTGTTGGTTGATACGTCTTGTCATTATTACTTATATTTCGTGATAAATAATTGTTTTGCTTGAAGTTTTCAGTTAATTCGCATGCTTAAATGTGAGTTATTAGTTTAAAAGTATTATTTAATTTTTTAGCAAACAAGTGTTTTTGTAACATGTAAATAAAATGTTCACAATTGCGAGCTCCAGTTCTGTGAAGTACTGAAATCGGACATTTCGTTTTTCTGCTAGATTTAAATTTTTTGTTGGTTTGCTTTGTTTAGAATGCCTCGAATACAATATAATGAAGAGGAAATTTTCGAAATGCTTGTGGCAGATGATGTTTTGCCAATAGAAAACGATAGAGAGAAAGAATTTATTGTTGAAATTGAAGATGAATCCGAATCCGAACAATTTCATTCCGAAGATGACATTCCATTGGCTCAACAACAGTTTTCGGGCCAGGAGGCCCGAAAAAGAAAATTTCAGTGGATCAAAAGGCCTTTCCAGCAGGATAGATCACTGTCTGATAATTTTCCTGATGAGGTACCGGTAAATTTTGTGAAAATCGGTTCTTTGACTGTTTATTAAAGTGACTTTTTTTTAAATAGGCTGTTAAGACACCATGTGAATATTTTTCGCAATATTTTACTGCTGACTTGATAGAAATGGCTGTTATACATACTTCGCAATATTATCTGGCTACAACTTCATTCGAAGAGATGTCAGTATTTTTTGGAATGCACGCCGTCATAGGGTGTATTAAGTTCCCACGCATCCACATGTATTGGAGTACAAAGTTCCGATTTGACTTAATTGCTAAGGCCATGCCACGTGATAGGTTTTATACGCTTCGAGTCAATATCCATTTTGTAGATGTGAACGCTGTATCTGAAGATGAAAAAAAGGTAAATCTACTATGGAAGGTACAGCCAGTAATTGACTGCGTTCGCGCAAGATGCTTGAAAATCAATAGAAACATGTTTCAAGAATACTCTATAGATAAACAAATGATACCATTTTTGGGTAAATGCGCTGTTCGCCAATATGTAAAAAATAAGCCTCGCCCGGTAGGACTAAAGAACTTTGTGGTAAAATCGTCTCGCGGAATGGTACTCGATTTTGAGATATACCAGGGTAGTACAACGCCTCTCAAGGACAGAAGTCTCGGCTTAGGACCATCCATCGTTTTGCGCCTAACTGAAACCTTGCCAAAGAATTCATGTGTTTATTTCGACAGATACTTCACAACACTTCCCCTCCTTCAAAAGCTGAAAGAAAACGAAATATTTGCCACAGGAACTCTAATGAACAACCGCTACAACGGTTACACATTCATAAAAGACGCGAAACTGAAAAGGGAGAGTTCGAAGAAATTTGCGTAAATCGTAAATGACAATTCTTTGTGTTTAATAAAATGGAAAGATAACAAAAGTGTATTGATGACTTCGACTTTGGTTGGTAGTCAACCAGTTAAAACTATCAAACGCTGGGATAAAGCTGCGAAAGCACGAGTTGATGTTCCCTGTCCCGCATGCGTATCGTCATATAATTCAGGAATGGGAGGGGTGGATACTTGTGATCAACTTATTGAGTGCTATCGCACTTGGGTAAAAACTAAAAATACCTGGACGAGACAAGCGCTTTGGTGGTTTTAATCACTGGCCAGTCGTTGAACAACTTAAAGCACATTTAAAATGTCGCTTACCTAATTGCACAAGTCGGTCACGAACCAAATGTGAAAAGTGTAACGTATTGCTTTGCCTCACTAAGGACTCAAATTGTTTCAAGCAATTCCATTCAAGGAATACTTAAGCAAATAGCAAAGCGACATTTTACCAGTTCAAATACTAACTTTCTAAAAGTATCTTAAAATTAAATTACAATATTTCAACTTATTTAACTAAAAGCACTTAAATAAATACTGTTAACTACTATTAATTACTTACTTCTTTTAAAAAAATGTAAAAGTAAAGTTTATTTTTAAATGTTTTTAAAAATAAAAATGTTTCCTTCCCTAAAATATCTAACAAAGTTTTTTTGTATTATTTTAACTTTTTTTTCGTGGTGACTTTTTTAGCCAATATTGCCTCTAGTGCACTCCCGAAGCTCACAATTGTGAGTGTCTGTTTCAAGGACATCCCAGACTTTTTTTTAATTTTTTTTTTTATTTCACATTTCTCCTTTAACGTTTAAAATTGAAGAAAAATTGTAATTCCAGTAAAATATTATTTTGGGATTACTCATGAGGGAAAGGGTTATATATATGGTCAATCATCGCTTACGGCTATCGCAACAAAGTCTTATCGATGGGCCTCAGCGGAATAGAATTGTCAATTTCCTAATTAAGGTCAATCGCAGACGCGTTACAATGGCGATGACTAGCGAGCACAGCCTAATCTTCGCGGATTACTACACTAATGATAGATACATGAAGAGCACGCTTATATCAGGCTTTATTCCCATAGAGACATTTCTTTATATCAACTCGCTAGGATTAGTTCAAGAAATGCCAATGTTTCCGTGTCAAGCGGGGAAAAAAGATCCGCGGCGGATACGTCGACAATGTTCTAGAGCTCCTGCCCTTTACCATGGCTGGGTATATAAAATTATATCATACTGAATTTTTGTGGCTGGTTAATGTCGAGGACAGCGTTTCTGCACCCATTCAGACTTTGCGGACTTTTAGTCAATTCCTTATCCAACTAACAATTTTTCTTCTATAAGGCATAAATTTCAATTTCAAAAAGCAATTTCTTCTATTAAGCTTTTTGGCACTTGTGCAGAGAAGTTCAGCATGTATAATAACTCTATTAAGTAAATATACAGACTTTATTGATGATTAATTAGTATAAGGCTTCTAAAAAAAAGTTTCCGGCGATGTGCATACATGTGAGAGTTGAAAATATATTTTGGTAGAGCTACCGCCGAAGTAAAATTATATGTAAAGAGCTTGTGCCTTAAGGCTTATATGCGCTGTGACTCATATAATAATGTTTTGTGATAAACTACCACGCAAAAGGTTTGGTTTCGATTACCAGTAGTGGCAACACCAACATGTTTTTTTTTCAAAAATATTCAGACACCCATTTCTCAGTATAATTGCATCAAATGCACATAACATCAACATTTTTCATAAATGAACAATTTCCCATTTTTCATGTACATTTTATTGATTGCTCTAAACCAGTGATTCCCAAAGTGGTCCAGGTGGACCCCCAGGGGTCCACGGGAGACTCGACGGGGGTCTACGTTGGCATGACAAAAAAATGGGGGTTCATCAGTTGTAAGTGACGAAAATTTATCTGGTTTCGATAGTAAAGAAAAATGTTTTCAGTTAGGCATGGATTAGATATCCTGTTTATTTAGCATTAATTTCCTTTTTTTCAAACCTACCTTAATTTGTTTGAGTAGTCTATTAAGAAGATTATCGACTGTTACTTGTAAAAACTTGCATATTCGATATTCAGTAGATAGCGCCGCCGTCCGCCCGCAAGGCTTGTTCAGACGTGCAAAGTGATGAAATACGACTTGTGCTGTGCTTGCAATCTTGCATGAACTTGTTTGATTCCTCACCAATATAAAATAATACGAATGCTGCCAAGGACAAACGCTACTCATTTGTTTCCGGAATTTTGAAAAGAAAAGTGTGAGTGAATCGATGTCAGTGTTTGCCAGTGCGGGAAAAGGTAAGTACATACCTATTTGTAAATTTTGAATGCATACTTCTATTTCATATTGTAATAATATTATATTTGTTACATACTGAAAGGGGCCATTATTTGATACTTCCTTAAAAGAAGAGAAAGCCGAGAAAAGTTGAACTTTTTGTACTTATTATTATAAAATTATGTATTTGCCCGACTGTGGCGATTCACTAAAAGAGACATGCATGTTTGAACATATTTCAGTGCCCTAACAAATGCTATGTAGGTGACTAAATATATTTTCATAAATGTATATTTTCATGTGGTACCTACAACTCGTAACGTAGGTACATCGAAGTTAAAAATAAATTATTAAAATCGTGGAGTTTTAATGTCAAAATATTCCTTAAAAGTAGGTACATATGTATTTGCTTCTGAACTAACAGAAATGTATCAAAATATAATTAATCGAAAAATATTAAGTATTACATTAAAATAGTTTCAGCCGTTTTGTAAAAACCTCTTTATCAGTTTTGCCGCTGGTATTTTTGTTTTTTTCATTGCAATAATTAGTTAATCCTATCCTATTCTGTTAAAAAAGCCATATAATGGTAAAAACGCCTTATGATTAGGTACTTAAACAATTTTTTTTTTCGGTACAGATAGGTAAATGATATTAAACATGGCTGAATCTAAGAAAAAATGCCGACAGTACAGTGTTGATTATTTGAAATTTGGTTTTCTTCCATCAAAGGCAGACAAACGATTGCCCATATGCCTTTTATGCAACAAAGTTTTGAGTAATGACTCTATGAAACCATCGAAGCTCGAAGATCATCTAAGAAGATGTCATCCTGATAAAATAGGCAAGGATTTAAAATATTTTCAAACATTGAAGGAAACATGTGAAAAGAACCCCACCGTGCACAGTATGTTCGCTTCAACGTCTCAAAGTAACGATGATGGCTTGCGAGCATCTTACAATATCTCATTGCTTATAGCGAAATCTGGAAAACCGCACACGATCGGAGAACAGTTAATTTTACCAGCTGTTGAAGAGGTTTTAAAAACTTTTCTGCACAAACCTCCATTTGACGTACTCAAAAGAATTCCTTTAAGTAACAACACTGTACAACGACGCATTGATGAAATGAGTTCTGATATTGAAAGCTTCTTGTGTAATTATCTGCAAACAACTCATTTTTCTATTCAACTGGACGAGTCAACTTTACCTGGTAATGAAGCATTGATATTGGCATATGTTCGATTTGTTATGGATGAAGAAATCCACGAAGAGCTGCTATTCGCGAAAACTTTGGCGACGGACACTAAGGGCGAATCAATATTTAATGTTTTGAGTGATTTTTTTAAGCAAAAATCGATTCCATTTCAAAACATCATTTATAAGCCATCTTAAAAGAATTATACCGGAAGTAACTGCAATTCACTGTGTCATCCATCGACAGCACCTGGTAGCGAAAAATTTGAGTGACAGATTGCATCAATCGCTTCAATTTGTTATTAAAGCTGTTAACAAAATAAGAAGCAACGCGTTGAACACCCGATTATTTGCAAAATTGTGCGACGAAAATGATGAAGACTTCCAACGATTGCTCTTACATACTGAAGTACGCTGGTTGTCGAAAGGTGTATGTTTAACGAGATTTTACTCACTTTTTGAATCAGTTTTAGAGTTTCTGGAAAGTAAAGATCCAGATTTAAGAGAAATCCTGATCAAATTGAAAGCAGACATCGCATATTTGACAGATCTGTTCAAAAAATTCAATGACATTAATTTGCAGTTACAAGGGGACAGCTTAAATTTAATTAAAACGAAGGAGTGTAATTTCGGCTTTTCTTGGAAAATTGAAATTTATGAAGCAAAATGTTAGTCGGCGCGAATTCTCCCAGTTTCCAAACTTATCACAGGCAGAATGTCTTGATGAGGATATCCAGACATACCTTCAGCATTTAAATGCCCTGCATGATGACTTCAAAGATAGATTTGAAGATATTCTCAATATGGAAATACCCCATGGATCATAAATCCATTTGATGAAACGGAAGTGTCGAATGTGGTATTACAAGAGGAGCTACTCGAGCTTAGCACCAATGAGGAGCTGAAGGTGAAGTTTAAAAAAGGCTATCAATTATTTTGGCTGCAGGCAGAAATACCCGAAAAATATCCTCGACTGTGGGAAATTGCGAGAAAACTTTTGATAGCGTTTCCCTCGTCATACCTTGTCGAAAAAAGTTTTAGTGTCGTTACAAACTTATTAACAAAAAAAAAAAAGAAGCAGAATGAACATCACAGAACGCGGAGATTTGCGGTAATTCCTTACAAAACTGAAGCCAAATATTGATAATTTGCTGTCAATCCATCAAGTACATCCCTCCCATTAAAATTATGACCTTTATTTTAATTGTTGATTTGCATTGCTGAAGTTACGATACGTTATTCATGTTTAATTTTAGTTCTTTGAAGTCTGTAATCGTATTATTTTAATAAATGGAACGTAAGAAAGTATACCATTTTTCTTTTGGAACTCAACCGCGACGCACATTTCCATCGTTAGATCTAATCTTCACATTTTTTGACGAGTTTTGGGAATATGGTAAAAATGTAGCAGCAGGGGGTCCACCGAAACCAGGTTAATTTTGAAACTGGTCTATAAGAAAAATAAGTTTGGGAACCTCTGCTCTAAACTATGCCTACAATTTGTAATCTGACAGCACATTTGTTCGTTTTTTAAAAAAATTGTTTTAATGAACACGTTTCAAGTGATTTTTTACTGAGGATAGTCTTGCATGTTGCAGAGAATAGCCTAGTAGATGTCGTGGTGAACTTTATTTATTTGTTTAAATTTAAAAATTGTTTGCCGCTCAGCGAGTTCTTGGCGACAACCATACAGTTTCATATGTTTAATTTTTTTTTTGCCGCTCAGCTTTTTTTCGCTTTGACGCTCTGTTGCTCAGTGCGTAACCTTAGCCTCAGAAGGCAATTTAGTAGTAAAGCCCTCACTCGAACTACTAAGGAGATCCTATACAAGACCCTTATCATCCCAGTCCTGTTCTACGGCGCTGAAGCATGGACCTTACCAGAAGCGGGTGAAAAAGTACTTGGCCGTTTTGGGCTCCTCAAAATTGTTGGATTTAGGTAGATACGGAAAATATAAAAGCATTATATATGCCGACAAAGTCACTGCCTGGAGATTTTGGCCTGGTAGAATCATAGGCCTATAGTTTTACCAAACGAAACTCAATACCAATGCCAATGCTACAAAACCGGTTATATGCCAGTTGAACTCATCTCATTCTCTTCCAATAACAAACAACACGCGAAGTTCCCAAGTGTTCTCATAACTAAGTACTAACCGCGACCGGTGCTGCTTGGTTTCGGTGATCAGACGAGAACCGATATTTTGTTTGCTCTCTTTTTTGTTGTACTTTTTCATTTCATTAAATTAAGTTCATAACGTCCCAAGAGAAGTTTTACTTCAAAACACAATCATACAAATCGGAATTTGTAGCTTCTGCAAGATCTCCAGTGGGAAGATATTCTCTCTTCACTGTGAGCACCTCACAAAATCCAACCAAAGCTACATGCTCCACAATTCGTAAAGACTCCCAAATATCGATAAAACAGTCAAACATTCAAAAGTCAATTTTGGTCAAAAGTACTGTTACACAACTGAATACCTACATCATATTATCTCAACACGTCATCCTACCCGAATCAGACCAGATATCAATTTTCTCTCTCGTCCAATCTGCCCTTTTCAAAGAATCGCAATATGCATTTATACCCAGAAACGTTAGAGGCGTTCCCGGTATCTAGCATAACGTTTTATAAATGTCGTCATATGAAAAACACCGTTCTTCCTAAACACTACAATTCCAAAAATACATCTTAATCATCACTAATCAAAATTACCTGTTTGGATTACAGACCCCAGACTTTAGATACACACCTTCGCCAAAACACAATTATGACACCAAAAGAAAGCCAGTACCATCGATCAGCTGTCATTTCAACATTCAGTGGGAAATAACCATTTTAACCACCTACATGCTACATCTAGCAACTTTCGTTTGATTCCTTACAACAATGGATACTGCTTTCCTGGACTCACTGCTGACTTTCATAATTTGATATTGCTCGCGAACAATCTCACCAATCCGGTGCACCAACGTCCTTTTTCCATGCCAAAACGAAGCCATCCTGTTTTTTTTTACACAAACGTAAGTATTTCATGAGTAACAAGTTCATCCGTTCAATACGATCAAACAGCCCCAAAACAGCCGTCCAAAAATAAGTTTCACAGCAAACGAACAAATAAACCAACAACACGCTATCACCGACATCAAGCAACGTCGGCTGTGGTTAGTACTTGGATGGAGGAAGGGGACCGGATCAGAGAAACACCATCATCGTGATGTTTTTAAGTTTCATAAAACCCAATTCACACCGTGCCGAAAGAAGTTGCACTTAAAAAATCAAAAATCAAACTGAAGTTGCACTTCAAAAATCAAACTTATTCTGATGAGCCAAAAACAGGCTTTTTATCATGAACACAGATATTGTTGAAACAATACTTTATAAAAAAAAAAATAAGTTTTTCTTAAAATTAATTTCAATAAAAAAACATTGTACAAATTTGTAACATCCCTGTTTTTGTATGGGATAAGTGCAGCACATGGAAAAGTCATAACTTGACCCACAATGGCCAGATGTACCTAAATGAAGCAAACAGACATAAAAGGTTTTAATCCCTATTTTGAAATCAAATCTATCCCAAACCTGCAATTATAGACTTCAATAAAAATGACAAACTGTAAGGTTCACTATTTGTATGTGTATCACAACTCAGTTATTCTCTTTTTCACTGCAAATTCTCATCACAAATTCATGCAGATTTTAAAATGAATTTACCTCCAAATCTATTCCATATGGTAAAATAGTGTCTGATGCATGATCTTGAACAGGTTCAAGCATAATAAAAGATCAATTCAGCATGATGAAATTGTATGTGTTGATTTCGCAACAACAGAAAATAACATTTTAACATAAAAATATGCAACTTGAGGACATCAATCAGTACTCATCTTTGCTTTATCAAGCAAATCAAACAACCAACCAACCAGCTCTAACATGAAAGTAAGGTTCCTGAAGCTAAATCAAAATCCTGATCTTGATTACTTTTTCTCAATTTATTTAGTTGTTCATTGTGTTTGTTTTTTTCGCTGCTGCCGTATCAGCATCGGTGATTTAATCGCCAGTTTTTGATTCTTATGGATCCGCGTATGGACTCGGATACCGACGGATTGAACAATGGTCTTTGGTATTTGTAGTCATGACTATAAGCCGACTCCGTTATGCCAGTAGGGCTGTGGAACCCATTTCTACTATCGGAGCAAGGCCGGCCCAATCATTGGTTCTGGAACTGGACTCTATGGTAGTGGATATCTCGCCGAGAAGGCCTAAATGGATTAGAGTAAATGCTTTTTGGGAACAACTTAGTGAAAATAGAAATTAAATAAATGTAATAAATTATATAAAAGTTGATTTTATTGTGCAAAAAGTGAACACTTATTATGAACCAATTGCTAACTCTTTAAGTATTCCTTTGGGTTGCAGTACTAACGGGTGATCCAAGTAGAGATACTTTTTTCAATAGCCTTTTTTGAAAGATCACGTGTGAGTCGTGTCATGCTGTCATGTTATTTTTGTTTAGTATTGTTTGGCATTTCATAATGGAAAGACTTACGCGTGAACAACGTTTACAAATTGTTCAACTATATTATGAAAATTCACGTTCTGTGAGGAATGTGTTTCGTGCACTTCGCTCAACTTATGGTCAACATAATCGGCCTACTGAGCGTACTATTCGCAACACCATCACCCATTTTGAGACCCAGCATTCATTATTGGATAATATTCGATCGAATAGACCACGTCCAGCACGCTGTGAAGAAAATATAGCGGCCGTAGCTGAGAGTATACACGAAGACCGTAGAGAGTCGATTCGGCGCCGTTCGCAGCAACTCGGACTGACGTATGGACCGACTTGGCGCAATTTAGGTAAAGATCTTAAATTGAAAGCGTACAAAATACAGCTTGTGCAACAACTGAAGCCGCTCGACCTTCCCAAGCGACATCGCTTCGCTCTATGGGCTCTTGAAAAGTTCCAAGAAGATCCGACGTTTTTTGTTTAGCGATGATGCCCACATCTGGCTCAATGGGTATGTAAACAAACAAAATTGCCGCATTTGGGACGAAGAGCAACCTGAAGAGATTGAAGAACTGCCACTTCATCCAGAAAAAACAACGGTTTGGTGTGGTTTGTGGGCCGGTAGAATCATCGGTCCATATTTCTTTAGAAATTATGCCGGTGCGAACCTAACCGTCAATGGCGACCGTTATCGTGCCATGATAACTGACTATTTGATGCCTGAAATTGAAGCTCGTGATCTCGGCGACATTTGGTTTCAGCAAGACGGCGTCACTTCCCACACATCGCATCAATCAATGGACTTATTGAGAGAACATTTCGGTGAGCACATAATTTCACGTTTTGGGCCGCTCGATTGGCCACCAAGATCGTGTGATATCACACCGTTAGACTTTTTCCTGTGGGGATATGTAAAGTCAAAAGCTTATGCCGACAAACCCGCTTCGATGCAGGCCTTGAAGGAAAACATCACGCGTGTCATTCGCCAGTTACCAGTCGAAATGCTCAAACGAGTGATCGAAAATTGCAAAGGCCAACATTTGATAGACATAATCTTCAAAAAATAAATGCCAAAGAATGGAATTTAATTAGTACTTTAAGAAAAAAAAATGAAAACATAAATCTAAGGGCTATAAATAGAGTTCTTAAAATAATCAAATGTTCTATTTGGGTTTTTTTTCTTGTTAGATTGAATAATTTAAAATTACAACTAAAAGCATAATCCTCTTACATTTACATAATTACAATATAAAAAATCATGATGAAACATCAAAAACAATTTACATAAATTTGTAGGGAATTCTAAAATGAAAGGGGCTTGGAGCCAACATTATTTTTTATAAATGTAAACATTGCATTTGTCAATGATATGACGTACGAATCGATTTGATGATGTGTTCTCTTGTATCTATATTTACATTCAATAAATTATTATCATACAGCGTTGCCGTGATATTCATTCAATAAATTACTATCATACAGCGTTGCCGTGATAGTTGCAAAAAACGTATGTTTGGGTGAAAAAAATCGAATTCGAGAATTTATTCGAACATTACACAACAACTGGATCTTACAATTATATCGGTCTGGTCGGATTTAACTATAATTTGATATAAGACTACTGGTTGGAGTGGTTTAAAAAATGACACTTAAGCTTTAGGTTGTAAGAAAACGGATTTTTCAAAAGCAGTTGGAATGGTTTTTATTATAATTAAGTAATACCCTTGGTAACATGGAGAGCGCCAAGTTTTTGTAACTTTGGCTACATATAATTTGTGGTTAACTGAACAGTGCAAACTTATAAGTGCCAGGGTTGGCCACAGAAACAAAAATTTTAGCATTATAAAACGCTTGGTAAAAATCTCTGGCGCTGAATTTCCAGTCTTCTGTCCTGAGTTCAAAACATGTTCATGAACAAAAAATCGAATTCAAGATTTCATTCGAACATTACATCAAAAACTGGATCTGAAAAATCGATCGGTCTGTTTGACGCCTGGTCGGATTTAACTGTAATTTGATATTAGACTACTGGGTAGAGGGGTTTAAAAAATGGCATTCAAGCTCAAGGTTATGAAAAACTAATTTGTCTAAAGCAGTTGGAATGGTTTTTATCATAATTACATGTAGGGAATTATAGCCTTAACATGGAGAACGCCAACGAACATGGAAAACTTATAAATGGCAGGACTGATAACAGAAAAAAAAATTTAAACATTATAAAACGCCTAGTAAGAACCTCTTGCGCTGAATATCCGGTATCCTGTCCTGAGTTCAAAATATGGCCCTCTATATAAGGGTTTTCGTTTTGGGTTAACTAGTCAATCATGGAAGAACCTTGCTACGAAGCAAGGTCATGTGACCAATATCAAGTGTGAAATTGCCAATTCCTACCGATATATGTGAAAGAGTGTTGCAAAATTTGCACCAAGATATCAATAGCTGCAAACGTGATCGTGGGATTCAACTATCCTATGTATATTTTATGTGTTTCATCCCTCCAGTCTTCAAGCGAGACTATTGAGTTCGCTATGTCTGAGCAAAGATTATAAATCCATATATATGAAGCATTGAGAACAAAAAAAAAAGAAACTTGAAGGCGGTGTGCACGTGCACACATGAGAAACGAGATCCAAATTATATGGTGGGCTGTGCCAGTACGACCCGCCATGGAAAATTTTGTTCTTGTATGCAGTGCGTCATCTGTATGGCTTTATAATCTTTGGTTTGAGTCACCTATCACTTTTGCATCCTCTCCCAGATCTCGACCTCGAAACATACTCTAAACCAAAGAGTATAGAACTACATAGAGTACGCATCTCATGCAACGAATATTTTTTTTGTGGGGTACTGATATTGATACCCCAGTGTTCTCATTACTACCCCAGCAACAAACAACAGCCTTGCCGATGCATACGATCTACGAAATTTCCCCTTCGCACTACCGCCGTTGAACTTTAAACTAGAACTCAACGCAAAAATCAATTCACGTGCAGTAAAAACACAAACCAATATGTTCAGTAAAATAAATAGGAGACTAAAACGTAGCAAACTTTTTAATTTCGCTCGAATACCGCGGGAAAGTGTCACTCTTTTAAGTCGATTATTATTTCACAAAAGCGAATTATATTTACAAATGGTTAAAAGAAGTAGTCAGCTGTATGCCGTCCCTTTTATAATTCAACCGTTGTACTCATCGTAATAAAAAGCGGTCCAACGAAAACGCTCGATTTTATTTCTAAATAAAACAAAAAATTTTAGAAAATCATGTTAATATTTTTTTATTATGATAGAAGGATATAATATGACAAATATGTGTGAAACAAAATGTCGGCTTAATGCTTGTATCTCTCCGATGGTCAATATTTTCAATGATCTGAGACATAATTGCGGTTAAATTTCGGTAATGTGCCGAATCATATCATCCTTAAGCTCTTGAATTGTTCTTGGCTTATTGACGTACACTTTTTCTTTTAAATATAACCAAAGAAAGAAGTCCAACAGTGTCAAATCACAAGATCGTGGCGGCCAATTAACAATTAACATTGTTTCGTCTGGGTTCGATTCCCAGCCGAAGAAACACCTACCTGATTTTTCACTGGCCCTCCTCTTGTGATGATATGTCAAATCATCCGAGTTGTATCAGTTGTCAGGAAAACCTTATCTCAAATTCGCCGGCATAAAACAGGATGTCCAACCATCGTGCAAGGAGTACACACGCACACATGGATGGTTGTGATAAAGCTCGGCCCTGTGTACTAACGAGCCTGTTGAGACAAAAAATTTTTAGTTGTTATAGCGAACACAATACACGTAAATGCTTGGACATTTACGCCATCCCATACCCACCAAACAGTTAGTCTTTGTGAATGCATCGGCTTTTCACATTTCCTACATACCCGGTTTGCTGAAATTTGCGCATAATTGCAAAAAAATCACCAAGTGCACGAAATGCAAGCCCATGAAAGCCCATTTTCGTAGAAGGCTTCAACAATCTTAACTCGCTGCTCAATTCTGTACCTCTCCATGGTTGAATTCGTCAAACATTGAACCAAAAAAATGTCAAATTTAGTTGGACAAAAAACTTGACGTTAAGGTATAACTCACAATTGACATCGTGCATTATTTTCGGACCACCCTTAAGCCTTTCTCTGGAAGTAAAGGGTTTTTCAATAAGAGCGCTACAAAAGTTTTTTTTAAATAAAACAAAAACGGTTTTGGATATCAATTAAATTCTTTATTCCCGTGAAAGTACGTTCGATGCCATTATGTATGAAACTCGATTTCTTTTGCATGGCTACCACGGGCACGCTTGCAGAAGTCCAGACGCTGAATCCAATTTTCGACGGTTTTCAAGCATAAATCGGCCGATACTGCTGCAATTTCACGTTCAATATTCGTACGAAGTTCATCAATCGTCGCTGGCTTGTTGGCATAGACCAAAGACTTGACGTAGCCCCACAGGAAATAGTCTAACGGTGTCAAATCGCACGACCGAGGCGCCCAAGCGACTGGGCCATTTCGTGTGATAACCCGTTCTCCAAATTTGGTTTCCAATAAATTGATTGTGGCATTCGCTGTGTGGCTTGTTGCGCCGTCCTGTTGGACCCACATGTCCTCCAAGTCCATATCATCCAATTGGGGCCAAAAATATTCGGTTATCATTGAACGGTAGCGATTCCCATTCACAGTAACGGGCCGGTCTTGATCATCACGGAAGAAGTACGGCCCAATGACGCCGCCGGCCCATAAACCACACCAAACCGTAATTTTTTCAGGATACAATGATGATTCATGGAGTACGTGTGGATTGCTGTCTGACCAATGCCGCATATTTTGTTTATTGACGAAGCCATTCAGCCAGAAATGAGTCTCATCGCTGAAGATGATTTTTCGATGAAAATCCGAATCATTTTCAAGTTGTTGATCAGCCCAATTCACGAACATACGACGCTTCTGGTGGTCAAGCGGCTTCAGTTCTTGCGTCAATTTAATCTTGTAAGGATGTAGGCCAAGATCTTTTCGCAAAATTCGCCACAACGACGTCACAGAGATGCCCAAAGCTTGAGAACGACGTGTGAGAGACACATTTGGGTTTTCTTCAATTGAAGCCTCAGCGGCAGCAATATTCTCGACACTACCGGCATTTCTTTGCCTCACTGGCACGGGAACATTTTGTACTGTGACTGTGGATTCAAATTTTTCCACTAGACGCTCAATTGTTGATCTGCTAGGACGATTATGACGACCATAAATTGGACTTTGAAGCCACTGACTCCGAACTTCGATTGTAAATTTTAATAATTTCGACTCGTTGTTGGATCGTATATCTTTCCATCATGAAAGGGTAAACCTTATTGAAGAGAAATGTCAAAAGAGCGGCAAGAAATATGGCGTCGCTTGCTGTCCCTGTCGCTCAACTTTTGTAGCGTCCCTGTTGAAAAACCCGATATCTATTGTAAATCCTCACAAGCCTACGAATTAATTATGCCATCAAGAATAATTCATATGACTGGTTTACTGACGTTAGCTTTGTAAAAAAAATATTAAACGACATACTAGTTTTCTTAAAGAAAATAACTGATTGTATCTTTTTCATGAACAATGCTTTGATTTGACACGCAAAAAAATTGGTCCCCAGATTTCAGACAAAACTGGTTTAAATTTAAATGTCTCTTAATATTTCGAACGAAAATAAATAGACCAGCATAACAATGAAACAGAATAAAATTTATTGATGTGACGCAAATCGATATGAGATTCTACCTTGCGAAAAAATCCTTTTGTTTATTTTATGTATTTTTAGACAACGTTTTACGACAACATTAACCCACAAAATTTCCAAAAAGCCATGAACTTGAGAAATTGATTCACGAAATTTCTTTCATTCTAAAAACAACAGATGCGATATCGGTGTGGGCTTAAAACAGAAGAAATTATTAACATACATAATATTTATAAAACTTCACTTTGTAATGTCCAGATCTTGGTATCACATTAGTTAGTACAAAAAGTTGAAAGGTCTAACCAAAGCTATCAGTAATTATCCGCTACTACCAAAATCACACCTCATTATGAAATTAAGTCCTTGTTGTTTGATTGGTCCTTGTGCCAATTCTAACTTTTAACCAATTCTATATTTTTCAAAGTTTTCATCGTTCTTGCACCTTTTATTGCTGCCGCTTCAGCCGGTATAATCAGTAAACCTGTTATCGGATACAACACCTTGGGATTCCAAAATGTCCCTGTCGTTAGCCGTGTCAATACATTAACCCCAGTTGTTAGACATCAATTCGTCTCGTCTCCATATGTTTCAACCCGTGTTGTGTCGCCAGTTATTGGAACCCGAGTCGTCGCACCAATTGTTGCTCATCAAGTTGTATCATCGCCAGTTGTGTACAACAGATCTCCAGTTGTTGTCAGCCATCAACGACTCATCACTCCATTTTGAATTGTTAAACCGAAGGAAACTTTTAAAGACTAATTATTTGACATAAATTTTTTTTAAATATATAAAATAAAAAATAACGTTATTAAAACAAACTAAAATATGTGTCAATACAATATCAAATATTTCTAGTAAATGTAAGAAAACTTTTACTTCTAAGAACACCGGATGTAAGAAATGTAAGAACACCGAAAGCAAAACGCGCGATCAAAGTTTCAGAGCATTGACATTCCAGGTTTGATGTTCCCAAGTTTCGCTTTTTTTTTTGTGGGGGTTCGCTGGAAGGAAAAATCATCGAAAGACATTGCAGAGGTTTTATCGCGAGGGAACCTTCTGCAAAAGTGAGGGACTTTAACCCGATCTAAAAAACCTCCCGAAGACTGACCTTTGTATGTCTTCAAGGAATCGCACCTATTCGATAGACTAATCAGCAATTTATTTTTCACATGTGTTATATTTTATAAAAATGTAAATTTTAAAAGAAATTCCGACGTTGGTCGGATTTCTATGAGTTTTGTTTGAAATTGTACTTAAGTTTCAGTATTTCCTTTTTTATATATATATATATCTTTAGCTACATAGGTCAAGGGGTTTAACCCGACTTAATCTCCTGACTATATTGTCGGTTCTTAAAAGCCGTGCTATTTCTAAATTAACATGGCTGAGAAGCCTATCTCTGTGTCTTAGAGCTACTTTTTTAGCTTTTAGTTTTTTTAGTTTCGTCAAAGTGCAAAACGTCAAAAAAGGTCCGAGCAAAATTCTTGCAAGATCAATTAGCGTCACTATTAGAAGAAATCTGTTGAGGACACTTGGTAATGTCCGAAATAGATATAATTCTACCCAAAACAGAGTTGTCTGTACACAAGTTGTTGTTGTAATTTCGATCATTCAATTGATAATCGGCAAAAAAAATTCCCAACAGAAATTGCCAGGGACTGTCCCCTTTAGAGTTAGAATAGGTGTTATACCTAACTCAGTCATAGTAAATGCTGATAATATAGCTGAATCACTTCTGCAGACTGTTTAATGGCGTTGGCGAACAACCTCCCGCTCGCAGAATGAGCGAACCATTTAATTTTTTTTTTATGAAACAAAACTGCCAGCCACCTGATCGAAATTCAATGGTCCATCAAGATCGGCAACGACCTCATCGAACTTTTGTCATGGGGCTCATTTAACATCATTCTTGTAAATATTGTTTAAAACTCCCGAGCCAGCACCTGGCGATCGATTGGTCGGCCCAAATTTTGATGACTCCGTACAATATGTTATTGCCGGAACATATTACATCTCGAATGTAAGCCTCGAGTTCATCCAAAGTGGCTGACTTATTAGTGTAGACCAAAGGCTTGATATAGCCTTAGAGAAAATAATCGAGTAGTCAAATCGCATGGTCACCAATTGATGAACGCTCCCTGTGAGATGACACAGTCGCCAAATTTCTCCTTCACAACTTCGAGCATTGCGTCACTTTTATTTCATGTACAAGGTGGGCCAAAAGAGATCACCCTATTGGAAGATGCTCTTATTTTTGCAAATGGCCGGCAATTTCAAATCTGTTTTGACAATTGTTGACTAGACAGATACAGAATTTAAGTGAGCTAGCAATAGAGCGATACACTCTCCAAGAACGCGGAATAATCGTGTCTATTTTTTTGCGAAACAATTCGTCTGTAGGTTGGCGCAGCGCGAATTCCATCGCCGATTCCCCGGCCGATACTGCGCCGTTCCGCGACCAACCTTGAAGAGTATGGGACCACACGAGACGTTGCCAAATGTGGCCTGCCCCGGAGAGCCCGTTGTGCCGAGAATATCGCCGCTGTTGCCGAGGATGTCGAGCAGTCGCTGGAAACATCGACCAGACGCCGTGCCTCGCCATCAGCCGGTCCTAGGGCGAATATTGGTCAAAGACTTGCGCATGTTCAGCTGCTGCTTGTCGACCGCCAAACGCGTGTAACTTACGCCCAAGCCATCCTCAATCTCGACGAAGATTTTTCGACCAAAATCATAATGAGCGATGAGGCTCATTTCCACCTCAGCGGGTACGTGAACAAGCAAAACTATAGCTTCTAGGGCAACGAAAGTCCACGAGTATTGCACAAGGAGCCATTACACCTGCTGAAAGTTAATGCATGGTGCGCTGTTCAGCTGGAGGAGTCATCGGGCTTTTTTTCAAAAACGCTGCTGATCAAACGACAACAGTGGACGGTGTTAGCTATAGGGACATGTTAACCGAGTTTTTTCTGCCCCAATTGGACGAATTAGGACTGGAGGACATGTGGTTCCAACAGGACGGAGCAATGGCACACAATGCGTGAACAACAACCGCTATTCTGAAGGCGTCGCCTCATCTCTCCTTTTGGAGATTTGCACTGACCCGCAAGATCACCCGATTTAACCGTTCCAGACTTGTTTTTGTATGGTTTGTTGAGATCCCGTGTTTACGTAAACAAGCCCGAGATCCTGGAAGCCCTCAAGGACAACATTCGACACGAGTGCGAGAATCTGTCGCCCGAAGTTCTCGCCGAAGTGACGCAAAATGTCATAAAACCAGCTCGCAAGGCAATCAATTGTGACGGCGCCCATTTGGCCGATATCATCTTTTCGACTTGCCCAATAAAATTCTAAAGGTTCAAAAAAACAGCATCGAAGTTTTTCATTTAAAAAAAAAATGAGAGCCAAACAAAATCAGTTGACTTCTTTTGGCCCACCTTGTAGATATTGTTGTTAACACTCAGTTATATCGATATTTTCGAGCTCTGAACACAGAAAGTTGTAAGGGTTCACAATTTCGAACGATATTGGGTCCGATGATACCGCTGATGATACAATCGGAAAAAATGGGTTTAGCAGTAAATGAAGGCAAGACAAAGTATATGCTTTCAACACGAAAGGACACACAACATTGACGAATCGCAAAGAACGTCACCATTGACAGATTTTAAATTGAGGTAGTACGAGACTTTGTCTATCTCGGCTCCGCTATTAACTCTGACAACAACATCTCGTCAGAAATTAAACGAAGAATTACTCTTGCCAACCGCTGATTTTTCGGGATAAGAAGGCAATCCAGTAGTAAAGCCCTAACTCGAACTACTAAGAAGATCCTATATAAGACCCTGATCATCCCAGTCCTGATATACGCTACTGAAGCATGGACGTCTCAAAAGCGGATGAAGAAATCCTTGGTCGATTTGAGAGAAAAATTCTTCGGTAAAAATGTTCGGTCCCGTTTGCGAGGACGGGCTATGGAGACGAAGATTCAAACAAGAACTATACAAGCTGTACGGCGACATGCCCCGAGTCAAAAAAAATCCATATTCGACGTTTAAAATGGCTTGGACATGTACAACGAATGGACACCAATACTCCGGCTCGCAGAGTCTTCGATTTCCAGCCAAACATCGGATGCAGTAGAGGAAGACCTCGCCTTAAGTGGCGCGCACAAGTAGAAACCAACCTCCACCAACTTGGAGTGCGCAACTGTAGGTGAGGCATGTTGGTTGAGGCCCATGTTCATTCCGGACTGTAGCGCCACTTAAGTGAGTAATTCCGGTAGGACCGCCTTACTTTAGACGGTAAAAAATCGAATCATAAAAACAAATTTTAGACAAAAATTTCATTATGTATTTATCCTTGTCATTCATAGTTTATCTGATTATTACCTCTAATGGTGAGATGTCGGTAATCCAGTGCTGATTTGTTGGAAAACATTGTACCCACCTTGCAGAAATGTGGATAGAAAACTTACAGGAGTAGCTATCATATTGGAAGTTGTATCTACAATACTTGGCAAAGAGCTAAATGTATTCCCTGGCATGAATTGATTGTAAGAAGTTCCAAGTAATGATAAACCACGTCTGTCGACATCAATTGGGGTAAGGATAACGTAAGCGTTTGACAGCGTTATTGTTAGTGCTATCACTAGTGGTATAATCTGTAATTGTCAATGTAGGTTCATTTTTGTCATTCAAATATTTTATTAAATCTTCACTTACTTTACAGTGCATTGTGTTGTTGACTTGTTGTTGAACGTATTATGTCTCAATCAGAGGTACCACTTGCTTGGTATCTTTATATTTATCCGAAAATCATCTTTGGAAACATGAAACCCTTGATGTCATGAACATCATGTTAAGGTTTTACAATAATTGGTTTACTGTCACAAATTCGAACAACGGTAAAAAAAATGAGAACCTATTGGGAGAACGTTCTCATTCATTTGCATAAATGAGGTTAATGAAGTACTCATTTGCATAAGGTAGGTGTGGGTACAATTATTGAATTAGCACACCAGAGGCAACTGGTCGCTGGGTGTCATTGCTGGTGGTTACAACATGAAATGGCTCTATGTGGCTGCATTTTAAATTCCCAACTGAATTGTCAACGTCGACATGAGTGCAAAACTACTTCTGTTCTACATTCCAAACTAATGTCTTCTAAAAACCTGTTCTAGATTGTCCAGCTCAGGATCATGTAAATAAGAAGGAGAACACTTTCAGACTCATTAACCAAAGCTACTATGAGCTATGAAGTTGGGTCCGACCAATGATGTCAAAATACGCCGGCGTATGCTAGTAGTTGCACCGATTTATAGCAAATTTTATTGGGCCAGAAGTGAGAGGATTGTGTCTCAATAATTATGTTAAAAAATTCACATGACAGTGCGCCTTCTTGCTAAATCCTGGTTTGGTATCGAATATTTCGTTGAGAGCCCTAAGGGGCCGTTGCAGAACCTGATGGAACAGCGAGAATTCTCCATCACCATCTTAAACAGATGGACGAGTTTGGGCGGTATACCAAATCGGTATCGATTTATACTATTTTTGGTTTTTCCAGGATTTTCCAAAAAGTGTGAAGATTTAATCAATTGTGGGATTTGCTGGTATAAAACAGTTTTTCGTAGTTCACATGGTCTCCTTTTCTGTGAATCAGGTACACGATCCGTGTGCTGTCTTATGCGGCTTTGAAATCGATGAAAAGGTGGTGGGAACCGACCTGAACTATTAGTGCCAATCAGATTTTATGGCAGATGAGATTTTGTAGGCGATGTTAAGGAGATCTATGCCTCTGTAGTTGGCGCAGCTCAGACGGTCTGCTTTTTGTGGATCGGACAAATGATACAGAGATTCCTTTCGCCAGGCACATTTTCATCCAATCAAATTTAGCTTATGAATTACTAAAGTGGCGCTACAGTCCGAAATGAACTTGGGCCTCAACCAACATGCATCTTCAATTAGCCCGGTCTTTAGCTAACTACCTACAGTTGCGTATTCCAAGTTGGTTGAGGTCGGTTTCTCCTTGTGCGCGCCACTGAGGGCGTAGTCTTCCTCTACTGCGTCCGACGTTTCGCTGAGAATCGAAGACTCTGCGAGCCGGAATATTGGTGTACATTCCATTTACATGTATTAGCCATCTTAAACGTCCAATGCGGAGTTTAATGACCAGGGGCATGTCGCTGTACAGCTTGTCTCCATAACCCGTCAACGTAAACGGGACCGAAGATTTTTCTATAAATTTTCCGTAGAGCAGGACTGGGATGATCACGGTCCTATATAGGATCTCCTTATAAGTTCCAGTGAGGGCCTTACAACTGAATTGCCTTCTTAGCCCGAAGAAACAGCGGTTGGCAAAAGTAATTCTTCGTTTTATTTCTGACGAGATGTTGTTGTCAGAGTTAGTAGCGGAGCCGAGATAGACAATGTCCCGTACTACCTCAATTTTAAATCTGTCAATGGTGACGATCTGTCCAATTCGTCGACGTTGTGTGTCCTTTCGTGCTGACACGATATACTCCGTATTGGCCTGATTAACTGCTAAACCCAGTTTTGCCGCTTCTTTCTCTATACTAACAAACGTGGCTATGACATCACGTTGGGTCCTACCAATGATGTCAATATCGATCATCGGCGTATGCTAGTAGTTGTACAGATTTTTTGAAAATTGTGCATCTGGTGTTGGCTCGTGAGTTTTACACAATCTTCTCAAGAATCAGATTGAAGAAGTCACATGGCATCGCATCGCCTTGCCTAAATTCTTTTTTGGTAACGAATGTGTCGGTGAGGTCGTTTCCGACCCTTATAGATCAGCGTGAATTCTCCATCGTCATCCTACACTAACGGACGAGTTTGGGCTGTATACCAAAACTAGACATGGCTCTGTATAGTTTGTCTCTATAAATGCTGTCGTATGCGGCTTTGAAATCGATGAATAGGTGGTGGGTATCGATTTGGACTTCTTGGGGTTTTTCAAGGATCTGCTGGAATGTGAAAATTTGATCGGTTGTGGACCTTCCTGGCCTAAAACCACACTGATAAGGGCCGAACAGGTTGTTGGTAAACGGTTGCAGGCGTTCACATATTACGGCTGATAGAGTTTTGTAGGGGATGTTGAGGAGACTTATGCCTCTGTAGTTGGCGCAGTTAAGAGGGTCTCCTTTTTTGTGGATCGGGCAAACGATGCTGAGGTTTCATTCTTCAGGCATACTTTCTTCCGACCAGATTTGACTTATAAGTTGGTGGATGTTCCTTAACAGTCATCTTCGCTAGCTTTATAAAGCTCGGTGGGGAGGCAGTCATTTCCGTTGGCCCTTTTAAGCTTAAGTTTAGATATTGCTATCCTCACTTCACTCAGGTCGTGTGGTTGGCAGTTTGTTTTCGCCCATATTGAATGGTTCATTTTGCCTGAAAGGGGGAGCTTTACAGCGAATTCAATTAGCCTAAGTTTGTTTTCAGGCTGCGTTTTCCGACAATATTGGTTAAACGTTCTCTTGTCCTATATACTTCGACAGTCACTCATATGTTTTGTCGAGAAGCAGTCAATGGTGTCATTTGTTCTCCGTCTGATCATGAGCGCATATAAGGCTAATGTTTGCGAAATTGGTCTTGATATGGATTGCCACAATCCGTTCGCTGATGTTTTCGAAGTGATAGATGTTTGCCTAAACTCTAGCCTTTTACAAATCCGCAATCAAATAGTTCCTAATTCTGCTGCCTATAACACGGACCGTAGTATATGTCATAGTGTCCTTTTTCCTCCTCCCATCCCGTCCTATTTTCTTGAATGGCAGTAATGTCAGCAGTCTATATCTCAGCTATACCATGCCCAATACAGTATATAATATCTTTATGACTAATATGAACATGCTTGGAATTCATATAGCCATCGGTTTCATGTGCAGCAGACGCACTCCTTGTCTCAGAAATCAAACATAACATTTCAACTCGTTTTCTAAATTTATAAAAAATTAATAATAAAACATTTAATATAATTATATAATTAAAATTATGTAAATGTAATCACTTTTACAAATAATATACGCATCATTTTTTCTTCTTAATAAAATCAATGAAGCTCAATCCAGACCATCCGCCTAGACCACCTGACGAACCCGAAAATCCTGATAGTCCCGTCCAACCACCACCTGTAAGTCCCGTATTGCCTGTAACTAGAAATCCTTGTGCGAAGCCCTGTCCTGAATTCGATCCGAATCCTCCTCCCAACAAACTAACTGGTACAAGTCTAAATTGGGTAAGAGCATTTGTAAAACTTTGAGACTGACCAACCAATGATCCTCCTGATCCTATACCATTGCCAGACAAACTAATTGGTACAAGGTTGAATTGGGTGGGAGTTTGAGGCTGACCAATCAATGAGTTGGAAAAGGTATTAAATCCTCCAAGGCTACCAACATTGACTGGGATGTATCTTATTTGGGTTTGATATTGTGGCAAAGCAACCGCAGGCTGTTCGGAAGGTGGCGTAACAGGTGCTACAACGATACCCCTATGTTGATTATGTTTACGTTGATCTCCTTGAGTGGAGATTTCTGCAGCTCCAGATACCACGGCAACGCAAAATGCAAGACATAGGATGAACTAAAAATTAAATTAAAGAATTTATATGTAAATAACTTTGAACATCCTTGTGATCACTTACTTTCATTTTGGTTTTTTATGTTGAGTGGAATGGTTATCTACAATGAGGAGATGTAGTCTCTATTTATACTAGACGGAACCAATAGTGGCACCCATTTGTTCTTTTCTAATTTGTTAAACTGAATCCGAAATAGCAAAGTCAATAAATTAAAGCATGGCAGTGGTGCTTTTTCGCTCGATATAATTATGTAGACAGATGAAGATAGACCACCAACACCAAACGTCACTTGAATGTTAGCTGGTGACACATCTCACTCGTTGACTAAGACTTATGTTGACATTTTAAAATTTCTTGAGTGTCATTTGTTTCTACTTAGTATATGCTGTTGACACATTAATGCTAATTGACAGAATGCAGCTGGGTATTGCCTTTGAGTAATAATTGTTAAAATAGCAATACAAAAGTTTAAGGCAAATGACACTTCTCAAGTGTTTGAGCGCGACTCTGAAATTCGCTACAGTTGAGTCTCCTATCAGTTTTATCAAACACTTTTGTGTCATGTCCAGCAGGTACAATGATGTTTTTGATGCCAAAATGTATGACTCTGTCGTAAAGTGAATGTTTTTAAGCGACTGCATTTCAAAATAGGACATAAAAACCATAAATACAACGCATTAACGAAACATAGTCATAAACTTTGCTTTTATATTGAGGACCAATCAATGCGGTGAACTATTTCTTTCATCGATTAGAGAACATTTCGCAACTTTTTTCTTTGAATATGTGATCGACACGTAGTACTTCAAATATATATATGGACATATGAGAAGGCTAGAAACCGCTAAGCGGATCAGAACAGGGGTAAACATTTTTTAAATCCGCCCACTGCCACGCCAACTTTTAAGAAAAGCGTTCTTTTTGGCAAAACGGTAAAAAATTTTGAAGTATTGTTAACAAGATATTTAGCAAATCTTAATACCACTATTTGGCTTACACAGGGCTTTTTGCCAAGCTCACTCTTTTAAGGGCGTATTCAAAAAAACAAGCAAAATTCAAAAAATTAAAACAAAATTCAATTTTTGGAGGAGTTTTATACAAAAACCATTTGTGCAGGAGCAAAATGTTGTTTTCTACGAAATATACAAGATTTTGATAAACTGAGCAGGTGGCCATGGCTCAGAGGAATGCGTAGTTGACTGCTAAGCCAAACGCTGCGGGTTCAAGCCCCAGCTTCGGCAGCATTTGTTTTCTACGAAAATTGCCAGCTTATCTGAGGCCACCTGTGCGATAATATGAGACAATATTAATCTATGTCTCCTCCTCTGTGCCACGTAGGTGTATGTTATATGTATTTCCTTCTATGTATCTATCTGTCTCTCTCTGTTGTATTAATGTCTTGATCTCACCCAGCCGATGGCCTCAGTCGCCAGTGCTGTTACGTGTCTGTAGTTCGTTGCATTCATGTGCGAAGTACTGTGATGTCCAATTTGATAAACTGTCTGAATAATATGTTGTGACGATGTCAGTTTCAATATTAAGTTGCCAAAACGCCCACATTTTGGGGATATTAGTTTTAAGGATAAGGGATAGGGTACTAAACGAAACGCATAGCGGATTGTAGCGTAGGGTATACAAATGGTTTTTGTAGGAAAACGCCCCCAAAAATTGGTTGTGGGTTAAAATAATGTATAGACGAAATGTTGATATGACTACAGCCAATGATTTTGCATCAAAAGTTTTTTTTCAATATATTAAAATTTCACCGAAAAACGTTTTTAATAAAAAAAACGCCCCCAAAAAGTGGACGTGGCAAAAACTTTTGTAAAGACGAAGTATAGATTTTAGCTCTAGATATCTTGTTCACAAATGGTAAAAACTCCTTACCGTTTTGCCAGGAAAAATTTGTTTCCTAAAAGTGGGCGTGGCAGTGGGCGGGTTTCAAAAAATGTTTGCACTTGTTCTGCTTCGTCGGATAGAGAGTCTATATTCCAAATTTGAAAACTCTAGATTAAAATTTAAGGCCCAAAAATCGGTGACACACGATCGGATGGACGGTCAGACAGACATGGCTAGATCGACTCAGCAAGTGGTTCGGAGTCGATCCATGTACTTTGAGGAATACTTAGCTAAATTATTTCTCTATGTTACAAGCTTAATGTCAAAACTAATATAATATATATATATATATATATACTGCTTCGAAAAATTACAGCAATTTATGTCTCTGTTGTCTCCAGTTAGAATCCCTACTAGAATCGAGACAGATTTCCTGTTTCTTCTAAGTAATTTATATGTTCTGGCTTTGTCATACTCAGGTCACACCCATTTGGAAGTTTCACATGTATGGAGGGAGATCCAGCTTTTTTTGGCAATATTCTGTGTTTTCTTTCCCACCCTAGATAGATTAGATCCTTTTCTCGCCAGTTTATCAGCAATTTCGTTGCCTGAATGCCTCTATGTCCAGGGACCAAGCAGAGCTTAACATTATGTTGGACGCCAAGAACCTTTAGCGCTTCACAACAATGCTTCACAAGCTTAGATTTTATTTCGACAGCAGAGGTGATATCATTTGGCGGTATCGCCAGCATTTAGGTCGCTTTGGCTGCCTCTGTTACTGCCAATATCTCGGCCTGGAAGACACTGCTGTGCTCAGAGAGACGAAATGTTCTGCTGAGATTTAGTGACTCTGAAAACACTCCAGCTCCAACGCCTACATCCATTTTTGAACCATCAGTGTTGGTATGGTTTCGGTGCCCAGTTCGTTCATTTCCCACTCCTCTCTGCTTGGAAAGATGCAGGAGAATGGTTTTTGAAATCATGGTGAGGCAGCATGTAGTCAAGGGATACAGCTGAGCCCATATACCTGTGTAGAATTTGGGCATGTCCTCCTGAGTTGTTTTCCAGCAGTTGAGCTGGCTGAATCTTAGAGTACTTTTGGCTGCAGATTCTTGCATGTGAAGGTCCAGCGGCAGCAGGTTAAGGATGGTTTCCAGTTCCGCTGTTGGTGTGGTTCTCATTGCGCTAGTAGCGCCCACACATGCTATCCTGTGAACCTTTGTAATCTTTTTCAGATGGGTGACTTTATTTGTGGAATGCCACCAGACAAGCGCCCCATATGTTAATATAGGTCTTACGAAGGCCGTGTACATCCATAGGATGACCCTAGGGTTCGGGCCCTAGTTTTATTTTTTTGAATATTCGGTTATACGTATAGAAAGCGACTGTGGCCTTTTAAATGCGTTCGCACACGTCGAGTTTCCAGTTGAGTTTTCTATCAAGAATGATATTTTGCCGTATCGGATAGTTTGAGGGTAACCCTGTCGATAACCGGTAGGTCGAATATTGGTCTTTCTCTTATTAGTAAAGAGAACGAATTCTGTTTTCTGGGGGTTGATGCCAAGTCCACATCGTTTAGTCCACTCGTTGAAAGTTTTCAATGCGTCCTCGAGTAGCTCACTGATAGTAGGTAGGAATTTCCCTTTAACAATAATATCGTCTGCGTAGGCTGTGACTTTTACCCCATTGCGCTATAGCTTGATGAATGTCTTATTGATGACTATGTTCCACAACAGAGGGGAGATAACACCTTTTTGTGGTGTGCTCTTGATGCTACTACTTTGAGATGTGTGTCTATCAGCTTCGCACTTATATTTTTGTGGGTGAGCATACTTTCAATAACTTGTATTGGAGGTTGGTCCACGTTATTCTCCACCAGGTAGATATTCGTTATTCTCCACAAAGTTTCTTTTGACTGCATTTGTGTTCACATTAATGAAGGCTCCTCCAATGTCTAGAAATGCAGCGAGTATATATTCCTTCTCGTGAAGACATTTTTCTATTGCGCAGAGTGCAGTTTCAACTCCCTTGCCTTTCGTGTAGGCATGTTGTGCCGAGGATATGTATTGGGGGTCAAGTTTGTCACGAATGTGGATATCTATTAGTTTGTAGAGAGTTTTTAGTACGAAGGATATATGATTTATTGGCCTAAAGTCCTTTGCGGTCGTGTGGCTGGGCTTTCCGGCTCTTGGCATAAAGACTAGTTTATGTTTCGATTTTAAGGCATGTGAAAGCCCAGTTTTGTACTCCGGCTTTTAAAGAAATCCTTGGTGAGAACGTCTTTCTGTGATTTTTAGTTTAGATACTTCTGTCAGAATCCTCTAAATCTATTGTTTATTTTTTCAGCCCACATGTTAAGAAAGCAGGATAAGCCAATGATGTACATATGTTTCTTAAGCAAATAAAAAAAAAATGTTTGTTGCAAGTATAGATTTATTTTTAAGTAAGTGATTGATTCTACATATTTACATGTATACATTTAAATTTAATCAATATTTACTACCAATGATTACTTAGGTATTATTTCTTCTTCTTAATAAAATCAATAAGACTCAATCCGTTTTGACCACCTGATAGACCCGAAAATCCTGGTGTTCCCTGTAGTCCTGTCCAGCCACCGCCAAAAAGTCCCGTATTACCTCCAATCAGAAATCCTTGTCCGAAACCAAGTCCTGAATTTGATACTATTCCTCCTCCAGACAAACTAACTGGGACAAGCCTGAATTGTGTTGGAGCATTTGTAAGTGTTTGGGACTGACCAACCAATGAACCTCCAGATCCTAATCCTCCTCCAGACAAAGTAACTGGTATAAAGTTGAATTGGGTTGGAGCATTTGTAAGCGTTTGAGACTGACCAATCAATGATCCTGCCGATCCTATGCCACCACCTGACAAACTAACTGGCACAAGGTTGTATTGGGTGGGAGCATTTGTCAGCGTTTGAGATTGACCAAATATTGGATTGCGGATTGTATTGAATCCACCAAAACTTCCGACATTGACTGGTATGTATCTAACTTGAGTTTGATATTGAGGTAAATTAACCGGAGACTGTTCAGCAGGCGGCGAATCATTATTTCCTTGATTTCTTTGAGTAGAGGTTTTTGGAGTTCCAGCTCCAGCTACAACAGCAACCCAAAATGCAACGCAAAGGAAGAACTGATAATAAAAGTTGAGAATTTAATACCGAATACTGTTGAATATCCTTGTGACCACTTACTTTCATTTTCATTTATTTTGTTGAATTGAATGCTTGCCAATATAGAGTGAGAAGATGTACTCTCTATTTATACTGAAAAAAGCCAATAGTGACACACATTTCTTCTCTTATTTTTTATCGAAATGATTCCCCAAATCGGACTGTCAATAAGATGCAATGGTATGGTGCTTGATAGGTTGACGCATCACTTAACATTTCTTGATAGTTAACTAGTGACACATCTCTGACGAAAAGAAGTATAAGTCGTTGACACAGCGTTATGTTAATAAGCTCGATTTATTCCGACTATAGCATAAATCAGTCAGATGAAGTCTGTCATTTAATTCCGCCTTAATATGTGATTTTAATCATCTATAGCTGGTGTTTGCCAATTACAAAATTATCAACTAGGAGTCAATATCGAAATAATGAAAGTACGGCTAAACCTAATAACCATCGTTTCATTTTTGATATTTGCGACTTTCTCCCGTTTGACTAAGCACTAGATGGGTCAAATGTAATGTCATAATGTGAATGTGCCATCGTTTTGCAAATGGGATCAAATGGCAATGCGCTTTGACATTTATGTTGTAAATATGTATAAGAAAGTCAAATTGACAATAGGAACGATAAGATGGTAAAAGTATTTTTACTAGTTATTTGACCACTTTTTAACGCAGCGAGAGTATCAGCAGACTTCCTCATTTACAGCTTTTAAAATCCTTCGTTAACACAAACCTTTCCAATCATGAAAGCCAACATTACATGTGTTTTGGGAACAATAATTTAAATGCCTTTAAACGAGCACAAGAACGTAATAATTAGTAGGCGATATGTATTTGATGCCTATAAACTTAGACTCTTATCCACCTTGTGGCGACCACTGGGTGCCTAATATCTTGAGTAAAGCCCTGTGTAAAGTACAGGGTGTCCGCGGGGAAGGTATACTACTTTGTTCGCTTATAATTTTTGATGAAATGAAAGAAAATGGATCTTATATTGATAAGTGTTTTATTTAATGTCGCCAGTTATGTATGGAATACAATATCAGGTAAATGTCCGCCTCTGTTAGTCTCCCAAATGCGAGCCCTTTTGGGCACATTTTTCATTACATTCGCACATATTTCACGCGGTATTTTATTAATTTCATCACGAATATTTTGTTTGAGTTGCTCAAGCGCTTCTGGTTTGTTTGCATAAACCTTGCTTTTCAGATATCCCCACAAAAAGAAGTCCGGAGCCATCGAATTAGGCAACCGAGGAGGCCAATCAACATCACCATTTCTTGAAAGAACTTTTTGTGGAAAGAGGTCTCGCAGTAATTCCATTGTAATCTTGGCTGTATGCAATGTAGCACCGTCTTGTTGATACCATATGTTAATCAAGCCCAAAGCATGCAGTTGTGGCATTAAAAAGTTTTCAATCAATAATGGATGCAAAGGTGACTGATGAATTATTTGAGGGTTTTCCATTGCCCAGAACCGACTATTCTGTTTATTCACATAGTCATTCAAATGAAAATGGGCCCCGTCACTATTATGATTTTTTCATTAAAATCGGGGTTAACAAGAAGAAGCTCTTGTGTCAAATCCTTGTGCAAACTGTGGCCAAACTTTTGAATTGATAAAATGTTTTAACAATTAAAACACTTTGGTTTATCGAATACCCATAATAAAATTGCCACGTGTCTACTTCACGACTGCCAAATATGAACTGTCAAGACTAAGGTTTACCAAAATGGAGGCAAAACAAAGTAGTATACGTTCCCGGCGGACACCCTCTATTTGTGGCAGTATGTGAAAGAGGCGCGCGGAAGACGTGACCAAAGGCACATATTCCTTTTCCAAGACGCCAGCAGACGAAATGGTGTCGTTCGAGTCAATATCCTGAAATATTAGAACATTTTAAATGGTACAAAGCAGAAATTACTGCCATCCAAAAACTACAATTGGATTGGCCAGGCAAGAAGCGATGAAACACTGTGTCACCTACTACGGTCCATGTTATAGTGAGCAGAAGCAACGACTATTCGGTTGCGGATTTCTTATTAGCGACAGACTTGGGCTAAAAGAAGGAATTAGCAAACAATTGCTACAATCCGCACCAAAGCTAAAAGCCTAAAATGCGAGCTCCTGCACAAAACTTATGAGCGACCACGACGTCACCTTCATATCCATAAGTCAACCATATTGATCATATAGAGATAGAACATTCCAAGGTGCTAACATCGACAAAGACCGAATTATCTTGTTGCAGGCCCAGCTTATAAAGAGGACATCCACAGCACCGCGATATGACAAACGCGAAATACAATGAACACATTTAATGGCGAAAGACTGCAATCGCAATAGACTTTCAAGGCATTTGTAAAACATGTATCACTTAACCAACATCTGCCGTCGATGATGTCAACAAGGGTGCAGTGTAATAAGCCCATGGAAACAAGCCCCATGGGGCTTAATTCCCAAATAAAAGGTAAAAGCCCCCACAGGGCTTATTTCCTTTTCGAAATGGAAATAAGCTCTGCCACCAAAAAGCATTAACAGCCGCAGGTGTTATTGCCATTTGTTATTGGAATTCCATTCAAGTAAAAGTTTAAATGCGATTGCAACCCACCAGCTTGGGCTCACTGTTGGATTTGGGATGTGTGCGAGTTTGGATGCATGCAAAGGAAATTAACGCTACAAAGAAAAGACATAAATAGCCACGAGACTTGTTTCCATTTCCAAAAAAAAGTTCCATTTTTTGGGAATTACGCCCCAGGGGCTTATTTCAGCCATTACAGCTCTTATTTCACGGTGGGCCTACCCAAAGAACAGAACCATAGAAAAGTGTTGGTTAAGACCCCAACATTAGGCCCGTTACATTGGATCAATTTTGAAAAGCATGTATAAGGCACGAACTTCATCCTTGCTAAGAACCGAAGTCCATCTAACACCCCTTGTATCCCAAAGTCTATCAAAGACAGGCCTTATCAAAGACAGGCCGTGAAGTCGGGAATCAGGCTAAGCATGAAGCCCGACTACTACATGTCTGAGGGGCTCCTGATTGCCGTGGTACCAGACTACAGCCTCTGGTCAGGCTCTGACGATGTTCTTATGGGTCTCTAACAAACGCAGTCCAGAATCTCAATAGTTACTCGGAATCACCACTACCCGAGGTAGGTGTTCAGCAGCAACAGTAACTAACACTCCAACTTCATCTTGTCGGATAGGCAAGCGGCCATCAAATCCCTGGAATCAGTCTCAACAAACTCAAACACAACCCCAGATTACAGCTCATCTTTACAAAAGATGTCGGAGAAGTATAACATTCACCTATGCTGGAAGCCTGGACATAGTGACATTCCAGGAAACTGTAAGGCTGATAAACTCGCCAGCCATGGGACTAACTTACCAGTCGTACCCAACACGGGTGCAATAGGTATTCCTATCGATGCATTCAAAATATACTAACGCAGCAGGCTAACAGCAAATCAAATCTCAGATGGAGTCTTGACATGACGTTTCAAATAACCGAACAAATTTGGTACAACCTGTGAATTTAAGAAGATCCAATGGACTGATTTCGCTCACTAGAACGCACATTAGCGCAACCATTAGTGTCATCACTGGACACTGCCTAATAGGTACCACGCAGAAAGGTGAGGCCTTTATTCGAACGACTTTTGCAGGAGAAGTATGAACGAAAAGGAAGAAGAAACAATAATTCATCTTCTTTGTAACTGCCCAGCCCTATAAAGGGAAGAAAGCTCAGATTGGTTTTCGCACAGGTAACAAAGAGAATCGACGAAGTCCATGTGGTATAACAATGGATTGACGGTATTGACGGGCTCAGTGGTGCGATGGTAAGTGCGATGAACTGCCGCGCAGAAGGTCTGGGTTCGATTCCCAGCCTTAGCAATGATGATTTTTCACTGGCCCTCCTCTGGTGTTGATCTGACAAATCATCCGAGTAGTATCAATTGTCAAAAAAAGCCTAAAGCCTTAAATTCGCCATCGTGCAAGATGGCGATGGTTGTGAGAATGCTGGGCCTGGTTACCAACGAGTCTGTTGCACAAAAAAAAACCCACAATGAACCAAAAACTGGTCTAAGTGTGCTGGGAAATCACTGGCAGCCACTCTTACCTAACCTAACCTTAGAAACTAGACTGAAAAGTTTTCGGTTCCGGAATGGAGGATGCAATAGGAGTGCAGAATTGTTATCAACAGGACTTAAACAACTTAAAATGTGTCACTAGAGAATCTTGAGTAAAGACCGAGTTAATTGGATAGGCCCAGGTTCACAGCAAATTGTAGCGCCTGTAAGTCAGTCATGGAAGTCCTTTCGTTGATTTATAAAGAAACTTTGCACCAAACAGACACCCGTAACAGAACTATCTGCACAGAAGCTGCTGAAGACTAGAATGCATCCTGAGATCCAAATTTAACAATTCGTCATTGCCCACAATAACGATATCTATGTCCGTTCAACAGATGGAAAATCTTGGTCATCATCCATAGAAGATCCAGTTGGTGCAGGAACTGGAGCTGCAAGTTGAAAAAAATTTAACGAAGATCCACTCTTTTACTGCAAAACTGTGTTTAGTAATAAAAGATCATTTCTGATTAATGTGTATAAAAATAAATTGCCGCGACTCCAATCCTCCCGAGGTTATAGAGATTCCAAGAGACCCCAATGAATCCTCTGTGTGGTGCGGAATTAATGCCTATGACATCATCTTTCATTATTACTTTAACAAATTAGAAAGGAGCCTATATCACAGTCGATGGGCCGCCATGGTCAACCATAATAATTTTTAAACACGTCGGCAACTTGGATATTGAAGAATTTTGATTCCAACTTGATAGATTGATGCAGCAGACTTATTGAAAACTGACTTCGGCGACCGTTTAATATTTTGCGCTTTTCAATTGGCCACCTCGATTGTATAATATGACGCCCACGACTATTTTCTGTGGGGATATGTCAAATATTTGGTCATTTTTGACAAGCCTATCCCTTTAGACGATTTGTAAGACAGGATTTTGTCCAGCTGCCAGCTGAGCCGAGGTGGACATGTTCCTAGAGTTATATTCAAAAAAAAATTGTAATCCGTTTATTTTTCGAATAAAGCCAGAATTTGGGCAATTAATACTACTCGGATGATTTGACAGATCATCACGAGAGTAGGGCCAGTGAAAAACCATTTAGGTGTTTCTACACTTGACAATCGAACACAGACCTTCATCGCACGTCATTTGTCATATGATAAACAAAGTAATAATCATAAAGATACAGAAGGTCTAAGAATAATTTATGTTGGTCTATTATATCTCTTAAACGATCATTGAACCCCTGAGTTCACACGTAACCTGTATTTGAATTAGGCACCCATGAATGTCCTTAACATATATCAGTGTCATTCTACACTGAAACCGCAATGGCTCTACTGGGTAACGCTGGGTAACGAATTGCCCATCCAAATGCAACAAACATCCGAAACGAATTGTTTGTTGACCTATAAATTTCATCAAGTGACATGTTAAGACAAAAAAAACTCGTTTACCTCTCGCTAAGACATAAATTTCATTCTCACACATGTCCCACCTAAATTTATAGTAACTGCAGATTTAAATAAATCTTGACTTTAATTTAACAATCAATAAAATACTTAGAATCATGTCAGATCAATTTACCAAGTTCACTTTGGTTTATTTTTTGACACTATAAAATGTAAACAATCAGTCCCTCTTTCAACAGTATCACCTCAGCAATGGAAGTAAGCAATTTCAAATAAAATTAAACTCCTAACACGATTGACAATTTCTTCAAATTTTTAAGATATCCCTTTTCCTGTCACTGCTCATTGTGGCAACAGTGACATATGTCACTCCAATAAAAGTTGATAACGATTATGGTGCTGA
This sequence comes from Rhingia rostrata, assembly GCA_949824845.1. NCBI lineage: Eukaryota > Metazoa > Arthropoda > Insecta > Diptera > Syrphidae > Rhingia > Rhingia rostrata. The sequence continues at coordinate 154,712,103 of OX463755.1, read as the reverse complement.
AAATGCAGTAAATCAGTTTGAAGACTCTACGGATTTTAAAACTGAAAATGAAACACCCAAGCCTCAAGTGGTCCCTAAAAAGCAGCCACCACCAATACCTAAACTTGCGCCACTTATCTACAAAACAACGGCATATCCTGCTCCAAAAGATGAAGCACAACCGCCAGCATACTCAAAAGTACTAAAAGACGTTTATGCAACTACTCAAACACCATCGCCCAGAAAAGATTATACACCATCGCCTCCTTTAGATTATACAGAACCACCGGCTAAAGACGATCCTCCAAAACAAACGCTCAAAGCTGAAGATTACAGAAGGCCAGTTGCCATTAAGCCTCCACCACCATTTCCTGCGAAAAGTACTGAAAAACCTGATCCAATTGATAACATTCCCATACCCAAAAGTAATGAACAGACTTATTCTCAAGACCCAACATGTACCTCAAGTGAACCTCAAGTGTCTCCAACATATTTACCCCCAGCGGCGACAGTTTGTAACCCTTATCAATACGTACCAAGTGGAGTATATGCTTTACAAGCTGTAAGTAATAGCCCCACTTATTCAACTTTGCAAACTGTGGGTAACAGCCCCACTTTTTTAACTTTACAAACTGTAAGTAACAACCCCAGTTATTCAACGTCCTTCAATGTGGAACCGGTAGCCTATAGGACCATAGGCTATGTAACTCCATTGTCATATGCTGCTGTACCTGCTGCACGTAATTTGGGATATGCATTCCCATCTCCGTCTGGATTACAAGTTGTTTACAGTATACCTAGTCTCTCTATCAATAACGGGATTACTCCTGTACAATATAACGGTTTAAATGGGGGAGGTCTCAGTTTCGGCGATTTTTTGAAAAAGAAAAAAAAGTAAACTACAAAAGTTACGTCTTTAATAAAAATATGTGATATGAACATAAAATTGTATATTTTTTGTTTTTTTTCGGGTAGAAATAAATGAACACTATTGTGGATTTGAATACTTTGTACTCGCTAATTATTTGGATAACTAGCTCTACGGTACCAAATGTTTGAAACACACTTATGGCGTTTTCCATTTTTTGATCTAGATCTGTCAAAAGACCTATTTTGACAGTAGGGGTAAAACAAATGATTTTTTTTTTGATTTTAGATTAATTTTGCAGATCTTAATTTTTCGGCAGATTTACTTGCACTAACACTAATTCAAAGGATAGCTGTGAAACACAATTTAAATCAAAAATAAACAACCAGTGTTACTGGAAATTTGGCAGCAACAATCAGAAATCGTGTTCCATTGGTAACTGCTTGGTTACACGTAACTGCTTAAAAAGAATTACTTATGTGGATACACATAGAAAGGAAATTAAGTGGGCATGCAAGAAAATTTGACAGTAGAGGAACGGTCGGAAATTAAAATTCTAGCAACTTCCTTGGAGCCCAACTATTCATTGTATAAAATAACGCTTTAAAGAACTCTAAAAAAAAACATTCTCCTTCGCCAACAAAGAGAAATGAAAATTTCTGTGAAATGGAGAACGTTTTAAGAAAGAAACATGATTTTTAACGCAAAACTCATTATCTGAAGATGAGGAAAATGGGCATTTTTTCCATCCCTTTCCTTCTTTCTAAAAATCATCCGTTCTTTTTCCTGAATTAATTCTTTTTTGCACTCGTGTAACCAAGCACTTACAAAACAAATCAAATTTCAGATCAAAATCCAGATTTACTAATGGCAAACGCCTTTAAACGCTGTAGAGTAAAAAAAACTTGCAATGTGCTGTTTACCGCTTTGCTAGACTATCAAACGTCTTATCTACACAGTACACATTAACCGCGTTCCACTTACAGATCCCTCAAAGATTTTTCGGCTCTTCCTCAGCTGAAATAATTTGATTCAATGATTTTTTTTATCTCAGCGGAATAGAACTTTTTCTGTCAAAAAACAGTTTCCTTATTCCGAAGGTAGTGAAAATGATAAATGCCCTTATTGATATATACAAAAATATCCAGCTTTAATCCCAAATTCGCTAGTATTCCAGTACTACATAGTACTACAAAGAACTGAGCCACCACACAGGTACAAGCATATTAAATCGCCATCTATCGAAAACTTCAAAAACTATTATCATTCAGTCGCTAGTCAAGACCGCATGAGCAATCGCTCAATGATCGTCTGTGATTGGACGATAATTGTTTTATTTGAAGCAAATAATGTGATATCGCCGACAGCAAAAAGGTCTATTGATCTTACGTGATGCAATATGTACCGTCGAAATGCTATCGTCAAACGATAAACACTTTGCGGAATGAGGGCCCTGAACTTAATTAATTCGAAACATTTTTGTCAAAAGAAGCTTCCTTCCTTGCGATAAAGATAGGAACTCTTTATGTGACGGAAGGCCATATCTGGGTAGGGTGTGTTCAATATAAAAATTCAATAAATATTGGAAATGAGTACTTCGGGAAACTATCTTCCTCACAAATTCGTTGTCTCTTTCCTACGATATGTAGGAAAACATTGAGATATTTTACAAGGCGATTTGTTTTCATTGAGATTTCAGTTTTGATTTTACACTGACGTTGTCCTCTATGGACGCTAATGCTGAAGCCCGAAATGTCATCAATTCCCAGTCAGATGTTCGGCGTTGTAATGAAATAAAACGAATTTATCAAAGAACACATGTTAAAACAGTACAGAACTACTTATGGAGGCGTCATTCTAGACAGACAAGAAATATACAATAAAAACATTGTCCTATTCTTAACGGTGTTAGAAGGAACGCTGTCCAAATATTAGTACGTTGCCGTTTCAGTTTTCTGTATTGGATCCAAACATTTCTAGAGCTGATCTAAATCGTATGATCTTTCTTTATCATCTTGATGTATTTATCCCGATGGGCTCAAAAAACATTTTCTAATTGTGAGTTTAAAGACCCTGCACAACGGTTTTCGTATGATCGCTGTCTTATAAATATTCGCTAGTACATATGATTTTATAATTGATACTGAGAAAAAGATTTGTCCCCCCATTGCGAGGGGCCTTTCATATGATTTCGTCATGATTTTTTTTTAGCATGTAGAAGCAACAAATCATTTATTGAACATTCTAAAAGCCTAAAACTTTATATGAATGACATATACTTTCAAGTTTTGTGATGTTCTAAATGCACGCATGGAAATTACTTAGCATTACAATACTAATCACTAATGTTATGTTCAGGAGAAATTCACTGAAAAGTGAGAGATATACGATAATCGCAAAACGCGCTAGTGTAAAAGAGAAAGCATACCTACCTTAAGTTAAATTCACACTCATGGAACTAACGCGTAAGCAATGTTCTTTAAGCAATCAGCTTACTAGTAAGAGCTCTCGTGTACAGATATCAGAGTTGGTATCCAAACAAAGCTTATGACTTCTAGAACATGATTGTCGAAAAGTATACACATTTTCAATAATAGTCTTCGCAGAAAATCACTTTTTATTTTTCACTGATGAAGATTCATTTTTGTGAGGTAATGATTGTCATTCAACCCAAAATGAAACGGAATTTTGCAATAATTCCTATAAGAAGCTATGGGGCGACATTTCAATTCCATCTTGCGTTGTGTTCCAATGACGTTGCTTAATAATAGCTATAACTGGGTCCTAACACATATAAATACCATAAAAGTTAAATTTAATATCTACTTAAATATCTAAACCTCAGGTTACGACGTGGTAAATTAACTGTCAAAATAATATGTATTGAAAATCTGAACTCAAAAAAATTATCTGGAACGGATATAGAACAAAAGGATAAAATTAAATCAAATGAGATTGAATTTTATGACATAATTTAGTGGTGTAGATTAAGGGGCGTTCATGAAACGTCGTCTTAAAAATACGACTTTTGTCACGTTGTAAACTTAAGACGTTTCATAAATACATTTACTTTATTTTTTCATTCACTATTTCCCAAGCCTATACGCACTTAATGTTATTATTTTTTATATTTATGGCGCAACAGGCTCGTTAGTACCCAGGGCCTAGCTTTCTTTTCACAACCATTCATGTGTGCGTGTGTACTTCTTAGCACGATGGCGGGACTTCCTGTTTTATGCCGACTCCGAACGGCTAAGTTGAGATAAGCTTTTCATGACAATTGATACTACTCGGATGATTTGTCAGATCATCACGAGAGGAGGGCCAGTGAAAAATCATTTAGGTGTTGCTACTGCTGGGAATCGAACCGAGACATTCTGCGCTTCAGTTCATCGCACTAACCATCACGCCACTGAGCCCGTACTCAATGTGATGTTTGATAAATATATTAAACATCACATATGCGAGAGAACACATGAAACGATTTATAAATATTCGCAGACTTTCCGTGGTTCTCTACAAATATTAAAAGTTTCTCTCAACACATCCTAAACTGCAATAATAGTCAAAACCGACATTACCACAATTTGTACACTACCTTACCAACAATGCCGCTTAAAAAGATAAAAAAAACAGTACATTCCACTTCTGTCAAACAAGGGGTTACGGATTTTATTTAAATTCTGATTTAAAACGCTCTCAAACAGATCCAAATCGTTATTGCCCGCTTTATCTGCCGGAGTTAGTTTATTTCTCCCCAATAAATACAAACGATTGAAGCAAATTCATAATAAACTATTATGCAAGCAGAAATTACGTACAATTGGGATGATATTGAAGTCGGACGTTTCGATTTGAATCATTCTGAAAATTTCTTCAGTAAGTTGTCTTATTAAACAATGCAAATCACAAATAGTTAATTTTTTACTATTACAGCACAAAAACACTTTAAACACGAAAAATTTTCCGAAGAATTTCATCTAATCCAAGCAATGGGTAAGTGCACCTGAGAAGATTACCAACTCAGCAATCGTTTACTAATGAATTCTCCATTTTATCCGCAGCCACAAGCAACCTAAATGAATCGTTTTCCAATGCAATCGCTATCGGAAGCTCAGATGATAAAGAAAACAACAAACCCACAGTCAATCAACCGGAGAAGCAAATTGTTATTAAATCGGTTTTACTAGAAGCGCAGAACGGTGAGCCGACGTCTGTCAAAGAAGAAAAACTAGTAAAGAAGTCGCCTCCATCGAATATTATATCGACGAGCACAACACAAGTGCAGTCTGATAGTAGTCCAGAAAATCCAGAAACCGAGATAAAGAAGTCAACGTCCCTTACAACCTCAAATGGCAACCGCAGGCCGGCCAATCTTTTAACCCGCCCTCGGACACCACAACTACATGGCAAATCGAACAGTGGCCCAGCTCCTTCAAATAAAAATGGAAAGCCGCTACCAAAGGCCGAACCGCCACATGCTTACGAATTTCAGGAAATATACCAAAAGAAAAAGGAGGAAGCCATGCGTAAGCTGCTGGAGGAGGAGAAGAAAAATCGAGTTTTTCACAGTAGACCTGTGCCTAAATCCGTAGTAGCGCCTCGTTCGATGTTGTCCCGAAAGGATGTTATCTGTGGTCACGTTACGGTGGCAAAGACACCAGTTGTCTTGAAGAATTCACGAGAGGCCGATGAAAGACGCAAACAGAGGGTAGGATTGTGTTGAATTTGTTAAGATTAAAAATTAAATTTTTTTCGCTCACAGATGGAGGAATGGAAGCGGAAGAATGCCCCACTCAAGTTCACAAGCCGAGAAGCGGCTGTTCTGCAGAAAGAGCCCTTCGAGCCCAAGAAGTCCGGACAAACTGTTCAAATGCAACCATTCAACTTGCACACAGAACGGAGATTAGGAGAACGCAAGCAATACGATGAACAGCAAAAACGAACCGCAGAAGAGAAAAAGAAACAGGTATGTGGAGTAACTTGAATAATTATCTTGGAAGTGAAGTTCTTCGTGTGTATGGAATTCTTAACAGAAGAACAAAGGCAACATTATTAGACGGTTGGCACAAGACAGACAATCATTTGCAAATGTGTTCCGAAGTAAAAATTCAGAAACAACATTTCTTGCAACGTTGAGAGCTTCTGATTATCGATCCTGGGCACGTTCTGTCTATACAGTGGAGTCTTCAATTCTCTGGGCATGCTGCTTTCAGTCGTTTAGTTCAAGCGCCCAGGGATTCTCAATCGCCTAATCCTTAGTGCGGAGTTTTCTTGTGGTCTCTAGCCTGAATGCAGGGATTCGAAGATTCTCTTGACCGGAACCTTAATTTTCATTCGCTGAATGTGACCAAGCCAATGTAGTCAACGTGTTTTTAACTTTTGTACCTTATCTACATCTTGGGATATAGAACCAAATAATCGACGAAGAATTGTTTGTCCAAAAGTGGCCTAATATTTGCTTCGCTTTCCTACGTATTGTCCAGCACTAGGCGCCGTGAAGAGTGAATACTGCAATAAGGATGCGATATAGCAAGCATTTGGACTATCAAGTTAGGGGGATTCCAATTGTATCGTCAGAACAAAGAAGCATCGGTTTTCAGGGGTCAATATTCGTCGTAACTCCGCTAAGGCGTCATTCGTAGGATGGATTTTAATGACTCCACGGCAGATAAACTCCTTGATAGTTGCTAGCAACAGTGAAATTCGGTTCAAAGCAGTAGACAAAACATTGCCGAAAGCATATGCGTGGCCATTTCCTCGTTAACTTAAGGACTAACAGGTTTCGCTCCGTGCATACACCTGCACTACGTACTATATGTGACAGCACGATAGCTCATATCGTTATCGCAATCTGATGCACTTTTGTTTAGATGATCACCTTCCAAGGTAAACACACAGCTGTATCAATGGACTCCATTACTCGGTTATTGCTGTTAGAGCTCTCGATATTATGGCCATTGAGCAGTTACTGTAAATGCTGCCCGTGTTACTTGGTGAAGCGTGTATTCCTTCTTTGAAGGCAGCTGACTGTTGTTTGGCTTTTTTTTTGTAGAATTAGTAGATCTTTTTCTTGTCCTGAAACTTTTTTATTTCTCTATGCTTTGAAGCTGCGTGTTGTCTGTTTTTCCTTAACATACAGGACCCATATAATCGTAACATTTCCTCGGTTTTTTGGTTATTCTCCGATCATATTCGTCGCGGATTTTCCGAGTTTGATGTTGAAGTCGCTGAATACGTTATGAGGGATTTCCGCTTCGGCACTGATCGCTACTGATGGCCTCCACACTCATATCTCGCTGTTACCATTCAAGGGTCCTCACAAACCCTGGAAATTACTAACTGGCCTGCTTTCAAAATACGAAAGAACTCATATAGGCGGCGATGTAATGATAATGTGTTCGCGTAATGAGTGGAAGATGTGCAATCAATCCACTTTGTCCAGCCTTACTGGAACAACCAAAACTGGAAAAGGAGAGTGCAGGAATACATTGATCCCCCCCTTTTTCGATCTATTAGGTCAAGATCCTACGCATCCCCACTCTTCAGATTGCCCAGTATTTTCTTACTTGAGTAGCGGTACTGTCCGAAATGAACCTGGCCCTCAACTAACAGGCCTCTGTAATTAGCTCGGTTGTTCGCTTACTGCATCCAGTTGCGTGTGGGTGCCACTTTAGGCGAGTTTTTCGGGCGCGCTTACGGCCAACGCTAGTACACGAGTACGCTAGTTCACGGTAGTCCAAGCTAGTCCGCGCTAGTACGCTAGTAAAAAAAACCGTAGACGATTGTTCACGCTTGTTCAAGCTAGTAAACTTGAAAATCAAATGAGTTTTTATATACAAAATTACAAGCCTGGACAAGAGCGGACTAGCGCCGACCAGCGTGGACTAGCACGGACGGAACGCTTATTAGCGTTGTTCGTTACCGCGGCCTTCCTCTACTGCGTCGGACGTCTGGCTGGAAATCGAAGACTGCTACCTCAAAGTTGTATCTGTCAATGGTGACGTTTTGTTCAACTCGTCGATGTTGTGTGTCCTTTCGGATTGACAGCATATACTTGATCGTACCCTCATTTATAGCTTAACCCATTTTTGTCGCTTCCTTCTCTGTACTACCGAATTGGGTATGTACCCAGTATCCGATGGATACCTCTGGGAGGTAAAAAAAAAAGTACAATTGATACGTGGTCACGGTTACAACGACTGAGTGTTGCCAAGTTAACGACGATCAGCGTTCGAATTTTTTCTACAACATCCAACACTTTTAATAAGTATACTGGCTGGCCCGACAGACACCATCTTGTCTTGTCCATGAATGTTAGGAATATTAGGATCGATTACTGAAACACATGACAAAATCGTAATATAATAACTAATATGCCTTCCTCACGTAAGCAGCACCCGTGCATCTTTTCTTATGAATTTTGAGGTAAAAATCTTCCTTAAAATATTGCCAAAATTTGAAAAACAAAATTATGACGTTTCCATTGGTAAAAAAATCAATCTTTTTTTATCTAGATCTGTCAAGGCCGATTTTAACAGTTCCATTGGGCTATCAAATTGTTTTTTTTTATCTCAAATCAATTTTGCAGATCTGGATTTTTCGGCAGATTTACGAGGGGTAACACTTGCACTAACACTCATAGCTTCGAGTTTGACTAGAGTGATTTTCGTTTTGATTTAATGTTATTTCGATCGTGAAAAACTTATTTTAACCATTTAAATCTGTAGCAGTTCGATGTGAAATATTAAGGGTATTCATGCGACGTCGTAATTTTACCTCTTGTGAAAGATTGTAATTTTACGACGACGTTTCATGAACGCCCCTAAAACTGTACCACTAAATAATGCGACGGTAACCCAATGATTAAAAATCAATTTAGTCATTTATTTATTTATATAATTTTGTTGCCATTGTTCTCTTTCCGGTGTCATAATTTTTTTCAGTTAGGCACATACGTTTGATGTGTGAAAGTAACTGATTAAATGTCAAAATAGCATTTCGAAAGTTTACAACGTTCACCATCTCAGTTTACACAACCAATTCATGTGAGAAAATTTCGATGTTGTTAGAAAAGATTTCCCATACAAATTTTGACAGTTCATTTATCATATTTACAGCGTTTACGACGACTTTCCGACGTTGCATGAATACCCCCATAGAGTTGTTCACGAAACCATCTCCCTCACCAGTGTGTTGACCCTTTTTGCAGAAAAACAATCAAAATTTTTTATGGTTCATGAAATTTCTCCCTCACACGTACGTTGTCTCTTTCATTAAATCGTCAAAATCACTTGAAAGAAACCAATGTGAAAACAATAATTCTATGGCAGGAATGCTGTTTTATGGGGTCAGTGCATTAAAAACAAAAAGATAAGTTGTTTACTGTGAAACACAAACTATTAACTTATAAAAATACAAAGTAATTATGTCAAATCATAAAATTGATATAAAAGGAGTGGAATTCATGACAAGTATCATTTCATTGTGAATATAAATGCAATTTATGAGAAAAACACAAAGTGTTCTGTGCAAAAGTTTGTGTCAAAGTTTGTTTTCATACAGAAGATGTCGGTTTGTTATTTGACAGTTTGACAGTGACGTTGTCCTGAACAACTCTTTTAAATCAAAAACAAATAAACCTGTGTTACTTAAATCTTGACAGCTTTACCAACACTTAAGGGCCGCACAAAATGCATTTATGTAGCTGGTATCTTGTATCGCTGTCAAAAGAGAGATACATTCCATGCATGAAGTTGCCATTCATTCAACTTCAAGCTACAGATTCACTTCGTGTAAACTTTTACGGCTTGTTTTGTATTTAACTTTTGACTCAGCTACAAGCGTCGGCTACAGATACGCATTCTGGATGGCCCTTAACTTCGCAAACACGAAATTACAACAATACAACTACAAAAAAATCAATCTGAAATCGTTTTCCTTATGGTAACAGAAAAGATCAACATCCAGATTTACCAATGGAAAACGCCATTAGTCAAATTGGCACAGCTATGGCGTCACCAATAAGTTTTTTTTTTTTAACTTATGGATAAATTCCTAGATAATAAAAAAGACCTCGCCTATCCACGCATACTCTACGAACACATCCGCTTGTTGAACTGCCCTCATTCCGCCATTCAGCACCTCATCCGTCATCTGTCAAATGAGAAGAAAAAAATTTCCTCAACCCATCGAATACGTGAATTTGTGATCGTCTTTCATCAAAACACTACACGGTACAATCGTTCCACAATTTGGGATGTGGGAATATTTTCAAGATTCCCAAATTGTATTCATTAATTTCGCGTTATATTTTCGGTTGCAAAATTTATCCCAACAACTAAAAAAATACCTCCAAAGTTGATCATCTCGACAAGTGAGTCACTAAAAAAAAGAAAAGAAAACGTCATTTAGCGACGACGAACATACGAAGAAAAAAAAAGAAGACACAGTTGACTGCACTGCACCATCTTCGCCTTCGCCCGTTTGTCAAAAGTGGAAAGTGCGAGAATTAGCGGAGAAATCAACAGAAAAATATTTTTATTTTTATTTAATTTTTCACTTTTATTTTTCCTTCATATTCAAGTCTTATTTTGTTTGCTCTCGGTTTCTTTGTGTGCACAAAAAAAAAAAGATTAATCCGAGTGAACGATAAAAAATCTCAAGTACAAAAGAACAACAAAAGGTGAAGAAAAAAAATTTAAAAGTGAAATCAGTATCAACGCCATCTACTATCTAAAATGGTAGACCGTCTAGTTAACAGCGAAGCAAATACTCGTCGTATCGCGATGGTGGAGAGCTGCTTCGGCAGCTCTGGCCAGCCACTAGCTATCCCCGGCCGAGTGTTAGTGGGCGAGGGAGTTCTTACAAAAATGTGCCGCAAACGTCCCAAAAGTCGCCAGTTTTTCTTGTTCAATGACATTCTCGTCTACGGTAACATTGTCATTGGCAAGAAGAAATACAATAAACAACACATCATGCCGCTGGAAGAGGTCCAATTGGAAAGCATCGATGATAATGGAACCTACCGCAACGGATGGCTTATCCGAACGACAACAAAGTCATTTGTGGTATACGCAGCCACCAGCACAGAAAAACAAGAATGGATGGCACATATCAACAAGTGTGTGGAAGATTTGCTCCGGAAGAGCGGTAAGAAGCCGGTCGAGAATCACGCAGCTGTTTGGGTACCAGATAACGATGCCTCCATATGCATGCATTGCAAGAAAACTCAATTCACGATGATCGTCCGTCGCCACCACTGTCGCAACTGTGGAGCTGTCGTGTGTGGGCCATGCTCTTCGAAGAAATTCTTACTGCCGCAGCAGAGTACCAAGTCGGTGAGAGTGTGCCTCAAATGCTATGACCACTTGAGCAAGGCCAAGGCACAGGAACACATGAAGGCAGGGGCCAACGCACCCACTACCGCCGCCGCCGTTCAATCCATGGGCAAGGCGACAAATAATAATGCAGCAGCAGCTGTTGCCGCCGCAGTAGCTGACAGTTCCGGTGAAGATGACTCAGATTGTGATGAGGACGATCATCAGAAGCAAACACAACAGCCGCACGACGAGCCAACGTTCTATGGTGATGCTTCGCTTATATCCGAAAAGGCCGAGGAGGGTGGCTATATGCCAGCAGCGGGGAGTACCAACAACAATAGCAGCAGCAAGTGATGTATAACGAATATGAATGACGGCGGCGGTGGAGAAGTGGGAGACAGTGGTGGAGTATCAGTGGAAGGGCGTCGAAGCGGAAGAGATGCGGCAGTAGAGAACGAAGAGACATCAGCGGCTGGCCTGCTGGCAACTATTATCAATTTTGTTGCATGGCGAAGGACGAGAAGAATTTAACATTTATTTTAACACACACAACATAGTTACCACTACAACAACACACAATCTACAAATAGGAACAAACGGATATGTTACACTGCGCGCGGAGTCAATGTATTGCTAACAATTTTACGTAAGTGGTTTATTTTTTTATTTGGCTTAACACTCGATTAGAATTAAGGTGAACATCAGTGCACGTTTGTGTAGTGTGAGGCAACCGGTGTTAGCTCAAGCATAATGTGCATTCCAAAATAGCTGGCTTGCACGGAGAATACAAAATATTTTGTTGTCGTAGTGAAGTGAGCTTAGCCACCTCGAGTTTTGTTGTCTTCAAACTAAATTTGTTCCAAGGACTTCCTTGACGACAAAGTTGTATGATGTCGAGTGACAGATGATTAAATTTAACTAGAAATGCCTGCCTTCTATCATCTTTGATGCTGGACACGCTTTATATATTCAGTGACAGATGATTAAGTTTAACTAGACATGCCTTCCTTCTATCCTCTGTGCTGGACACGCTGTATAAGTTCATTCATACCAAATACCACTGCACATGTATGATTATTAATCCAGTGCTACCGTCTTCCTTATTATTTTGAATCTGGGGATTTAGAGTCAGTTCAACATTGTGGTTGGAGCATTACTGTCCATCGTATTTTTACCCTATGCACCAATCCACATGTTGGTGCAACTCACTTTGCCTTGATCACACGTGTCTTCGCTTCCCTGTGTTGTTAAGTAAGGTTGGTGGGATTAGGGTCCGGTGGACCAAGAATTTGAACTTTATAGATAGTAGCTTTGAGCAGATTTTTTGGCCAAACCAAACAGGAGGGGTAGATGTGGACCCAGAAACATTTGTGGTATCAAAGTTGAAGTTTGTGCCAAGGTTATAGGTCGACAAAATTTTTATTTATCAAATGGCTTAACCGCCTTTAAAACAGCACTTAAGGAGCGACGACCAATGTTGTGTCGATATCGTCTGCTTATCTCAGTAGCTGGACAGATTTTTAACAATAAACTGACTTTCCATCTGCTGTGTGCCGTGTTAGGCTGCATTAATTTTAGTGGAACTTCGAATGTATGTGCATCCTAAAATTTGATGCAAAGATTGGTCTTTTCCAGGATTCGCCGTAGAATCAAAATGTACTCTGTAGTCGATTTGCCAACCACTCTCGTACGTCCCGGAAAGGGTGTTGCAGAAAGGTTTTGGACGTTCACATAGGGTATAATCTTGTATGCGGCTTTTACCACATTAGGTATAGCAAGTAGATATGTTGCTTATATGTCAATTATTCACGCTCTCGTTTATCCTGATTTAGTTGATGCAGTTTGGTGAAGAAGTTGTGTTTAGAAACAGCGGCCTTTTGAAAGCTAACCTTTTTGAAAGCTTCACTGAAATTACCTACAGTGGAAGTAAGTGTTTACCTGTATGTTGACTGGGGGTTGATGGGTTTTTGTTTGCCTATTCCTCTCAACATTATGCCAAGAAAGCAGATATTGAAAATGTTGCCTCGATTTATAGTTACAATTCTATGCGCATCTCTGACAACCTTGCAACTACAAGCCTACGTTCCCACATTGAAGCCATGTTTGAAGACTTATGTTTTCTTGCCATTAGGATCTGCAATTTCTCTGAGCTAGGAGGCTGTATGTTCTTTTATTTTTCAATTATAAGATTGTCATGCGATGGTTTTGCATTGCAGCATCATGATATGAGCCTTTTCTGTTACCTCTATTCGAAAATTTGCAAACATCATCATACCACTTACTTACATAAGTAGCGCTGCAGTCCGGAATGAACCTGGACCTCAACCAACATGCCTCTCCAATTAACCCGGTCCTTAGCTAACTGCCTCCAGTTGCGCACTCCAAGTTGGTTGAGGTCGGTTTCTACTTATGCGCGCCACTTAAGGCGAGGTCTTCCTCTACTGCGTCTGACGTCTGGCTGGGAATCGAAGACTATGCGAGCCGGAGTAATGGTGTCCATTCGTTTTACATGTCCTAGCCATCTTAAACGTCCAATGCGGAGTTTTTTTTGAACAGGGGCATGTCGAAGTACAGCTGGTATAGTTCTTGGTTGAATCTTCGTCTCCATAGCTCGTCAACGCAAACGGGACCGAAGATTTGTCGAAGAATTTTTCTCTCTAATCGACCAAGGATTTCTTCATCCGCTTTTGAGACGATCCATGCTTCAGCGCCGTAGAACAGGACTGGGATGATCAGGGTCTTAGAATTTCCTTAGAAGTTCGAGTTAGGGCTTTACTACTGAATTGCCTTCTTAGCCCGAAAAATCAGCGGTTGGCAAGAGTAATTCTTCGTTTAATTTCTGACGAGATGTTGTTGTCAGAGTTAACAGCGGAGCCGAGAGCCGTACTACCTGAAAGTTATATCTGTCAATGATGACGTTCTGTCCAATTCGTCGATGTTGTGTGTCCTTTCGTGTTGACAGCATATACTTCGTCTTACCCTCATCTACTGCAAAACAAATTTTTGCCGCTTCCTTCTCTATACTAGTAAACGTGGCTATGACATCACGTTGGGTCCGACCAATGATGTCAATATCGTCGGCGTATACTAGTAGTTGTACCGATTTTTGGTGTTGGCTCGTGAGTTTTGCACAATCCTCTCAAGAACCGAATTGAAGAAGTCACATGACAGCGCACCGCCTTGCCTAAATCCTGTTTTGTTATCGAATGTGTCGGTGAGGTCGTTTCCGAACCCGATTGAGCAGCGAGAATTCTCCATCGGTATCCTACACAAACGGACGAGTTTGGGCGGTATACCAACAGGACAGGATTCTGTTCGAGCCTTGTATCCTTGGCTTTGACGTTTTACACTTTGGTAAAACATGCGAACATCGTTCCTGGAGTGGCACCTCTCTATTGCTCTTTTTTCTTCTTTCTGAAAAGCCGGTGTTCTTCCCTTCTTCTCTGCCTATAGAGCTCAACGGCAGCTCTCGTCTTCACCTGCAGCTTATCCTTGTATGCCTCTTTCTTGGTTGTGAGCATATGTCAGCCTACCTCATCAAACCAGGGGTTTCTGTTGGTGGGCCCGAGAAACCTAGTACATCAATTGCGGCTGATCTAATGGCTTGTTGGCATCGTTGCCATTGTATTTCGACATTCGATGCTGGTGGTATGGTGTTAATCGAGAGGTTAATGGATACTCGTTGCGGTATTGAAATGTGAGAACATCATCATACCACAGGCATATTTTTTAGTTGGTTAGTATCCTAGATTGGATTCGACTATTTTTTGATAATGTTGCAGTACTACACCCAAATTATCTTAGCACAGCGGGAAGTCGTTCAATATGTTTTCTATTGTTCTGACTCAGGCTATAACAGGACCAACGTAGAGTCTATTTTTCTATACCAATTGTTGCTTTTTCCCCTTGGACAGTCGAGCTTTGAATTTGGCTGTAACAAGGAAATTGTCTTAAGAGTAGAGCACGTGGTTGATTTGGTTGCGGTTCAACTATCTGTTGATCCCCAACGCACTTGCAACTATGTAATTTAAAAGCTATGTAGGGTCCAGTTGCAAGATGACTGGACACCCCTCCTATTATACCTGTGGAGGGGGTTAATAGAAGGGTTAACCTGCAATGTTAGTATCGAGTTCAAGCACGAATGAAAGTGTAAGATGAATAGTCAATTCATATTTCATATCTGCTCACAAGTGTAGATATTTTAATGATTCTCGTCAGTATGGGCGTGTGCACATTTGCTCTGAAACAGATTACAGCCAGGGTATCAATAACTACCTTTACTATCCTAGCATGAGCGGCTGTATGTGTTCGCATGTCTCTCTTGCATTCCTAAACCAGAAAAAAATGCAAATTTTTGGCGCAAAAGGCTCTTAATATCCAGGGCCTAACATTCTCACAACCATTCATGCTGGCGTGTATACTTCTTGCACGATGGTGGGATCTCCTCTTTTATGTCGACTCCGAAAAGCTAGGTTGAGATAAGTTTTCTTGGCAATTGATACTGCTCGGATGATTTATTAAATCATCACGTGAAAAATCATTTAGGTGTTGCTAATGTTGGGAATCGATTCCAGACTATCTGCGCGGCAGTTTATCACAACACTGAGCCCGTCATTTCTCATCCTATCCTTCTTAATTCAGGAATCTACAGTGGTGGATACCAAATTAGCACACCTAGTTTTTTTTTTAAATATATTTGATAATAGTAAGAAAAACAGTATTAAGTTTGAAAATAGAATTTTTTTTTAATTTTTATTAATAAATTCACTTATTTTGTGACTTATGAGAATCCATATATTTTTTGATTTCAGCAATTTCTGTTAGAAATAAAAATTTAAAAAAAAAATTGTTATGAATTTCCACATTTTTGCTTGGACATATAATTAGCACATAAGACGAAACTACCAATTTTACCTGTAATTCTTGGGAATTAAGCTAATATTTAGTTGGAAATCCTTTATTTGCTAACAGCTTGACATCGCCTCGGCAAACTTTCAACTAATTTCCTGCAGCGTTCAATTGTTGTTGAATACCAAGCACTTTTGATATTTTCCCATAATTCACTTAAGTTTTTAGGATTTCTACCTTCAATTTGGCGTTCAATGTCGTTCCACAGGTTCTCAATCGGGTTGAGATCGGGAGACTGAGCTGGCCATTTCAAAACATTTACTGTATTGCTTTCTAAGCACGATTTTACCAATCGGGAAGTATGTTTGGGATCGTTGTCGTGCATAAAACACCACGTAAGAGGCAAATTGTCATCAGCGTAAGGAATCATATGGTCTTCTATGATGCCCTTGTAAACGTGTTGATCCATTCTGGTATCAATTTTAACAATAGGCCCCACACCGTGCCAAGAAAAGGCTCCCCACACCATTACATTTCCTCCTCCGTGTTTAATTGTTTTTAGTGTGTATTTTGGGTTGCATTGTTGATTCGGAGGACGCAACACATAATTTTTTCCATCCGACCCGAATCTACAGAACTTCGACTCGTCACTCCAGAGCATATTTTTCCAAAACTGCATGGGTTTGCGCAGATGTTCCTTGGCAAACTCCATTCTACACTTCACATTTTTTATTGAAACAAACGGTTTTTTTTGGGCTATGCAGCCTCTTAAATTATTTTCATTTAACCGCCGTCTGATTGTTCGAGAAGACACAGAGATACCGTATTGTGACTCAACGTCGTACTTAATCTGCTTAGATGTCTTGAAGGAGTCTACAGCCGAAGATCTGCGTATTAATTTGTCTTCTCTGGTGGTGGTTTTTCTTGCACGGGGAGCTCTTGCAACGTTTCTTGCAGTTCCAAATGTCACAAAATGGCGAATTGCATTGTAAACAAGCTTTCTGGAACAGCCTATTAATTTTGCTATTTCTGAAACCGTTTTTCCTTGTGATTTCAGCTCAATAATCAGAGTTCTTTTATCCGTAGTGCAGTGTAGTCCTTTTCCCATGTCTAAGGCATTAGTTTGATAAAAAAATGTATTTCGTAAGTAATTAAATACTTACCTTACGAATTCAAGGTCCAAATGAAAAAAAATAATTGAAAATGTTTACTTAATTCAAGTGTGCTAATTATATGACCAGGCTTTAGCAATGATACTTCACGACTATTCGCTTTACCATTAGTATTATATTACAAATCATAGTAATTGTAACGGATCTATTTTCTCTAATTGCCACATGTTACATCAAACTAGAAATGCCGTTACTTTAAGATAAGAGATGGAGTTTGTATGCAATTAAACACACGTGGTAGAAAGTGTGCTATTTATGTGTCCACCACGGTAGGTAATAACTGATCTGTACCGTACATGGACAGATTTTGTGTTTCTTTCTAAGCACCCAGAAAGTTCATCGTCCTACATACTTGTAAATTGTTGCCAACAATCGTTCCGGACCTGATTGATTTGTAAGAGGATCCTTCATCCGTGGCTATAGTTTCTTTTATAACTTAATTGTTTAAGGAATTTAGGAAGTTAACCAAACTAGTTTTGACTGGGAGAACACTTAGGGGACATTTAGGGGATATCACACTCAGAGTGGTCATGGTCATAGCTTTCGGTAGTCTCTTGTGATGATCATCTTCCGTCACAAAATATACACGCATGTCTCGAAATTCATAGCGAACTCTCCATTAGTGAGACATACTGGGAACGGTGTGGTATGGTTCACGCAGTTTTTACTAAACTTTTAGTTACGCAAAGTTTTTCAAGAGTTCTCGTCTGTGGCACATGCCGTGGGTAGTTTTTTTTTCTACATTTCCTTCTCTGCCTTTCTATCTTTATTGGTACGTCCGCAATCGACGTAGAGTAGTTTCCTTCTTTCTTTCTTTTTTGCACGAATGTCGAGCAGGTGATACGGCAAGAACTACCCAGACGAGCTTAGCAGAGTAACCAAAAGCGCTATCTTCATAGAAAACACCTATATGGCCTGACCCTGACTCACATACAAATTAATTCGTATGCAATCTAAGGTCGGGTGCAAGACAGTGATCACGTAGAGACACGTCGGAGATGCTAGTCCTCAGCTGAAAGAGAACGTCTCCATATAATCGTATTGCCTGCCCCGTTTGATCTAAAGATCTCTTGACTGAAGCTGTAAGTCAAGCTGAACTAACCACATAAATAAAAAACGAGTTACCCTGGCTCTCATATCATGTTTTCATTAGCCCTACCTTAATCATACTCATCAATTACAAATTTCCCAAAGTCCTACAATGAGTCGCACATAGGCCGTTGGACAGTTTAAACCAAACGACTACATACCTAATGGATGTGTCACTTGCTTTTACTTTTGCGTACGCACATCATGAATCACAATCATAATTGCTGTGATTACTTGTGGTTTCAGCGACAAATGCATTTTCTTGGCCCTGCCTATCCCGCTCAGCATATTTTTGCATTATTTTGTATAAAAATCTGCAACAGCAAAACACTTGATGAATATGGGCTACGCAGCCCAGTTGTTTTGTTTTCCCTTTCCCATATGTGTGTGGGGAAATTGTGAGTTAGTGACCTTTGACAATGGAAGCTTCGCACGCCACTCGAGATTATTCAGCTGTGCGCTGGCCATGTACGTAAGTTGTGATAACAACTGTGTTGCGATTTGTGGAACTAAACACATCGTGCATTGTTATAATTTAATCAATTACACTGATGGTGACAAAGAGTTAGATTGATGTCAATATAATTGTGTTTGCTGTTCGTATTAAACGGTTTTGCGATATTTGGTGTCGCTTACTTTTTTTTTCCCCCAAAATATGAAAAGTCGAGGAATTAGTTCCACCTCACCTGAGAGAGAGATAAAATTAGCATTCGGAGTTTATCATATCGCGAGTTTGTTATCTTTTATTTATTTTTCACATTAACATGCCTTCCCTCAGATAAGGTGTCGTGCTTTGAGTAATACATTGCGAATCAAGTCATCCACGTGACTATACAAAAAATAAACCGAACAAATTTATGATAGGGAGGACGAATCAGATGGTTTTGCATTGAGATGGTGTTTTGGAGAGATTTTGACACCCACTGGAAGGTTAGCGAGTATAAAACGATTGCTGCAAGAACTTATTGACAAATGGTGAACACGAGTCAGAAGATTTGATCTTGCAATGACGTAAGCAATTGTATTTATTCACGTCGAGAGATAAGGTGCGACGTCTAATCTATGAAATGTTGAGGTTTTGTGCTTCATTTTATAGATTAGATGTCGCTACTGGGTCGGCGAACCTTGTTGACCGTTTTTAGTTACTTACGCTTTTGCTCAAAACTGCAAATTTTGATAACGTCCATGTTTTAGGGGCATAAAGGTGGATTAGAATGATTAAGGTTTTAAATAGGATCTCCTCAGCAGTTCAAGTCGGGGCTTTAATAAGTTGCCTTCACTTCATACCCTAAGAAACAGGGGTTGGCAAGAGTAATTCTTCATTTTGTTTGTAATCACTCCGCAGATAAAATCCTACTCAATTCCCAGTCAATACAATATTTCTAAACAATAGACAGCACTAGCTTACTATAGTGCCGTTTCAGTCCGGGGTGAATGTTGGCCTTAACCAGCCAACCCCTTTATTAACTTTCTTCAGTAGCGCACTTTAAGTTGTTTGAGATCGGTGTCGAGCTATGTTTGCCTTGAGCTCGTCAATGGTCTGTTCACATTGTTCACACAAAGTCGACAATTTCGATGATATTTACACTGAGTTACTGTCGGGCTCAGTAGCGCTATGATTAGTGAGATGAACTGCCGCGCAGAAGGTCGGGTTCGATCCCCAGCCGTAGCAACGCCTAAATGATTTTTCAGCCCTCCTCTCGTAGTGATCTGACAAATCATTCGAGTAGTATCAGTTGTCAAAAACAGCAAGAATTACACACGCACAAATGAACTATTGTGAGAAATCTCGGCCTGGGGTATTAACGAATCGGTAGTGCCAAAAAGTTGTTTTGTTTGCACGCAGAGTTAACAAAACTGAACGACAATTTTCAGTGTACAGCGTCATTATTTCGATGCGTTGTTTCAGTATAACTTTGTAAATTTGTACTGAATTGACATTTCAAAAACATCAGTCAAGGTTTTCATACCGCCACAAAAGATGGTGCACCCTGCACAATTTCAGAAAAATGTATGTTGACTTCTTCACGCCACTTAAGGAGGTCTTTCTATATTGTGAATACCACCTGCATGTGCAGTGTGCATCGAAGAATCTAGAAGACTCACCTCATCAACGCCAACGTTACAGAAGATTTCTTGTTCCTAAAAATGAACCAAGAATTACATCACTTCAGAGTTGGATTAGAATGACCCGGGGTTTCTATATCCTAGTTCAAGTGAGGGCCTTGTTACTAAATTGCCTACATTGCCCAAAGAATCAGCGGTTGGCTAGAGAGTTCAATTGATTTCTGACGTTATGTGGTAGCAAAGAGTATATAACTACACAGTGTACGCATCACAGCTAAACATTTTGTAGCCGTTTCAGACGCGGGCGGTAAGTGCGAAGGCTGTTGTTTTATGCTGGGGTATCAATATCAGTACCCCACATAGAAAATATTCGTTGTATGAGATGCGCACTCTATGTAGTTCTATACTCTTTGGTGGTAGTCAGAATAAACAGCGGACCCGAGATAGACAAAATTAATTCGACGATGTTTTCTTTCCCTTTTTGTTGGTAGGATATATTTAGCATTGCCTTCATATATTCAGGCCTATCGCTATTAATTTTTCCCGGGAAATGACCTGATTGATGAACATGTTCAGGCCAATCGCGAATAAAATTTCCCGGGAAACTGTTCCCATTCAGCAATCTGATTTGCATCGCTGACAAGGAAAAATTCCCGGGGAAATTTATTCGTGATAGGCCTAATTTTAGCGGCTTCCTTCTCTGACATTGATGTCAATGTCGTCGGCAAATGGTTGTTGTTGCATAGATTTATGGAAGATTGTGTCCTTGGTATTGGCTCGGGAGTTTTGGATAATCCTCTCGAGAATACCGTCGCAAAAGTCAGTTGACTATGATCCACCTTTTCTGAATTAAAATTTTTTTAATATCGAATGGTTTGCTGATGGAGCAGCGATCATTTTAGGAAGTCAGTCATACAATTGCTCTTTCGCTTACATTGAGTTGTCAGTTATGCTTTCGGTCTACCATTGCACGTAGGTATTTTACGTGTTAGGAAATACCCACTTAAGGTGTTTCGGTGGTGAAATCCTTTTTTTTTTCAGATTACATATTTCCGCCAGTTTTGAACTTCCCATTTGGATAGAAGTTGTCCTTATGCAAGAAACGCAACGTCATTTGACTAAGCCTTTTCTCACAACCGTTCATGTGTGTACTTCTTTGGCGGCGGGACACTCAAGTAATGGCGAATTCGAACGGCTAAGATAAAATTAGCTTTTCTTGGCAGTTGATACGACTCGGATGATTTTTCAGATCATCGATCGCAAGAAGAGGACCGGTGAAAAAAAAATTGGTACCTATTGCCAAGACTGGGAATGGAACCCGGAGGCGGCGCGTACATCACACAAAACATTGCGCCACGGAACCCGTCACTTAGAAAAGATTCTAAACTACAAATTAAGATTCATAAAGGTGAATATGAAATGCGGGAAATGCATCATTAAATCTGCGATCAACCTTATTCGAGTCGTCGCGTCGTAGGTACGGGGATTATTTTTGCTGCCCACTTCTTTTAAACCCTGGATTAGATTGGCGTACAAAAACTATATATTACAGAAAGAGGCACCTGTAAGATGTCACACATATCTGTCACACTTGTTTGTCGTATATAAGATTAGTTGTGTGTAGGTATCATGCAAATAAAAATCAAGCTCAGTACTTTGAAATCTTGAGTTAGGGAAGTTTGGCTAAGTTCTTCGGTGTTCAAACAGTAGGCTATACCAATATTTATATTCATAGGCGTTTTCAAATTGTCGGTGCCATCCAGCTCCGATTCTCATGCAATCACAGGGTGCATAGTATCTACGTTATCCTCAAATTGGGTACAAAAACCAAGGGTACCAGCACATTACTTAATACATACAATCAAGGATTTTTGATCGAACTGCAACTCGAAACAAATGTTTCTTATCAGCGCGTAACTTGAAACGACTTTGATTGTGATTTGTACTTAAAAAAGTCATTGTGAACTATAATGTGAAGTGTATAATTTAGGCATGGGCCTCCGTACACGAGATAAGACCGTTTTCATACCATACTCCCATCGCACAGGAGATGAATATGCCGCCAGAACAAATTGTATAAATGAACCCCTTATCATGTTGTTAGTATTTCTATTGAAATTGACATTTGCCTTGAGTACTTTTGACAAATCGCAAGCTCTTAGATTTGTGTGAGTTTCAGAGTATATGCAACAACATTAATGTTGTCTTTTCGGCTCACAAAACGCATATGAGAGCCGAACAAGAAACAAATTTTCAGACCTAAAATGGTAAAAAATTGTTTTTGTTGGTTTTCAAAGTTGTTCTACCGAAAAAACTCGGTTGAATAATTTCAACCATTTTCTCGCCGTTTACCTCACTCAGTCCCGTCGCCCACAAAACCGATTTTATGCCAAAATATTCACCTCGTGTGCAGAGGCTCAATGTGTACTTACATTTTGTACACTGCCTAATTTTTGACATCTCTGCGGGGTTAAAAAAATTTGCTTTTTGCTGTGTCAATTGGATTAAATTTTATTTTAATACTATTTTCAATAATTTCCCAAAAGAATTGAAACAAAATTCAATTTTTAAACAGGGTGTCCGCTGAGAAGGTATTCTACTTTTTTTTACCCCCAGTTTGGTGGACATATGCAAAAATATTTGACTGCTCCGTACTTCTTTTTGTGGGGATATCTGAAAAGCAAGGTTTATGCAAACAAACCAGAAACGCTTGAGCAGCTCAAACAAAATATTCCTGATGAAATTAATAAAACACCGCGTGAAATGTGTGAGAATGTAATGAAAAATGTGCTGAAAAGGGCTCGCATTTGTGAGACTAACAGAGGCGGACATTTACCTGATTTTGTATTCCATACATAGATTTTAGACAGATCGTCAGAATAGATTTTAAACAGATCATTAAAAAACTCCTAATTATTGATTATTATCAGTAACAAAAATATTGTTTTATGATTTGTGTTCATGATTAAGAATATCCGTCTCACTGTGTCCAGAAAGCATATTTCACAAGAGCTTTCCATCACCTTCACTTGTCAGTAGGTATACCAAATTTCAAAAATTAGCCACTGGATAAATTTCAGCGAGCTGTTGACCAAACTAATGTCGTTTACCATTGGTAAACCTGGATTTTGATCTGAAATTTGATTTTTTTGGAACCAATGGAACATGATTTCAGATTGATTTTTTCCTGTGGTTGTATTGTTGTAATTTCGTGTCTGTGAAGTAATGTCGGTGTAGCTGTCAAGTTTCCACTAACACAGGTTGTTTGTTTGTGATTAAATCTAAATTGCACATCATACTATGCTACAGTTGTAATGGTTAATAATTGTTTTTCACAGCCGAAATAATCTTAAATCAGAACGAAAATCACTCTAGTCAAACTGACTGCTATCATCGGTATTAGTGTAAGTGCAATGAGGGGTAAATCTGCCGAAAAATCCAGATCTGCAAAATTGATCTGAGATAATAAAAATAATTTGTTTGCCCAATGCAAGACAAAAACTGTCAAAATCGGTCTTTTGACAGATTATAGATCTCAAAAAAAGATTGATTTCTACCAATGGAAAACGCCATAACATTTTGAAGTCTATTCACCACATTAATGTCAAAAACGCAATTGGCGGACGGTTTAAATTCGTAAATCATCCAAGTTAAATAAAAAGAAGATATTTGAGGAAAGAAGGACCTAATACTAAAATTCCAATGAGGTGCTTCAGATATAAAAACAACCCACTTGAATTATGTGAAAATGAGTAATTGTTCGAAAAGAGTTTCATTGTTCAAATGGGGGCAATATTTTGAATAATATAATCTAATACTGAAATGAACATTCAATCTATATGGGTTTGCAATCAATTTCACCAGATAATAGCAATCAGCAGTTCACATGGTGGTGCTGGTCAAAATTTCAATTTTTTTTTTGTTGATGGACATATTTTGTTAAGGTTCCATTTTTTTTGTCGAATAAAATTCCTGCAGGCGGTAACTATTTTCTATTGAGTGATTTTTTGTTTCAAGCGCCATGTTCTACATTTAGGTAGTCTTATCGAGAAATCTTTTTCTCAAGAAATGTTTCCCTTGCAGCAATGTAAATTGGTTGATGAATGGGAAAAATTCCTTGGAAAAAATATTTCCCGATAATTCTAATTGTGTGCTGACAAATCCGAAGGTATAACCGAGGATAGTCAATGAAACCAAAACATGTGCTGCCAACCGATTGTTTCGATAAAACCCGATTGTATCAAGTTACGTGCTGGCACCCCAGACCATTTAAATTAATAACCTCAAGTATGAGTAATTCTTCCTACAAATACCACATTAGCAATGTGCTATGTACCTTAACTGACCTTACTGGTAAAAAACTGATTTGAGAACGACTGACTAGCAGAGTGACAATCAGGGAACACCTACCATTCTCAATAAATTCTCAAGCACCTCTGATAGCATTGTGAGTTATTTACAATACCCTCCCATTAAAAAATATTTACTTTGTGCAAATGCTGGAAATCGTTTGCCGAACTGCGCGCGGCAATATTACCAATCACCACCCCTCGAAAGAGTGTCAACCGATTAGCAGCCTGACGATCGATGGTAGTAGTCCTCCAATGGAATTAATTTCATTCATTAATTAATGTTTGCAATAAAATTTCTTCCAGATTTGATTACCTATATGGAAACACAACCGTTAATTGTGTGTTACATATTTACACAGATTCCACTGCATGTAGTTAGCTCCCAATCTGCCGCGCGCGCGTCATATTATTCATCATTAATGTGGGTTGCTCCCTTTGGTTCATTATCAGTTCGTTTTATTGACGTATAAACCAAACTCGAAACCGCTAATATGATTAAACATTTAGTATTGTGATTGCCTGAGTCATTAGCAGCGACGATGTTTAATTCCATTGCTATTGTCGTCAACTGGAGAGAGTAAGAGATGATATTCGAATCGTGAATAGTTTTAATCTCATCAGTACGTCAGTGAAATTGTTTGTACCAAGTCGTGTTTATACATTTATTTTTGAACTACGATGGGAGTTCTTTTCTCATGGCCTTAATGTGACGCATGACTATTGATTCGGCTAAATATTACATAGTTCTTGGTGTTGGTCTATTCTAGTCTATTTTCCTGTTGTATAATCGCTCCTATTCCAAATTGCTTTTGAATGCGTTCTTTTAATTTAATTTTGGAAATAAATTCGAAATGACAAAGCTGCTGCAATGTGTTTCGGATTTGGATTTCATACTGTTTTCGAAATTGGGGTGCAGCATTCAGGCGTAGTTTACTTACAAAGCCCGGGTTCCTGGCTAAAATCCGAGAACATTACAACAGTTCCTTTTTTTTCACTGCCCCAGCACTGAGAAACAATAATGGAAAAATAACTTTGCATATACAAAGAACGAAGACGCTAGGATTATGACCCTGTGTGACCAGCTAATGGAACGCAAAACAGAGCAGAGCATCTTGCCTAAGGTGTTTTGCAATCTGTTGGAAATAATTATTGACCATACACAGACTCCTTTAGATATTGGCGCCAAATATTAACATAAGAGCCCATAACGACTGTTACATCGACTGTTACATACACTTTTACATCAAAAACGCTGGGTTGATGCTTTAGTCCTTTTTAAAAACTCCAGAAAAATTAACAACCTAAGGGTTGTCCGATTATTTAACGATAGTCCATGAAGTACCAAAGTCTAAGATCACTTCAATAACCAAATTTAATGAACCTATCACAACCTTTAAACTGGAAAACAGCCAGGTTCGGTAAGAAACTTATTCTTGATGAGGTGTGGATCTAAGTAAACATAGAAAAATGACAAAGGGGGTTAAAACCCTCAAAGACTCACCTCCAGACTGAGCTAAATCTTATCGAAGTTGAGTGCTAAATTTTCTCTGATAAGATAGCCATATCGTAGTGGGCCAGAAACTTCATTAAAATCATTTTATATATTTCCTTTGTGAGTGTACTAACACACACAGAATCTGTTGACCCACGACGCGCTGAACACTATTTTTCTAACTTGTTCCTTAGTTAACTTATCTCCCTTTAATTACGCCCTGAGGATGTACACTAATTACATTTGGAAAGATGATATTTCGTACTAAATCAACTTTTCTGAAAGTTTTGAGCTTGGTTGATACAGTTTTTCTGGATCTCGCGTGAAGAACGACACTCTCTTTGATAAACGCGAAAATGCAATCTATGCGACTAAAAATGTGAATAGTGTTTTTGGTCTTGAAACGCGCAATTTTGATCAGTTCCGTTCCTGCTATTTGATTTTAATTATAGACGCTCTTGAAGGCCAATTGTCGAAAATATCGATAAAATCATTGAAATCATCGAGTCTAACCACAGTAAGCATTGTTAAGGTTGGCCAGGAGCTAAGCGTTACACAAAAAACAAATTGCAATCAAGGATTTGTACAAAAAGAAGTCAAACATATGGCTGGCAAAAAACCCGGTGTCCCGAATTTCTATCTGCGAATAGCAACGACCCATTTTGAAGCGGATGGTTATGGCCATGAAAAGTGTATCATTAACTAAGCGAAAACTTATGGTCTAATCGAGGTGAGCCGGCTTGAACATTGACGGCAAGCAAAGTTTTTCTGTGTTTAGTGAGCTTGGCAGGGTAGCATCTACTTCGAGCTGGTCCTCTCAATTTAAAGCATCGCTAATTCGATGAGGAATTGTGTTTCATCAGTACAATGCCTGGACACACACATCGAAAGTGAAGCCCGGGGGAGCTTGGTTGGGAAGTTCTTGTTTATCCAGACCCGGTATCAAGACATTGCCACCTGTTGTTGTCCATGGCTAACGGATTTGCAGGTGAAAAATTCGTCTCAAGAGAGGCTTGTGCAAAACCATTGTCCCAATTGATACAAGAGGCACAAGCGATTGACTAAATCGGATCATTCTAACTTTTCTTAATAAAGCCTCCAATTTCATGCAAAAATTATGTATTTCATATGAGGTTATCAAACAGAAAGGAAATCCTTTGCTATTAACAGCTTCTCGCACTATAAATAGCCTGCGCTTGTCAGAATTTCGCCGATCAGTTCTGAATGGACGCTGTATCATGACTGCTGTAGGTTTATAGAATCTGCATACTAACAAACTAAAGAATTTTCCAATAACTGCGGGTCTATGTTAAAATGAAATTAAATAAACTGTGTGTGTAGGTCACTACCGAAATTTTTAATTTTAAATTCCAGCCGATTCTCCGCACGGTAGGACGGATCTTTGAGGTCAAAGTTTCAATGAATCTTTGCAGATGCTGAATTGAATTGAATTCAATCCAATTCACATCGTATCGGTCATGAAGAATGTCCATTGTTGCATTCACTGTGGGCCACTTAGGGCCTTTCTCATAGAACTTCATGTCGTCCACTTCGAGTAATTATTGATATGATGCGCTCGGCGTTGACGGTTTCGAAAAAGTATGGACCAGTCCGCACTAAACTTTTGTGGATCATTGCCACCTGAAGAACCCTGGGTCCGTTGACGTCGTCTCATGTATGGTAAGTTTGATCGTTTACATAGCCATTCATTAAAAAATGCGCCTCCTCAGTAAAGATAATTTCTCAACCAAAACGCCCCAAAACCCAGTTAAGGAACAAACGTTGTCTATTCATTCACTTTAAGCTTCTGGGTCAGTTAGATCTTGTACAATCTTGTTAATGTCTGCGAAAGACAGAAATTCTCGGGTTCTCCTGCGCCCTTTTAAAGGCAGTGGCGATGTTCTTGGCCGGCCTGTAGTTCTTTTGCTTACTGAAGTGGTCGTATCGAATTTAACACCAAAAGTTTAAGAGTCGTCTTTGAAGAGCCACCGCGTCTGTTGTAAAATAAACGAAAATCTTTTTACCATTTAGACCCGCTGCTCAATCTTGCTCATGATAATTTGGCATCGAGGACTAAACAATAAACAACCGATTTGACAGACGCCGACAGAAGAACATGCCCGCCACAGGCTGTCAGACCCTATTGGGAAACCATTTAGTTCCTCAGCAATGCTGTTGATTGTTCTATCATAGCAGTTTTGTACTATCCATCAGCCTTCCGTATCACTGTACAAACTATATCTCATTTGTACTACATAAACATCAAAAAAAAAAAAAAACGGCAAGTTTGTGGTCTATCAGATCACCTGAGAACATCGAGGCACATAGAGAACTTTTATCTGGAAATCCACACGGCGTTCAACCTTTGAACTTTCCGAGCGTTCAGTAAGGCTAACTCATTACCATCCACACAAGTTTTGTGTGGCGATTTTGTAGAAACTCTATGAACGCTACTATGCTGGCATAGACCAGTCATTTAAAAAAAAGGTCTAGATGCGGAAAATCACACGATCTCGGCTGCCAATCGACGCGTCCATTTCACCGCGACCTCAACTAATCGATTGTGGCTTGTGTGTGGTACAATTTTGTTGGAACCACATATTACTGATTCCAATTCTTGCAATTGCTAAAAAGAACGTTCCACAATGTCTCGTGACAACCTTTTTAACCGACAAAAAAAAACGGCCTAATGACCCGACCGGCATGAAAACTGCAACATGCTGTGACTTTTTGCGCATAAAGCACATGAAGGCTCTTACCTGTTCTTTCCATGCTTGCTCATTGACGAAGTCGGTTTTGCGATGATGAATTTTGTTCCATCGTTCCCGGAGCCCAGTTCAAGAACGTACGTGCGTTGTAAGGGAGTAGACCTTACGCAAAATTCGCCATAATGTGGTCTGGGAGAAGTCAATTCTTGAAATCGCCATGAGATTGACTGATTTGGGTTGTTTGCGAACTGCATTAACATCCTCTACATTTCAAGCAAAACGTAGTCTCACTGGCACGGCACGGCAACATCAAGCAGCAAATATTCTGACTTAACTTTGTTCACTAGAGTACTAATTGATTGTCTACTGCAACTTTAAACGTTGCTACCTCCGGCTCGGAGTTCCGGTAGTTGTTGATTTTACTGAATATTTTGACTTTTTTATAATTTGCACGCACGCACTTATGTTATGAAAACCCTTTAATTGTTTTACCACAGAACGAGCGTTAGAGAAGGGGAAGAAAGATGTGGATGTAGTGGAGACTTACTTCATGGGTGCTGTCCGAACTAACTTCGGGGAGTCACTGTTTCTTATGTTCGTTAAATTCGAAGAAATTTCAAGATGGTACATACTTTTAGGTGCAACAACCGACCTTTATTTTATTTCTATTGAATAAAAGTTACATGGATTTTTGGCTTGGATTAAACGCGCATCCTTCCACTCAACAGTCAAACGAACACATTAAGACTGTACAGCGGCCACCCGCAATGCCAGTTTGGTAATCGGTAGTAATCGATTTAAGGCTGCTTTCACGCTGAAAATGTCAAGTCAAGCCAATGAAAGGCCCTTCTTTACTTATCCGGGGATTAGATTAAGGAGTAAAAACTTTCCTGGTACAGAGAGCTCTTACTCGCACGCTGATTGCTTGAAGAACTTTACAAGTATGTCGACGATGTGTGTAAGTTTGACTGGGTATGCGATTATCGCATATCTGTCACTTTTCAGTGAATTGCAGACGGGTATAACATTTGTATTGTAATGCCAGATAATTTCATGCGTGCAGTTAGAATCCACCACCGCTATAAAGTTACACATCCACTCTTAAAACTAACACCCTAAGGCCCGGTTTTTCAGTAAAAGATCACACTAGTTTCGGGATTAAACTCGAGCTAACACGATGAAGTAGTTTTTCAGTCAAATTAAATTCAGAGTTAACTTCGAGTTAACCCAGCAAGTTTGGTGAGTTAACCCTGGGACTAAATGATCAGATGTTTTTGACAGATGAAAAGATACCAAGCAAACAATTATTTTCAGTTCCATTTGTGTAAAAATTTTATCAAATTCAGATTCATATCTCAGTGACTTGAAGCTCATTTTTTAATATTGAGTTTGACTGTTTTAAGAAAAAATACTTGTAAGATCACGACAACTCAGCTGATCGATAAATCATGAGTGCTACCAAACAAAATTACCACAAACGAAGTCAAATTTAATCCTGCACTGAATAAAAGTTCATGAGTTAACTCTAGATTAACTTTATTCCGTGGTTAGTTAACACTAGGTAAACTCAGCACTGAAAAACCGGGCCTTAAAGAACGATTCATAAAATAGATTTTCCAAATTCGAATGGTTAAACTAGTATTGCTATTATAATTTATGTAGGACATAAAAAAAATAAAGGGTTTAATTTTTATAGGTAGAACTTTAAATTGAAATAAAACACAAATAAATCGTTTTAATGTCCATCAATTTGGCTTTATTGGAAGGATAATTTTATGCCATTAACGTTTAAATATGATTTCGGGGATGTGACCGCCGCGGCCAGGTCTAGAGATCCAATTCTCAACCACTTTTTCGATCATTTGGGGCCGTATGTCGGCAATAACGCCACGAATGTTGGCTTCCAAGTCCCCTAACGTTTTTGGTTTGTTGGCGTAGAAGGGCGACTTCACATATCCCCAAAGAAAATAATCCAGTGCTGTCAAATCACACGATCTCGGTGGCGAATTGACAGGTCCATTCCGCTAAATAATGCGCTCATCGAATGTTTCCTTCATTAAATAGATTGTGACGTGCGCTGTGTGGCATGCCGTCTTGCTGGAACCACATCTCATCCACATTCATGCAATTAAATTTGGGAAGAAAATAGTCGGTTGTCATGGCTCTATACCGGTCTCCATTAACGGTAACTGACTCTTCATGATCATTTCGGAAGAAGAATGGCCCAATGACTCCACCAGACCATAGAGCTTACCAAACAGTCAGTTTTAGTGGATGTAATGGCGTCTCAAGGGTCTCATGTGGATTCTCTTCACTCCTAATGTGGCAATTCTGCTTGTTGACGCAGTATGAGCCTCATCACTGAACAAAATTTTGCGATGAAAATCAGCATCGAGATCAATCTCATTTGCGACCCATACACCAAAATCACGACGCATTTCATGGTCTCGAGGCTTTAATTTTCCATAAGCTGGATCTTGTAAGGTCGTAAGCCAAGGTCTTTGCGCAAAATCTTCCATAAAATTGATGGACAAAGCTCCAATTGCTGTGCACGGTGGCGAATCGAATCATTCGGGTTCTCTTCAACATTGCTCTACAGCGGCAATTGTTTCTTCGGTGCGCATTGTTCGACGTCTCTGCGGATGCGTATTATCACAAAGAGTAAACGTAGTGCGAAAACGATCCATGGTTAATCGAATTAATTGCTCTGATGGACGATTATGTCGACCATAAAATGGACGGAGCTTGCGATAAACTTCGCGAACTGAACCAATATTTTCGAAATAAATTTGCTAGATTTGCAAGCGTTCTTTATTTGTCAACATGTTCATGATGAAATTGCAAACCAAACTGAACGTAAATGAACATAACCTCTAAAAAAAAACACCTGTTACTTCTATGGTCAAAAAAAAACTAACAAACGGCAGCTCTTTTTTTTCGTCTTAGTAACATTTACAAAATATATGTAACGCTACAACAAGATTTTTTTAAATAAATCCCTACAATTGTTTATGTACAAGGTGGCGCAAAAATAACCTTCCGATGTTTTTTGGCTGTAATTTCAAAAAAAAAATTAAAAACTTTGATTCTTCTTGTGGACTATTTTTATTTGGTCTTTTAATTTTTTGTTTTCATCATGTCGAGAATATGATGTCATGTAAATGGCCGCCGCCACAGTTGATTGTCATTTGAGGCCTTTTTAATGCATTTTCCATCACTTTGGCCAAAACTTCCGGCGATAGGTCCTCACATTTTTGACGGAAATTGTCTTTAAGAGCTGCAAGAGTCTGATGCTTGTTGACATAAACCCGCGACTTCAAAAAGCCCCACAAAAAGAGGTCTGGAGCGGTCAAATCAGGCGATCTTGCTGGCCAGTGCAAATCGCCAAAACGGGAGATTAGGCGCCCGGGAAATGCATCCTTCAGCATATCGGTTGTGGCACGTGCAGTGTGTGCCGTTGCACCGTCCTGTTGGAACCACATGTTTTCCAATCCCAATTCATCAAGTTGCGGCAAAAAGAACTCGTTGATCATTGCTCTGTAGCGCTCACCATTCACAGTAACTGTTTGGCCCGCGACGTCTTCGAAGAAAAAAGGTCCGATGACGCCTCCTATTGGTGGTGATTAAGGATGGCTTGAGCGTATGTTAGACGCGATTGGCGGTCAGCAGCTAACAGCTGATGCACCGTCTGGACTGTGTACGGAAACATCTTCAAATCTGGTACCAAAATTCGCTGTAAAGACCGTCGACTGATACCCATTTGCGTGGCACGTCGTCTGGTCGATGTCGACGGCGCTTCCATGACATCTTCGGCTACAGCAGCAATATTCTCTGCAGAACGGCTACTACGCGTAACATTGTTTATTAACGTGTATTTCGCATGTGTTTACTACACAAATGTCAAAACAGAACTGACATTAGGGGCCAATCGCAAAATTTATTGCATTTTCCGATAGGAGGATTACTTTTGCGCCACCTTGTATGTATTTGTTAACATACATCACTTAATAATTAAAATTTCCTTTCTATTTCCAGGAGGAAGATGAACGCAAAAAACGTGAAGAGGAATTAGTTAAAGAACTTCGAAAGCTGGCATCCTTCAAAGCACGACCAAACCCTTTCAAATAATTAATTAATATAAAAACAAAAATATATATAAATACTTAATTAATATTTTGTATTGATCTTTGTTTTTTTTTTTTCTTAATAATTAATTTTACTCTAACACATACACATTATACATATACATTTATATATAAAATATCAATTTACTAATAATAGTTGATAAGAATGTTTTTTTTTTTCGTTTTTTTTTTTTAGTATTTTCATTATATTTTTTTATATTACATTATTTTCTTGATTTTGGCATTTCGTAATTTGTTATATTAGGGAGAACAGTGTTAAATTAAATGCGTTAAATAATATGTTTATCAAATGAAACACACATTGTTGAAATATTAATCATTTGCGTGTTGCAATTTGTTGTTTTAATCATTTTTTTTTTCAATTTAAAATTTTTAATTTATATTAGCGCAGTTACCGCTGTTTAACTTCGAAAAAAAAAACCGATGGAAAACAAATCACGAGCAGCGATGATTCTTAATAATTATTTATTTTCTCTATGTTTACTCTCGAATTGTGTTTTCATCTTCTTCTACTTTTTTTTTGTGGAAAACAAATATATATAATGTAGAATCAATTATTTAATTTAAAATCACAAAATTAAATATAAATATATGTAACATGCAAACCGAAAAACGATTGACAAAGTAAAGGGAGATAAAACAAATTAACAAGTTGTGGTAAATTGTAAAAGTTTTCTATTACTATAATTTTATTATTAATTTTATAAGAGAAAAAAAAAGAAACAAACTGAAAAATATCAAATACATTATTTTTTACACAAAAATAAATCAGAGGCGAATTATTACTTTGGAACTACGCTGCTCAGGTTGTCGTAATTGTGGATACTTGCAATAAATCTAAGGCTTACTAACTACATAATGCGCTTAGTGCCTTATAATAACAGTTCGGCTGCAATAATAATGTTAGCTATTTTCTAGATTTTGTTATGGGTTATCCGTGGTCAACATTTATTAAGTCCTAACACATGTACGACATAATAGGATGTTCCCAGAAAGGTACTCTTCAATACACAGATGAATTTTTAGTAATACCTAGGCTTAACTTTTTTATGACGTTTTCGAGTCAAGAGGATATAATGACTGGATTACACGGGATCTTTCGTCGAAATAATTAACAACGGGCTCCACATAATTATGGGTATAGCTTTGGGCTTACTATGCATCGAAGTAAATTAAGCTTTAGAAGGGTTGGGCTGCTATAGAAAGCAAAATCAATTATTGTACTCCGTGTCAAATGACTACGCAAATGCCAAATTAATAGCACAATGAGAGCGTGGAAAAATTAAATGCCTGACCAATCTCTATTTCCTTTCACATCAAAGTTTCTTCTGATTATGTTTTTGCATTGTAAAACTGTATACAAATCAAAACTTGACCACATTGACAAATCACTGGAACAGTGAAGAAATGCGCGTCTTTTCTGATAGTGATTTAAAAGTGTCAATATTCGTATCCGTGATAAGTTGGTATGAAGCAAAGCTTCGAGAATAAATTATCTCATTGTTTAGGGTTATCGGGAATTCTTTTCCCCACGGAATTTTTGCCATCCAGCAATGTAAATTGATTGCTGAATAGGAAACATTTCGTAGGAAAAAGAATTCCCGATAACCCTAGTTTGCGTTCAAGCTAAACAAAAATATGGCAACGAAATTCATATCTACTTCAGGATCTTTCAATGTTTGAACTCTAAACAGAAAATTTACATACATTTAGAAAAATGAAAACCTTTGAAGCTTACTTCTGTCCATGTTGTATGTGGTTTTGCTTCAAAGACATCTGCGAACGAATTGTTACGACCCTCATCAAAGCCAAATTCGCACTATATGGGGTAATGCTAAGAGGAAGGAATATTATGCCATCACTTAGGACTGTTTCCTAACTCTCAAAAGCATGGCAATTTCAGGAAGAGGATATACCACCTTTCCGTTAAGCAGCGAATACTTAAAAAAAAACAAACGAGAAGGCTGTAATCCGCTCTGCCTATTCAGGCCTATCGCGAATAAATTTTTCCGGGTAACTTTTAACATTCAGCAATCTGATTTACATAGCTGGCAAGGCAAAAATTATTCGCGATAGACCTGATTATCTTTAAAACCAACATCCCCAAAAAGTTGGCATGGCTAAAAACTTTTTTTCCGTGGGCTGGTGGTGTCTCAAAAGACACGATGATCACGTGCCCAAAGTAGTGTGGGACTTTAACCCACCAAAACCACCACCCTTTTTGTACTTGTATTGCAACTAAGTATTGGACTTATCTAGCAATTTTTTTTTATCACGAGTAATGAATGTTTGGCAGGTAACTTTCATGTGAGAGTTCCTGCTTTTTCCGCAATTTACAGCGCGGTTTGTTACATATTATCGTGCAAAATCCAAGGGCTTAGTTCTTTGAAGGCGCCGCAATAAATTTGTTTCGTCAAGAATTTGTAGAACGTTTTTTATGTTTGCGTGCAAAATTGTTCGACGGGCTCAGTGGCGCGATGGTTAGTGCGGTGAACTGCCGCGCAGAAGGTCTGGGTTCGATTCCCAGCCGTAGGAACACCTAAATGATTTTTCACTGGCCCTCCTCTCGTGATGAACTGACAAATCATCCGAGTAGTATCAATTTTGTCAAGAAATTTGCCGTTCGGAGTCGGCATAAAACAGGAGGTCTAGCCATCGTGCTAGAAGAGAAGTACACACACACACATGCATGGTTGTGATGCGCCAAAAATTTTAATTTTTTTTGTTTGTGGAAAATTTTTCATTTCATCTATAACCGCGGGAAGACCCAGATCTCTGCAAAAATCTTCATTCCTTATATATCGGTTTTTTCAACAGGGACGCTATAAAAGTTGAGCGACAGGGACAGCCAACGACGCCATATTTCTTGCCGCTCTTTTGACATTTCTCTTCAGTAAGGTTTGCCATTTCATGATGGAAAGATATACGATCCAACAACGAGCCGAAATTATTAAAATTTACAACCGAAATTCGGAGTCAGTGGCCTCAACGTTAAGAGCGCTACGTCCAATTTATGGTCGTCATAATCGTCCTAGCAGATCAACAATTGAGCGTCTAGTGGAAAATTTTGATTCGGATTTTCATCGAAAAATCATCTTCAGCGATGAGGCTCATTTCTGGCTGAATGGCTTCGTCAATAAACAAAATATGCGGTATTGATCAGGCAGCAATCCACATGTACTCCATGAGTCATCATTGCAAAATTACGGTTTGGTGTGGTTTATGGGCCGGCGGCGTCATTGGGCCGTACTTCTTCCGTGATGATCAAGACCGGCACATTACTGTGAATGCGATATGGATGATATGACAGGACGGCGCCACAAGCCACACAGCGAATGCCACAATCAATTTATTTGAAACCAATTTTGGAGAACGTGTTATCTTACGAAATGGTCCAGTCGCTTGGCCGCCTCGGTCGTGCGATTTGACGCCGTTAGACTATTTCCTGTGGGGCTACGTCAAGTCTATGGTCTATGCCAACAAGCCAGCGACGACTGACAAACTTCGTACGATATCGAACGTGAAATTGCAGCAGTATAGGCCGATTTATGCTTGAAAACCGTCGAAAATTGGGTTTAGCGTCTGGACTTCTGCAAGCGTGCCCGTGGTGGCCATGCAAAAGAAATCGAGTTCCATACATAATGGCATCGATCGTACTTTTACAGGAATAAAGAATTTCATTGATATCCAAAACCGTTTTTGTTTTATTTAAAAAAACGTTTGTATCGCTCTTTTTGAAAAACCCTTTACCACGGCGCATTGACGATTTAGCTTAACATTTTGTTTTCAAAAGTTTGTAGAATTTTTAGATTCGTTTCACTGGTATAACCCCATAGTTGTATAGCATATGTCCAGACAGCAAATTGTTTGTCCGTTTATACGAAAAAACTACATGAATCGATTTGCTCTCGTTAAGTGCAATCCGCCAGGATTTTATCCATTCAATAACCTCTTTAAGAGCGTTTTC
Source organism: Rhingia rostrata (assembly GCA_949824845.1). Lineage (NCBI taxonomy): Eukaryota > Metazoa > Arthropoda > Insecta > Diptera > Syrphidae > Rhingia > Rhingia rostrata. The sequence goes on along the minus strand of OX463755.1, from coordinate 154,675,094 downwards.
CAATTTTATATTTGTTTCCTCTATTGTTGTGACAACTGCTACTGGCAACTATTGTATCGTTTGTTTTTTGGATATTACGTTTTTTTTCCTACCGTTTGGCCAAAAACAACGTTTTTACAAAAAAGTGGGAGTGGCATTCGAATAAGCTGGCGATGCTGAGTCGATCCATATCCTTTAAGGTGAATCTATTTGCTTACTTAAATGGTGCTACAGTCTGGAATGAACCTAGATCTCAACCAACAGGCATCTCCAGTTATCCCGGTCCTTAGCTTATTGCCTGTTGCGTACTCCAAGTTGGTTGCCTCTACTGCATCCGACATCTTGCTGGGAATCGAAGACTCTGCGAGCCGGAGTATTGATGTTCATTCGTTATACATGTCCTAGCCATCTTAAACGTCTAACGCGGAGTTTTTTTTTGACTAGGGGCATGTCGCTGAACATCTCGTTTTGCTCTTGGTTGAATCTTAGTCTCTATTGCCCGTAAACAAAACTAAGACCAGAGATTTTTCCCCTCGAATCGACCAAGGATTTCCTCATCGATTTTTGATGCGGTCCCTACATCAGCGCCGTAGATTAGGACTGTGATGATCAGGGTCTTATAAAGGATCTCGTTAGTAGTTCGAATAAGGGCTTCACTCTTAAATTGTCTTCTTAGTCCGAAAAAAAACCGTTGGTAAGAGTAATTCTTCATTTTATATCTGAGGCGGCTGATCTAATGGCTTGCTGGCATATTTGCCATTGTTCTGCGACATTCGATGATGGGTGGCATGGTGTTAATCGAAAGGTTAAGGGATAAGGTACATCTACCTTAATTATTTCTCTATCTTACAACTACTGCTGAACATGAACAACAGCTGCCTGGAAGAAGGATTCTTTCTCATAAACTGGAAGAGACAATGTCTTTCGGTGATCGCAGATTAGTAAAGGCAAAGGAGACCCTGCAACTCTTTCAAATAAGTTGAGACACGAATCAACGTTTCAGTACAGATAGGATGAAGGTGCCAGAACGGTAGAAGCGATAGAATAAGGCTACCCAAATCGCCCAACGGGGGAGCAACTACTCAAGAAGGATGGTATTGTTGGCAAATCTAAACTTGGGTGGCATCGGTGCATTAGTAATGTGTTCGACTTTTCGAGTGGTAGTTTGTGCGTTCAATCCCATCATCCATGAAACCATAATCCATTATAATAAAATTAAAAGTTCGGTAGTTATTCGCCTAAGTGTATGCACCAACTTACCAGTTCTGCGATATAACAATAATAGTTCGGGCATAGCCCATAACTACATCGAACATCTCTCCCATGACTCTCTTTCTTCCACTTCTCTAACAAACGACCGCACACAGTTATAAAAAATAACTCTGGACGCCAGAAACGTCCCTAACTTAGCCAGGTAGAGTGACATGATGAACGCGCTCGGCTCTCGAGATCATTTTCAACCAGAGATAAACTATTAAACTTAGTTTTACTTATTTAATAAGTTAATTTCAATATTCCAGTCTATGTTTTGAGGATGGTGAAGGACTACTTCAAGGCTCAGCCATCGATCTATGATGCAAGTTACCTCCGGAGCGCAAGGTTTGATTTTGGGACCTAACCAGGTAGGTATGTGATGAGTAAGCTACTGAATGGAGGAACACGGTCTCAGTCTGGCTACCGAAAAGGAGACCGATTCGAATCGACTTCCAAATCGGACAGGAGGTAATCAGGCCTATCGCTAATCAATTTTCCCTTATCAGCAATGTAAATCAGATTGATTAATAGGAATTTAACGGGAAAATTTTTTCGGAATAGGAATGAATAAGAAGCCAAGACGATTTTATTTCGGTTTGACCATCAACGTGAAACTGATATGTGGCGCAAAGTGACGAGGCGAACATATGCGGCCCAACGGTCATAAAGCGAAGATTCCTCATTTCGAAAAGCACGGAATTTCGGTAGCAACTGTGCAGAGACGAGGAGCTCTAAGTGTAGCAAGCGACTATCGAACGGTGTGGTAACCAGCCGTCCTTGTTGTTTCATGTGTGACCTCAATAGATCCTAGCGTCAGAAAGGAAGTACCTACCAGAAGACGATGGAAAGCGAGACTGATCCAGAACGTGGCTTGTTGGAATAACCGGATACACTAGCGGACCAAAACTCAGATATGGATAGTAATCGCGTGACAATGTGATCCCGAAAAGCATGTGATTACAGCCCCCTAATGCGAACAACTGTCAGGACGAGTTCTTAGTTGCCATATATACCTCATTATGGTGCATAAAGCAATTCACCTCCGTCCAAAAAAAATGGCAAGCTGATGGCGGATACAAACCGCCAAATATTGACTTTCAATAAGGTCCGCATGCATTTGGCAATTAGACACTCGGAAAAAAATAATTTTATTTGGCACAATAAATGTCGAGGATCTTGGCAGAAAATGTACCCCTTAACATCTCGATGAACACAACACCAGCAACTAAAAGATCGGCCGCAAGCAAAGGGCTTGGATTTTAAAGCCCACTAGCAAGAAACCCCTGCTTTGATGAAGAATGCCGACAGATGCTTGAAGACAAAAACGATATCTACAAGGCTAAACTGCAGGTGAAGACGAGAGATGCCATTAAGATCTAAGTATAGGCAAAGTCGTTGGAAAAAACACCGGCTTTTCAAAAAAAAAAAGAGCAAGAAAAACGCTCGATCGATTTTGATCCAATGTTGGTGACGATAGCATTATCTAAACTCAACAAGGCGGCCAACGGCCTTCCCGGTGATTTTTATAAAGCCGGCGGAGATGATTTGACAAGTAACATTCATTAACTCTAATTCAAGGGATTGCCTACAAGATTCTATTTGCCGTGTTATGTGAACGTGTGAAACCGTTTACCGACAACCTCATCGCCCATGTGTATATTTTATTTTGAAAGTCCACAACTGATTAAATCTTTACACCGAAGATCCTGAAAAGAAAAACAAAAAGTCTTAATCGATACCCACCACCTATCATGAATTTCAAATCCGATTGCAGCAGCATTTATAGAGACGAACTATACGGATTATTTTCTAGTTTAAGTATACCGCCTAAACTCCTACGTCTGTGCAGGATGAGAACTCTACCTGCTTGGAGACGACCCCACAAAACATTCGATACCAAACAAGAATTGAGCCAAGGCGACGCACTGTCATTTGAATTATTTAAGTTCATTCTTGAGAGGATTGTGCAAAACACCAGTCTCAATCTTTCATAAATTTGTGAATCTACTAGCGTACGCCGACGATAGGTGGGACTCGACGTGATTGCACAACCACGTTTGCCAGAGAATAAAGTGGCACAAATGGGTTTAGCTTTAAAATAGGGTAAGACAAGTTATATGTTGTCAACACACACAGCATCGACTCCGCTTGGCATGTTTTTTTAGGCCCAGGTTCATTCCGGACTGTAGCGTCAGTAACTATACATTACAGAGCTATGCTTAGTTTTGGTATACATCCCAATTCATCTCTCTACTGTATGAAAATACAGAACTCTCATTGCTCCATGAACAACTTCACATAAACATTCGATGACAATCTGTAATTAGGATCAAACAAGATGTTAAAGTGCATTTAGCTGTAATCTAAGCAAAATCAATATGAAACGATACAAAACATCGAAGAATTGGACAGAATCGGCATCGCTATTCACTCTGACAAAGACATCTCGTAAAAAATATATCGAATAATTACTCTTTGCCAACCGTTGTTTCTTCAGGCTACAACAGCAGTTTTGTATTAAGCTAATCATTCGAACAATAAGATCCTATATAAGACCCTTATCATCGTAGCTCACCATACGAAGCATGGACCACAGCAAAAGTTGATAAAGTTAACCCTTTGCCATTTTGAGTCATAGTTCATCGGAAAAAGTTGATCTCTTTTATCTTGACGGTCGGTCTACGTAGATCTACGACATTTGCGCCTTCCATGTCTGGCACAAGTGGAAGTCGACATCGACTAACTTGAAGCTCGCCACTAGAGGCAGTTATCTAAGGACCGGGATAATAATAAGAGAAGTGGCCACGGTTATAACAACTTTATGAAGCTTTGCTCATCAGCTACGCCCATGACTCAATGAACGCAGTGCAACTACAACCACTAAACTCTCTTTTCTCAAACATTTAAAAATCTCTGAAAAACGACATCTGGTATACACGTAGAAGAACAGAGAACAAACTTTTACATTCGAAATGCTTTATTTCTGGTGTGTAAAAAATATTTCAGTAACGAAACGGTTACTTTCGTAACTTTCTGCTTAGAAGTTTCCATCACCTCCCCATGATGTCTTGACGTTGTCATCGGTCCAGTCCTCAGCTGGAGCAGTGCTACTAGCGACAGCTGTTTCAGCAGCAACGACCTCCTCGGCCCAGTTGTTGGTCTCCTCGACTGGATGGTCGATTGGTTCCTCAACCTTGACTGGTGGTGGCATCAACTCCTTGGCTGCAGCCTCCTCCTTCTCGCTCTCCTCAGGGTCGCGGTAGAAGAACAAGTCGACGACGACTTCCCAATCAGATTGGCGTGAGATGGTTCCACGCAGACGGAGCACTTCACGTGACAAGAACCACCACATCAAACCAATAGAGTGTGGAGACTTGGTGTTGCATGGGATGGCAATATCAACATAACGGAGTGGGCTGTCAGTGTTGGTGAAAGCAATAACTGGAATGTTGGCATATGAAGCTTCAATGATTGGCTGGTGATCGGTCGATGGATCGGTGACAACCAACAAACGTGGCTCGCGGAAAGCGGCTTGAATTTGATTGGTGAATGCACCAGGGGTGAAACGTCCAGCAATTGGTGTTGTATCGGTGTACTTGGCGAACTTAAGTACAGCACGTTGTCCAAGTGGACGAGATGAGATGACATAGACCTAAAAATACACAGAAATCATTCCAATTAGTTTCTGTGATTGCATTTTCTTTTCAGACATTTGAGAGAGATATTTGTAATCAGTATTAAGGTGTCGTCATTAAATTTCAGACCCGAAAGATTAGTAAATAACTCATCATTTCAAACGTAGAATTAATATTACGTAAAAAAAAAATAAGAAGGGAACACTTACATCTTGTGAGTACTCGATAGCAGCGATAGCACGAGCAGCCAACATTAGCTTCTCCCAGGTCTTGCCCAAGTTGATGATGTTAACACCATCGGGACGACGCTTGAAGACGTATTGTTCCATTTGGAAGTTTACGTTTTCGCTACCCAAATGGGTGCATGCGGCCAACATCTTGGTGACATCTTCCTCTTTAAGGGATAAAATATCCAAACCTCCCGACATTGTAACGTTTTTTAAGAGTTACGAGAACCTATTTGGAAAAATAAAAGAATTGTTAGTTAGCAATATAAAACTTTTCAGCGAGAAATTGTAACCTTTACATTTTTTCTGAAGCACGTGGCAAGCATTTTACTTAAACTGACTTTTCTGATAGCAATTTCAATAAAATTTTCACAAATTGTGATTATTTTTGAAGGCAATTTAGAACTGCACCAAATTTGACCATTAGTTTTTATTGAAATTCTATGTACAACTGAATTATTAAAGAAAATGAAAAACTTACGTTGTGTATGCCACTGGGACTAAGAATAAAATGGCAGAGCGGCATTTTCGTCACGACGACGTTGGTACAGCCTTCGTTCAGTTTTCTTTTGAATTGTAGTAGAATGTTTTTCCGACCGAGTAGTAGAGTCCTTAAGAGTGTGTTTGCATGTAAACATATGTACTACAATTCAATGATTTTTGGTTAGTGTTTTCGGTTATTAATTTTACAAGGATATGAAATTAAATTCTTGTTGTTGCGACTTTAAATTGATTTTTGTGTTTATTTGATGTGGTGTAGTTTCGTTTCGTGAAGTTAGTGTTTATCAGTCATATTTGCACTCATGATTATAAACGAAAAACTGCTAGAACCAAATAATAAAATAAAATAAAAAGTTGAACTTTTTTTTTACAGGTGAAACCTTTATTGTTTGACTTGGAGTAACTCTAGATAAAAAAAAACCTGGAGTCACAATAGTTAAAATGTCGTTTTACTAATTTTTTTTTCAAAAGTCGTTTGCTTGTCATTCTTTTTCAGAACACAATGGCAGTAGTACGTACTTTCTATTACAACTTAAAAATGGGGTAACATCTTATTATAACTTATAATATCGGGCAATTTTACTGAAATCAAAAACAGTTTCTTTATAGACGGAGTAAAATCAGCTATTTCTGAATGCTAATGCAAATATTTTAACTTGTTTCGTTGGTCATTTTCCGCTCAATGTCACGTGACTAAAATGGTCAATTGACCAATAAGAACGGAGCTTCATCAAAGGTAAATTTACAAAAATGGAACACGGCCAACCGAAACAATCGCTTTTAAAGGTATAAAGTACTGACGGAGTTGTTCATGAAAATATCTCCCTTACAAGTGCGTTATCTCTTTTCGGAGGAAAACAATGAGATATTTTATATGGTTCATAAGACTTCTCACTTACACGTGCGTTGTCTCTTTCATTAGAACGTCAAAATCACTTGGAGGAAAACAATGTGATATTTTATATGGAGGGGGTGCTTATTGCATTAAAAATATAAAAATATAAGTTGCTTACTGTGAAACACAAATTATTACCTTAAAAAATACAAAAGGGGTATTCATGCAACGCCGGAAAGTCGTCGTAAACGTTGTAAAAGTGATAAAATTACGACGTAATAAATTAACTGTCAAATTTTTATGGTAAATCTTTTTCAATAAATAAATTACCAAATGGATATTAAGTTCAGTGGGTTACCGCATTATTTATTGGTACAATTTTAGGGTCGTTCATGAAAATTATGACGTTGCATAAATACCCTTAAAGCGCCTGTTCACACAAGAGTAAAATCACTGATTTTCATCGATTAGTGATGGTGGGCAAGGAAATATGTGCAGGAGGAGCGGAATGAAAAAAAACACTCTACAGTTTATTTGGTGAGTATCTTTGACGTTCTCTTATGTGGTCCTATTCCATCGTTCCGGAGAAGTCAAATTTATTCCATTTCTGTTTGAGCTCGCGGACAGAAAGGTAACATTACATCACAAGCTTCCATCTTCACGAGAAAATTTACTTTCCGCCATACGTCTGATCACCCAATGTTCCTATCGTGTGAACTGCAACAAAGTAAGTGTGTTAAATCATAAAACTGATATAAAAGGAGTGGAATTCATGACCAGTATGATTGCAAATTATGAACATGAATGCAATTTCAATGAGAAAAATAAAAAAGTGTTCTGTGAAAAAGGTTTGTGTCAAAGTTTGTGTTCATACAGATGATATCAGTTTTTCATTTGACAGTTTGACACTGATGTCGTCCTGAATAGCTCTATGGGCAAGAAATACATAAGAAAAACTTTCATTTTGTTGGGTTTGTAGGGGATTTCGAAGCAGGGTTCCCACTTACATACACAAATTACAAATTAATCCTGGGACATTTTGGTAATAAATTTTTTTTAGTATAGTACTTAATTTTTAAACCAAGACTAGATAGTCCACAAGACCACATATTCTTTAATGAAATACTACTTTTTGCTATTATTATGCTACTTTCGATTGGAACAATTAGATTTTTTTGTATCTATACCCCCCTTTTTGTTGGCTCTTATAAATAGTGAAGAGAAATAAAGAAATCCCAAAAACGAAAGTAACCTACAACCAAATTGAAGGTAGGTACTGGCGATTACTAACAGTGATATAATATGCTTTCAAAACAAATGAAAAACAAAACACCAAAGGAAAGTAACAAACATATATACACTCTTTGAAAATTAATAGTGTTGCAAGTGTTAAGCAACTACGAGTCTCGAGTCTCGAAAAATTATCCAATATTCAGATTATTGTACTAGATTTATATATTTATATACAAAATCTTATTTCGCTTCACTTGAGGGCCGCCCAGAATGCGTATCTGTAGTTGACGCTTGTAGCTGAGTCAAAAGTTAAAAAAAAAGACAAGCCTTCCACAATGTGAATCTGTAGCTTGAAGTTGAATGTAAGGCAACTTCATGCAAGAAATGTATCTCTCATCTGCAGCCATCACTTGGTGATCAGCAAAAATGTTACCACCCCTATTTGAACCTTTAAGATCGAATCGCACAATGTTGATAAGCTTTTCAATATTGGGCTTAGAAAATCGATACTTTTGTTGAAAATATTTGTCTTGAAGTTCGATTTTGTCAATTCTCGGCTTAGGCATTATTGGTCATGCAAGAAATTTACATTCACTACATTTAAATCATTTACAAAACAAATTTGGCTTGAGTCCATTTTTATTAATTTGCTTTCGCTTTTCGACAAAGAAACTTAATATAAATATAAAAAAAAATATTTAGATGGAAATTCTCTGATCTGTCAAAATTCATTTAAAATGGCTCTAATCAACTTCAAAACGCAGTCGATTGTGTCTAAATTAAGCGACCTCTAAGCAACGTTGCTTAGATGTGAAAATCGATTCTAGATACCGATATTGTATTTAAAACATACTTAGAGGTGTTTTAAAGTTAAACAACCTCTAAAATTTCTTCATAAATACGGCTGATGGTATTTTCCATTGGTAATTTCAGAATTGTATGAAAACAAATTAATTGGCGTGGTTCGGGGGTATTTATTTCGACAAAAGAAAACTTGTTTAAAGTCCTTGAAAAATGATATACGAGTGCAAAGTAAGAAGAAAACAAATTATAAACCTAAATAAAAGGTTTTTTTAATAAGAGCGCTACAAAAGTTTTTTTTTAAATAAAACAAAAACTGTTTTGGATATCAATGAAATTCTTTATTTCTGTGAAAGTACGTTCGATGCCATTATGTATGGTTTTCAAGCATAAATCGGCCGATACTGCCGCAATTTCACGTTCGATATTTGTACGAAGTTCACCAATCGTCGCTGGCTTGTTGGCATAGACCATAGACTTGACGTAGCCCCACAGGAAATAGTCTAACGGCGTCAAATCGCACGACCAAGTGACTGGACCATTTCGTGAGATAACACGTTCTCCAAAATTGGTTTCCATTAAATTGATTGTGGCATTCGTTGTGTAGCTTCTGGTGCCGTCCTGTTGGAACCACATGTCCTCCAAGTCCACATCATCTAATTGGGGCCAAAAATATTCGGTTATCATTGAACGGTAGCGATTCACATTCACAGCAACGTGCCGGTCTTGATCATCACGGAAGAAGTACGGCCCAATGACGCCGCCGGCCCATAAACCACACCAAACCGTAATTTTTTCGTGATGCAATGATGACTCATGGAGCACGTGTGGATAGCTGCCTGACCAATACCGTATATTTTGTTTATTGACGAAGCCATTCAGCCAGAAATGAGCCTCATCGCTGAAGATGATTTTTCGATGAAAATCCGAATCATTTTCAAGTTGTTGCTCAGCCCAATTCACGAACATACGACGCTTCTGGTGGTCAAGCGGCTTCAGTTCTTGCGTCAATTTAATCTTGTAAGGATGTAGGCCAAGATCTTTTCGCAAAATTCGCCACAACGACGTCACAGAGATGCCCAACGCTTGGGAACGACGTGTGAGAGACACGTTTGGGATTTCCTCAACTGAAGCCTCAGCGGCAGCAATATTCTCGGCACTACGGGCACTTCTTTGTCTCACTGGCATGGGAACATTTTGTACTGTGCCTGTGGATTCAATTTTTCCACTAGACGCTCAATTGTTGATCTGCTAGGACGATTATGACGACCATAAATTGTACGTAGCGCTCTTAACGTTCAGGCCACTGACTCCGAATTTCGGTTGTAAATTTAAAAAAAAATCGGCTCGTTGTTGGATCGTATATCTTTCCATCATGAAATGGCAAACCTTACTGAAGAGAAATGTCTAAAGAGCGGCAAGAAATATGGCGTCATTTGCTGTCCCTGTCGCTCAACTTTTGTAGTTGAAAAACCCGTTGTGCCGTTGTTGTTGTTATTTTTTGAGAAAAGAAGAACATAATAATCTTTACTACACGAAAAATTATCATGCAAGAAGGGGAAATCTTTCAAAAAATCAAGATCCGCAAAATTTATCTGAGATTATAAAAAAAAAATCAATTTGTGGCCCAATGGAACACAACAACTGTCAAAATCGGTCTTTTAACAGATCTAGATAAAAGAAGATTGATTTTTTTACCAATGGGAAACGCCATAAGGCAATTCATTGAATGTTGTAAGTTTATAACACCCGAAGAATTGTAACTTTACGACGACGTTCATGAACACCCCTAAAACTGCAGCATTAAATTCAATCCCATTTTACCTAATTTTTTTGCAGGTGGCCATGGCACAGGGGAATGCGAAGTTGACTGCTAAGCCAAACGCTGCGGGTTCAAGCCCCAGCTTCGGCAGCATTTGTTTTCTACGAAAATTGCCAGCTTATCTGAGGCCACCTGTGCGATATTATGAGACAATATAAATCTATGTCTCCTCCTCTGTGCCACATAGTTTTATGTTATATGTCTTTCCTTCTATGTATCTATCTGTCTCTCTCTGTTGTATTAATGTCTTGATCTGTCCCAGCCGATGGCCTCAGTCGCCAGTGCTGTTACGGGTCTGTAGTTCGTTGCATTCATGTGCGAAGTACTGTGATGCCAACGTCAATGTCATTTTGTTCTATATATATTTGATTTGCATGGATGTGGATGTGGATGCAAAACAGCGTTTTAAAAGTTTACTATCGCAGTTAACACACCCAATTCGTTGTGAATGATTTCCCATACAAATTTTGACAGTTCATTTAACACGTCGTTAAATTACCACGTTTTCAACAATTACGATGACTTTTCGAAATTGCACAAATACTCCTACTCTTCTCATTTCAATTCTATAATTTATCACGCTCATATAGTAATTTTATATGTTAATAATTTGTGTTTCCTTTTGAAAAACCTATATTTTCATATTTAAAATCAAAAAACCAAAAATGAGTACTCGTTTTGACGTTTTAATGAATGGCAGCGAATTTGTGAGAGAGATAGTTTCCCGAAGTACTCTGGTCCGTGTGTCAATTGCATTAAAATTGGGGTTAAATATTATCCACTGCTTAATTTTTGACATTTCTGCAGGGATTAAAAAAATTGGCTGTTTGCTGTGTCAATTGGATTAAAAGCGATTTTATTTTATTACTATTTTTAATAATTTGACTAAACAATTAAAACAAAATTCCTTTGTTTAAAACTTTTTGTAATAAAAAAATATCGAATATATTTCAGAGAGATCATCTCTACTAAAGATATCCGCCCTACTTTGGTCAAGTTAAACATATTTCACATATAGCGAAAGAAATGTAATCATAACATTTTTGAAACCATTTTTTTTATTCCAATTTTAGTTACTTTTATAGCTTTTATTACATATTCTGATATAAAATATATGTTCTTTGCTTTCTATTTAATAATATGAATGATGTACTATATAACCTCAACATGTGAACACTGATAACGAGGAATAATACATGATCGTGCTTTCCATCTCTGTCACTCTTCAGTAGGTATACCAAATGTCAAAAATTAGCCACTGGATAAATTCTAGCGAGCTGTTGAGCAGGTTAACATTTTGAAGTCTCTATTCACCATACTAATGTCAAAAATGATCCGCTGGCTAAAATCTTAACGCAATTGACACACGCCCTTAATTGAGTAATTTCTTTTTATTTAAAAAATATTTTACTTAGAAATATTACTATATTAACGATAAACAATAGTTTTAAACACTATTGTATCAATCTATCAAAACAAAAATTAGTCTTGTCAAAATCAATTATTTTGCTTATGGAATGCAACAACTACTGTCAAAATTTGTGTTTTGAAAAATCTAGACCAAAAAAAAGATTGAGTTTTTTTTACCAATGGAGAACACCATAAAAACATATGAGAAGGCTTATATCCGCTGTGCAGTCAATCCAAAAAACGTAGTTATATCATCAAAATGTCAGCTTTATGGGGATGGAATGTCGAAAATATACGTGGCAATATACAACATATTGTTCAGACAGTTTGTCAAAATCTTTTGTAAATAAAAAAATTTAATTTATGGCGCAACAGGCTCGTTAGTACCCAGGGCCTAGCTTTCTTCTCACAACCATTCATGTGTGCGTGTGTACTTCTTAGCACGATGGCGGGACCTCCTGTTTTATGCCGACTCCGAACGGCTAAGTTGAGATAAGCTTTTCATGACAAATAATACTACTCGGATGATTTGTCAGATCATCACGAGAGGAGGGCCAGTGAAAAATGATTTAGGTGTTGCTGCGGCTGGGAATCGAACCCAGACCTTCTGCGCTGCAGTTCATCGCACTAACCATTGCGCCGCTCAGCCCGTCCTTTTGTGGTTCGACAAAAAAAAACAACGTATTTCTGTTGCGAATTCCTTGGGTGTGGTATACAAATGGTATTTGTAGGAAAACGCCACTAAAAAGTAGGCGTGGATGAAAATTATTTACAAAGGAAATGTTTACATTGCCATTACGGAAGTATTCGCATCAACGTTTTTGGAATTTCTTTCAAATTTGGTTTCAAACTTTCTTTTTTTTTTTAAAACCTTCCCAGAAATAGGGCGTGGCAAAAAACTTTATATGGACGAATTATTATAGTAGAATTGTCTACATATGTTCTTCAGACACTTTTTCAAAATTCCTTACAGTTTGGCCAAAAACAAGGTTTTTTTTATAAAGTGAGCAATAAAGTGAGCGGATTGAGAGTCGGGGACAAACAGATGGGCTGACAGACGGACGGACAGACAGATATATGTATAGATCGACTAAGCACGCGATTCTGAGTCGATCCATATACATTGTGGTATATCTAGCGAAATTATTCCTCTATGTTACAAACTTAACGTCAAAACTTGTAATACCCCTATGGGATAGGATATAAAAACTGTTTTCAAACAGGGGAAGGACTTATTGGCTATGCAGCTGTATGCAGTATTTCAGATTTGAGTTTCCACCCTTGACTCAAAAGACTCGTCAAGGATTTGTTTAACTTCTGAAATACAGGGTTGGGTTAAACAATCTCGAAATAAGGTAATTTTTGACGACATCCACCGAACCTGCAAAATGATTCCTCCCGAGGCTTAGTACATATCACGTTATCGATTCTAGATACACCTAGATTCCAGAAGCATCTAAAAGTTTTTTGTTTGAAATGGTGCTGTAGAGTGTAGGCACTTAACGTCAGGTGGATGGCAGGTTTAGCTCTCGCCGCCAGCATTAAATAGTTCGTTCTGCGTCTGGTCTGCCTTTAGTCGGGGATTGTTAAACATTGACGTTTGAACTAGGGTTTATTCTATATTCTATGCAATGACTCCGATTCAACTAAAAATTGTCTTTATACACAACGGCATGATGTATTTCTGCGTTTGCATTTTTAAAGTGTCACCACTCTAGTTCTTCGATCATCACTAATTACTTTGCAAAATGCTCAACGTCTTCATCTGCAGCGTTTTCTTGTAGGAATCCGTTTTGGGTGGGATAATTATTCGGCATTCTGCATCGAATCAGCTGTAGAATGGTAGAAACCCAGTACTGAGGATTTTCTTTTGGCCAAATACAGGGTGTCGCTCGGGAAGATATACTACTTTGTTTTGCCGCCATTTTGGTAAACATTAGTCTTGACAATGACAGTTAATATTTGGCAGTAGCGAAGTGGCACGTGGCAAATTTATTATGGCAAAATATTCGATAAACCAACGTGTTTTAATCGTTAAAATATATTATTGAAATCAATAATCGATTACTGTGACAATGAGAAAGTTACGTGAAATCTTTGGAAGAAACAACGTGACAACAAAACGCACTATTTATCGTTTAGTGAATGATTTCGAAGAAAGAGGGTCTGTAGGTGATAGGCCCAAGCATGGACCGCAGCATACTGAGAGATGGGCTGACAACATTACTGCTGCTCAAGGAAGTGTTCAAAATAATCCATCAACCTCAATTCTACGCCATGCTCAGGAGCTTGGTTTTCAAAGAACAACTTTGGCCACAATTTTGCACAAGGATTTGCATTTGTTTCCATTTAAGATTCAGTTGACAGTTAAGAGCTTCTTCCACAAAACCGATAGGATGTTACAGCTAGCCCATGACAACCCCGATTTTCATGAAAAAATCATAATGAGTGAGGAAGCACATTTTCATTTGAATGGATATGTGAATAAACAGAATAGTCAGTTCTGGGCGATGTAAAACCCTCAAATAATTCATCAGTCACCTTTGCATCCATTAAAAGTTACAGTCTGGTGTGCAATTTGGTCAGGAGGTATTATTGGACCTTACTTCTTTTAAAATGAAAATGGCGTTACAGTAACTGTGAATGGGGAGCGATATCGTGATGTGATTAAAAACTTTTTAAAGCTACAACTGCATGCTTTGGGCTTGATTACCATGTGGTATCAACAAGATTACCATGGAATTACTGCGACCCCTCTTTCCACAACAAATTATTTCAAGAAATGGTGATTTTGATTGGCCTCCACGGTTGCCTGATTTGACTGCTCCGGACATCTTTTTGTGGGGTTATCTGAAAAGCAAGGTTTATGCAAACAAACCAGAAACACTTGAGCAACTCAAACAAAATATCCGTGATGATATTAATGAAATACCGCGTGAAATGTGTGAGAAAGTAATGAAAAATGTGCTCAAAAGGGCTCGCATTTGTGAGACCAACAGAGGATTACATTTACCTGATTTTGTATTCCATACATAATTGCTGACATTAAATAAAACATTTATCAATATGAGATCCATTCTCTTTCATTTAATCAAAAATTATAAACAAACAAAGTAGTACACCTTCCGGGCGGACACCCTGTAGTTGGCACTATTCTTCAAAACTAGATAAGTTTACTTAACATACGTTTTACAAAGGTATGACCGACCTTCTGCGAGAGTAGTATTTGACATACTACCCTGTAGTTGGCACTATTCTTCAAAACTAGATAAGTTTACTTAACATACGTTTTACAAAGGTATGACCGACCTTCTGCGAGAGTAGTATTTGACATTGAAATTCCCGTTGATGTTGTCCGAGTAGTTAGCTGGAGATTCAAATCCAGACTTCCAAAATACTGACTGTGTGGCTTTTGTCTTTCGGAATGTGGTTAATTTAACTGACAGTTTTTGTATTGGTCCAGTGGCTACTATGTCCCCTAGGATATTGAGCTGTTGTCAGCGTGCTCTTTTAATAGTGACATATCGATCCGCAGCAAAGACAGTTAACCTATAGGTATTTGGCGCGTCATAAAACAACTACTACAGATATTACATTTGGAAACGGGAAGACGAAATTTGTAGAAGCTCGTCTTTAGTGATGTCATCATTTTTCCTCCATCACAGCGTTAGCTTATATATAACCAAGCCTACATTTAAATTTTAAAATTAAGAAAAAACACATTATCGTCATATTAGTCCATCAAAATATTCAAATATTCGACGAAAGTCGTTCTAATCTTATGGTTTTCATTACAAAAATCATAACACAATTCATCTTGTCATTATTAAGCCCATCCGTCTATTAGTCAGCTTTATTTAAATCCTTCCCCAGAAAGATTTCAAAAATAAATTTCAACCCTTCTCTCTTCTGCCCAACCAAGCAAAAAAAAAAAACAAACCCTTTCCTAAATTAACTAATTCTCCGAAAAATCAGCTTCCAAAAATTTAATTTTAAATTTCTACCGCATTACGCACATAATCCGACCAAATCCCTTGACACTGAATAAATAATCTATTCTGTCGCCCCTGCGGACATAATAAAAAGTAATGTCATCTTTGTCAAATCTCTGAAATCCCATTGAAGAAAATAATTAAGAGCTTTGTCATATTAGCAAAGTCCTTTCAACAGCACCATCCAAACAAATCATACGAGTCGAGTGTGTCCTCATCGAAGGTAGGTACCTACTAAAACAATAGCCAGCAAACAAAACTCCAATGGGCATAATATAACACTAGACCCTTCGCAAAAAAAAAGCCAAGATAAACCCATAAAACACAGCGTTGACAAAGAATAAGAGCCGACAGAAAAAAACGAACCAAAGTACTAAAACACCAACCACTCAGCAAATATAATAAACACATCGAAACCCTCAGCAAATCCTCTTGCTTATTCCTAACCATGACAAAACTTTACGATACCCACTTTTTTTCTTTTTTATACAACAACCACGCGCACTCATACCAAGCGGTGAGTTCTTAGACCGTAACATCCATTTACTTGATTGAAGAATCACGACATCATTAACAAGGTCCAGCATAAACCCCACCCACCACCACAATGTATCGAGCCTTTGTCTAACTATTTTACACCCTCAAACTCCTTAAAAAATTCTTCTATTTATCATTCAAAGAGAAACGCAAAAAAGTGCATAGACCTATGCAGAATTTTATCACACACAGATGTCGCTCGTTTACCCTTTGTCTCTCCCTTTCTAGGTCACACGTGCAGATACTCTATGTTTTCGTTGTTCCTCTTCATACAAAACAATGACAACACCCACCAACAAACAAATCCACCCCTAAAAATGTCGAAAAAAAACCTCTACCAGCAGCTGATTTATCTGTCCCACTTGGAGATGTCCAAAAACAACACAAAAAGGATACACAAAGGACAACATTCAAACTATTTACGTCACACGGCAAACCTTAATTTAAAATTCCAGCAGGGGAGGGTGCTGGATGCTGCTGGAAGTCCTCTGAAAACACAATGCAAATCAACCTAATGTGTCAAAAGTTACTAAAAATATTTCTCCGTGCTGCCAATGCGCATAATCAAAACAATACGCAACACGTGGTCTCCCTACTGTTTACACCATGCGTACCAGTAATTTCTGTTTATAACTACCCCCCTAGCCCGATAACCCAGCAGTTCACCGTTAACTTTCACTGTCAACTGTCAGAATGGGTTTGGTTTTGGGTCCATTTCGAGAGGGGAAACGCGCGATACACAGTGAAATTCCATTTAGTACACAATACATGTGTACTAAAGAAAATTGTCTATCCCCAACATAGGAGATTTGATGATGCTGTTTGGATGGTCCATGGCTTCACATCAGCTCCGTGTGTGTAACAAGATAACATTTTTTGGGTGTGGACCTGTGCAACGCTGCTAGAAAATGTGAAAATTTTCAGGGAATTTTGTGATAAAAATTCAAAAAACATAATCCTAAGTGTTTGGCAAGTGTTTTCGAGTAGGTTTTGTGTGAAATCCAAGTGAAGTGCTCCCCGGGCAAATGTGCTAGAGTCGTGTGAAAATGAAACGCCCAAAAAATTATGCAAAGCCTTCGCGAGTACTACAGAAAATGTGTCTATAGGTCGTAAACGGTTTCGAATATATAGAAGTCGTCGTAGTCGTTGTCGTCGCAACCTAGGGAAGGGCAATGGTCCTTTTGCAAGGTTTATAATGGTTTTCCCTTTTTCCCTGTGCTGTATAGTTTTTTCTGTGAATCCAAAAAAGATGGACTTTTCAGGAAATTCAAGAAATTGAATGTGGGGAGTGTGCACAGAAAAAAAAATAGTCATTCATTCTTCTTCTTCACTCTCTAAATGGCGACATGTAAAGTACTAAAAAGAAAACACAGAACGCAAATAGAAAATTTTTCTTTTAGAACAAACACTCTCTGTACAATGCTTGTACGTCATATAAATACATGGAATAACCAACGAAAACAGTAGCAATATCAACAATAACAACAACAAAACACAATCAATCCTATAACCAGAAACGATTAAGTGTCACAAAGGATACAAGGACTTTTGAAAACGAACGAACGATTCAGCAGCATTGGCGAAGGACGCGCGAGGAAGGATTTTTTGCACACACAATGATGCTGACGACAATGGTGAAGATGTGCAAGATAATATTTGCAATAGCGCTGGTACTATGCTTGTGTGTACCACACCCAACGACGGGCTTGAGACTGACAAATGGAGTTGGTAAACCGTCGAGCGCTAGTCAGGAGCAACTCAACATTGGTCTGATAGCGCCGCACACGAACTTCGGCAAACGCGAGTACCTGCGTGCGATAAATACCGCGGTTCAAGGGCTAACAAAGACACGTGGTGCCAAGCTGACATTCCTTCGAGACTACAGTTTTGAGCCGAGGAATATTCACTTTGACATGATGTCGTTGACCCCAAGTCCAACAGGTGAGTAGTGCAAGGATTCTCTTTTTTTATATCACTCATTTGAAATTCATCTCTTTTATTTTTGATCCGCGTCGTGTTGTCCGCAAGTGAGGTCCTTTGACTTTAAAACGTTTTAACTCCCATGGTCGTTTAATTTTTTTTTTTTTGTTCGTGACAATGAGCTATCACGTATTCATGTCCGAAAAGGAAATGTATAGGCGCCTTTCTACTTTTGGTGGTGGAGTTTTGTTTCTCAACCACCAAGGACTTAAAATTTATCCTGTTTTTGTTTTTGTATTTCCATTTAAAGTGTTAATGGATGACGCTTCCGCTCATTACACGTACTGTTTTTGAAAAATACATCCACACACACTGTCGATAGGAAAGTGAGAATCCTTGTGGTGAATTGCTACTTAACATCAATTAATGGTTATTATGCATGAGGTGAATACAAAAGGAGGCTATTTAGCTTGTGTGTCACAATATTCCCGCGTGCTTGTCAACTTGCATTGGGATTGGGTTGGGCCATGGTAGGTTGACAGGGAAGGTGACACTAGAGTTCCTAGTGCATAAGAATTGTTGTTGGGCATGTGTATTTAGAGTGAAACTGTTGAACGTCTTTGCAATGACACTAACAGGACTGGTATGATATTGGGTGGGGATATATATTGATTACAAATTTTTTCCCCCCACTTAAATGACTTTTCGAAAGTGGGAGGTATTGGAGGTTGACAACGATGGGAATTGCATTTAGTGCTTAATGTGCTTAGTAATGAGATAATTAGAGAGTGCTTGAGAGCGAGAGATGGCGTGGGGTGAAGTCTTAAGGTTAGCGGGCGATGATGCTTAACGAAGCGAGAACACAAAGTTTTCGGTGGGGTCTTGACTTTTGCCAGAGTTTGCAATTATATTTTGTCGAAAATGGGGTCGGAGAATAAACTATTTACACTTTGTGTGGGATGGAATGTAATTTCCTACAGAGTGCACTTTTATGGCTTTGAGGCGCCTGTTTATTGTGAATTAAAGTGTGGTTTTGTGTTGCCAAAAGGTATCGTTTGTGATAAATCCAATTTTGTGCACTAATTTGTTTGAGCGCAAAAAGTTAACTTGTTTGTTGAAAATGCGATAAGCTTCGAGGCATGTGATGCTGATGGTGTTCCTACACTTTTTAAACATTCTTGTAAAAAGTTATGGTTTTCATGAACATTTCCGAACTCAAGAAAATCATTGATTTTTACAATTTTTTATATTAATATAATTATTAGAAGCTTTTATTATAGCCTTATATAATAAATACTAATTCTACATTATAATTAAAATTTACAATCTTGTGTTTACATATATAAATTAGATAAGTATTACAATTTTTTTTATGATGTTCCGTTTATAATTGTTTTTTATATTTATTATTTTCCAGTCGTTGTTTCGGTTGGCATAAGCCTCCCCATTGTTGTCCATAGATTCCTTTTTTTTTTGCATCGTTGTACCAGTTGCGATTGAAATCCATTCCATATTTTCTTTGGAATGTTCTACTATCATCCGGTTTCCACTTTGTTTTATATTTTCATCCATCTTTGGTCCTGTATTCGTGATATGTGTCCTGCCCTGCTCAATTTTGATTGATTTATTTTTGTCATAACGTCTGTTATTTATTTCATCATTTCTGACTCGTTCTATTTGTCTAATACTTAGTAAGTGTCTTTCAATTTTCGTCTTGCAAATTCGTATCTTCTCGGTTAAGTTTGCTGTCATTGCTCATGTTTGTAGTCCATATGTCATAACAGGTTGGATCGTCGAGTCGAATATATACATATCTTCTCGTGTCTGTTCTTACATTGCAATCCAGTATTTGTTTAGTACTCCATTAATGTTTCCAGCTATTTGTGATTCGTCTGTTGATCTCTTTTTCCTCTAGATTTGAGAATTTTTTTGTCCAAGATATAAGTAGTCTTCAATATATTCAATGGCATTATCAGATAGTATTATAAGATATTTTATATGATTTGTCATAGCTTCATTTTTTGTCATATTTATATAGGGTGATCCAAGTAGAGATACTTTTTTCAATAGCCTTTTTTGACAGATCACGTGTGAGTCGTGTCATGCTGTCATGTTATTTTTGTTTAGTATTGTTTGGCTTCGATTCAGGCCTTGGAGGAAAACATCACGCGTGTCATTCGCCAGTTACCAGTCGAAATGCTCGAACGAGTGATTGAAAATTGGACTCAACGGATGGACCATCTGCGACGTAGCAACGGCCAACATTAGATAGACATCTAATCTAATCTTCAAAAAAAAAAAAAAATGCCAAAGAATGTTCTTTCAAATGATAATAAGCATTCTCCATTAAATTTTAATTTTCTGTGTTTTTTTCTTTAAAAAAGTAGGGAACCTCGAAATGGATCACCCTTTACTTAGTCCACTGAACGTTGGTTAAGCTTTGTCTGGATATCGTCAGATTTATTTGATATAAGAACGATATCGTCAGCGAATCTTAAATTGTTCAACCGTTGTCCATGTAGTTTTACTCCATACTGGCGCTACAGTTCGGAATGAACCTGGGCCTCAACCACCATGCCTCTCCTTAGCTAACTGCCTCCAGTTGCGCACTCCAAGTTGGTTGAGGTCGGTTTTTACTTGTGCGTGCCACTTAAGGCGAGGTCTTCATCTACTGCGTCCGACGTCTGGCTGGGGATCGAAGACTCTGCAAGCCGGAGTATTGGTGTCCATTCGTTCTATATGCCTTAGCCATCTTAAACGTCCAATGCGGAGTTTTTCGACCAGGGGCATGTCGCTCCATCGTCTCCATAGCCCGTCAACGCAAACGGGACCGAAGATATTTCAAAGAATTTTCCTCTCAAATCGACCCAGGATTTCTTCATCCGCTTTTGAGACGATCCATGATTCAGCGCCGTAGAGCAGCACTGGGATGATCAGGGTCTTAGATAGGATCTCCTTAGTAGTTTAAGTGAGGACTTTACGACTAAATTGCCTTCTTAGCCCAAAGAAACAGCGGTTGGCAAGAGTAATTCTTCGTTCAATTTCTGACAAGATGTCGGAGTTAATAGTGGAGCCGAGATAGACAAAGTCTCGTACTACCTCAAAGTTATATCTGTCAATGGTAACGTTCTGTCCGATTCGTCAATGTTGTGTGTCCTTTCGTGTTGACAGCATATACTTAGTCTTGCGTTCAATTACGGCTAAACTCATTTTTGCCGCTTCCTTCTCTATACTAGCAAACGTAACTTTGACACCACATTGAGTTCTACTAATGATGTCAATATCGTCAGCGTATGCTAGGATCTGCACCGATTTTTGGAAAACTTTGCCTCTGGTGCTGGCTCGGGAGTTTTGCACAATCCTCCTAAGAATCAAATTGAAGGAGTCACATGGAATGCCTAAATCCTTTTTTGAATTCGGAGCAGCGAGAATTCTCCTTCGTCATCCTACACAAACGGACGAGTTTGGGCGGTATGCCAAAACTAGACATGGCTCTGTATAGTTCGTCTCTATAAATGCTGTCTAATGCGGCTTTGAAATCGATGAATCGATTTGGACTTCTTGGGTTTTTTTGTCAGGATCTGCCGTAGTGTGAAAATTTGATCGGTTGTGGACTTTCCTGGCCTAAAACCACCTGATAAATGCCAATCAGGTTTTGGGTTCACATATTACGCCAGATAGGATCTTGCAGTCAATGTTACGGAGAATTATGCCTCTCTATTTGGCGCAGTTTAGAGGGTCTCCTTTTTTGTGGATCGGGCAACGATGCTGAGGTTCCATTCTCCAGGAATACTTTCATCCGACCAGATTCGGCTTATGAGTTAGTGGATGTTACTTTCCAAGTCATCCCGTCGGCTTTATAAAGCTCGGCGGGAAGGAAGGCCGTCATTTTCGGCTGCCTTATTTAGCTTCAGTTTACATATTCCTATCCTCACTTCACTCAGGTCGAGTGGTTGGAAGTTTTCGGTCTCGTTGCCAATATTGAATAGTTCGTTCTGCCTGACAGCGGAATGCTGTTCGTCATCGCCGTTTAACAGTCTGCAGAAGTGGGTCTTCCATATCTTCAGCATCGACTGTGTCTCAACTACGATATTTCCTTGTTCATCTCGACAGGATTCTATTCGAGCCTTGAATCCTTGGCTTTGACGTTTTACACTTTGGTAAAACTTGCGAACATCGTTCACGGAGTGGCACCTCTCTATATCCTCGATTGCGCGCTCTTCTTTCTGAAAAGCCGGTGTTCTTCCCTTCTTTTCTGCCCATAGAGCTCAACGGCAGCTCTCGTCTTCACCTGCAGCTTAGCCTTGTAGGCCTCGTTCTTGGCTGCGAGCATCTGTCGGCATTCCTCAGCAAACCAGCGGTTTCTTGCTGGTGGGTGCGAGAAACTTTCGTCTTTCGATGCTGGTGGTATGGTGTTAATCGAGAGGCTTAGAGATATCCGTTGCGCGAAGGTCTTGGCGGTCTCTTGCGAATGCAGTCTTTCGACATTAAATTTTTTTACAGTATTTCTGGATTGTTGTGGATTGGTGGATATTCGCATTCTTACATTGTCTGCAACAAGGACAACTTGTTGTCCGAATATGTCGAAGCATAGGTTCGCTGGGACAGCAGGCCGGGTATTCATTCCGTGCCATTCTGACCTAGCTGTTTATACTGTTGCTGTTTTTCGTCGTGTTATCAACACTAGCGCTTATCGTTGGATGAGACCAGTACCCGATGGTTACCGCTTGGAGGTTAAAAATAAGCACTTGATGTGTAGTCAGAAAGACAACTACTGGGCATTGTCAAGTTAAAGCCAATCACAGTCTTCCCTCGTTCTAGAACACCCAACCATCCAATTGGGTCCAATTCATTTGGAGACGATATTGGATCTCCTTGTCATACTCCTTTATTGATTTTGAATTCTCGTCCCGTTTTGTCAGTTTTTATTCGTGCTGTATTTTTAGAAAAAATATTTTTACTATTGTTATGAAGATGGGGTCAATATCCTGGTTCTCCAACGCCATCCAAATACTTTTGTGTTCTGCCATGTCAAAAGCCTTACTAAAGTCAATTAATAGAGAATAGAGATGTTTCTTGTAGTCGTTGAATTTTTCGATCAATTGATTGATAGTCTGTAAATGGTCACTAGTCAATATCCTTCTCGAAAACCAGCTTGCTCCCTTGGTTGTGTATCATTTAATGTGTGTTTCATTTTCATATATATTGTCATCGAGAAGAGATTATATAAAGTCGAGATTATGCGTATAGGTCTGTAGTTATTTACATCGTCCTTTTTTCCTTTTTTGTGGATTAGTCTGATTGTACTATGTTCCACTGTGATGGTAGTTTCTGTTTTGATATAATGGAGTTGAAAAACTTTGTCAGAGTAGGTGTAAGGGCTGTTGGTCCGTATTTTATCATCTCTGCCTCTATGCCGTCATTACCAGTGCACTTATCTTTTTTTAAATTGCCTATAGAGGAGGTAATTTAAGTTTCATCAAAATAGTTTGAGGAAGTTATGTTGCGCTCTGTAATTTCTTATACTGAAATGTGTTCTGTCGATTTAAATAAGGACTCGAAGAAGATCGTTGCTGTTTCGTTAATGTCTTTGCTATTTGTAGTATCTTTGTTATTATTTTTGAATGATGTTTTCCATTTCTTGTCATTGTTTAGATAATTTTTTGTCTTTTTTATTGATCTTGTGTTGGTAAATATGTCTTTGATAGTTCTGTCGTTGTAATCTTGTATATCCTTTTCTGTGCTTGTTTTTATTATATTTCTTAAAATTTTTAGTTCGCACCTTTCCTCGTTCTTAAGGTTCATTTTGTTTCTCAAAATTTCCATTTTCTTTATTAGATTTTTGGTGTTTTCTGAAATTTTGTCAATTTTTGTGGCTTTCGTTTGCATTAGAATTGTTTTAGCTGCTGTTTTTATTTTTTTTTATTTTTTATTTTTATTTCGCATTTGATTTGTCTATTTAGTGAGTCGTTATATCTTGCTATGAAATTAGCTGGAGTAATTTTTGGAAAATAGAGTTTTCTGTGGTACAGCTCTTATGTCATGTGATTTATTGTTACTTTTCCTCTCAGCATTCGGTGATCACTATCAAATTTTTGTTGTTTTATTATAGATACATCACTTAAGATTTTAAGTTTATTTGTCAGTATAAAGCCTATTTCGTTTCTTGTACTTCCGTCTGGTGATATCGATGTCCATAATAATAACTAATATTTTTGTAATAAAAAGACCGAAGAAGCTGCATTACTCAAGCACCACCTTTTGCACAGCACATCCCTAAACCTTAGTGGACGTGCATCAGCCATT
Source organism: Rhingia rostrata (assembly GCA_949824845.1). Lineage (NCBI taxonomy): Eukaryota > Metazoa > Arthropoda > Insecta > Diptera > Syrphidae > Rhingia > Rhingia rostrata. The sequence continues at coordinate 154,650,642 of OX463755.1, read as the reverse complement.
TTTTTCAGCTTTTGTGATGATCGTCCTTAAATGCGCGAAAGATAGTTTTGACTTTCGATGGCTACCTTAAATGTATGATTTATTATACGCTCCCGAAATTCCACAAAAACTTCCATTTGATCTGCTTTTGAGTAAACAAATGTTGTATGTCGTCAAAAATTTTGCCGGCTTCCTCCAATTCCAACGCAGCTCATTTGAATTTAGAACTCTTTTTTGGGTCGAAAATGACGAAACGCCCAGCTGCACAAGTGAAGACTGACGTTCATCATATATGGCATTGACGTGCTTCTTTAATAGCGAACTATTGAAACAGAATATATATCCTGCCAAGTCCTTAGGTGCAAATCATCAAAGAGCAGCATCGATATGCTAGAGCTTAATAGAAGGATTATGGGATGCTTTAAATAACATCTTCAAGAACTTGGAAAATTCTGACAGGCGTTTAAAACAATAGAGCTGTCATTAAGTTCATTCAAATAGAATTGAGTCAGTCCAACGTAAATTCATAAGATTTGCTCTGAGAGGACTTCCATGGGATGATGTACACAATTTGCCTCCGTATAAGTGTCGAATCAAACTACTGTAGTCTTAACAATGACATGGTTTTCTTACAACAACATTTTAGCAGGGCAAGTAGATGCTCCTGATCTTTTAAGTGCTTTTGGTTTTGCTACTCGGGGAGGTTCCTATAACCTGCGTAGATTAACTATTTTACATATACCCAAACATAAACACAACGATGGTATGCATGAGGTTATTAGTCGCATGAGTAGAGTTTACAATAAAAATAACGATGTAATTGAACTGCGTGTAAGTAAAAGTAGTTTGAAAAACACTCTGCGAAATTGTATGCTAGAGCCACAATAAGTGTCTGTGAAATCGTCTTTTGCTTAATATAGCGTAATTGTAATTTTCATCGTTTATTTATTTGTTAGTATTATTTAACTTAATATGTTATGTTATGTCCCACTAACGACTGCACTAAATGATGAGCCTGTGGATGCATATTATAAGCTGTGGCAAATCTCTGCTCGTAGATGCAGCTTGTATTAAGCTCACTGCCTGTGTCGCAGATAGCGTAACATTTTTTTTAAATCTTATCATATTTCCAGCTATGAATATATTCATGTAATTTGTGATAAATACAAAACATTAATGTTGCAGACGTTGAGAATACAACTAGAAGCCTAAGTGCAACGTTCAATGCATTAAACACTCTTAGCTTAGTAAATGACGTTTCGAATCAATAAAACCATACTCCTAGCAACCGGAGTTAAATTAAAATAATAAAAGATGACTTGTGGTACCAATACTAATGAACATACATTTATAATGACTACATTTTGTCATGCTTGTCCCACCTCTTTATTGTTGAATACTCAAAAAGGAATCAAGACTCAACTTCATATTTTCGTGACAGGTCAATGGGAAAACATTGCTCGAGTATGCAAAAATTCGTCCAGAAAACTAAAATTTGTAACAGACCATGGCATTTTGCATAAAAATCTCGAGGTAAAGGGATACAAACTGTAGTTGAAGGACGAATTGAGTTTGGCGGTCCATGAAGGGTGTTGTATCAACGTTTGTTTGTTTGGTATTGGAAGCAGCTGCGTTTTCAGGAAATTTTCTTCCAAGAGAGCATAGACTCACTTCTGCATTTATATATGTATAGTGGAAGTGGGTGAAATTCGTTTTTTTTATTTTACTTGAATGTTCATTGGAATACAATAAAATAACAGTTAAATTTGATAATTCAAGATGTAACATTTTTCGTGCTGAGAAAAAACGTTTCGTTTATTTTCTTCGCCATTCATTTTTTAAGTTTTTACGAACACGAATGTTTCCAAAAATGTTTCGCAGTTCGAATATCTCATTAATGATGACTTATTTAAATTTTTTTTAAACGAATATCTGTGCACAGAATTGAGCTTATAGTGGATATAGGATAGAGAAACTCAAAGATAGTTCAAATGCATTTTTTTGGTAGGAATACAAAAAGCGAAATACAAAAAATTATTTAATAAAACACGCTCTCGGAATTATAGGAATGTAACCACAACAATAAAACCATCTGAATTGTATTAACGAATTATATTATTATAGTAATTCACTTCACTTCACTTAAGTGGCGCTATAGTCCGGAATGAACCTGGGCCTCAACCAACATGCCTCTCCAAATTAGCCCGGTCCTTAGCTAACTGCCTCCAGTTGCGCACTCCATGTTGGTTGAGGTCGATTTCTACTTGTGCGCGCCACTTAAGGCGAGGTATTCCTCTACTGCTTCCGACGTATGGCTGGGAATCGAAGACTCTGCGAGCCGGAGTATTGGTGTCCACTCGTTCTACATATCCTAGCCATCTTAAACGTCCAATGTGGAGTTTTTTGACCAGGGGCATGTCGCTGTACAGCTCGTATAGTTCTTGGTTGAATCTTCGTCTCCATAGCCCGTCAGCGCAAACGGGACCGAAGATTTTTCGAAGAGTTTTCCTCTCAAATCGATTAAGGATTTCTTCATCCGCTTTTGAGACGGTCTATGCTTCAGCTTCGTAGAGCAGGACTGGGATGATCAGGGTCTTATATAAGACCTCCTAAGTAGATCGAGTGAGGGCCTTACTACTGAATTGCCTTCTTAGCCCAAAGAAACAGCGGTTGGCAAGGGTAATTCTTCGTTTAATTTCTGACGAGATGTTGTTGTCAGAGCGGAACCGAGATAGATAAAGTCCCTTACTACCTCAAAGTTATATCTGTCAATGGTGACGTTCTGTCCAATTCGTCGATGTTGTGTGTCCTTTCGTGTTGACAGCATATATTTCGTCTTGCCCTCATTTACTGCTAAACCCATTTTTGCCGCTTCCTTCTCTATACTAGCAAACGTGGCTATGACATCACGTTGGGTCCTACCAATGATGTCAATATCGTCGTTTGGAAAATTGTGCGTCTGGTGTGAGTTTTGTGAGTTTTGCACAATCCTCTGAAGAACCAGATTGAAGAAGTCACATGACAGCGCATCGCCTTGACTAAATCCTTTTTTGGTATCGAATGTGTCAGTGAGGTCATTTCCGACCCTGATGGAGCAACGAGAATTCTCCATCGTCATCCTAAACAAACGGACGAGTTTGGGCGGTATACCAAAACTAGACATGGCTCTGTATAGTTCGTCTCTATAAATGCTGTCGTATGCGGCTTTGAAATCGATGAATAGGTGGTGGGTATCGATTTGGACTTCTTGGGTTTTTTTCTGGATCTGCCGAAGTGTGAAGATTTGATCGGTTGTGGACTTTTCTGGCCTAAAACCACACTGATAAGGGTCGATCAGGTTGTTGGTAAATGGTTTCAGGCGTTCACATATTACGGCAGATAGAATTTTGTATGCGATGTTGAGGAGACTTATGCCTCTGTAGTTGGCGCAGTTTAGAGAATCTCCTTTTTTGTGGATCGGGCAAACAATGCTGAGGTTCCATTCTTCAGGCAAAATTTCTTCCGACCAGATTCGGCTTATGAGTTGGTGGATGTTACTTACCAAGTAATCTCCGCCGGCTTTATAAAGCTCGGCGGGAAGGCCGTCATTTCCGGCAGCCTTATTAAGCTTCAGTTTAGATATTGCTATCCTCACTTCACTCAGGTCGGGTGGTTGGCAGCTTTCGCTGTCGTTGCCAATATTGAATGGTTCGTTCTGCCTGACAGCGGAATGTTGTTCGTCATCGCCGTTTAACAGTCTGCAGAAGTGGTTCTTCCATATCCACAGCATAGACTTTGTCTCAACTACGATATTTCCTTGTTCATCTCGACAGGATTCTGTTCCAGCCTAGTATCCTTGGCTTTGACGTTTTACACTTTGGTAAAACTTGCGAACATCTTTCCTGGAGTGGCACCTCTCTATATCCTCGATCGCTCGCTGTTCTTCCTCTTCTTTCTAAAAAGCCGGTGTTCTTCCCTTCTTCTCTGCCTATAGAGCTCAACTGCAGCTCTCGTCTTCACCAGGCCTCGTTCTTGGCTGCGAGCATCTGTCGGCATTCCTCATCAAACCAGGGGTTTATTGCTGGTGGGCGCGAGAAACCTAGCACATCAGTTACGGCTGATCTAATGGCTTGTTGGCATCGTTGCCATAGTTCTTCGACATTTGATGTTGGTGGTATGGTGTTAATCGAGAGGTTTAGGGATACGCGTGCGCGAAGGTCTTGGCGGTCTCTTGCGATTGCAGTCTTTCGACATTAATTTTTTTTACAGTATTTCTGGATTGCTGTGGCGTAGTGGATATCCGCATTCTAACCTTGGCTGCAACAAGGTAGTGGTCCGAGTTGATGTTAGCTCCTCGGAATGTTCGGACATCCAAAATACTGGATGCGTGGCGCTTGTCTATCGCCTGATCAATTTGATTGACCGTTCGTTGATCTGGAGACCACCATGTCCCCTTATGGAATTGATTCGGGTTTCCCTTTCGTCTCGAAATTCGACTTCTCGGAAGTCGATAGTGAGATTTAATTTTCTTCCGGCAGGAGGAGCTCAGAGATAAATATGAAAACTCTTTTACCGCTTTGTGAAGTTGGCCCTTTCATTCATAAAACGCATATTCTCTTTTTCTCATTTCCATCATTTTCATCAATGATCTCCTGTCTGCATCTTCTTATCCAATTAATTCCTACGCTGATGATAGTACTTTCAGCTTCTCATATTCGTTTTCATGTCCACGTCCTTCATCTTCGAACGTGGAATCTAAACGACAACATATGCTAAGCTCATGGAAATCCGACCTTGACAGCATCATTAAATGTTGTAAATCTGACAGAGTAGAATTCAATGCTTCCAAAACACAATGCTGTCTTCTGTCGTTAAGGCGAAACCAAAATCTAGAACCGTTATCCATGAATGGCACTTACGTCGAAGAAACCGAAAAACTTTCCATGCTAGGTATTTGTTTTAGTAACGACTTACGTTGGAACGACCACATATTCCAAGTCGCTCAATACGCAGCGAAATGTATAGGTTTTCTTAATCGATGTAAAAAAAATACTTCACCCCTTCTGATCTGACCACAATATATAAAGCTTTCATACGCCCTAAACTTGAGTTTAACGACCATATCTGGTCGGGTGCACAAAAAACAACATTGCACCTCCTAGATAGGATTCGAACGCGTTCGAAAAACTTATTGGAGACATAAGAATATCGAACTCTTTGGTTTCGCGTGAACACCGTCAAAATATCTCCTGCCTTACATTGTTTTATCGCTATTTTAACAACCAATGCTCAAATTAAATAGCCAGCTGCATTCCTCCCATTCAAAAATTCAGCCGCAATATCATTACGCTATTAATGCAAATCAGTTTACCCTCAAGCCTATCTTTGGACGAACGCTGAAATATAGAGATACGTACAAAAAACGAACAACACGAATGTCGAATGCTCTACCAAACTCTGTTTATCCTTTCCATTGTAACTAACAATCCAAAACCAATGTGCATCGTTATCTCCTTTCTTCTTATTCCAAATTTCCTTAACGCACGCAATGTGCCAAAACATACAGAGGGTATTCACAGCCCCTTGAGTCGCGCAAATTAAAAAAAAATTTGGTTTTGTAAACTTAATAGAATGTTTCCCAAATCGTTATATGGCTTTTCAATTGAGTTGGTTAATACAATTTTAATTTTAATCGAATAGACGTCATGTGTTTAGTTTATGTAGAGCCGGTAATTTAAATCGGTCTTCTTTGCAATACAAAAAAATATTAGAAATTTATTTTTAATCGATAAACGGCAGTGAGTTTCTTAATGGAATTTATTGTGAAAACAGATATTTTTTAATTCCATTTATAACGGGTGATTTTTTAAGAGTTAAGTTTTTTAGGTTGGCCGCACTGGTTAGTAATACCGTCCAAACGTCATCTGTCATAGTGAAAAGTTTTAAGTATTCCCTGCCATTTAATCATGGAAATACTTACAAACGCGCAACGATTACAAATTACTGAAATTTATTATGGAAATTCGTGCTCGTTAATAAGAAAAATTTTCGCATCTGTAGTGAAGAACAGCCACATGCCATACAAGAATTACCGTTGGATCCTGAAAAAACGACAGTTTGGTGTGGTTTTTAGGCTGGTGGCATCATCGGTCCATTTTTCACAGGAAAAACTTTACAAGTCCTTAGGTCTGATTTTTCAGTGCTTATCTACCCCGGAAAAAATTTAGTCCAGAGTTAACTCCTGAAGATGTTTTTCAGTGCGGGATTTAATTTGATTCCGATTGTGGTGATTTGATAGCACTCATAAGTTATCGATTTTGCTGTCAAAAGGTTATCGAAAGAATATTATCTGCAACAGCTGAGTTATCAGCTGGTTTCTTTTTTTTCCAAACAATTAAAAATGGCTTTTGTCGCGATCTTTCAAGTCTTTTCCTTTTTAAAACATTCAAACTCAATATTTGAAACAGTTTCGAGTGCATATGAATATATCGTATACGTATTTAGTTTCTGGAGATTTTATGAAATGTCCACAGAAATGGAATTGAAAATAATTGTTTGTTTGGTGTTTTATCATCTATCAAAAACATCTGATAATTTAATCCCAAGGTTAACTCACCTGACTTGCTTTGTTAATTCTAAATTAAACTGAAAAACTACTTTCTTGGGTTAACTCGAGTTTAATCCCGAAACTAGGATGATCTCGCACTGAAAAGTCGGGCCTTACAGAAACAAATTAAAGGCTTCGCAAAAAGTCTTTTTTTCTTCAAAGACGATCGTGAAAGAAACGTTATCGTTAACGGCAAACGATATCGAGCCGTGATACGCATTTTTTTTTCCCCAGCTGGCTGAGTTGAACTTGGTTGACATGTGGTTTCTTCAAGAAGGAAATGTTGAATTATAAATTTGATGAGCAGCTTATCTCTCGAAATAGCCCTATGAGTTGGCTGCCAAGATCATGCGATTTAACGCCTCTTGATTATTTCATGTGGGGCTATGTAAAATCGTTAGTGTATGTGGACAAGCCGAACGCGATTGAAGCCTTACAGGATAACATAACACGCGTAATTCGTGGAATACAGGCTGAAATGCTCGAAAAAGTGACGCAAAATTGGATCTTTTGAATGGACCATTTGAAACGGAGCCGCGGACAACATTTACATGAAGTTGTCTTTAAAACGTAAACGGCAAAAGCATATTTATCGATTGCAATAAACATTTTGAATATTTGATGCAACTTTGAGTGTTTTATTCGATTTAAAAAAAAGTACGCTTACAAAATCACCCGTTAGAGACGGGTAACTAAGCTAAATCTTGTTTTGAAAAGTGATCAATTTTGTAAGGATAACATTAATATAGTAAAGGCTTCGTGAAGTCATAACCACAGAGCGTTCAATAAAAAATCTCAAATGCACTATATACAAAAATTTAGCAACTTTTTGGTGCAACAGCCTCCTTAGTATTCAGGGCTTTTATTCATAAACATTCATCTAAGCTTTATTTGATGATTGATGCTACTCGAATGATTTTTCAGATTATCACTAGGGTAGGGCAAGTGAAAAAATAGATTTTATGCAGGGCGGTTCATCACACTAATCGTCGTGCTATTGAGCACGTGCTCTACCTACCGCCAAGTCATCCTCAATATCGAGGATAAAGTGGACGATTTTCCGACCAAAATCATAATGAGCGATGAGTCTCATTTCCACCTCGGCGGGTACGTGAACAAGCAAAACAATCGCTTCTGGGGCACCAAAAATCCACGAGTAAAGCACGAGGCGCTATTACACCCGCTTAAAGTTACTGCATGGTGGAGGAGTCATAGGGCCATTTTTTTTTTTCGAGAACGCCGCTGGTCAAACGACAACAGTGGACGTTGCGCGCAATTGTAAGAATTAGGACTGGAGGACATGTGGTTTCATCAGGACGGAGGAACCGCACACACTGCGAGAGCCACAACCGATATTCTGAAGGCGGCGACAACATCGGATGATATCTTTTGGCCCACCTGTTACTATCCCCGTATTAAAAAAAAAAGCGCTGAGTTGCTACATTTTGACATTTGCGCAAGTATTTCTTATATGAAAAGCTGTCTTATAAGTCATTGATTAGCTAATCAGTGTTTATTAATACAGGGGCTATAATGTAATTTGGCACTGTCTTTAACTTACTGCAGGTAGTCTCATCTAAGTCTATAATTGGGCATGCAAGACGAGAAAAAAACAGTAGACATTGACACTTCTGTGGCGATAAAACAGATCTGAAAATTCCAGCAAGATTCAGGAATAGCAATAAATTATCTTGTCACTCCTATAGTGGTATCATAATTAGCCTCTACGATTTTTGGAAAAACGTCTAGAGGACTTAAAATGAACTTTCCATAAATCTAAGAACCAAGCTAAGGGGCAATATGACCTTTTACCAAAACACATTTTGCTTTTTATAAATGATGGGAAAGAATTTCTGAGGTAGAGTCAGCAGTCATGTCTACTGTTTGCATTTGACTGGAAAATGAGAACAATAACTGACATACCAATTTCACAGCTAATTTAAGGGGTTAACGGTAGATGATATTAAAACTTTTATTTTTGTTATGTTTTGAATAGTTATTTGTGTGGAGTACATTTTAAACTTTATGGACGACGATGTACCATCCTCCCAAAAGGGGACGGGTAGTAAGCATTACCACAAGGGACTTATTTATGGCCAAAGTGATCTTTTACTATAAAAAAAATTACCAAGGAAAAACCAAGCGTTACTCAATACCACATAATGCCTTATGTGTAAAGAATGTATAATGGTGAATGGTTTATCAAAATGGAATTTGAAATGAAGCCCATCATTCATTTTGATTTTTTATGAAAATTTGGGTGAATCTCATGATATAATGATGTCATTGTGATTCCTATGAAAGCATGTTGGCCCATGTAATATTTTTTCATAATAAATTTGCCCCATCTATTCTTTACGACAGTTATGTGTGAACTGTCAAAATGTCTATTTATCAAAATGGCCACTGAACCTCTGTTGAATGTCTCTATTAATGTCTCTTTTATTCGGTACAAATTGTAGAAATTGGTCATCCATTTTTTATGCAAACATAGAACTAATTCGTCCTTCTTTAATGTATTGGGTCTTCTCAGATTTTATATCTTCATCAGCTTAAAAAAAATCATCTTGCCTAAAAATAACTTTTTAAAATCTCCGTATTTGTAATGAATACAAAAAAAATATGGAATGTATGCATATCCTTAAAATAACATACAAACACCTATAACTGTTGTTTTCATTTTTACACCACGCGCAATGTCAGAAAAATCGATGATAGTGATGAATTGAAACACAGAAAAAATGTTACGTATACGCCACCATTGCCAGGGAATAGGATTTATGATATTATTTAGTTGTTTACTTCATGTACATACAGAATTACTATTCATATTTTAACCGTTATTCGAAATTGCACCTTCAATTGCAGATAAAGATTGCAATCGTTGGTTTGTTTTTATGGAAGGGCTTTGCATATTGATTTCGCAATTATTGAGGCATTTTTAATTAGGTTATATTAGTGGCCTGATAATGAAGACGTTGTTCGTGCTACAAAAACGTTGACAAATTGTGATTTGTTAGCATGATCCACGAATACTGTTGACTGCTACATTTATCTACTTGATGCACATTATGACGTTTAAATTCGGGTATCCTTGAAAAGCTGAAAAGAGTGTTAAAGTATTTAGGATGTATTCTCACTAACGTTGGAATGGAGTTCATATTTTCGTTTAAAACAATTTATGGCTCCTGGCTATGTCATATTTTATTTAAAAATTCTCGGGTATTTTCCACTATCCCTTCTCTTGCGAAAGTCTGACATACATCAGAGAGTATAAAACTGTCACGAGAAACTTATCAAATTTGCTGTTTGCTATCGGAATCGGCGGAGTTAACCTTGAGTAGCTTCATAGTAGCTTCACATTCCATTAATGCCAGATATTTCGTTTTCATTTCTCCGATGTTCTATATGTTGTTTTTGTGGATGGAATACCTCTTTTTATTGAATTAAAAAATATTTTTCATTGCTTCCGTGTTTTGAGGTCACATAATGGGGATTTCACAGACTAGTCAGTCTTTTTAGTACTGTGTGCTATTGCATTCAGTTACCCAACAGAACTTTACATTATCTTCGAAGCAAATAAACTACAGGACTGTTATCATCAATTTCTTATAAAGGATATCTTAAGTATTTCGAGGAGGTCTTTCATAGCCCGATGAAACAGTGTTTGGCAAGAGTAATTTTTATTTTTATTTCTGACGAGGTATCGTTGTCGAAGTTCAAAGTCTATAATTTGGCAAACATGACGAGAAAAAAACAGTTGAACACTTCTCTGCCAATTTAGTTTCAGGAAAAGCAATTAGTTATCTTTTCACTCCTATAGTGCTATCATACACTCCTATGCACTTGAATAGGGACAAAATGTCCTGTTAATTTTTTGAGGTGATAAAAGAATAAAACGCATGTCATTCATTAAGTGGCGCTACAGTCCGGAATGAACCTGGGCCTCAACCAACATGCCTCTCCAATTAGCCCGGTCCTTAGCTAACTGCCTCAAGTTGCGCACTCCAAGTTGGTTGAGGTCGGTTTCTACTTGTGCGCGCCACTTAAAGCGAGGTCTTCCTCTACAGCGTCCGACGTCTGGCTGGGAATCGAAGACTATGCGGGCCGGAGTATTGGTGTCCATTCGTTCTACATATCCTAGCCATCTTAAACGTCCAATGCGGAGTTTTTTGACCAGGGGCATGTCGCTGTACAGCTCGTATAGTTCTTGGTTGAATCTTCGTCTCTATAGCCCGTCAAAGCAAACGGGACCGACGATTTTTCGAAGAGTTTTCCTCTCAAATCGACCAAGGATTTCTTCATCCGCTTTTGAGACGGTCTATGCTTCAGCTTCGTAGAGCAGGACTGGGATGATCCTTCTTAGCCCAAAGAAACAGCGGTTGGCAAGAGTAATTCTTCGTTTAATTTCTGTCGAGATGTTGTTGTCAGAGTTAATAGCGGAACCGAGATAGATAAAGTCCCGTACTACCTCAAAGTTATATCTGTCAATGGTGACGTTCTGCCCATTTCGTCGATGTTGTGTGTCCTTTCGTGTTGACAGTATATACTTCGTCTTGTCCTCATTTACTGCTAAGCCCATTTTTGCCGCTTCCTTCTCTATACTTGCAAACGTGGCTATGACATCGCGGTGGGTCCTACCAATGATGTTAATATCGTCGGCGTATGCTAGTAGTTGTACAGATTTTTCGAAAATTGTGCCTCTGGTGTTGGCTTGTGAGTTTTGCACAATCCTCACAAGAATCAGATTGAAGAAGTCACATGACAGCACAACGCCTTGCCTAAATCCTTTTTTGGTATCGAATGTGTCAGTGAGGTCGTTTCCGACGCTGATGGAGCAGCGAGAATTCTCCATCGTCATCCTACACAAACGGACGAGTTTTGGCGGTATACCAAAACTAGATATGGCTCTGTATAGTTCGTCTCTATAAATGCTGTCGTATGCGGCTTTGAAATCGATGAATAGGTGGTGGGTATCGATTTGGACTTCTTGGATTTTTTCTAGGATCTGCCGAAGTGTGAAGATTTGATCGGTTGTGGACTTTCCTGACCTAAAACCACACTGATAGGGGCCGATCAGGTTGTTGGTAAACGGTTTCAGGCGTTCAGATTCGGCTTATGAGTTGGTGCACGTTACTTACCAAGTCATCTCCGACGGCTTTATAAAGCTCGCAAAATATTGCAAGAACTTAGGTTAACTTCATTTGTCTACATTTATAAAGCTAAATGAATAATGTGTATGACCCCCTCTGTTGGAAATGATTTCGTAAACGCGATTAGGATGGAAACAAAAATAGATTTAAGGAAGCTGAATAAAATGTCGCACCAGGCAGCATTAAAGGATTCTTTTAATGAGTTAATGTCTGAAAATTGTCTACCAGACTCGTAAACTTTCTGTGACAACCATCCCCAAACATTCTCGATTATATTAAGATCAGGCAAATATGGTGGCCACTCTAGTACTTACACAATTTGGTTAGTATTTTTTTTTTACCACGCGTGCACTATGAATTGGGGCGTTATCATGTTGGAAAGTCCATGACACGGGTCCACACAGGTTGTTGTAGTAAGGGAAACCCTTATCCAGTACGCCCTTATAATGATACCCATTCATTCTTGAAGATATGAACTCCAATTCACATTGGTCATAGCAAGAGATCGCACCCGGCACCAATACACCCCTTCACGACTATGGTGATGGGACAAATAGGGTTTTTCTTTGTGTATGTCATGAAAACAGTAACTGTAACCATCAAGGCCATTTCAATCTCTTTAGGTGCTCAGCTCTTCGTAATAATCGTCTAACCGTGTCAACACTCGCAATGATTCCCAAATTTGATCGGATTTGTGATGCAGTGCAGTTAGAATTAGAGGTTTATCTGACGATCCGCCTGCCTTCAGTAGATGTAGTCCGTTTTTTGGTTCGCCCTTTCATGTTGTTTCAAAAGTTTGATTTATTTTTAAGAAAGTTACAAATGACCGACTTGCTTTTTCAAAAAATTTCGGCAATATCCCTATAAGTAAGATCACACTCTTTATATGCAAGTATTTTGCCTCTCTCTTCTGCTGTCAAAACTTTGACCTATTTGATTCACAAACGTTTGAAATTTACTGGAGATAACTATAAAATGACTTTTAGATTTGATGATTTGATCCACACTATGCAATTGCCTTTGTCCCTATAAAAGTGCTGCAAGAAAAAATAGTTTTTTGCATGGTCAAAGTAAAAGTAAGATAACACATAACGGTGAAATTGTTAATTTCTTTTTATGTTAAAAAGTTGTATACGTATTACCATGTACTAAATAAAATCAAAAAGCAAATGCCGATAAATACTAATGAGAAAGAGAAAAACAGAATTAAATGCTTGAAGAATCTTGTCCCTTGTGTGGTCTTTCTTGTTGACAGCAGTCTACTCAGCATTGTGTTTTTCCTGAATTCCGTATTTTTGACTTTGCATAGCACTTCCCAATATTTAGTAAAGTTTAAATATGATAAAGAAACCATGACCACCGACAAGTTTTGGGTTAAGTTTGAATAACATACTGCGCAGACAAAGGCACAGACCTAAGACTCTTGATGGTAGACATACATTTTTGAAAATACTATTTTAAGCTCAGGGCTCCTCAAAATATGAATATAAGTCAAAATTTGAGCTTCGAGCTTTTACGCCATCACATAAGTCCTGACAGTTCATATTTGGCAGTCGTGAAGTAGACACGTGGCAAATTTATTATGTAAAAATATTCGATAAACCAACGTGTTTTAATCGTTAAAACATTTTATCAAAATTAATCATCGATTACTGTGACGATGAGAAAGTGACGTGAAATTTTCGGGAGAAACAACATGCCAACAAAACTCACTATTTATCGTATAGTGAATGATTTCGAAGAAAGAGGGTCTGTAGGTGATAGCCCCAAGCATGGACCACAACGTACTGCAAGATCGGCTGAAAACATTACTGCTGCTCAAGGAAGTGTTCAAAACAATCCATCAACTTCAATTCGACGCCGTGCACAAGGATTTGAATTTGTTTCCATTTAAGATTCAGTTGACAAAAGAGCTTCTTCCATAAGACCATTACCGCCGCCGTATATATGCATATAGGATGCTACAGCTAGCCCATGACAAACCCGATTTTCATTAAAAATAATAATGAGTGACGAGGATATGTGAATAAATAGAAAAGTCGGTTCTGGGCAATGCAAAACCTTCAAATTATTCATCAGTCACCTTTGCATCCGTTAAAAGTTACATTCTGGTGTGTAATTTGGTCAAAAGGAATCATTGAAACTTACTTCTTTGACAATAAAAACGATGTAACGGTAACTGTGAATGGGGAAGCGATATCGTGATATGATTGAAAACTTTTTAACGCCACAACAGCATGATTTGAGCTTTATTAACATGTGGTACCAACAAGACGGTGTCAGATCGCACAAAGCCAGGATTACAATGGAATTATTGAGGGGCCTCTCTCCACAGCAAGTTATTTCAAGAAATGGTGATGTTGAGTGGCCTCCACGTTCACCTGATTTGACTGCTCCGGACTTCTTTTTGTGGGGATATCTGAAAAGCAAAGTTTATGCAAACAAACCAGAAACGCTTGAGCAACTCAAACTAAATATTCGTGATGAAGTTAATAAAATACCGCGTTAAATGTGTAAATATGACACGAGGATTCTATTATAATTGTTCAGGCAAGACTTGTCTTCGGCTTGCGCCGAATTTTCTTTTCTTCGAAAGTTTTCACAAAAGTGCCCAAAAAATCCGGCAGATAATATTATTAAAAAAATGGATTAGCTAAATCAATTACCTGAAAGACAAGACGAGGCAAGAATATTGTGATATAATATTAGGAAATGGTTGAGCAGAACCCAAATGAGATCAATATCACATTTAAAAAGAGAAGATATCTGTACACTAAAAAGCAAATGGATTACCTGGCATTTCGTGATCTGAAGATACATTTTGAATACTCCTATATGAATCCTTAATACTCATTTTATTGGCATCCTTATGCTCACGTGGTTTTCAAAATTAGATAAATCGGAGAGAACTCAGAAGTGAACATGTTTTGACCCATTTTGTGGCAGTATACACAAAATGGGTCAAAACTAATGCTTCATACATATTTCGACGCCCGTTCTCCTGAATTTTGCCAAGCATAGATACTAGATCGAATTGCAATTGGCATTGAAATCCGTGTTTGTCTATACGGGTGTTTCAAAGATAACCTTAAGGATAAACTTTGGACCAGGAGTCGGAAACACTAAAGCAGGATTAAAGGCTTGTTATAATTTTATTAAACATACGAAAATATAAGCAAATATAAATCTTAGAAGATAGATTCGCCACCTCCAGCTAATCAGGAATAATTTCAATAGCCTAATTAACTTAACTCAAGCTATTAACTCGTGACCACCCTTTTTAACAACAGTGTCACGTATAAAATACCTAAATCTGATTTAATTTCATCTTCAATTTTTCTCTTAATTGGCTGGTTCATTAAACATCAATGAGTGCTTATCGATTTTCAGGTAATTTAATTACACGAATTCCGCAAATCGAACAAGTCACTTCCCTTCGAAAAAAAAAATCAAACAACCAAAAGTTTGCATTACGTCGATTTTTTTTTTCGATCAGATATACCAACAGAATTCTCAAGGAAGCAACAAACAAAATTGTCAATTCACGACAACTCTGACACTCTTCGGCACTTCAATCATATTACTTACACCCCAGGAGAAAAGTTAAACGACATTTCCGCCATCGATGATTACAATCTCAACGAATCTCATTCAATTCTAATGACTTGTGCTGGATGGGAGGGTGGGACGCTACATGTTTACGGCGAATTCGCTTGTCGCAAGCGACAAATTGACTTTTCCGAGTATATGATTATCCTTTTGGGATCTGTTGACCGACAGACAGTTTCCTTTCGATTTGAGCAATCTGATTTCGCATCTCTATCCGCCCTAATTACATAGAAAATGTGTATCGAGTATAGCGTTAAAGGAAGAACACTATTACGAGATAAAATGTGGTGAATTATAGAAAGCTCAGGGAATACCATTGGTAATAGGTATAATCAGTATCCATAGTATATTTGAATCTTAAAAAAAATAAATACAGGGTGACGTTATAATAGGAAGATGCCATTTTCGAAATTAAAGTTAAATGACATTGTGATTTGACATTTAAAGAGGGGGCGCGAATGTCGTTAGACCTTGGGCTGTTGGAAATTTAACATATACCCCAAAAAACTATAAATTTGAGGTTTTTCAGAAGAAGTTTTATAGTTGAATACTGCATTGGCGGAACGAATCCGAGGGTGCGAAGGATATGCCAATCAGAGGCATAGCTCTAGGGAATTCAGTTGCTATAGAGTGTTTTTCGGGAGAAGAGCGCGTAGAAAAGCTTTTAAAAAAATGATGGAAGATTCTGGAATATTCAAGGTTTTTTGTTTTTTCGCCAAAAAAACCATACTGGCTGCTATTTCGGCGCGGAGACTTATCGGCCCTTTCTTATTTGATGATAAAAGAGACGTGCAGCAACAATGAATTCAGAGTGTTTGTTGCGATGTTCGACGACTTTTTGTTGTCTGAATCGCAAAATTTACCCGGATACCAAAGAAGGTAGTTGTAGAAGGACCGAGCAACAACACACGTCAACTACGTCTCTTTTGATATCCTATCCAGAAAAATAATTTAGCTAGATACGTCTCTAAGTTTATGGATCGACTCAGAATCGCAAGGTGAGTGGATTAAGCCAAATCTGTCCGTCCTTCTGAACGTCACTGATTTGTAGGTCTTAAATTTTGTACTAGGATATTGAAATTTGAAATATATAGAATCCATGTCGGACTACAGAACAAGTACATTTTCAAAATCAGGCTGCTGACACGCCCACTTTAAAAAAAATGAAAATTGTATGTTGCTGAACGGTAAAAGATTTGAAAAAGTTTGTGAATAAGAAATTCAGGCAATCTGAATATCTTTACACGGTTTTTAACACTCCAACTTTTTTGGGGGCCTTTTCCTTTAAAAAAAATTGTGTTTTTGTAAAATTTAAGGAAACTTTGAAAAAAGTTTTTAAAACAGAAACTTAAATAAATATGATATGAACATTTCGTCCTTAGACCCTTTTTTTCGTCCTTAGCCTTCTCCTATGTTTTCATATAAATTGTTCTCAAATGAGGCGAAAGCACTCAAGAAGTACCTTCATATGTTTTCGTATAAATTGTTCTCAAATGAGGCGAAAGCACTCAGGAATTACCCTCAAATGATGCTTTCAGATGTTTGTTGACTCTTCCCCTGAATTTTTGGCTCGTTATACAATAAAGTCAATCGATTTCTCGCCGTGCAGAGAGCTTGGCCTGACGCAGGTTTCCAATTGTCGAATTTTTCGTCGGTCTTCGAAGCGCTTGAGAAAGGACTACAATGTTGGCCGAAAATCATCTTTAGCATCGAGGCACAGTTTTGGATAAATGGCAATGTTAACAAGTGAAATTGCATATATGGTGCCTATCTTTACGAGGTTCATCAAGTGGCAGCTATCACAAAAAGTTACTGTTTGTTGCGGATTTTCGGACGACAATGGTAATGCCATCATTACCAACAGCGGGCGCCTCATATCAATGGTTACAAAATGATTTTGGCCAGAACTGTACGATGTATATCGATGGGGACAATATGTGTTTCCAGCATTTTAGCCCTCCGTACCACAAAGAGTACACCACAAGGGGCATTCACTCGCGGAGGTGAAGTGCAAACGAATTTCGTTAATATCGGGTTTTTCAACAGGGACGCCACAAAAGTTGAGCGACAGGGACAGCAAACGACGCCATATTTCTTGCCGCTCTTTTGACATTTCTCTTCAGTAAGGTTTGCCATTCCATGATGGAAAGATATACGATCAAATAATTAGTCGAAATTATTGAAATTTACAACCGAAATTCGGAGTCAGTGGCCTCAACGTTAAGGGCGCTACGTCCAATTTATGTTCGTCATAATCGTCCTAGCAGATCAACAATTGAACGTCTAGTGAAAAATTTAAATCCACAGGCACAGTATAAATCGTTCCCGTGCCAGTGAGACAAAGAAGTGCCCGTAGTGTCGAGAATATTGCTGCCGCTGAGGCTTCAGTTAAAGAAAGCCCAAATGTGTCTCTCACACGACGTTCTCAAGCGTTAGGCATCTCTGTGACGTCATTGTGGCGAAATTTGCGAAAAGATCTTGGCCTACATCCTTGTAAGATTAAATTGACGTACAAATTGAAGCCGCTTGACCACCAGAAGCGTCGTATGTTCGTGAACTGGGCTGAGCAACAACTTGAAAATGATTCAGATTTTCATCGAAAAATCATCTTCAGCGATGAGACTCATTTCTGGCTGAATGGCTTCGTCAATAAACAAAATATGCGGTATTGGTCAGGCAGCAATCCACACGTACTACATGAGTCATCATTGCATCCCGAAAAAATTACGGTTTGGTGCGGTTTATGGGCCGGCGGCGTCATTGGGCCGTACTTCTTCCGTGATGATCAAGACGGGCACGTTACTGTGAATGGGAATCGCTACTGTTCAATGATAACCGAATATTTTTGGCCCCAATTAGATGATATGGACTTGGTGGACATGTGGTTCCAACAGGACGGCGCTACAAGCCACACAGCGAATGCCCCAATCAATTTATTGGAAACCAAGTTTGGAGAACGTGTTATCTCACGAAATGGTCCAGTCGCTTGGCCGCCTCGGTCGTGCGATTTGACGCCGTTAGACTATTTCCTGTGGGGCTACGTCAAGTCTATGGTCTATGTCAGCAAGCCAGCGACGATTGATGAACTTCGTACGAATATCGACCGTGAAATGGCAGCAGTATCGGCGGATTTATGCTTGAAAACCGTTGAAAATTGGGTTCGGCGTCTGGACTTCTGCAAGCGTACCCATGGTGGCCATGCAAAAGAAATCGAGTTCCATACATAATCGCATCGAACGTGTTTCCACAGGAATAAAAAATTTCATTGATATCCAAAACGGTTGTTGTTTTATTTAATAAATAATTTTGTAGCGCTCTTATTGAAAAACCCTTTACTTCAGAAGTAGTTGGTTCTTCTCCAAATCAAAATCGTACAGCCCTTATTGGAAAACCCTTAAGATGCATGAACAAAGGGATCAAGTGCCAAATTCCATCATTCTAGCTCTTACGCCCTGCAATGTGCAGTTTGGAAACAGCTCCTCCTAACTATTCCAAACATGCACGAGATTTCGGCAAGGAGACGTGCAATCATGCGACTTCTTCGACCTCGTACTGGTGCTGATAGTACGAAGGGCAGATGTCAACACTGAAGGCACTATTTTCAACAGGTCCGTCCATCTGCTAGGCTATGCGGACGATATTGACAGCACCAGTCGCTCCTAGCGTGCCTTGATAGAAGCGTTCACAGCGATTAAAGAACAGGTGAAATCCGTTGGCCTTGGATTTTTATATAACAACAAAATGTCACTCCTCAAAGTTTTTTAAATATTTCTTTGAATATTAAAAACAAGATATACACACATAAAAATAAAAACACGACATACTTAAGCCGAAAAGCACAATAAAACTGTAAGATATAAGCTTACAGCGCCCGCTAAGGGCCGATTAGTTAGGTTAAGAAAACATGTTATTTATAAGTTAGATTTAAGCAATTTTTTCTAGTGGTTAATATTTTAAGTTAATAAAAAATTAATTTAAAAGTAAAAAGTAATCCGTTGGCCTTGAAGTAAATGAGGACAAGACTTAATACATGCTAACAACAAACAAACAAGCATCTGTCCACAGCCTAGGACAAACCGTCACTATCGATAGCAAAAATTTTGGAGTTCACCTACATCGTAGTAAAAACATAGACTCCACGAATGACACCCTAGTGGAGATCCGGCGAAGGATTATCCTAGGGAACCGTTGCTTCTTCCGTTTGCCGAAACAACTGGGTTCAAAACTCGTAATTCGAAGGACGAAATGTGTGTTCTAAAAAGCCCTTATTCTGCCAGTTCTGCTTTATGGCGCCGAGTGCTGGACGATAAGAAAAAGGGAGAGCTGATACTGGGCTCCTTCGAGAGAATTTTGGCAGATTTTTCGTCCTGTATGTCAGGAGGACGAATGGAGAAGATGATACAACCGAGAACTCTATGAGCTGTACCAATATGTGGATGTAGTCCAAAAGGTAAAAAAAACGTCGACTACATTGGCTCGACCACATCGAGCGAATGGACAATAGTGCTCCAGCTAAGAGATTCTTCGAATCCCAGCCCCCAGGTTCGAGAAGGCAAGGAAGACCGCACCTCCGCCTCAAAGACCAAATCATCGCAGATGTCAGAGCGCTTTGTATAAACAACTGGAAGCAGTGAGCCCGGGATCGTAGAGGATGGAAGGCTGCAGTGGCTTAGGCAGAGACTCTTCACAGGTCGGGAGCCCGATAAGTAAGTAAGTAAGCTCATAAGCTCAGGGGCCTAAGGCTTAGGGTACAAAAATGAAGCCTCATCATCGTTTGGTCGGTCCAAATGACGCTTTGATGTGTAACTTCTCTAAAAACTGAAAAAATCAAAGTTTCCTAAGTTTCCTGTAACCGTATGAGCGGTTAACGAAATGGTCGTGATGGTCTTAAGCTAGAAATTGTTTGAAAAATATTTGGTCCTATTTGTGTTTGTCTGTCCGTCGGTTACAGTCACTGTTGTGAGTCTAGTTACAGCCATTGTTGTGAGTCTAGGTTAGGCTACGGAGGCATCCTTGATGTTGGAGAGAAGGGCACTGCACGCTTGTGATTGCTCAGCTTAACACGTCGGATGCGGGTAGTTCTTGCCCCCTCGCCAAACATCACAGCTCAACAAACATTTTTGTTCATTCCAGACACAAAGAAAAATAAAAAAAAAGGAGAGAAGAAAGTTACTCTAGGTCTTAAAGAAACCCCTTAAAGGAAAAGGATAGATTCAAGACAAAAGCTGAAAGAAATGAAAAGAAATCAAAAGCCTATGTCTATACTACTGCAAAACAACTTAGAAAACTTGTTTCTAATGATTCTCAGCAGTATAGATTCGCCTCGATTCCAAAACATGTCGGATGTTATTGTCAAACCATCAGGAATTTTTAAAAAGTGTGTCAATACTTTCTCTGGCTAAGAATCAAAAAGACAAAAAAAAACATTTAAAAAGATTGCAAACAAAATACATAAACAATAGAGATAATCATTCAAAATCGGAAAGTCATCGAAAACATTGTAAACTTGGTAAATTTACGAAGTTGTAAATGAACTGTTAAAAATTTTATGTGAAATTCTTAACAACAATATCGCAAATTTAATACTCGAATTGGGTGTGTAAACCAAGAATGTAAACGTTTCCTTCACAACCACAAATCAAAAATATGCACTTAATAATGAAAATTATCATAAACTTAAAGGGCAGTAAAAGAATTCCTTTTAATAAAAAATTACTATTTAACTGTTTGTCGTAAACTGACAATTTTTCGCACGTTGTAAACTCAAGACGCACGTTGCATGAATATGCCAATATTGTTAGGTACATTTTGTTTGAAAAATATTTAAACTATCACAAGTTTTTGGAGACGTTTGTTTTAACGGTGGGTTAGTGTGGGTTGTAACCTTTCCATAATGTCCATAATTATATAATCAATGCGAAATGGTACCAATGTGGGAATTCATTTACTGTCTCATTCCACATTCTGCAAAATTTTAGGTCTGGGATACACCAACGTTAAAATCAACTGAGTACACCATCTCCAAAGAGAAATATCTCACATTACGGTCCTTACAGAAGACAAGTAATCTCGACCACGGACCAAACATAACTTCGTTGTCCTAATTACAAATTGCATCCATGTCTACAAGGACCATCAAGGGTGGTCTTTGTGCATATGCGAAATATGTACTAGCATGCCTCTGAGAGGAATCGATGAAAACTTGTAGCATCGATGTTATATGGCTTTAACTTCACTTTCTGGGAATCTCAAAATTCATATGCTGGATTTATTTGTACCCAATCTGCGATACAATTTCAACATTTATCCAATGATACTCAAACAGAAAGGATGACGAGGAAAAAAGGCTGCTGCTTGATCCAACTTGTCGAGGAACCAAAACATGTTTCTGATAATCGTAATTTTTGTATTCCAGGTCAATGCTTTTTTTCCAATAATTTTTAAATGAAATACAATTTTATAATTTATTTTACTTATTAAATTGTCCTCAAAATTATACATAAAATATGATTCCGGTCGAGGGGGTTTCTCTGGCCGTGGTGGAATGGTCAGCTCTTATAAGCACGTTATGCATAACAATTTCGCAGACTTCGGGTGTAATTTTAGCAATTTCGTTGTTAATGTTGTTCTTAAGCATCGAGGTTGCAATTGGTTTGTTGATGCAAAACTTTTCCTGTAAGTACCCCCATAAGAAAAAATTGGGAGGCGGTAGATAAGGGATCGTGTGTCCCAGTTGATAGCACCACTTCTTTAGGCCTAATTGATGCAATATAGGCACAAAAAAAAATTCTAAAATGTCTAACAAGATGTTATCTTTAAAGGCTAAGAGATATTCTGCACCAGCTCAGCATCTTCTGTGAAGCATAACTACGTCCAGGCCTTGATTACTGTTTTAAGTTTGGCCCCGAAAAATAAATTTATCTTACTGGAGTATATCTAAAGAAAGTTTTCCAAAATTTCTAACAGATGTTATCTTTCAAGGCTAAGAGATATTCTACATCAGCTCAGCTTCTTGTTCTTCAACGCCCAAATACGTCCAGGCTATAAGCTTAACTTACTGGACTCTATCTCAAGACGAGCAATCCGCCTTTTAGCAGATTCTTCCCTTACTTCAAATGTGCAGCCTTTGGAACATCGAAGATTTTTATCCAAGAGAAGTCATCTTTAGACTCATTGCATTTCAACCACCTACAAGACACGCAGTTTCAGCTCCTAGAATCACTGCCCATCAAAGAGCTCGACACAGACTATAAGAGGATCCACTTTATCACTGTCAGCGAGTGCCAAATACCTTGGAGCTTAGAGAAATCATACCTAGACTCATTGCTTTTCAACGACCAACAAGACACGCAGTTTCAGCTCCTAGAATCACTGCCTATTAAAGAGATTGGCAAAGACTCTGAGCGGGTCCACCGTATTACTGTCAGCAAGTGCCAAATACCTTGGAGATTGGAGAAATCATCCCTAGACTCATTGCATTTCAGCGACGGACAAGACACGCAGTTTCAGCTCCTAGAATCACTGCCCATCAAAGAGATCGGCACAGACTCTGAGAGGGTCCACCCTATCACTGTCAGCAAGTGCCAAATACCTTGGAGCTTAGAGAAATCATTCTTAGATTCATTGTTTTTCAACGACCGACAAGACTCATTGCTTTTCAACGACCAACAAGACACGCAGTTTCAGCTCCTAGAATCACTGCCTATTAAAGAGATTGGCAAAGACTCTGAGCGGGTCCACCGTATTACTGTCAGCAAGTGCCAAAAACCTTGGAAATTGGAGAAATCATCCCTAGACTCATTGCATTTCAGCGACGGATAAGACACGCAGTTTCAGCTCCTAGAATCACTGCCCATCAAGGAGATCGGCACAGACTCTGAGAGGGTCCACCCTTTCACTGTCAGCAAGTGCAAAATACCTTGGGGTTATACTCGATAGAAAGCTAAATTGGATCTAAAAAAAAGAAAGCAAATATGGCACTCTACAGCTGCAATAGAATCTGCGGTAAAAAATGTGACCCCACCCCGAAGGTCACGAAATGGATATACACAGCTGTTGTCAGACCAATCCTCATCCCCCTGGGTGCTTAATCTGGTGGAATTCTATGAAAAAGACTGCACTTGCAAATGTTGAAAGAACAGCATGTGCTATCATAACAAAAATTGATCTACAGATAAATGACACAGCAGCGAAAACCTCATCAAGTCTCCAAGAAGCAGACAACCTCTGTCCTAATGATTTGGTCACAGCACAATATTGAATTTCGTAGCATAGGAGAATAGGGTATCTGATTACCACGATGTTGATATAAAATACTCAATCAGAATACCAAGTAGAGACGAATGGTCGTCAAACAATGTAGTATCTAACAATGAAATTGCAATCTATATGGATGGGTCTAAAATGGAAACAGGACTGGGCTCTGTGGTCTACTCCGATAAAATCGGGCTAGCCACATCCCTTCGACTAGCAAACTCGTGCAGTATATTTCAAGCAGAAATCCTAGCTATAGTCGAAGCTGCCGAATGGGCTAGAATATTGGATTTATCACATGAGAATGACTCCATTTACCTTGATAGTCAAGCGGGAATAAAAGCTCTGGCATCCAATTTAATAAAATCACATGTAGTTGCATAGTCCAACACAGAGCTAAAGTCTTTCTGCGTGTCAGAACATAATAACATTCCAGAAAATGAAAAGGAAGACGAGCTAGCCAGACTAGGATCGTCCAGCTGCATCTCCTTATGTGACAGTAGGATTCCAGTCGCTTTTAAAAATAAAACAGGCAATAACAAAACACACGATAAGTGTAACAAAATCTTGGTGGTAAAACACTAAAACTTGCAAGCACAAGCAAGACACACCAAAGTAGCAAATCAAACAAGCTTACAGCTTTGAACAAGAGCTTCTATTTCTATAGCAGTGAAAGTGATAACAGGTCACAATCTGTTGGGTAAGCACTTCCATAGAATCAGACTAACTGACTCACACTGAGCCAAACTATGCCGAAAATGCGGAGATCCAGAATCGGATGAGGGCATCACCCACCTACTTTGTCATTGCCCCGCGATCAGCAATAGCCGTAACGAGCTCCATGGTTAGTTTAACTACGAGGACTTGATGGAGCTAGCAAAGATGCCTATAGCACAGATCGTCCGGTTCTCCCGCAAATCGCGATGGAGCAATTATCTATTTGAGGCATATGGAGCATTGCAAATGACATATAATACTATAATTTAATATAACACTCTTTTTAGGTACAAATATTCATTTTTAAGAAAGATGTATCGCTATGGGCCCACGTAGGCCTATGCGAGTTTGACTGCTCACATGAGCGTCAACAGCCCATCAAACCTAACCTAACGACACAAACAAATCAATATCGAAATTCAGAACAAAAAAAAATGGAGTAATGGAACGAACTTCCTGAAGACATATATCAATAACAACATCCAGAACAAGCAAACAATGGAACGAACTTCCTGAAGACGTATATCAATAACAACATCCAGAACAAGCAAACAATGGAACGAACTTCCTGAAGACGTATTGAAACCAATATACAATCTAAGACAATCCATGAGCAGGATCAATAGACATCTGCTAGCATCATCTCATGTCGCTCCTGAAGCGTAATGATTCGCCTCTTCACAAAAAAAAAAATAACAGAAAGGAAAGGAATTGGGGGAAACATATGATTTAGAAGAATTTAAATGTTAATCGGAGTTCAGTACTTCTAGGACACGTCACGTAACAGTATTAAATTTGATTTCAATCGTTAAATTTATGATCATAATATTTATTATTTCTATTCACCACAAGATGATATATGACTACAGTTAGTACTTAAACATGTTTATATTTATCCTTGTTTATGGATAAACATAAAACCTGTATAAGATATACTCAGCTTGTAGCAAAATGGTGGTTTTATCCTAAACAAACTCAAACCCTTTGGCTTATCTACTTACGGGTGTGTATCTAATAAATTAGTTTTCTGGTATGGTTGCATACACAATACAATTTAGTTTAACGCCCAAACATTAAAATTGTATTTGCTTTCAGTTAACTCGCGGGTAAACATGATACCCTTTACACACACACACACACACAACTGGTGAAATGCAAACCCCCAACAGAAATCTCGCCTACTAGGGGTAACTTATAGGCGATATCTAGCTTGTTGAATTTTACATTTAATGTTGCAAATATTTTCCAAATATTTTCCGTGCACCAAAATTTCGCTCGTTGCGTAGTAATCATGCAAACAACTTTCCAATGACCACAAAGTCAACAACCCATAACTTGGATCTTGGATGACTATTTTCCTACATTATATGTATCTTGAATAAAACTACCGCTGTCTGGCTTCATCTCATCACCATACACATGCGATATAATTTCCTTAAGGAATAAATTCGCCCAAGTTGACAACTCAACGACATTGGATTTCCCTAGAATATGCTCGGCGAACAATGCCAACTGATTTGGATAGTTCACATCTAATAAACGACATTAACGTACGTATTTTATGGTTCGTAAATATAGAGGTTGCAAGAAATCCAATTATATAATCCATTGACTATTCTGTCGTTTCGGACACGGGTAGCTATATAGAGCTGCTTGCCATCTAGTCTAGCAATAGCAACCCTCGTCGAAATGTCAGAAAAGCAAATGAAATAATTGAATTTCATTGCAATCTTTATCTGGTCACTGGAATGGTCCAACATGATATGGACTAACTGGCTCATACTTTGTAGAAAATGTTGTCTGTAACATATTGATTTTTGCTTCTTTAATGGGGGAAAAATACAATCTTTTGTGGATTTAGACAAAAATGCCAGTATACTCAGATTTTGGCAACCCGAATGACAGTGGACTTAACCGTAGAATTTGTGATGAAATAGGCTAATCCGGGTTATTGATTTTATACAGTTTTTTTTTTTTTAATGTTTGGCCAAGGACCTGAAGTATTTACGATGGCATGAATTTTAAATATGGGGTAGGAAAAACTTATGTGTTTATGTTTATGTTTTCAAACAAAAAAAGGTCTTTTGAAATACTTAAAACTAGTAGCATTTTTGTATTATGAAGTTCGTTTTTTTTTTTTGGATTTATGCGCAGTTAGAATCGTATGGAGCGTTTCATCAACTAACAGGGTCCACCACACCTCACATGACTGATTCCGCATGCAATTTTTTTTTTTTTGAAACTTCTTTTGGGACGGTTAAATTGGATTTTATGAAACGATAAAAACGTCACGATACCCACAACTACGGTGTTACGATCCGATCCCCATCCAAGTACTAACCACAGTTGCTTGATGTCGGTGAACGCGTGTTGTTTATTTATTCTGTTTGTTTGAAGTGCAACTAATGTTGTGTTGTGGCCGTTTGTTGGTGTGTATTGAACGGAAGGGCTTGTGTTGTAACTCAGGCAATACCTACGTTGGTGTGCAAAAAAGGGAAAGGCCGTTGCACCGGTATGCACCAAGAAAGTGTGGCATCTGTGGTTCAAATTGAATTGGTCTGAAATTGAGAAATGTCAAATGAAATGCAGAAAATACTTGACGTTTAGGTGTGGTTTACATTCAACAGAGTCCCTTAACCACCCGTTATAACGTGTGATTTTTTAAGAGTTGGCAGCACTTCTTAGTAATGGCGTCCCAACGTCATCTCTCAAAGTGAAATGTTTTCAGTATACTCTGCCATTTAATCATGAAAAAACTTACAATAGAGCAACGATTGCAAATTATTGAAACTTATTATCGAAATTCGTGCTCTGTGATGATGCTCATTTCTGGCTCAACGGATACGTAAATAAGCAAAACTATCGCATCTGGAGTGAATAACAGCCACATGCCATACAAGAATAACCGGTGCATCCCGAAAAAATGTCAGTTTGGTGTGGTTTATGGGCTGGTGGTTTCATCGGTCCATTTTTCTTCAAAGACAACCATGGAAGAAACGTTACCGTCAACGGCGAACGATATCGATCCATGATATATTTTTGCGCCAGTTGGCAGAGTTGAACTTGGTTGACATGTGGTTCTATCAAGACGGTGCCACATGCCACACAGCTCGTGAAACAATGGAAATGAATTTGGTGAGCAGCTTATCTCTCGAAATGGCCATGTAAGTTGGCCACCAAGATCATGCGATTTAACGCCTCTTGATTATTTATTGTGGGGTTATGTAAAGTCGTTAGTCTATGTGGACAAGCCGAACACGATTAAAGCCCTACAAGCCTTACATAACACACGTAATTCTTGGAATCCAGGCAGAAATTCTCGAAAAAGTGACGCCAAATTTTACCATCCGAATGGATCATTTGAAACGGAGCCGCGGACAACATTTACATGAAGTTGTCTTTAAACGTAAATGGCAAATGCCTTTTTACCGATTACAAAACAAATTTTTATGCGAATTTGAGTGTTTTATTCGATTTCAAAACTAAAAACTACGCTTAAAAAATCACCCTAAAATGGTTATTTTCCTCTGAATGTTGAAATGATAACTGATCGATAGTTCTGGGTTTCTTTTGCTGACATAAATGTGTTTTAGCAAAGGTGTGTGCCTGACGTCTGGAGTCTGTAATTGAAGCTTCAATCCAAACAGGTAGACTTGATTGAGATTTCGATGTGAATGTGATTAGTTATAATGAAGATTTATTTTTGGAATTGGAAAGTTGCTTCCAGGAAGAACGTTGTTTTTCATATGACGCCATTTTTAAATCGAGATGCTAGATATCGGGAACGCCTCTAACGTTTGTGGGTGTAAATACAAATCTCGATTCGACGAGAGAGACTGCAAGTTGAAAAAAGGCTGACATTGCTTAGCAGGTCTCAAGTTGAGTATTTATTCGAGATCAATTTTATCGATCACTTTTTAATCCATTCCTTTACAGGGAATCAACTACGTCAATGTTAATTGCTTCTTCCCATTATGGATGGTAAAGCAATGGGTCGGTAGTTTTCAGACATGCATTTTCTTCCCTTTTTGTGAAACGGTTTGATGCGAGTTGTTTCCAGCAACTGAGGAAAACCTGTTGACGATCTGATATACAAAAGAATTTGCAAAGAAGATGCGCATGTTCTGTTGCGCATTTTTTAAGTACAGTAGGTCTAGTGGCATTTCCGACATTTTACATTATCTATCCTTGAGTTGAAGTGGTCTATCGTTGGTGGTACCGCATGCTCAGATTTTATTGTTTAATTTTCGGAAAAAAAATAGCTGACAAATCGGCCCTTACCTTTTTTGTTGTAGTAATCTGTTTATCTGATTAAAAAAGGAAATGAAAAGTGACTTAAATTATTAATGATTAGACTACTTTTACCACTGACCAAAATGTTCCTGCGTCTCCTGTTCATTATTTTTTATCGCTACAACCAGTTCCTACGAACGTATCCCACTGCCGCGTTCCCAACTAAATTCGACACCAAACGACAAATAGTATTGTCAGGGAGTGCTTGTTATCCACGATATTTTTGAAAATATACACCTTGAGTTAAAACAACTAAACGACTAGTGAAGAGCCACTATTTCGGAACGTTGTGGCAGTTTGAAGCGATTCATGGTGAAAATTGTACTGAACTGACGTTTTAAAAACATTTCAACTCAAGTCAATCATTTGACAGTTTTCAAAATTATTCAATGGTTACATAGCAACATTAAAGGTAGCGCAACATGTAGATCTCTCACTGATTGCCAAATCTAATTACTCTTCCTTTTTTTTCTCCACTCTTTTCTTGAATTAATTGACACGAAGGTAATTTTCTAAAATGGAAGATACTTAAAAATCTACCTCACACTGCATCGTTGGTATCCCTATTTGTTGGAAAATCTTTAAAAAAAAGCTTTAATCCCTATTGGTCTACCTAAATTACTTCCTCAACCACCATGCTGTATGTCGGTATTCCAAATCAATTTGCAAACAGTATCAATCGCTACAAAAGCTTTCACTTCAAATCTATTAAAAAAAAATGTATCCTCAAAATATCCTTAAAAACCCCATCTTTTCATACATTCAATGTCAATAAATGTTAAATAGAATTAATTTCCCAGCAAGGACACGTCCAGGCATAACAAAAAAACCTCTTATCTGCATACTTCAATGTTGAAAAGCTAAATCCTTACAAATGTTTGCTAAAGTTACAAACGTCTTGAGTGTTATGATTTAAATTAAATTCTAAGGATCCTATATCCACCCGAGGAGCTAAACATGAAAATCCCAGTGGACAACTCAAGTGAAACTTAGGAAGTATGTATGTCACTCAAGAGAGAAGGAGAGCTAAAAAGTAAAACGAGATGAATCTACCATTTCGTCTTAATGACTTGAACAAGTACACAGGAATGAGAAATGAGAAACATTTTCAAATATAATTTTAAAACAAAAAATCGACTTCATGTATACGTAAGCAAACCAACGACAACTGGTTTCTTCTGACAAACTTAAGCATGAGTAGAGTATAACCAAAATGACAGACAAAATCCCATCAACGAAATTAATGTCGAAACTACTTTGCCCTCGTTTTCTTTTTGTCATTTTCTTGTCATTATGTCCTTGTGAAACAATTAGACGAGAGAAAAACTTCAAAAAAAAAATTAATTTCAAGATTTCTTACAATTTCTAACAAAACCCCCGTTACCGCCGCAGCACACGAAATATCTCAACTCACTTCGTCATTTTTAACGGCTGACATTTCGAAAGGATTACCGCATTTTATTTACCACCCCCATAATACTCCCACAACGAGTCGTGTATCAGCCATTTGCAATGATTTGTAACGGAGCGAAATTGTTGAAATGCATTTCACAGATGTTGCACTCGATTACCGAACGCGCCGAAGATATTACAACAAGTACTTGAGCAGTCGAGCCTTTGCGAGAGTATCCCTTTTGTGAGGTTTTGAGCGGCAGCAAGCTGCTTGTAGAGTGATGACATCTCAAGGGGGTACCGACAACCGAGTAACTGAGAACAGCGTATACAAAAAGTGCACTAAGCACTCTAAGGATTTAGTGTAAGCAGAGCCAAATTGCCATTGGGGGTATTCTTTCTATCGCCCTCAACCACCCCACCATATACGGTGTGAAGTTCTTGCAATTCCCTCAACTGATAGAAAGTTTGTCCTGTGTCCCTGTGTGAGAGTTTATTTTGTGCTGTAAGGGGCAGAGCATGAATTGTTGTTGCAAACAATAATTTTTTTTTGTTGGTTTGCCTTTTGCGATGAAAGCGCTGTAGCAAGTGAATCCTGAGAATAATTTGTCAAAGACAAGATAGTGACAAATTGAAAAGTGTGGAATCTCCATTGTGTCAAACGCCCGTACAGCGATGGCAAGTTTTTAAGTCGTTCCCGGTTTATTGCTTACGATTGGTAAATTGACGAATGTAGGTCATGCCAGACATGAGATATGTGTCAGGTATGAGAGGAGTTTTAACGAAAATTGCTGTGTAATGTGTTGTAAGGATACGTCGAGAGGGAGCAAGTGGAATCTCTCAAAGAAGCACTTTATCAAGTGAAGAACAAGCAAAGGGCGGACAAATAATGTTATGTTTTCGGGAGGGGGGATGACTTTAGACTTACAGTTTGTCATTTATTCTGATCGATATCGCAAAGGTGTCAAGCAGGGAAATTTACCGACCTTCTGCTCAGTGATGAGGATATGAGATTAGGTAATGTATAGTGTAGCTATATGAAACTTATTCTGTGACAGATATAGTTGATGGCATGCGTGTTTAAGATAAATCTTCTCGGCAAAAGTAATCAACTTTTGAAAGTTGTTCTCATAATGCGGGAATTACGCTAATGAATGTCAAGCCTAAAGACTAAAGCAAAATATAAGTTGTACCTTCTTATGACAGTAAGCTTAAGAGTGGAACGGGAAATGAGAATAATTCTATAGAAAGATTATTGGTCATTTGAAATATGTTGCTTTTGCGAATCGAAGTATTGTTTTTATTTTTCGATAAAAGGTTACTCCCAATAAGGAGTGAAGTTGGAAATGGTGATTATGCCAAGAAAGTAACAACGCCAAATCGATTCCCTTGAGAGGGTGCATTATTGTCAGTTCTTTGGTTAATAGTAGTAAAAAAATCCTTACGAATCTAGAACGAACCGCAATAAAGAAGTCCGTATGGAGTGTGGTAAATTTTTATCAGCAAAGTCTCTAAACTAAGCAGAGGAGCAAAATTTTGTGGACAGGTACGAACCCAAAATAAACGAAGGTAGTTTTTCTTACTAAAAAATTATTGATCCCTAAATTTTCCGTAATAACCTTGGTGCCATACTCCAAAGAAGAACCATCCAACAAAAGAAAAATGTATATGCTGAGGACAGAGATTCCCGGAAATCACCGAAATAAAAGGCATTTGAATGAGCAGGACGTGTTTTATTTGTTCGTGAAGATTTGTATTTTGAATCTCAAGAATGTTTCCAGTCTCAAAACTAATCGTGAAGATTGCGAAGATAGGAAACATTTGCATTTAAAGTTCCAATAGAATTTGCAAAAAAAGATGCTGTCGCCGAGCGAAGTGAGTCTAGTCCCCTGTTAATCTCGAAGGTGGAACCTCAGATTATCTTCGATTTCGTAAAGAAAAAGAAGTCAGCGGGAGTCGATGGTATATCCAACATTGTACTGCGACACTTACCCCCTGAAGCTGAGGACATTTACGCCACGCTGCTCAATAACGTGCTGAATTATATTATATTATCCAGAGCGGTGGAATGTGGTTCATTCTCTCCCGAAAAAGGGAAAGGATAACTGCAATTCGGCAAATTTCCGGTCGATAAGTCTCCATCCTAGTATCAGCAAGATATTCGAAAAGATTCTCAATCCGGCCCATTTCAAGTGGTCTGAGGACAATAATATTATACCATAGAATCAGTTTGGTTTCAAGGCAGGACATGACTGTATTCATGCTGCCTCCAAACTCGTATCTGATATACAATGGAGCAAAGTGAAGAAAACAGTGCACAGGTACATGTCTGCTTGATTTGGAGAAGGTTTATGGCACCCTATGGTTAGAGGGCCTCTATCTAAAGCTGCCCAGACTTGGCATAAGTAAACCTCTTCTATATATGCTTCACGATATGTTGACTGGTAGAACGTTTGTTGTCAAAAGTGGCAATGTTACTTCTACCACCGAATTTTTCATAAAGAATGGTTTGCAATGGTTTGGGAGCGGCAAACTCGCCGATTCTCTTCAGCATTTACACCAGTGATATGGTAGGACGATCTTATCGCGTACAGAACAGCCCCTACTGTC
This sequence comes from Rhingia rostrata, assembly GCA_949824845.1. Lineage (NCBI taxonomy): Eukaryota > Metazoa > Arthropoda > Insecta > Diptera > Syrphidae > Rhingia > Rhingia rostrata. Next base: position 154,618,050 of record OX463755.1, on the reverse strand, counting down.
GAGGTCATTCGAACTCTTTTGCAGCGGGACTTCGACAAGATCCAGAAATATTGTGATGACTGGAAGTTGAAAATCAACTTTCATAAATCGGAAACTATGCTGATCAGGACACCGTTGTCTATGGCCTCTATGGATACGAGAAAGAACTGGCGCAAGCTGGTGATCGTTGGACCAAACGGAAGGCCACGGGCGAGCAAAAGTCTAGTAAAGTATCTACAGGGTAACCGCCGGCAAGGTATACTACTTTGTTTTAACGCCATTTTGGTAAACATTAGTCTTGACAGTTCATATTTGGCAGACGTGAAGTAGACACGTGGCAAATTTATTATGAAAAATATTCGATAAGCCAACATGTTTTAGTTATTACAACATTTTATCAAAATCAATCATCGATTACTGTGACGATGAGAAAGCTACGAGAAATTTTCGGGAGAAACAACGTGGCAACAAAACGCACTATTTATCGTGGAGTGAATGATTTGGGCGATGGAAAACCCTCAAATAATTCATCAGTCACCTTTGCACCCATTAAAAGTTACAGTCTGGTGTGCAATTTGGTTAGGAGGTATTATTGGACCTTACTTCTTTGAAAATGAAAACGGCGTAACAGTAACTGTGAATGGGGAGCGATATCGTGATGTGATTGAAAACTTTTTAACGATACAACTGCGTGCCTTGCGCTTGATTAACGTGTGGTATCAACAAGATTACCATAAAATTACTGCGAGACCTCTTTCCACAACAAGTTATTTCAAGAAATGGTGATGTTGATTGGCCTCCACCGTCAGCTTATTTGACTGCTCCGGACTTCTTTTTGTGGGGATATCTGAAAAGCAAGGTTTATGCAAACAAACCGGAAACGCTTGAGTAACTCAAACAAAATATTCGTGATGAAATTAATGAAATGCCGCGTGAAATGTGTTAGCATGTAATGCAAAATGTGCTCAAAAGGGCTCGCATTTGTGAGGCTAACAGAGGTTGACATTAACCTGATATTGTATCCCATACATTATTCCCGAAATTAAATAAAAAATTTATCAATATAAGATCCATTCTCCTTCGTATAATCAAAAATTAAAAACAAACAAAGTAGTATACCGTCCCGGTGGACACCCTCTGTATTTCAGAAGACATGTAGATGCTGCTCTGTTAGAGAGGCAGGGGAGCGTTTGCCTATTGACTATTGTTTTATAGCAGTCGCCTTGACAGCAGGTTGAAGGTGATTTGCTACATGGCCGCCATTAGGACGATGATTGCCTATGGGTGCCCGGTGTGGTTCAACGTTGCCCCATCTTAAATAAAAGAGATACGTGTGATTGAGAGGAAGTGTTTAAGAAGCTGTCTTGGACTTCACAGAACACCAGTATCTGACTTCACAAAATATTATTCCAACCAGGTCCTATACCACCGGGCCAACATAAACAGAATAGACAATTTGCTAGTGAAACTCATTCGGTTTCACGCTGCAAGAGCTATGGCTTCGAACAATAGTCTCATCTTTGGGACCTTCTACCCCAATGATGAATATTTTTTAGAATGCGCGTTTAAGCGGCTTTATTCCGCCCGAAGCTTTCTTTTATTTGGAAAGTCGAGGGGTGATACAGGATAGATCGACGGTTTCACTATTCTTCCAGGCTACCGACGAACTGTGGATAGGCGGCTCCTATACGACCGAGACGTCGTCGCTCAAGGCGGAGGAGAGCGCCTGCGGTTCAGCAGGAGTGTCTCCGATTGAAACCGTCGGAGTGGGTAGTGGCGATTAAATTAGTTTAAGTAAGTTGGCTTACAATTGTAATTGTATTGCCGACTTACATAATTTTAAGTTTTAAGGTTTAGGTAAGAAACAGTCATGGTGGCACAAAAAAATACAAAAAAAAACAGAAAAGGCTTGCTATGGCTGTTCTAGCTTTTAAGTTATTTTTAGGTACCTTATTTAAGTTAGTTTTTAAGTAGTTTTAATTAGGTCATAAATAGTTCTAATTAGTATGTAAGTTTTAAATAAAATAAAAACAAAAACACGTTACCAAGTTTTTAAATAAAACTTTTCTTGGTTTATACCAAATAAAAATAAAAATATATTTTGACTATTCATACTACATAATGGGCCGAAAGACATTAGTATTAAGTGTTTAATTTAGGGTGCCTGCATAAGACCAGTAAGCTAGTTAAGTAGTTGATATGGAGGCTAGTTTTTCATGAATTTTTGTGTAGCATGTAAGTGCGTTTAATGATGAACTAAAATAAGAATGAATTGAAAAAAAGTGGTCTTTCTCCAAAGGTTATGAAATGGCTATACGCAGACGTTGTAAGACCAATACTAACATTGGATGCTTGAAATGGTGGAATGTCATGAATCTGCTGTCAAATAATTGCATTGGTATATCGGACGGTCGATGTTGAACATTTGTTTGTGTGTATTACTGGTGAAGTTCAAAAGTTTGTAATACCACAGAGAAGTTCTTCTTATTTGTTGTACTGCTTCTATCCTTCTTATACTTTATGGGTTACACATCCCCAAATATTTTCTATGATAAGTATGTATTCAGGTCAGGTGAGTGTGGTGGCCACATCAACAATTCCACTATTAAGATTTCAACTTACGAGCTTAAAAAAGGCGCCTAGAATGGATTTGTTTGTTATGCCGTTAGAAAGCCCATTGCAAAGGTAAAAAAAAACTCGTTAAACTTTGGAAATACTGACTCAAGTATTCGAAGTTTCTTTCGCGAGTTGCATCGGTCGTTTAACGGAATTTTTCATTACCGCTTCAGATTCTCATCACCTCATCACCATAATTTCAACAAACGACTTTAAAAGTGGTGCCCAGTATGGTTTTATTCGTTATCCCGTTGCAAAACCCAATGCAAAGGTAAACATAAAACACGTTCAACTTTGGAAATGCTGACTCCAGTATTCGAAGCTTCTTTCGCAAGTTGCATCGGTCGTTTACCAGGATTTTTCATCACTGCTTCAGATTCTCATCACCAAGAACCACACGGCGAACAGTCAACTTGCTGGTATTTACTCCAGCTTCGACTTTGATTTTGGATACGGAATGATTGGAATTTGAGGGACACCGAAGGATTTTATGCCTACGAGCTGATAGATAGATGTTCTTACCATAGGAACTTGTTTGAAATAACCTTTCGAGTGGTAAACATCTGTTTTTACATTCCCGGCTGTTGTTAAATTAGTTCCTTTGCCCTTTTTTGGTCACAATTTATCTATTTTACCTTTACTTTAATAAACTACAACATTGCACGGAACTCCTCAATAAGCATTCACCCATCCAATTAACTTCCCAGCTGTATTCACTTCATCCAATTTCATTGCTTGCTTTTTGGAATCTCTTTTAAAAAAATTGGGAACATCCGGTTAGACTATACCGCTAAAGGATAGTTGTATGAAATGATTTTTTTTAATATTTTGCGACCCATATAATTTATAATACATCACATCTTTGAATGTCCTGGAAAATCTATGACAATACTCGTCAGTATGCTGTTTAAAAAAATTTAAACGAAAGTACATCAATAAAAGTAACGACAGTCCTTTCAACCATAACGGCGCAACCTTTTTGTTTGAGAATGTTCAACGCAATTACGAACGCATTCCCAAATTGATTGAACTTTTTTTAGTTATTAATTGGATTATGGCGCCATGTCATACAGTCCTGGAGACACAAGACAATTTACAAATTGAGAAAAAGTAATTTTAAAATTTGTCACCATCGAACGACGTACAAGTTTGATTTTTCTTTATTGACCCTTTCTATTGCAAAATGTTTTCCATTAAACGAATATAAGAGGATTCACCAACTTTGAATGTTGTCATGCGAAAATTACAATTTGGTGGTTGGCCAATGGAATCATATAAAGTTTTGTGGCTTTGCTTTGAACCTAGTTACATTCCTGATCTTTGGTTGAATAAATGTAAGAGATAAAAATGACTACTGATATGCGACATGTGAGCAAATGTACAAATTTAAACTTCAGAAACGAATTGATGTGCTTGGTGCATTTCGAACACGTTTGCTTACAGTGATACCCCCTATTAATAAATGCTGAGTAGCTAATCAGTGACTAACTTTTGACATTTGCGCGAGTATTTCTTATGGAAAAAGCTGTCATTGATTAGCTTATCAGTGTTTATTAATACAGGGGATCGTGTTTTTCGGCATACAAATTGTGCTGTGGGAAAACACACCCAAAAAGCCGGATGAAACCTATGGATGAAATTTGTATATTAATATTACCAATGATTTTGCGTGCGAATATTTTAAAATTTTAAAGAAAAATGTTTTTTTTTTTTACTAAAAACGCCCCAAAAAGTGAGCGTGACAAAAAACTTTATAAGGACGGAATATAGATATTGCGATTACCTAAATATGTTGTTCCAATAACTTTTCAAAATTCCTAACCGTTTGACCAAAAGCAAAGTTTTGCAATAAAGTAGGCGTGGCATTGACCGTTTCCTTTTTAACTTAACACTTGTTTGAACAACACCTTCAAAATTTTACATTTGTTCGAAGAGCTCTTGCAACGTTCGCATAAATCGAAATTCATTATCCTTGCTCAAAATTTTAGGCCAAAAAATCGGTGACGAACAGACAGAGGGATGGATGGACAGACAGACAATCGACTCAGCTATCGATTCTAAGTCGACCCATATAATTTTAGATATATGTAGCTAAATGATTTCTCTATGTACCCCTATGGAAAAGGGTACTAATATGGGGAATTAAAAAACTGCGAATATCATAAGTCCTCTGAAGAACAATATTTTTATGGTAAACATCATCCAAAAACAACACACTTCGATGTAGATTGTTAGAGATTTAAGAGGTATCAAGCAATTTTTCTGTCATGAATGCCAACAGTTTAGTTATTTGAAGTCCGTGCAATGAATTGCGGTATGACGAATGTAGAAAGTGCGATACCGAATTTCATTCTACGGGTAAACCAAGTTACTGGCCAACTGATGTTGGATTTGATCGATTTTTTCATCGTACAATGTGTGCCGTCCAATCGAATTAAAGTTGAAGAATGCTTTGATCTTTTCTCTGATCATTCTCCGGTCATTTTAACAACGAGCGAGTCAATCATTAGAAATGAACACACACCCAGACTAAAAACCGGAAAACCAACTGGTAAGGCTTCAAAAACGATATTGAAAATAATATTCGACTGGGTGTATCACGTATCCCCATTGGAACTTGAAGTCGCGGTTGACTCCTTTATCGATACCGTTCAAAAAGTAGCATGGACTAGTACTCCTCAACAACGCAGAATAGAGAGCTATTATAGAAATGTCAAGTACCCATGGGAGATAAAAGATTTGGTTAGACAAAAAAGAAAAGCTCGAAAAAAATGACATCAAACTCACGCCCCGCAAGATAAAACACATCTCAATCGGTTGAGTAACATGCTATCAAGTTCGATTAAAAACTTTAAGAACCTAGCAGAAGAAAATTATCTGCAAAGCCAAACCACTGGAAAAGAATCGCATTATTCACTTTGGAAAGCAATTAAAGTCATAAACCGGCCAAAAACCACTGTGCCACCAATTAGGGTAACTCAAGACGTTTGGGCGAAAAGCGATAAGGAAAAAGCAGACGATTTTGCCACAAATCTTGAAAAAAACAAATTTACCATTTGTTGGTTCAGAAAACATTAATTTATTCGAGACTGCAACCGATAGCAATATCGTTAGATATGCAAGTGTTGCCGAGCTTAAACGGGAAATACAGAAACTAATGCTTAAAAAAGCTTCGGGATACGACCTGATTACTGGAGAACTTCTTAAAATGTTGCCTCGGAAGGCATTTACTAAACTCCTCGACATTGCAAATGCAGCAATTCGATTATAAATACATACCAAGACAGTGGAAAGTCACGGAAGTGATTATGGTTCTAAAACCAGAAAAATCACCGAATGATATAAAATCTTACAGAACTATTTCACTTCTTCCAATAATTTCAAAAGTTTCTGAAATGATATTACTCGGTCGCTTACACCCCATTATTGATCAGAAACGCCTCTTACCTGACCATCAATTTGGGTTTAAAAGTAAACATTCGACTGTGGACCAAGTTTATCGAATTACTGATGTAATTGAGAAAGTTTTCAAAGAAAAAAAAATTTGCTCAGCTGTATTTCTTGGTGTGTCTCAAGCTTTTGACAAGGTTTGGCCTCGAGGCCTTCAATACAAATTAAATCATGAGCATAGACTCTTCCGTGTAAAACATGGAAACGAATATTCAGAGTTCAAAGAAATATGGGCAGGAGTACCCCAAGGAAGTGTCGTTGGACCACTCTTGTATCTTCTATTTACACTTAATATCCCACAAGAAATCGATACGAGAGTTTCCGCGCTTGCTGACGATACAGCTATACTAGCAGTTGGCATAACAATAGAGGAAACAAATACGAAGTTACAAAACGCTCTTAACAAGGTTAATGAATGGACAAAATCCTGGCGGATTGCAAATAACGAGAGCAAATCGATTCATGTAGATTTTTATAAACAGACAAACAATTTGTAAGAACTAAATACGGTTCGAGTCCCTTCTTAAAATGTAGCGAAATATCTCGGAACGAAACTCGATGCAAAATTAAAATGGAAGTCGCATGTAAAAAGGAAATGCGAAGAACTTAAATAAATTCAGAGAACTGTACTGGTTGCTCGGGAAATGTTCAAAGCTTAACCTTGGTTACAAGCTGCTATTATAATTTAACACCATCTTTCTTCTTCCCCGAAATAGACCAACTGCATGCCTTCATAGCAGTTGTTTAACATGCAAAAACAAAATGTTATTCTGGAAGAGCTATGCAGAAAAAAATTGTTTAACTAGAAGAGTAGTTTTCTGGAAAACAGTTTGTAAAGCGTTAGAGCATCTTTAGTTTTAAGTTTAATCTGAAAAATGTTTTCAAGTTAGGAAGGTTCTCATAGAGAACATTGAAATTGTGTGACTTAGAAAATACGACTGGGTCGTACACAAATTTGTCTTTCACAGTGAGTTTTGCATTAGATCAAATCCTAAGCTTGAGAGAATTTGACGATATTCATAATTTGGCCAAAATACACAATAGGTAATAGACATTTCGATTATTGATGCTAAAAATTATAAAAATAATGTCAAAATGTGATTAATCGTACGTATATTCCGGAATTTGAAGGAATCGGGGTCCATGTGAATAATTATGATTTTCCGTTATTGGCAAAAACTGAAAATTCCGTTTGGGGATAGCTGTTCAAGTCAAGTCGTTTAGGCTGGAGAGACCAGTTCGGACAGACGGACCGTCGAACCTATGGACGGAATTCCAAAAACCACTTTTTGGGTTCCGCTATCATCGTAATGTTAGAATCAATTAAAATCTCGATGTCGAAAATGTTTACGAAAACAAAATATCTTTCTCTTTGTAAGAGAAAGTTAAAAAAAGCTAGATAAGTCGCATACTGAGTTGCAAACACAAACATATAAGAAGGCTACAATTCGCTGTGCGGATCGTTTACTACCTTATCCCAAACCATCCTTAAAATAAATATCCCCAAAATGTCGGCTTTATGGCAAAGAAATATTAAAATTGACATTGTCGCAACATATTGTTCAGACAGTTTATCAAAATTTAGTATGGTACGACTAAAAACAACGTTTTTCGCCCGCATATGGTATGGCACCCTACGCCATACATACAAATGGTTGTTGTAGGAAAACGCCTCCAAAACGTGGGCGTGGGTTAAAATGATGTCTAGACGAAATGTTCATATTATTTTAGCCAATGATTTTGCATCAAACGTTTTTTTATTTACTGAAAACGCACTCAAAAAGTGGGCGTTTAAGTTCTTGCACAAGCTGGATCTTGTAAGGTCGCGAGCCAAGATCTTTGTTTTTGAATTCATTCCATCTACCCGTATTGCATTTCTGCGATCCAATATCAACTAGGAAAAGCATCGGCTACTCAATATTAAACAGAACAATTTTGTAATGATAGACGGCTCGCAGTAAAAAAATAAATGATGACCAACATCATAGCTGAAGAAATATTGAGGGAACCATTTAAAGGTGATGATGCCCTCATTCCTCCTATTAGTATGATGTAAGAGATTGGAATTGACAACGACGTTTTTTATCACCATAAACAAAGCTCAGGGCCAATATTTAGAACTGTGCAGTTAAGATTAAGATACAGATTGGTAAATCTGCCCATATAATGGATCTACAATGATAGTTTATACCCACAGGCATTGTGCAGATACCATTTAATTAGACTGAACCACATTAACGCGTGTCCGGATACAGTTAGCGGAAAAATAAAATCACTAACTACAACAATTACATCTACTGAAAACAATAATAAAAAAAAGATCAGCTAACCATACAATTGCAAGAAATTGTTTTAATAAAACCATTGTTGTTAATTTATAAATCATGTGTCAACAAGAGTTCCAAAGGATGCTTTTAACTAGTTGAAACGTTTATCATATCTGAATATCGAAATGTCCTCTGCACATGAAATAAAATGCTTGTGTTTATATAACTGCAAATAGCGGACTCATATCCATATACAATGAACAGCCGTTAATCGATTTCCTGACAAAAGAATAAACATTGCATATGTAAACAGGACATTTGACTAACGATGCAAATACAAAGAGCGTATCAGTCAATCAAGAAACAATTGTATGCAAGTGGTATCTACACATTGTAAAGGACATTGATTTATTCATTGAAAAAATATTGCCTCCTAGAAAGAAAGGCATGCAGTATTTATTTTACCATTCATTTTGGATTCTAACGAGTCGTTTAATGCAAGTTTGATAATGTATGACACATTCACTTGTTGTTCCTTATTTATTCATATTAACATTGGTTTCTTAAATGTTTAAAATGAGTCATGCTACTTTAAAAAAAAAAAAGAATTATGATATTCTACTACAAGGTTAATACTGCGGTGTTACTTATTTTCTGTAATCTGTACGCCAGCACACTCTGCTAGTCGGAAATACCACACCAACGAAGAGGAGCTCGCAAGCGAAACGGAGATCCGGTTCTTCCCCGTAGTCGAGCCTTATTTACTTACTTAAGTACGGACCGAAGCTGGGCCTTAACCAACATGCTTTTCCAATTAGCCCGGTCCTCAGTTAACTGCCTCCAGTTGCGCGCTCCAAGTTAGTTGAGGTCGGTTTCTACTTTTGCGCGCCACTTAAGGCGAGGTCTTTCTCTACTGCGTTGGACGCCTAGCTGTGAATCGAAGACTCTGCAAACCGGAGCATTGGTGTCCATTCGTTGTACATTTTCTAGCCATCCTAAACGTCCAATGCGGAGTTTGGAGTACAGCTCGTATAGTTTTTGGTTGAATCATCGTCTTCATAGCCCATAGCTTCGCTCCCAGAGCAACAAAAACGGGACCGAACATTTTTCGAAGAATTTTCCTCTCGAAACTACCAAGGATTCTTTCATCTGCTTTTGATACGGTCCATGCTTGAGCGCGTAGTGCAAGACTGGAATGATCAGGGTATAATGGTGGATCTTTATAGTAGTGCGAGCGAAGGCTTTACTACTAAATTGTCTCCTTAGCCCGAAGAAACTTCGATTGGCAAGAATAATTCTTCGTTAAATTTCTGACGAGATATTGTTGTTAGAGTTGATAGCGGAGCCTGTTCTACCTCGAAGTTATATCTGTAAACGGCGACTTTCTGTCCAATTCGTCGATGTTGTGTGTCCTTTCGTGTTTTTGAAAAATTGTGCCTCTGGCGCTGGCTCGGGAGTTTTGCACAACCCTCTCAAGAATCAAATTAAAAAGTCACATGATAGCACATCGCCTTCCCTAAACTCAGTTTTGGTATCGAATGTGTCGGTGAGGTTATTTCTTACACTGATGGAGCAGCGAGAATTCTCCATCGTCATCCTACACAAACGGACGAGTTCGTTTCTATAAATGCTGGTGTATTTGGCTTTTAAATCGATGGATAGATGGTGGGTATCAATTTGGATTTCTTGTTTTTTCGTGAACATTTTCGAGCTCGAGATTTTGATTGATTGTACGATAATAGCGGAACTCAAAAAAAGTGGTTTTTGGAATTCCGTCCGTCGGTTCGTCGGTTCGTTGGTCCGTCTGTCCGTACAAGGCTCTCCAGCCTAAACGACTTTACCGATTTTTTTTCTCAAAATCTGATCAGGATCATCTTAATCACTGACAAGGACCGATCAGGTTGTTGGTAACCGGTTTCCTACGATGTCATATTTTGTAAGCGATGTTAAGAAGACTTATGGCCCTATATTCAAACTGTTCTTCTATTCTTCAGGCATACTTTCATTTGACCAAACTTGGCTTATGAGTTGGTGATTATTAATCTCCGCCAGCTTTATAAATGTAAAGCTCGGCAGAAAGGCCGTCATTTCCGGCAGCTTTGTTAAACTTGGGTTAAGATATTGCTGTCCTCACTTCATTTAGATCGAGTGGTTGGTAGTTTTCGCTGTCTTTGCCGATATTGAATGGTCCGTTCTACATAACAGCGAAAGATTGTTTGTCGTTCAGTTTACAGAAGTGGATCTCCCAGATGCCTCAACATCGACTATGTTTCAACAACGATATTCCTTGTGCATCACGATAGGATTCTGTTCAAGCCTGGCTCCGAAATTTTACACTTTGGTAAAACTCTCTATTTCCTCGATTTTCTCGGGCGCATTTTCTGTTTGTTTTCTTTTTTCTGAAAAGCCAGTGTTCTTTTCTTTGTCTATAGAGCTCATTGGCAGTTCTTGTCTTCAACTGCAGCTTTGCCTTGTAGCCACGTTCTTGGTTGCTAGCATCTGTCGTCATTCAACCCAAGCACTTTGGTTACGGCCGATCTAATGCTTTTTTGATAATTGCTCTTCGAAAAGAGATCCTTGTGTTCGATGGAGAGCTTAAGTGATACGCGTTTTGCGAAGTCATCGGCGGTCTCTCGCGATTAGTTTTCCACTTTAAATGTTTGTAAAGTATTCGTGATTTGTTGTGGCGTTGCGAATATTCGCACTGCTTAAGATGTCTTCTCTTCTTCCGAACTTTGCGTTTAGGTCTTTTAGCACGATCTTAAAATCGTACTTCGGTAGTCGCTCATAAGTTTTGTAAAGGAGCTCGTAAAAGCAATCTTTCGCTATATCTATCACCTTTTTCTTCCGTCGGAGCATGAACGTATTTAAGGCTTATGTTGGCAAATTTGGGCATGCTGCGAATGCATTCGCTAATATCTTGAAAACATAAGACTTATTGCCTAAGACCGCTCTAAAGTGAGAGTAAGTAGATCACGCTTTTTGCTTTCGAGCTAGTCCACGCTAGTTGGCGCTAGTCCAAGTTTGTAATTTTGTAGATCAAAACTCTTTTGATTTTCAAGTTCACTAGGTTGAATTATAGTCAACAATTGTTCAAGTCTAGCGCACTTGCGCCCTATTTCTTGAGTCTATAAGGCTGCGTGCATGGCTACGCGTATTCACATCACCCGACGCGATTTTATTCGCTACTAGCGATCAGTTACATGTTTACATATGGAAGTGGCTATGGCGCGGCGTAAAACGTAAATTAAGTCATCGCTATCGACTGTCAGCGACGAGAATCTACGAGAATCTCAAATAACTTGAACTTTTTGAGCGAATCGCTTATACAAAATGGTGTACTTTATTGAAGTTTGTTGAAATTGTTGCAGACAAGCGTGCAGGTAAGGAAATTATCAATATTGACTGTGTAAATAACTGGTTTCCAATAACAAGTTCCTCGAGCTGTGCGTGAATAGCAATGTTTGTGGACTCTTCGGCATTCAGATTACCACAACAACGTTATATGTAGCTAAGAAATTTTAGGAAGAAGTTGTATTCATACGATAGGTAATATTCTTTAAATTTCTCGGGAAATTGTTGGAGAATTGTTGATGAAATTCTCTATGACTCCTGCGTTCTTTATTGGTTGGTTGCACTTGAAATCTTTTTATTTTTAGACTTTTTAAATGCATTTGAATGAGTAAATACTAGTTTTCTTATAATAAAATGCGTTTTACGGTTAATATGCGTTTAATATTTCACTTCCAACACCATGAATGAAAGGCGAAGTAGCTCCGTCACTATATCATTGTCAATATATTAGCGCTGTAAAAATAACGACAAAATGAATATCTGTAATTCGTTACTTTCGTTACCTTCGTATGTTCGATACAAATCATATCATTTACGTTTACAGTTATGTTTCTCATTGACTTTTTATATTGGGACTGCTAGTAGTCAACTTCACGTATGTTCCCAAACTACATACACGCCACTGATTTACGGCGGAAATCTAAGTAAGCAAAAAAGTCGTTTGCTTGATCACTTTGCGAAAAAAAAATTTATGCAAATGATCATAAAAAATTTGTAAGAAATAAATTTACAAAACTTGTTCACTTTATGGGTCAATGAGCAGGTATTGATGTTGCAGAATTTAATTGAAATCACTCTTTGTAGTTTTGCAACTTTTTAATAGATGACGCCACATATCGCTGTGGAAATGAATCTCTTGGCACAAGATGTCGCTCCTTTATTAGCATGGTACTATGGAAATATAAGCTTGACGACGGCATGTGTGTTTATTTGCTAATCCACAGTGAAACAACGGCGCCTGTGCTGTTTTGCTGTTTCGTAGAAGCGTATAAAAATGACATTTCACCAGCAGTCCATATATAATAAGTCGATGTATTTACTCACTACTCAGAGAACAAGGTATAAAACTACGTCAGCACACAACGGAGCCACTCACATGCTCTCAGCGGTTAAGTCACTCATCAGCTAAATCTATTGTACCACCAAAGAGTATAGAACTACATAGATAGAGTATGCATCACAGCTAAACATTTTGTAGCCGTTTCTTAGGCTGCAGCGTACAGTAGTGCGAGAAAGTGATACGATGCGAGAAACGTTTGAGTGCGAGAAAACTGCTCGCATGTGTTCTTATGCACGCGCGCACAGTGTAGCGATTTTTTAGGTGACAAGTGCGAGCTTCTCACAAACCTCTCGCATGCTTCTCGCGCACAAAATCTTTTGACTACGTTTTCAAGCGATTTGTGTGAGAAGTGTTTGTTTTGAAGTTTAAAGAAAAAAAATCAAACAGGTAATTTCAGTGCTTGTGTTGTGCTGTGCAATTTTTAAATTATTTCTGTCGTATCTTATTATCACATCTCGAATCGCTTCTCGTATCGCATCGCTTTCTCGCACTACTGTACGCGCAGCATTACGCGGGCGGTAAGTGCGAAGGGAAAATTTCGTCGATCGTATGCGTCGGCTAAACTGTTGTTTTATGCTGGGGTAGCGATGTGCACGCTGAGCTGTCAATATCCGTACCCCGCACACAAAATTTTTATTGTATGCGATTCGCACTCTATGTAGTTCTTTAGTCCTTGGAACGAGACGTACAAACTGACACACATACAACAAGGGTTGAATTACAACAAATCTTTCTCGTACTTCTACAAACCAAATCGCGAACGTGTGAAATGGTGAGAATAACGAAATCAAAACATACGAATAACGAATTTGATGCGAGTAACGAAACATGTGAATGTAACGAAACTTATTTGACAGTTACGATTCGGTCCTTCTAGTCCAAACGAATACGCTTTGCTACAGCTTTACAATACATGAATGAAAGTAGGCGAAATCGCTCCGCCATAAACACTCAATCGCTGGCGATTTTGCTTGTAGAGATGTCGCTTATAAAATCGGGAAAAGCCGTCGCGTTGCGCCACGCGAATACGCGTAGCCATGAACGCAGCTTAACAAGTCCACATCCGAGTAGTGACAGTTTCTGCTCACATTAATACGGTCCCTGGTGGATTTTTTCATCCCCTTTTTGCTCGGCATATCCAATTTTGGCATTAATGAGATGGATGGCATTAATGAGATGAGGTGCATGCGAAAAACTAGCTGAAGCACTAAGCTGCTTTTATTCAGAAAAGCAGCTTAGTGCTTCAGCTAGTGGTTCGCATGCACCTCTCTGTTTAATGTCCTCCTATTCCAGGTGGAGATACGAACGTCGTTGTCTGTTTCGTTAAAAAGGTTGTGCAACGTAAATTATAAATTCTATCTATCATAGGTAATTTCGTCAGATCTGCCAGATTTCCCATAGATGTTCTCCCCTTGTTTACGTTGTTCAAATGGCGTTTTTCGAATGTAAACGATTCGCCAGGCAGATTCCAACCTTCTTATACGTTTATTTATATTAAAATGCTTTTCATCCTTCATCCATTCAACACACAAAATTACAGAATCAACAATTTAAATTAACAACTGAGCGTTAGTTACCTATTTAAACATAAATCAGGAATCTCCTTACAACAACGTCAAAGTAATTAAGAAATTATCTAAGCTTAAGCACATCCTAGAAAACGTGTCATAATCCGAAATCACAAATTATTAGCTAAATCACATAAACTGTAGACATGAAATGTATCCCCACTTTCTTGCGCTGTACACGTTTTCTTCCAAAAAGTTTCCTGTGCCATTATCTATATTCATCCCCCTAAAATTGTGTCATGCCGCTAACATTAGGAACGCTTCTCTGATTACGTTTATTTTTATTGGTTTGTCCTGTAAATGGTCTCATTATCAATATCAGATAATGGTGATGTAGAGATATAGAAGGGAGGCAAAATGAGCAAATTATTGAGGATGGTTCCGAACAGCACATGAACATAATCGTGTTTGTAGAACACACCAAGAGGGTTGATACTCAATACCCTTTGAATATGATTTTTAGAACTTAAATCGAGACTGTTTATGATGTGGTAAAATCCCAAAAATTTAAATACAGTAATGTTTGCGTGTGTTTTGCCAATGTAACAGTAGTTACTTCAAAAATTGAGGTCAACGCAATAGAACATTCAGGGGTTTGACTAATTTGCATATAAATATTTAAATAAAATGAGGAGACATCCCTTATGGTTAATACCCAGTCATTAGACAACATTACCAAACATGCATGGGTTCATTTATTTATCAAGAATGTTAAGTTTGACATAATTATTCTACACCCGTGTGTTAAGGACTCTATCTAGGGGTTTATTGGGCTTAATTGCATAGAACGATTTTTTCTGTTCCACCCCATCCTGATTTTTAGTCTTAAAATGTTGAGTCAAGCTGATATCAGGTGTTTTTTATTTAGGTGATACCAAAGAGTATACCAAACTACATACAGCGTGCATCTCATACAACGAATATTTTCTATATGGGGTGCGAATACTGATACCCCAGTATTCACATTGCTTCCCCAGCATCAAACAACAGCCTTGCTGACGCATTCGATCTACGAAATATCCCCTTCGCACTTACCGCCCGCATCAGAAACGGCTACAAAATGTTTAGCTGTGATACGTACTCTATGTAGTTCTATAGTCTTTGGTGATCCGTAATCAGACTCTTAGCCTGAGTATCAAGTTTCTTGACAGATGTATGGGTTTGAACCCCTATATTAAGTATCGGGTACAATAGATAAGAGCAAGGGGATATGACCTAACACTAAGACACCTCTTCCTTTTTTAAGACATTAGTGGTATAATTCCGGTGATAAAATCAACGGTGGCGTTTGTAGCCCCAGCTATGATGAACAAAGTGAGCTGCTCTGGCATATTCGGTCAACAGATCATCTGGAATTTTCAAGAAATTAAAGTGGTGGCCGGTTTCCTTATGGAGGTATTGCATACTGACGCCCCCGTTTTCTAGGGATAACAAATTGGAGGGGGCACTCGGTTTGGCGATTTTACCGTCAGAGTAACATCGTGAACAATAACTAAAACGATGATTTAGGAACCTACATACACCCCCAGTGATAATTTTATTTGAAATGGTGCTGAAAATATATTTGGCTTTAAATTTTCATTAAGGGTCTCAAACGAAGCTTCGGCCTTCATTTGTAAAATTCCGAATCGGAACGGCGAATTTGAGAAGCTTCTCATGACATTGATTCTCCAGTGTGTTTGTCAGACTTTCGCAAGATGTGGACCAGTGGAAAAAAATCTTTGTTGTTGTCACTTTGGGGATTTGAAGGAGAGACCCTGTTCTTAGAAGTCTAACGCACTAACCACTAGGCCACTTCACCCACTAGGTCACTGCACCCACATGATATCGCAATGAGCTGGGCAGACATCACCGCAATTTAGGAAACTCGATAGATAATTTCAGAATGACAAATAAGACAGAAATGCGAATGCCAAGATTAAAGCCAGGTGATTAGCCTGAAGAATTTATGACTGAACAACCATTCAGAAAGTCATTTTACAACCTCCTACGGAGCCTATCAAATTTGTGGACTTCAATGCAAAAATCAAGAAAGAACACATCTTGAGAGGGTCACATAGAATGCACAGCCTTCATGAGACGACAACAGCTAATACATTTGACTAACTGGCTTTGCAGCACCTTACAAGCAACATTACTGTGATGTCCTGTCTACAACTTGGATTTCGAATTCACAAATTCAGCTAAGGGAACTCAAAGATTCTCCCGACAAGGAAAATATCTGTCAATTCAATATAAAAAAATCCAAACAACTGGCAGCTGTTTTCATCGTAGGAACACAGCCTATACGAAATGGGTATGTAAATGAATTGCAGTAGCATTTCCATAAGCTGCTTAGTGGGCATTAAAAAGTCACCGGTTCTGATGGATAACCATTGAAACTTTACTGAGGTGATGTCTGGATGTCTTAAAAATTAAATATCTCAGATTAACGGCCTTTAAGGAGCCTTAAACTTAGCTTTTCAAAAGCATTTGGAACACTTTGATTTATGTCAACTCCAAATGGAAAATCTGAAAAAGCTTATCCTAACAGTTTTATGTTTGTCTGACTTTCGCAAGAGGTAGGGCAGTGAATAGAATACATGAAAAGATTCAACTACCGAGGCATATCCCTAATAAATGTCGCATAAATGATTCTATCCAACCACATGTCAAAGTAAAAATAAATAAATTTATGGCCCAACAGGCTCGTTAGTACCCAGGGCCTAGCTTTTTTTTCTCACAACCATTCATGTGTGCTTGTGTACTTCTTAGCACGATGACGGGGCCTCGTGTTTTATGCCGACTCCGAACGGCGAATTTGAGATAAGGTTTTCTTGACAATTGATACTACTTGGATGATTTGTCAGATCATCACGAGAGGAGGGCCAGTGAAAAATCATTTAGGTGTTGCTACGGCTGGGAATCGAACCCAGACCTTCTGCGCGGCAGTTCATCGCACTAACCATCGCGCCACTGAACCCGTCACGTATCCAAGTAGTCGAACAGTACAATTTCTTACGACAGCTCGTCAGGTAGACTCCGTGACTCCATTTTGTGATGAATATTTTCTTTCAAATGAGCCAGTGAAGTCTGTTTACTGATTTAAACAAACAACTTTGAGATAGTCTTACAGGAAAAAGTCCACAGGGTATAAATTAAGACTGCGTAAAGGCCAATATATATAACGCTCTCCTGGAGATCAATTTGCCGTTGAATATTTCACGAACTCATGGTCGAGACGTACTTGACGTGTGTGATGTTGCTCCGCCCTGAACTACGTTCTTTTTGGTTAAAGCGAGGTAAGTTTTGCAATTCAGGGACCAGGAAGTCTAACATCACCACAAAACGCTCTGAATTCACTGGGTAAGGGACGATATTTCATCAAGCCGACATCATAACCTATACGGCCACTTCAGACGAATGGAGGGATTTCTGATGTTTGCATTTCAGATTTGTTTCACTTCAGTAGCAGTAGTTTTGCTTGTTCCCTTGTCCATTAAGATGAAAATGAGCTTAATCCGAAAATAAGATAAAGTTATCGTTGCAAAGTGCTAATTTACGTTTCCAAGCCTCTGACTGGCAACTTGGGGCTTTAAATCTTGTAACAATTGAATTTTAAAGGGATGCAGCTTTAGATCTTTCTGCAAAATACGGACTAATGATGATGTATGAATATTTACAGAATAGACTAATTTATTAACACATGATCAGATTTTGCTTTTTTAGTGCCTTACCAGCCCCTAAAATTTTCTGATCCATTTAAGTGACCGAAAATGATTTTGTAAGACTCTCACTAGATCAAAGCACGATCAGTTCCCTGACTGACATATCCCCACACCATTCGGATTCGTCGTAAATACATTTAAACTGTTTTTGGAGAAACCTTGTGCAATCTGGCTAGTAACAGAAGACTTTTCTGACTAAACCATTGTTAGATTATTCCCTCTTAAAACTTAAATCATATTAAAACTTCAATGCGGACTTTTTTCTTACCACGTCCATGTTGCTGTTCACTTCGATTCGGAAAGGAGGTGAGTATCCATAGTTTGTCAACACAAACGGTGCCAATAATTATTTGAAAGCACATTTTGCTCAAAACAATAAGGATTTCTTTGTCGGCTTCTGGTAATACTATGTTTTTTACAATGTAGGTCTAGGATGATGGTGAAACTATTGCTAAATAATGGAACCACACAACATCGTTTGAGATCCTCTGAACTGCGGCAATGACATAGGCAAAGCTCTCAATAAAGTCGCCTACCTGATCGAATACTTTCGGGTGTTTTTTTTTACAGGCATAGAACTTCGAATTGAAATAAAACAGAAAAAAATCGTTTTAATGTCCATCGATTGG
Source organism: Rhingia rostrata (assembly GCA_949824845.1). Taxonomy (NCBI): domain Eukaryota; kingdom Metazoa; phylum Arthropoda; class Insecta; order Diptera; family Syrphidae; genus Rhingia; species Rhingia rostrata. The sequence goes on along the minus strand of OX463755.1, from coordinate 154,599,420 downwards.
ACTTTATTGGAAGGATAATTTGATGTCACTAATGTTTAAATATGATTCGGGTATGTGGTCGCCGCTGCTGGTTCGAATAAAACCAAGTCTAGAGGTCCAATTTTCAACAACTTTTTTGAGCCTTAACGTTTCTGGTTTGTTGGCGTAGACGCCATATCCCCAAAGAAAATAATCCAATGGTGTCAAATCACACGACCTTGGTGGCTAACTGACAGGTTTATTCCGCGAAATTATTTCCTTCAATAAATCGATTGTGACGTGCGCTGTGTGGCATGTAGCGTTGTCTTGTTGGAAGCACATCTCATCCTGTCATGCCATCCAATTCGGGAACAAAATAGTCGGTTATCATGGCTATATACCGGGCTTCATTAAAGGTAAACGAGCATCCAGCATCATTTCGGAAGATGTATTGCCCAATGACTCCACCAGCCCATAAGCACACCAACCAGTCAGTTTTTGTGGATGTAATGGAATCTCAAGGGTCTCATGTGGACTTTCTTCACTCCAAATGCGGCAATTTTGTTTGTTAACGGAGCAATTAAACCACAAATGAGCCTAAACACTGAACAAAATTTTGCGATGAAAATCAGCATCGAGGTCAATTTCGTTTTCGGCCTATACACCAAAATCACGACGCATTGCATGGTCTCGCGGCTTTAATCCTTGCACAAGCTGAATCTTGTAAGGTCGTAAGCCAAGATCTTTGCGCAACATTTTCCATAAAGTTGATTGGCAAAGCTCCAATTGCTGTGCACGGTGGCTTATCGATCCATTCGGGTCCTCTTCAACACGTTGGTCTACAGCGGCAATTGTTTCTTCGGTGCGCACTATTCGACGTCTCTGCGGATGCGTATTATCACATAGAGTAAACGTAGTGCGAAAACGATCCATGGTTAACCGAATTAATTGCTCTGATGGACGATTATGTCGACCATTAAATGGACGGAGCTTGCGGTAAACATCACGAACTGAACCATTATTTTCGAAATAAATTTGCACGATTTGCAATCGTTGTTCATTTGTCAACCTGTTCATGATGAAATGTCATACCAAACCGAACTTAAATGAACTTAAATGTGCCGCTGTGACCACAAAATGTCAGTTTTTTTCTCTATTAGAAAAACCGACATCTGAAAAAATACCCGTTACCAGTGTGAAATTAGGATTGAACAGTTTCAATGAACTATAAACTTCTGAAGATCCTGGAAAAACCCAACAAGTGTAAATTGATACCTAATTTCAGTATTTAAGGAGGCAAAATATATGGAGCCATGTCTAGTTTTTGAAAATTTCCTTTGAAAAATATGACGATACAAAACTATCTCAAATAAAAACTTTCCACATTCTCACCAAATCGTTTAGAAAATCATCTTACCACTGGAAGTAATATTTTCCGAAAACTTGCTACCCGCCGGCCGTTGTGAAATCTGTAATCAAATTGCAAAATCGAACGCAATAAATTTTATTGAAAACCATTGTTTGTACAGATTAAACAATTTTTCGGTAATACAGACGGAATTAAAGCGAAAAAGTAGGTCTGTTCACGTACAAGAAAATTTTTAATGATTTTTACTCATTGCCGTAGTGAGTAACAGATAGAGCTTATCAAAGAGAAAAACTACCATTCCTTAAAGATCTGTAAAGTAATTTTCTGCTGACATTTCTGTGATAAGAATCAGTAAACTGTCAGTGTTGTCAGTATGTCAGTAATATAATTTACTAAATCGCGTTCCCGTAAATTTTAGTAAATATTTGCTTATTTCTGAGAGAATTTACCAACACTGCAAGGAATTTAAGAAATTAATTTTTTTTTTACTCAAAAAGTACCTAATGAAAGTGATTTGAGCAAGTGAAGGGGGATAAAATTTCGCTGGTTTCTGCAATAAGGGTGAAAAAATCTGATTTTTTCAATACTGTTTTTGGGATTATTTAAAAAAAAACTCCTGTTTCACCAATTCAATTTTATTAATAACTAGCATACGTCAACATCGTTAGTCGAAACACGAATTGAAAAGAAAGCTGCTCAAATCAGATTACGAGTAAACAAAGGAAATACAATTTCGACGAATTGCACAACAGTTAAAAAAAAAGGTTTTCAAAAGGCTTCGATTTTAGGTACCCTGAAAAGTCCACTGTTTCTAGTATGTACTACACTAACTTTGTAAATATTATTTCTTTGATAGAGTGTCCCTGAATAAGTTGTCTTTCCAGTTCTTCTGTTTTTTGGTTTGCTAATTGCGCACATCTAAAGTTGCTTGAGGTCGATTTAAACTGCAGTCAAAATATTTTTAATAAGCTTATCGAATCATGAACATTTCTATTGAACTTCTAAATTGAACGGAAAATCAATTTTTGTGGAATTTCGTTCATTCAGGATACAATAATAAAATAAAAATAATACGATTTTGGAAGCAAGTAGACAGATAATTCGATTTGAAGGGTAGGTATGGGTATTATTGTACCCCACCCAAGGGTGTAATAGTGTTCATAGTTAAAAGCATAGAGAAAAATTAATTAAAGGCTCTTAAGGCGTAAGTGATCATCGGTCTTTGAATTTGGAGAAAGCGTAATGAAAAATTATCAAAAAACTTTCAAGTAATAAATTCGTTTACTTCCATGTATAGAAGTATAGAAAAGAAGGTCGTCGGGATGAAAAATGTTGGTTATTGTTCAAGTTACGAAGCTGCATATATCAACCAACAAGAGCAAGGCTATACCATAAACTTTTTTCAAAAGAGAACAATCAAACAAGTGGCAGTAAAAATATATGGGTGTTGTTACTGTCGGGATTTAAACGAGGGACTCTGCATATAGTAGTCCAATGCACTGACCACTAAAGGTGTACAAAATTCACGCCCCTTAACATATTTTGGAAACAATGTATCCTTCCATATCTTCCTCTCAGCCGGGGTTTTTTAAAAGTGAAAAATAATTTTGGAGATGTTTAGAGATTGCAGTCTCGAATTGTAGAATCCGATGGCTGCTTTTCAAAGATTCCAACTTACTTACTTTATTAAGTGGCTCTACAGTCCGGAATTAACCTGGGCCTCAACCAACATGCCTAATGACAAGTTGGTTGAGGTCGGTTTCTACTTGTGCGCTCCACTTAATGCGAAGTCTTTTTCTACTAGCTCCGACGTCTGGCTGGGAATCGACAACTCTGCGAGCCCGAGTATTTTTTTTTTTTTTTTTTTTTTCCCGTGGGCTGGTGGAAATCTTCATAGACACGATGAGCACGTGCCCAAAGTAGTGTGAGATTTTTACTCACTAAAGCCACCACCCATTTGGTATTTCTATTGCAACTAAGTATTCGACTTATCCAGCAATTTTTTTTATCACGATTATATAATATGTTTGGCAGGTAACTTTCCTTTGAGAGTTCCTGCTTTTCCGCAATTATAGCGCGGTTTGTTATTATCGGGCCAAATCTAAGGGTTTAGTTCTTTGAAGACGCCGCAATATATTTGTTTCGTCAAGAATTTGGAGGACTGTTGTGTTAACGTGTCCTAATAAACGTTTTTTATGTTTTCGTGCAAAATTTTTTGTTTCATCTTTAACCGCGGGAATACCCAGATCTCTGCGTAGATCTTCGTTCCTTACGTACCACGGCGCATTGACGAATGATCTTAACATTTTGTTTTCAAAAGTTTGTAAAATGTTTAGATTCGTTTCACTGGTACAACCCCATAGTTGTATACCATATGTCCAAACCGGTTTTAGCACTTGCTTGTATAATAGCAGCTTGTTATCAAGGTTAAGCTTCGAATATTTTCCGAGCAACCAGTACAGTTCTCTGTATTTATTCTTAAGTTCTTCGCATTTCTTTTTTACATGCGACTTCCATTTTAATTTTGCATCGAGTGTCATACCGAGATATTTCGCTTCATTTGCAAACGGGACTCGAACCGTATTTAGAAATACAGGCAAATTGTTTGTCCGGAATGAACCTGGGACTCAACCAACATGCGTCTCCAATTAGCCCGGTCCTTAGCTAACTGCCTCCAGTTGCTCACGTCAAGTTCGTTGAGGTCGGTTTCTATTTGTGCGCACAACTTAAGGCGATTTCTTCCTCTACTACGTCCGACGTCTGGCCGGGAATTGAAGACTCTGCGAACCGGAGTATTGATGTCCATTCGATCTACATGTTCATCTCATCTTAAACGTCCAGCAGAGTTTTTTGACCAGGGGCGTGTCGCTGTACAGCTAGTATAGTCCTTGGCTGAATCGTTGTCTCCATAGCCCTTCAACGCAAACGGGATCGAAGAATTTTCCTCTTGATTCGACCAGGGATTTCTTCATCCGCTTTTGAGACGGTCTATGCTTTAGCATCGTAGAGAAGTACTGGGATGATCAGGGTCTTATATAGGATCTCGATAGTAGTTCGAGTGATGGCTTTACTATTAAACGATTTCATCTTAGCTGTAATATTAGGTATTCATTCACTTCATGTGGATTAGGCAATGTTACGGCAAAAGTTACGACGACACTTTTATAATTCATCCACTCCATGGGTCAATTTACATAGATCGCTCTTGTGTTTTCTTTTAAAGGCGGAAATTCCACGAAGAATTTTTCGGAAGACATGTAAGTGTCCCTTACTGCCTTAAAATGTAGCTATTGATTCTGATATTGTGATATATTCTGTGTCCCTTCTTGTTGACAGGATATATTTATTCTTACCCTCGTTCAGCCACTTTAGCCCCTTCCTACTCTATCATGACATCTAATAATAGTCCAGTATCTCTGTTGTTGCAGAGATTTTTTGTGGATTATTGGCTCAGGAGTTGTGCACAATCCTGTCAAGAATTATCACACGGTAATGCTTAATCTTCCCACAATCATTTTTTGGTATCGAATGTTTCGGTGAGCAATGGAGCAGTGAGAATCTTACATCGTCATCTTACACAGATGGACAAGTTTGGCGGTATAACAATGGGTCTGTATAGTTCGTCTCTAAAAATGCTGACATATGCGACTTCGAAAACGATGAATATGTACTCGGTATCGATTTGGACTTTTTGGATTTTTTCCAGAATCTGCCGAAGTGCTAAGATTTGATCACTTGTTAATTTTACTGACCTAAGACCACTCTGATCAGGGTCGATAATATTGTTGGTAAACGGTTGCAGGCATTCAAATGCAACGCCAGATAGGATTTAAAAGGCGATTTTGAGGATACTTACGTTCCTGTTGTTGAAGCAGTTCGGAGGGTCTCTATTATTAATTGGGCAAAGTGTGCTGAGGTTCCATTCTTCAGGCATACTTTGATATGACTAAATTTTGCTAATACCGAATAATCTCAGGAAGGTTGTCATTTTTGGCAGTCTTTATAGGCAGACGTTTAGATAAACTATCCCCACTTTATTTAGACCCGTTCGCTTGCAGTGTTGACGTCATCACCAACGTTGAATAGTTCGTTCAGCATGATAACGGAAGATCGCTTGACATCGCCGTTTAAATGACTGAAGAAGTTGTTTACCCATTTTCTCAGCATTTTAAACCTTTGTAAAACGCACAAGTTTTCTGGAGTGCAACCCTTTATATCTGCCCCTTTGGGTTAGGGGTTAGAATATACCCGAGGTAAGGCATGCCTGTCGTAGAAGGCGACTAAAATCCACTCCCGTATACTGAGTTAGTGTGTACACAAAAAAAACAAACAAAAATGCAATGAATAAAACGAAAAGATGTAGTACCCCAGGTGGCAATCTAGTTTCACTGGAAAATCTTTTCCAGTCCAATCCCTTTTGGAAAAAGTTCAAGGGTAACGAGGTCACCCCCATCTGGACCTCAAAAAATGATATGCGTCTCCAGAAGCTTGACAACGCCAGAAGTGTCGGCTCACGAAAAACGAGACTCAGTGAAAATTAAAAGCCTTATGGACGAAACCGACGTTCTTCGAACTAGGTTAAACAAAGTCGAACTGCTCTGCGAAGAGCTTCGGAAAGAAATTCTCCACCTTAAGGATGGAAACATGATCCTAAAGAGTTTACTAAAATTATGTAATGAACAAAAAGCGAGTGCAAACTGCCCGGTTACTTCAGAATACCATACCGACAAAGAAGAACTCAGTCACGAAACCTACTGGATTCTAAAGAAAAGACTGGTGAAAAAAAGGAAAGTTAAATGTGCTAGGTTTCTCTCAGCAACCATCACGGGACCCCTGGTTCGACAAAGAATACCCACAAATGTTCATAGCCAAAATTGAGCCCGACATCTTTGGCTAGGATCATTTGTGGGTATTATCCGTTGAACCAGGGGTTTCGTGATGGTTGGTGAGGGAAACCTAGAGCATTTGTTGCAGTCAGTCAGCTTAAGTCCGTTGACCGATGTGGCGCTGTGTGGTCTGTGTTTTTGTTCGAAAAAAATTCAAAAGATATCCTCTCTTCCTACCTTGGCGTAAAAGTCTCCCATTAAGATCCTGCTTTGATAGTCGCTCATTGGTTTTTTCCAGAAGTCCTTAGAAACCGTCCTTATTAATGTGAAGCGTGAAGGCACATAAGGTTTATGTTGGTGTATTTGGCCTTTAGTTGGGCTACAATGCCCAACTTAAGGGTGATCCATTTCGAGGTTCCCTACTTTTTTAAAGAAAAAAACACAGAAAATTCAAATTTAATGGAGAATGTTTATTATCATTTGAAAGAACATTCTTTGGGATTTATTTTTTGAAGATTATGTCTATCAAATGTTGGCCGTTGCAACGTCGCAGATGGTCCATCCGTTGAGTCCAATTTTCGATCACTCGTTCGAGCATTTCGACTGGTAACTGGCGAATGACAAGCGTGATGTTTTCCTCCAAGGCCTGAATCGAAGCGGGTTTGTCGGCATAAGCTTTTGACTTTACATATCCCCACAGGAAAAAGTCTAACGGTGTGATATCACACGATCTTGGTGGCCAATCTTCCGGCCGGTGATGGTGTTGCGAATAGTACGCACAGTGGGCCGATTATGTTGACCATAAGTTGAACGAAGTGCACGAAACACATTCCCCACAGAACGTGAATTTTCATAATAAAGTTGAACAATTTGTAAACGTTGTTCACGCGTAAGTCTTTCCATGCCAAACAATGAAATGCCAAACAATACTAAAAAAAAATAACATGACAGCATGACACGACTCACACGTGATCTGTCAAAAAAGGCTATTGAAAAAAGTATCTCTTCTTGGATCACCCATTACTATAACTGCTATCCAATAATCCAATAATCGTGTTAACTTAGTACGCATCTTTTAATAAATAATTATTAACACTAATCTTGGCATCTCATCCGCACGCAGATCCGTTAGTGGTGGCACCCTACAATGGGGTGGCATGTCTCCTCTTCTCTGAAACCTAGTGGCAAAAAAATAGCTGTATTAGGGAAATACCTTACTATTTTTAGAGATCTATTACAGAATGTCCTCTCTGTACTTTCTAATTGGGCCGCCAAATGCGGACTCGGTGCGAACCCTCAAAACACTGAATTGGTCCTTTTAAGCAGGAAATATAAATTCCCGCACATTGACCATCCCAAACATACTGGCTTCAGTCTCAAGTTTGCAGAATCAGTAAAATACGCGTTAAGAAAGCCACCGTAGCCTTATACTCTTGTAAAAAGGTAATCGGAAAGAAATGGGATATGCAACCACATATCTCTTTCTGGCTTTACGTATCTATCATTAGACCCATACTCTAAGTATGGTGGACGGCTCTAAAAACAGCCTCCAACCGCAACCTACTAGTTAAAGTTCAAAGATCAGCTTGCATATGCATTAACGGAGCTCTTAGAACAACCCCCTCCGCAGACCTAGATGCTATCCTACATTTAGTGCCCCTACATATCTACGGCAAACAGACCGCAGGTTGTGTAGCTGTGAGACTGAGAGCCTAGTCACAATGGACAACCAATCAGGCCTAACACATGAAGATTCTGAATCACCTTAACATTAAAAAAAAAACACCGACCACACCACTACCCAACTCAGTTTTGAGCATAACTTCAGGACAACCATTCGCAGTCGCCTTGAATAGGAGTCGGATTCGATCGAAACAAATAACTCAATTCACATATACACGTATGGGTCCAAAATCAGAATCTGGAGTGAGTGGAGGTGTTTTTTCCGAGATGCTTGACCTAAGCATATCCTTTCACCTTCCCGACGATTGTAGCGTTTTGCAGGCGGAAATCATGGCAATAAAAGAAGCCTTGTCCTGGGTGAAAAGGAGTGTACTATCCACGATGCATATTAGCATCTTCGGTGACAGCCAAGCGGCAATCAAATCACTGGAAGCAATTTCGTTCAATTCGAAACTAACTAGATGGCGGAGCATTTTACCATTCACCCCTTTTGGGTGCCGAGCCACAAATACATATCAAGGAATTTCAAGGCATATGAGCTTGCCAGACAGGGCACAACCCTCGATATTCTACCGTCAGTAGACATGATAGGTATGCCCATCGCTACATGCAATTTAAAGATCAAATTGAACGCGATCAAGAAAGCAAACCAGGCAACTCTGGCCAAACTTTAATCAGAAGCACTACATCTGCTTGACAATGCTGAACAGATTAAACATCAGCACCATTATTAGTGTTCTTACATGTTCTTACACTGTCCGATAGTCCTACACGCAAAACTAGGCCTCTTCAGCAATTACTTCTGCAGAAGCCGCTTAGACATAGCAGAGGAGGAAAGTATTACTCACCTTCTATGCTCTTGTCCTGCTCTCTCAGTAAAAAGGAAACTTCATCTGGGAGAGTAATCCCTCGACAATCTAGGTGAGCTGGCTAAAATCAATGACAGAAACCGCCTTCGCTAGTTAGCTCTGAATGGTTCAATTAGGTGAACGAATATAGGAAAGTCGACAGATCCACCTGGTACCACAACGGACCTTTATGTTCTAAGTGTGCACGCGCATCACGTGCAGCCACTACAGCCTAACCTTACCTAACCTAGTGCGCACCTTGTTAAAAACAAGGATAATACTAATTACTCTGTTACTTGCGGTTTAACCAAAAAGACCACTTTGTCGCCTATTACTATATATTTTCACATAGCTGGTCCCACCAATTCAGATTTTTTCAACATAAGGACATCTTCTGAATACGACAGCTTTTGCACCTGCAATTCTTTTCAAATCCGTTTTCAAATATATCCAATGTCAAGACATTTCAATTTACCTTGTCACAAGTATATCAAATGACTCTTTTCCTACCTTTAGTGGTTTTGCCACAAATCCCACATTATAAAAAAAAACTCATATGCTCTTCCATAACCACCATCTGTGACTGTCAACATTGTCAGACTCTTTCTCCGCCATCATTCATATCATACAATCAGACTACAACTCACTTCATTTCCATTTTTCTTCTTCTTTCTTTCTTCTACAGCAATCCTTAGCACCCTCTGTAAGGAATTCCTCCACGTTAACGTATCTGCCATTCTCTATATGATGAACAATGAACAATTCGGTCATAGTACAGCATCAGCGCAATATTTTCTACAATTGGCTGGCTACTTGGGAATTCCAGTCATCTCGTGGAATGCCGACAATTCCGGCCTTGAACGACGTGCCTCCCAATCGACACTTCAACTTCAGCTAGCTCCAAGCATAGAACACCAAAGTGCGGCCATGTTGAGCATTCTCGAACGTTACAAGTGGCATCAATTCTCGGTGGTCACCTCTCAGATAGCCGGGCACGATGATTTCGTCCAAGCTGTACGAGAACGTGTCGCCGAGATGCAGGAACATTTCAAATTTACAATTCTAAATTCAATTGTTGTTACACGCACCAGTGACCTTGTGGAGTTGGTCAACAGTGAAGCCAGAGTAATGCTCCTCTATGCCACTCAAGGTGAAGCCATCAATATCCTTAGACAAGCTGAAGAATTGAAGTTAACGGGAGAGAACTACGTGTGGGTAGTAAGTCAGTCTGTTATTGAAAAGAAGGATGCACATCCTCAATTTCCTGTCGGTATGTTGGGAGTGCATTTTGACACCAGCAGTGGAGCACTGATGAATGAGATTTCTAATGCGATTAAGATCTATGGCTATGGAGTGGAAGCATACTTGACAGATCCGGCAAATGCTGGGCGAAAGTTGACAACACAGTCGCTCTCGTGCGAGGATGAGGGTCGGGGACGTTGGGACAACGGAGAGATGTAAGTAAATATAAACAACCATATAAATTGACACTAACGATGATGATAAGAATGATGATGATGAGGATGTACGCGATGACTATTATTTTTTTTTTTTGGGGAGTAAAAGTTTGTCTTCTTCTCCAGATTCTTCAAGTATCTACGCAACGTATCGATTGAGGGTGACCTAAATAAGCCAAACATCGAGTTCACAGCCGATGGTGATCTGAAGTCTGCCGAATTGAAAATTATGAACCTCCGTCCAAGTGCGAATAACAAGAATTTAGTTTGGGAAGAGGTAAGTGAGTGTGTGTAAAAAAAAAGTTGTTTTTGGCCCCCAACCCTACTGCTCATGTTTCAGCTAAATGAAAATGAATTGAAATAGTTTTCGATTACATTTCAAAGGAGAACTTATTTCAACTTTGAAGGGCTTAACCGGGTATTGCTTTTATTAATTGGCTATCAATAGTTCCTCCACCAAGAACAGTCAAACTCATGTTCTATTTCAGGAGGTTTTCCATTTCCATTAACGGGTAGTGGTGTTTATCGATTCATTCGACGATTTGTTGAAAATGACATCACAGATAGTATTCCCATTCTAGAATGAAAAGACCTTCATTAACCGCATGTACAACAGACGGCAGTCAGTGTTCTGCCCTATGCTATCACATTTGGATATGGTGGTATGGCTAATGGTGGTCGTCAAATCAAATGAAGGCGTTTTTGTAAGCCCAACAATGGGAAGATTTACTGTGATGGGATGTGTCCCGTCTGGCGTCACTCGAAATTCAAATGACAAAAGAATGCCTGTTTTCTCATAATCGGCGGAGCTTGATGTTATTGACAATCGGTTGATGGGGGCGGCCTCCTGGTGGCATATAGTAAATAATCTCATTTAATCCTTGTATATGAGACGTAATAAAATGTTCATTACATTATTTGCTTTGAATAATTTTTTTTTTTCAAAAAAAGCATCTAGAACAATACTCTCACAATGTGCTCGTAATGTATGAACCAATAGAGGAAATGTATTTGAGTAGCTGATTTTATGGGATACTTGTGACATTTATGCGGATTTTAGCACACTTTGAGTTTTATTTGTATGCGGATATTTTTTATTGTTCTTCCAGATGTTGTACGTTTTTTGTTTTTTTTTTTTTCGTCTTTTGCGATTGGCTTATTTGTCAAGTATGTAACTTTGTAGTCGTAGGTAGGTGACATTTGAAACTAGTAGCAGAAAAAGGAACTTAAGTTTGAGAGCAGTTCTTTTTTTATTGATCTTGAAGAAAGTAGTTATTTCTGTTAAAAAGAAATTGCTTTATGTTTAGATACAAAAAGATTTATAGAGATGTATACATAAACAAGGTTTTTTGTTGACGTAGGTTTTTTTTTTTGATGTTGACGCTATAGCGTATTTATGCGACTTAAACACCTTTCCATACCCTCGTTGGTAACTCCCAATAGTACCGGCTGTGAGGGCACTAATTCGCGGAATTTGACATCACGTCTTTTTCATTTTATGGTACAGGGTTTCCAGCCCCTTGTAGCTACTCATAAAGAATGCCTCTGTTTTATGATCCGCCAGTTCCGACTCTAAGTTGAGTCATATTTTCACGTGTTTGATGATATTGCTATAGCGTTGCATCATTTTATTTTTATTTTTTACACCTCTTGGCTTCCATGTGCTCAGTATTCAATGGGACATGATGTTACCAAAACTGATTTCCGTATTATTTTGGCCCGTGTTACCAAAACTGATTTCTGTACTATTTTGGCCCGTGTTACCAAAACTGATTTCTGTACTATTTTGGCCCATGTCGTCTGTATCTAAAATAAGATTCTTTCGCTCTAATTATCGATATCCAGATTGTAAATTTTTTTTTCGTGGACTGGTGGCTCAGTGGCGCGTAGGTTAGTGCGAAGAACTGCCGCGCAGAAGATACACAGGCACACATGAATGATTGTTGGAAAGCTCAGCCCTGGGTACTGGGTACTAACGAGCCTGTTGCGTCAAAAATTTGTATTTCACTGGTGGAAATCTCAATAGACACGATGAACACGTGCCCAAAGTAGTGTGAGACGTTGACCCACTAAAACCACCACCCTTTTTGTATTTGTATTGCAACTAAGTATTCGACTTATCTAGCAATTTTCTTTTATCACGAGTAATGAATGTTTGGCAGGTTACTTTTCTTTGGGAGTTCCTTCTTTTTCCGCAATTTATAACGCGGTTTGCTATTATCGGGCCAAACCTAAGGGCTAAGTTCTTTGAAGACACCGCAATAAATTTGTTTCGTCATTGGAGAACAGTGTTGGAGAACAGTTGTGCTAACATGTTCCAAAAAACGTTTTTTATGTTTGCGAGCAAAATTTTTCGTTTCATCATTAATCGCGGGAATACCCAGATCTCTGCCGAATGACGAATGATCTTAACATTTTGATTTAAAAAGTTTGTCGAAGGGAATGCTTCAAATAATTTCCGATTAACCAGCATAGTTCTCTATATTTATTTTGAAGTTCTTCGCATTTCTTTTTTACATGTCTGTTCATTTAATTTCCATCGAATGTCATTCCGAGATATTTCGCTTAATTTACAAAAGGGACTCGAACCGCATGGAGAAATACGACAAATTTTTTGTCCGTTTATACGAAAAATCTACATGAATCAATTTGCTCTCGTTAAGTGCAATGTGCCAGGATTTTGTCCATTCATTATACTCGTTGTGATCGTTTTGTAACTTCATATTTGTTTCCTTTGTTGTTGTAATAACTGCCAGTATAGCTGTAGCGTCAGCAAACGTGGCAACTATTGAATCGATGTTTGTGGGATATCACGAGTGAATAAGAGGTACAAGAGTGGTCCAACGACTCTTCCTTGGGGTACTGCTGCCAATATTTCTTTCAACTCTGAATATTCGTTTCCAAGTTTCAGTCAGAGTCAATGCTCAAAATACGAGACAAGGATTTATTATAATTTTTCAGGCAGAATTTGTCTTAATTTGGATTGAAGGCCTGTATGCCAGACTTTTTCAAAAGCTTGCGACACGTCAAGAAATATGGCTGAGCAAATTTTCTTTTCTTCTGAGGAAACTTCTTCAATTTGTTTCTTGAGAGGATTGTGCAAAACTCGAGCCAACACCAGAGGCACAATTTTCCGAAAATGGGTACAACTACTAGCATACGCCGACGATATTGACATCATTGGTCGGGCCCAACGTGATGTCATAGCAACGTTTGCTAATATAAAGAAAGAAGGACAAAAATTGGTTTAACGGTAAATGAGGGCAAGACGAAGTTTATGCTGTCAACAAGAAAGGACACACAACATCGACGAATCGGACAGAACGTCACTATTAACAGATATAACTTTTAGGTAGTACGGAACTTTGTCTATCTCGGCTCCGCTTGGTCGATTTGAAAAAAAAATCTTCGAAAAATCTACGGTCCCGTTAGCGTTGACGGGCTATACGAGCTATACAAGCTGTACAGCGACATGCCCCTGTTTAAAAAAACTCTGCACTGGACGTTTAAGATGGCTGGGCTATGTAGAAGGAATGGGCATCAATACTCTGGCTCGCAGAGTCTTCGATTCCCAGCCAGACGTAGAAACCGACCTCAACCAACTTGGAGTGCGCAACTGGAATCAGTTAGCTTTTTGACCGGGCTAATTGGAGAGGACTGTAGCGCCACTTAAGTAAGTAAGTAAATTTTCTTTTCTTCGAAAGCTTTCTCAATTACATCAGTATTTCGTTGAACTTGGTCCACAGTCGAATGTTTACTTCTAAACCCAAATTGATTGGAGATGTACGGCAAAAACGTCTGCTTTTTCCTTATCTGTTTTTGCCCAATCGTCTCGAGTTATCCTAATTGGGCTGGGTGGGTTTTCATTTCTAATGATTGACTCGCTCTTCGTTAGAATGACCGGAGAATCATCAGAGAAAAGATCAAAGCATTCTTCAACTTTGATTCGATTGGACGGCAGACCTTTTACGATGGAAAAATCGATCAAATCTGGTATTTTTGTAACATCAGTTGTCCAGTAAGTTAGTTTTCCCGTAGAAAACTATCTACCTAGATCGTAAAACATCCTACCTTTCTGTGATATTCATCTGTATCCCCAGAATGTATGTTTTGCATTTAAGTCCCCTCCGATTACAAAACGCTGTCCAAGGGAATTAAGCAAGTTTTCAAAGTCAATTTTCTCAATCTTGCATCGTGGTGGGCAGTAAACAGAAGATATCTTCAGAATGGATTGTCTGCTTCTGACTTGAATAGAGCTAACTTGCATTGTTTCGATTTCTAATTTAAGATCAACCGAATGCTCGATACACTCTAAGTATATATATAGTGAGGCTCCACCTCTAGCCTTATTCGATGGATGTAGAGCATGATAGCCGAGGTAACCTTTAATCTTTAACTTCGAATTGCTCTTTGCGTCAGTTTCGGATATTAAACAGATGTTGATATCTTTTTCTTGCATATGAAATTCAAGTTCTCCAAGTTTTTGCCAAGGGCCATTGGCATTCCACGTAAGAATTTTAAGAAATCTATTCGTGTCGAAGGTACGTTTGTTGCGAATACTATTTTCGAGCTTAACTAGCCTGTCAAAAATAAGTTTATTCGTTTTACTTTGTTTCTCAAGTTTTGAAACAATAATCGAAGATACGTTTGTAACTGGGTTTGGTGAGATATTTTGTTGATCTTTATCGGATGCTATAGCTTGGTCATACTTTTGTACATTTGGTTTTGGATGTACAGAATCCAAACGGATTTCTGATGGCCGCGTAGCTTGTGAAAATTTGGGCAGCTTCAACATGTCAGATACTGGTTTAGGTTAGGTTAGGTTTAATGGGCTATAGACACTCAGGTGAGTCATCAACTTCGTATAGGCCTACGTGGGTCCATAGTGATACCATTTGTTGAACGATGACTACCTGAAAAGACTGTTTAAAAGTGTATATGAGTTTGATACTTATGTTGTTATCTGCGTGGTTCCATCCACTTTAAATAGATGTTTGATCCATCCCGATTTGCAGCAGAAACTGACGATCTGCGCTATAGGTTTTGTTGCAAGCTCCGTTTAGTCCTCCTAGTAGAAACTACCAAGGAGTGTGTTGCTGCTGTTGCAGATCGCGGGGCAGTGACATAGTAGTTGTGAGATATCCTCCTCGACTTTTGGGTCGTCGCATTTCCTGCATAGTTGGTATGAGTCAGCTTGTCCGATTTTATGGGAGTGCTTACCCAACAGGGTGTGACCTGTTATCACTCTCACCGCCAAAGAAATGGAAGCTCTGTTCAGAGCAATAAGCTTGTTTGATTTGCTACCGGTTATTCCGGCCAAAGGTCTTTGGTGTGTTTGCATTTGTTACTGTTTTGGCACCTAGGTTCTATTTCCCTTTGCGTGTATTTAGTTATTGCATGTTTTTTTAGAAGCAAGAAGCAGAAGTATAAGGAATTGCAGCTGGATGATACTAGTCTGCCTAGCTCGTCCTCTTTTTCGTTACCTAAATGTGTCCTGTCATCCAGATAATTTGGACTTTGTTGTGGTTACAAAGAGCCTTAAGCTCTGAAAGGCAGCGTTCAACTATTCGTGATTTTATTGAGTCGGATGCCAGAGCTCCTATGGCCACTTGACTATCTACGTAAATGAAGATATCCTCCTGTGATATATCCAGGACTCTTGCCGATTCGGCAGCTACGAGTATGGCTAGGATCTCTGCTTGGAAATCACTGCAAGAGTTCGCCAAACGAATGGATGTGTTTAACCCGATTCTGTCGGAGTAGACCCCAGAGCTCACTCCTATTTCTATTTTAGATCCATCGGTATGGATTGCTATTTTGTTGTTGGACACCACATTGTTTGACTACTATTCGTCTCTACTTGGTATTCTGATTGCGTATTTAATGTCGAAATTGTTGTATGGGATGGAGTAGTCAGATGCCCCATTCTCAAAAACTACTAATTTCAATATTTTGCTGTGACCAAATGGTTTGATACATCTGTTTACCCACTTCTTTAAGGCGTGCTGCGCTTTTCAATGTTGTGTTAAACAGCTGTCAGTCGATTGGTGGGAGATTTAGAAGTGTTTCCAAAGCTGCTGTGGGACTGGAACTCATAGCTCCTGTTATGAGCATGTATGCTGAACTTTGAACTTTTGTTAGTGCTATCAAATGCTTCGTCTTTTAATGCTTTATGGCTTGTCCGCTGGAATTCTCAAAAAAATAAATATGTCCGGTCCGTTAATAAACCGAACCAACCAGTTGCACTTGGGCTATGGGCTATGTAGGAGTCGTTTGTGTTTCAGTCTCGAATAACGTGCTCGTGGTGTCCATTAACCCATTAACCCTTGTCGCTCCATAGTATGAAATTAACAACGCGAAATCGACATCATTATTTTTGCGTAAACTTACGTAATTTTAAGTCATCCACGGGGTTAGTGGCGCGATGGTTAATGCGATGAACTGCCGCGCAGATGGTCTGGGTTCGATTACCAGCCGTAGCAACACCTAAATGATTTTTCACTGACCAACGTCTCGTGATTATCTGACAAATCAAGCGAGTATTATCAATTGTCAAGGAAAGCTTATCTCAAATTCGCCGTTCGGAGTAGGCATAGTACAGGAGAAGTAAGCCATCGTGCAAGAAGTACACAATCACACATGAATGGCGCCTGTTGCGCCAAATTTTTTTATTTTTAAAGACATTTTCTAAAAGTCTTTCTGTAGAATTTCTTGAACAATACTCTTTTGGAGTTCCAAACCAGGCGCTCTCTTCACGCAAACGTCGTTCGCCTGAATGTATTCTGTGGAACTCGATGTTCAACTGGGCCCTGGCTGAGAAGTGTTTAGAGTATTTAGAGAAGGACTTTCGCGGAATCGTTTCCCCCACTACCGAATCAAATTTAGCTCAATCGCCGAATATTATAATGTGAACAAATTGGAGCACACTCCCGTCAAAATCTTCACTTTTAAAAAAACGTTGAACCGCCCTCTCCCACATCATTTTTTAATTTTTAAGATTTTTTCTTTTGAAAACATAAATCCTCCACTGGACACCCTTTACAGACCCGAATTAAGAATTGGCATAGGGAAACAACTCATAGTAGATGATTCCTTGCCAATTCCATTAAACACACAGCATAACCTTTCTGGCCGTCAATCCTGGCTTGGTTACCGTTTGCTCCGGCTCATTTGACCACGACCGTTTTCATTGGAGAATATCATAAGTGATCCACTTTTTAAAACCAATGAGGATTTTGTGCGGTTACTTGTGTGGCACCCATACGTTATGCCACTTTTTGTTTCCAGCCTTATTCAATTGGTCCAAATCGGTTTTTTGTGCAATGTTCAGTTTTTGAGCATCAGAAACAGTTCTAACATGACATGACATTTTCCACAAGCTATCATAGTAGCATGAAGTAGCTATCATACTAGCATAAGAAGCATGAAAGTAGTAGTCCACCACACATTTCATTTTGCTTAATCATCAAAAGTAAGTTGACTGTTTTTTTATGCTTTTAGTTTTTTTTTGTAACATTATAACATAATATGAAGTATGGATGGCATGGCAAGTCAAGAAAAAATAAACAAACAAAATATCTTACTTTGAAAATGTTATTCACACGAAATTATAAACATGATAGGGTTATTCATGTAATGTCGAAAAGTCATCGTAAACTTTGTCAACGCGGGAAACTTACGACGCGACGTAGTAAATGAACTGTCAAAATATGTATGGGAAATCCTTTACAACAGTATCGGAAATTTCCTACACGAATTGGTTGTGTAAACTGAGATGGTAAGCGTTAGGGATGTTCATGCAACATCGTATGTATTTGAAATCTTTTACAACAATATCGGGAATTTCCTACACGAATTGGGTGTGAAAGCTGAGATGGTAAACTTTTGAAACGCTATTTTAAAATTTCATCAGCCACTTCCACGCATCAAATATATGCGCTTAACTGAAACAAATTATGTAGAACGGAAATAGAAAAAAAGGGAAATGGGAAGGGATTGAATTCAGTGGCTTATGAAGTTAGTGGTGTAGTTTTAGGGGCGTTCAGGAAACGTCACTTACGACGCACGTTGGATGAATAATTGAACACCCTTGTTGTAAACTTTGAGACGCTATTTTGACATTTAATCAGTCACATCAATCATGTCGAGAACGCAAATAAAACAGAAGAAAACATTTCTATGTATAAATAAAATAAATAAAATTAAATTAAATTCATTTTTTATCACATTAATTCTTTGCCTAAAAGGTAAATCATTTTAGGCAATCAGGTTAAACACTTTAAACAAAAATGGGGAAGTTGCTTACTTATTTACGCTACAGTCCGGAATGAACTTGGGCCTCAACCAACATGCCTCTCCAATTAGCCCGGTCCTGCCTCCAGTTTCGCACTCCATGTTGGTTGAGGTCGGTTTCTACCTGTGCGCGCCACTTAAGGCGTGGTCTTCTTCTACTGCGTCCGACGTCTGGCTGGGAGTCGAAGACTCTGCGATCCGGAGTATTGGTGTCCATTCGTTCTAAGTGTTCTAGCCATCTTAAACGTCCAAACGTTTTTGACCGGGGGCATGTCGCTGCTTGGTTGTATAGTTCTTGGTTAAATCTTCTTCTCCATAGCCCTTCATAGCCAGTCAACGAATTGTCATCTCGAATCGACCAAGAATTTCTTCATCCGCTTTTGAGACGGTAAATGCTTCATCGCCGTAGAGCAGAACTGGTCTTATAAAGGATCTCCTTAGCAGATCGAGTGAGGGCTTTACTACTAATTTTCCTTCTTAGCCCGAAGAATAAGCGGTTGGAAAGAGTTATTTGTCGTTTAATTTCTGACGAGTAGAGTTAATAGCGGAGCCGAGATAGACAAAGTCCGGCACAACCTCAAAGTTATATCTGTCAATGCTGACGTTCTATCCAATTCGTCGATGTTGTGTGTCCTTTCGTGTTGACAGCATATACTTCGTCTATCCCTAATTTGCGGTTAAACCCATTTTTGCCGCTTCCTTCTATGTGCTAGCAAAGGTGGCAATGACATCACGTTGAGTCCTACCGATGATGTCAATATCGTCGGCATATGCTAGTAGTTGTACCGATTTTTGAAAAATTGTGCCTCTGATGTTGGCTCGTGAGTTTTGCACAATCCTCTCAAGAATCAGATTGAAGAAGTCACATGACAGCGCATCGCCTTGCCTAAATCCTTTTTTGGTATCGAATGTGTCGGTGAGGTCGTTTCCTACCCTGATGGAGCAGCGACAATTCTACATAGTCATCCTACACAAACGGACGAGTTTGGGCGGTATACCAAAACTAAACATGGCTCGGTCATACGTTCTTCCGTCCAGATTTGGCTTATGAGTTGGTGAATGTTATTTTCCAAGGTATCTCCACCGGCTTTATAAAGCACAGCGGGAAGGCCGTCACTTCCGGTAGCCTTATTAAGCTTGAGTTTAGATATTGCTATCCTCACTTCACTCAGGTCGGGTGGGTGGCAGTTTTCGCTGTCGTTGCCAATATTAAATGGTTCGTTCTGCCTGACAGCGGAATGTTGTTCGTCATCGCCGTTTAACAGTCTGCAGAAATTGTTCTTCCATATCCTCAGCATCGACTGTGTCTCAACTACGATATTTTTTTGTTCATCTCGACAGGATACTGTTAGAGGCTTGTATCCTTGGCCTTGACGTTTTACACTTTGGTAAAACTTATCTACGATCGCGCGCTTTTCTTGCTCTTTTGTCTCCTTTCTGAAAAACCGGTGTTCTTCCCTTCTTCTCTGCCTATAGATGTCAATGGCAGCTCTCGTCTTCACCTACAGCTTAGCCTTGTAGGCCTTGTTCTGGTTGGATATCCGCATTCTTACCTTAGCTGCAACAAGTTAGTGGTTCGAGTCGAAGTTAGCTCCTCGGAATTTTCGAAGATTTTTTTTTTATAATTTACACGACTCAAGGGCTTATATGTGACCACAGTTCGAGCGTTAGAGAAGGAAAAGAAAGAGATTGATAGGAAATATTTTGGATGTAGTGCAACTTACTCCATCTCCATGGGTGGTGTTGTTCGAACTAACTTCGGGGAGTCACTTTTTCTTGTGTTCGTTAAATTTGAAGAAATTAAAGATGGTGCATACTTTTAGGTCCAACAACCGACCTTTTTCATTTCTTTTAAATAAAAGTTAAATGAATTTTGGCTGGGATTGAACGCGCAACCTTTCACTCAACAGGCGAACACATTACCACTACAACGCGGCCACCCACAAATCCAAAATCCTGGATGCGTTCCTCATATCTATCGCAATGTGATCAATTTGGTTGACCGTTCGTTGATCTAGAGACTGCCACGTCCCCTTATGGATATCGAGGTGAGGAAACCGTGTGCTTTCTATTTCATTTCGTTCCAATTAGCCTAAGTCCGTTACTAGACGTGTTGTCGTGCACGCTATGTTTTCGGACAATGCTGCTACAGATGTCATCTCTTCCTACCTTTGTGTTAAAATCTCCCAGCTCGATTTTAACATTGTACTTCGGTAGTCGCTCATAGGTTTTATCAAAGAGTTCGTAGAAGCAATCCTTAGCTATATCACCTTTTTCCTTCGTTGGGGCTTGAGCGCATATCAGGCTTATGTTGGCGAATTTGGCCTTGATGCGGATTGTTACAATTCGTTCGCTAATGTCTTGGAAACATAAGATTTCTTGCATAAGTCTGGCACTTATAACAAATCCGCATCCGAATAGTCGCTGTTTCTGCTCACTATAAACGGTCCGTAGTAGATGTCACGGTTTTTTATCTTCTTTTTGTCCGACCCATCCCATCGTATTTCTTGGATGGCAATAATGTCAACTTTATAGCAGTGTAAGGCTGCCGCTATTTGTTCGCTTACACCCCTCCTATTTAATGTTCTCACTTTCCAGCAGATATAAACGTCGTTATAACGGGGAAGTTATAACTATTTACAAAATAGCTTAAGGCCGTGTGTCAATTGCGTTAACATTTTAGCCAGTGGATAAATTTTGACATTAGTATGGTGAAAAGAGACTTCAACTTTTTAACCAGCTCAATAGCTCGCTAAAATTTATCCAGTGGCTGATATTTGGTGGAAATTTGGTAGACCTACGGAGTGAGAGACCTGGAAAGCACAGTCGTGGATTAATCCTCATTACCGCAATGTTAACATGTGGGGGGAAAATAACACAATCATTCAGATTATAAAATAAAAACCAAAGAACATTTATTTTATTTTAAAATAATCTAAGACTTCGTTTTTAAAAATTTATGGTTACAACAATTTTATGATTCCATTCATTTTGGTATATTTCATAAGTGAAATATGCTTAACTTGAACAAAGCAGGATGGATGTCCTTAATCATGAACACAAATCATACAACAATATTTTTTTTTACAGATAATAATAAATAATTTATGATCTCTTTGAAATTTTAACGCAATTGACACACGGTGTAAGTCAGCAATGTAGTGCGCCATTTAAAATTTAAAACTGCTCTCCTGAAAAGTGTACAAAATGGACATAAGATGTTTTACCATTTAGGCACAGATTAAGTGGTGTAGTTTTATGAGCGTTCATAAAACGTCTGCGTGATTTTACAATTTCGCACGTTGGAAATTTACGACCGACGTTGCATGAATATCTACTCCTGATGTTTAGTTGTGAAATGCCAACTAAAAAAGTGCTGCCAACGATTTCCTGTTTTTTTTCAATTTTATTTGATTTCATACAGAAAATAAAAACACACTCCAGTTTGAAAGTATCGGGTGTTTTTTTTTAGGGATATAGAACTTTGAATTGAAATAAGACACAAGAAAATCGTTTTAATGTCCATCGATTTGGCTTTATTTGAAAGGATAATTTTATGCCATTAATGTTTTAATATCATTTCGGGCATGTGGCCGCCGCGGCTGGTTCGAATAAAGCCAAGTCCAGAGGTCCAATTTTCAACCACTTTTTCGAGCAATTGGGGCCGTACGTCGGCAAAACGCCACGAATGTTGGCTTCCAAGTTCCCTAACGTTTCTGGTTTGTTGGCGTAGAAGAGCGACTTCACATATCCCCAAAGAAAATAAACCAATGGTGTCAAATCAAATCAAATTGACGGGTCCATTTCGCGAAATTATGCGCTCATTGAATGTTTCCTTCAATAAATCGAGTATGATGTGCACTGTATGGCAGGTAGCGCCGTCTTTTTGGAACCACATCTCATCCACATTCATGCTATCCGATTCGGGAAGAAAATATTCGGTTATCATGGCTCTATACCGGTCTCCATTAACGATAACTGACTATCCAGCATCACACACATCATATGCATACATATACTCAACACTTCTATGAATTAAATTACATCACACGTTATTATCATACAACACATCAAATTCACCTTATCGTCTGATTTCATATTTCATTATAAAAAAAAAAAGATTGTCTAAACATATTGTGATTTCTTCAACATGTTGCCTACCACTTCGCACATTTACTTTTATCACACTTAATGAACTTCCGAATTTCTATTGTAGTAAAAGATTTTTGTACGAAAATGTGTAATTTGATTTTACGAAACTTTTACGACATAAATTGAACCATTTATAATTGAATTTCCACTTTTAAATAACGAAGGCACTCCCTTTTTGTTACTTGCTCATACAGTCATGAATAGGGGATGGAAATTGTCTTTTATGTGTACAGTTATATGTTTTAAGAGTGTTGAATAGACTACCACCACCTTTTACCCCGTTTTAAGTCTTAACATTACTTTGCCTAGATGTTATTCGTCAAGTCGCATGATGGTATGGCAATCCAGCCGTAGGCATCCCCGGTTTTTAAAGTGCAAATTATGCCTTTGTCTATTTGAAACTAGATTGGAGGTACAAAAGGATAAGTGAAGATTTTATATGTACCCTTGGGGCTTATAGAATTTAGAGGTTTGTTGTATTATTTGAAGTTTCAATAAAAATAAAAAACACGCGATTGAGGAGAGTTTGTACTAAAGAATAATAAACTACAGAAACTTTTTTGAATTTATTTGCTTTAAGTCTTTATGTGGATGATAACTATCCCAAAGGGGAAAAATTAATCCGCAGATTAGTAATCACAGTTCCGAATAATCTTAAATTCAGATCACGACTTCTCTTAATGGTGTATGTAAAAATATGTTGAGAAAATGTACTTAATTGTTACAAAGTACTACGTTCGCACTCAATCTTTTAATCTCAGACAATTCGACTATGATGGTCATCTTTTCTTATATATTTTTATTAAACAATAAATTAGTGAACTAGGTTCTCAAAAATGATGTTCATATCTGCACCTGGAATGTGAGAACATTTAACCGGAGAGGTGCAGGTGTAACGGGAGCCCTAAGCTGCTTAAAATCAGACTTTTCTGCTCTTGGAATGTGAGAATATTTAACAGGAGAGGCGAATATTTTACAATTCCGCACCCATTAAATACATTTGGGAGGAGCTGGGCCAAAAGATGACAAAAAACTGTGACATCTACTACGGACCGTGTTAGGCTAAGTAGACGTACTGAGCGATAGGGCGGTATATGAAATTTGAAATTGTATGGTTGGCCACGCACTCGCTGAACGGCAAGCAATGTTTCTGAGCTGCTGAGCGATGTCGTTCTGCCGCAATGTCGCTTTCCGCTTAGTGCGTGACCTTAGCCTTATAGTGAGCAGAAACATCCACTATTCGGTTGTGGATCTGTAGCAGACTTGGGCAAGAAGTCTTAAGATTTCAAGACATTAGCGTGGCATTGTAACGATCCACATCAAGGCCAAAATTCGCCAAGACAAGCATTATATGAGATCACGCTCCAGCGGATTAAAAATATGATAAAGTTGGAGACTGCTTCAACGACATCCTTGACAAAATTATGAGCCACTACCGAAGTACGATGTTAAAACCGTGCTTTTAAGTTTCAACGAAAAGGTAACAAGAAATGACATCTTAAGCAGTATTGTCGGAAAACACATCCTACATGACAACACTTCTTACAGCGGACTTAGGCTTATTGACATTGCTACGAAACGAGATATGTACCAATATAGCCAGCACACGGTTTCTTCACCTCGATATTCATAAAGGGACATGGCTGTCGCCACATCAGAAACCACACCTCCATAGCCCTAGATGCTATCCCAAATCTAGTCCATCTATGTATGAACCTGAGAGCCTCATTACAATGGACACCCACTCAAGCTGAACACACAAAGATACTTCTTTCTTACTTAAGTGACGCTTTAGTCCGGAATGAACCTGGGCCTCAACCAACATGCCTCTCCAATTATTCCGGTCCTTAGCTAATTGCCTCCAGTTGCGCACTCCAAGTTGGTTGAGGCAAGGTCTTCCTCTACTGCGTCCGACGTCTGGCTGGAAATCGAAGACTCTGCGAGCCGGAGTATTGGTGTCCATTCGTTCTACATGTCCTAACCATCTTAATCGTCGAATGCGGAGTTTTTTTAATCAGGGGCATGTCGCTGTACAGCTCGTATAGATCTTGGTTGAATCTTCGTCTCCATAGCCCGTCTTTCAGTGGGGCGATGAAATACCGCGCAGAAGTTCTGGGTTTGATTTCCAGCCGTAGCAATACCTAAATGATTTTTCACTGGACCTCCTCTCGTAATGATCTGACAAAACATTCTAGTAGTGTCAATTGGCAAGAAAAGATTATCTCAAATTCGCCGTACGCAGTCGGCATATTACAGGAGGTCCCGCCATCGTGATAGATGTACAATCGCACATGAAGTGAGAAAGCTCGGCCCTGGGTACTAACGAGCCTGTTGCGCCAAAAAAAAGTTTTTATATTATAAAAAGGCTTAATCTAGATTAAACAAACGTAAACTAAATAAAACTACTTAAGACTACTTAAACTATTTAAATCTAACTTATATCGGGGTGGCAAGCACTCTTTGCATATGCCGCGAGTAGTCGCCAACCAGATTGAGTCTTTGGGTGCCCATCATGTGTCAAACCATATTGTCCGACAATATGGTACACAAGCACCTCCCCAGACTTTGTACAAAAATTTAATTTTCTTAACTACTAAGGAGTGGACTAAAAGTCCATAAAGTCTTGAGGAAGTACAAAAACACTTTCCTCATATAGCCACCGAAATTCGGTGAGCTGCTTTTCAGCATACGTTCTATCGCGGTCTGATATCGCCGGGCTAAAGCGGAGGAGCTCCGGACTTCGACGAACCCGTCGTGGATTAGCCGTTTGTCCCGCGAGTCACGGTGGTGATGGTATATTACGGGGATAACGATTTTGTCTTGTATTAACCCTAACAAATCGATATAAGCAAATGCCTCTGCTGGAATAAAACGTATGAGCATACTCTCTATGTAACATGTAAATGTTGTCCGCGGCTCCTTTTGAAATGGTCCATTCGAAAGGTCCAATTTTGCGTCACTTTTCCGAGCATTTCAGCTTGTATTCCATGAACTACGCGTTTTATGTTTTCCTGTAAGTCTTCAATCGTGTTCGGTTTGTCCACATAGACTAACCACGTTACTTAACCCCGCAAGAAATACTCGAGAGGCGTTAAATCGCATGATCTTGGCGGTCAATTCACGAGGCCATTTCGAGATATAAGCTGCTCACCAAATTCATCCTTTCAACATTTCCATTGTTTTACGAGCACCATGTCAACCAAGTTAAACTCAGCCAAATGAGGCAAAAAAAGAGTCGCGTAACATGGCTCGATATCGTTCGCCGTTGACGGTAACGTTTCTTCCATGGTCGTCTTTAAAGAAAAATGGGCCGATGATGCCACCAGCCCATAATCAAACCAAAAGGTCGTTTTTTCGGGATGCATCGGTAGTTTTTGTATGGCATATGGCTGTTTATCACTCCAGATGCGACAGTTTGGCTTATTTACAAATCCGTTGAGCCAGAAATGAGCCATAATATGGTCGTAACAAACGGTACACATTTTTCACAGAGCACGAATTTTAAAAATAAATTTTAATAGCTTGCAATCATTGCTCGTTTGTAAGTCTTTCCATGATTAAATGGCAGAATATAATAAAAACTGTTCACTTTGACAGATGACGTTTGGACGCCATTACTAACCAGTGCTGCCAACCTGAAAAACTTAACTCTTTAAAAATCACCCGTTATATGTCATTAAGGAAATAAGCGCTGAAGATCAGGCTGTTGGCGCTAGCCATCGCCCATGCAGCGTGTCTTCGAATCAGCTTAAGCCGCCCGTTCAGGCCGCCTGCGCAGTTAAAAGTGAATGTGTGTATGATAAAGTTGTCAGTTTTTTATTACCTGAGCAGACAGTCGGAGAAAAATTGAAAATTCAATCGTTTGCCTGTTCAGTCCGCCTGTTATTAGAAAACCGGAGCGTGTGTAGCATCAGGCATTCAGGCTGTCAGCTTATAGTGAAACGTACATGTGTGAAGACGGTTTTCCTTTAATATGGCTAAACAGCGTCTCGAAGAATTCATAGGCATAGAACATAGAACAATTTATTGCTAATAACAGGCCTACTATGACAAGAGCGTCTTCCGTAGAAGCCATTTTTATTGAACGACAAAAACACATAAACTGATAGGCCTCACATATTTACCGGAGCGTGTGAATGCGCTGTGGCGGTCCGGTAAAACTGAACAGGCGGCCTGATCAGGCAAACCGGACAGTTAAAACTGCGTGTGTGTAGCCGGCTTTAATTGGAAAATTGTCAATTCTGCTCAACTGAGCACAATTGTATAGAACCTCGTTGTGAATCTTGCGATAATATTTTATGTACTCGGAGTCTGGCGTTCGGTGCAATCCTAATCGGAGACAACGCCTCTCCAACAGCCGTTTCCTTTCCATGTATGTTGGTGAAACATTGAACCACACGGGACAACCGTAAGCGATGATATGAGGGCCATGTAGCAAATGACTTTCACATTTGAATCAAGTTGACTGCTTTGAAACAATCTTCTTGTCAGAGCATATGCCCCCTAAATAAATACAGAAACTTGTCAAGCCAGGTGCGATGGTATTTGACTTCAATTCTCACCGCCAGCGGTTGTCCATGCTGTTCCATGATACAAAATTTTTCCAGTTTTTTCTGATATCTCTAGAAACCCTATGCAAGGGTCCTAAACAGAATCGTTTCGGTTTTTTTTTTGGAAATTGTTCCCTAATTTCCAATCACCGCAACATCCCTTAATGTAATCGAAGTCACGTTGCAAAAGTATGTTGATGATCTCGATTTTCTTACCTGATCTGTACGCCACTACAACATCTGCGTACGCTATAGCGTGTCTGATGGAACCTACAAGATCGCTTGTATAAATGTTAAACAATATCAGGGAGTTCACCGCCCCCTTGTTCGCATTTTGCTTCTAACATAATAAATCAAATATCGCCAAATATCTCAAAATTTAAATTTTTGCATATACGCCACTTCGTGTTTGGAACGACGAACTGATCGGTAGACGGAATGTTCTCAGTAGTTTTTCCATCAAATTTGTTTTTTTTTTTTTCAAATCTCCTGAAAATTTTACTGAAAACACATTTTTACTGGATAAAGCCCCAACAATTGGGAGTGGCAAAAAACTTTATGTGGAAAAAAAAAAAAAACAGAATTTCAATAACTTTCAAAGCTTAGTGTATCTTGAGTGCTCTTAATACCAATTATTTGGAAATTGGGAAATGTCTGTGCACTATGGTCGCGAATAGGCAATACTAGGTATAGGCAATACACTTCAACGCTAGTGCTGTACGGCGAACACACTTAATGCTGCAGTCAACAATTTATGCACCAATCAGATTAATTTTATTTCAAATAAAAAGCTCTTTGCGTGGAATGGCTACGATTGGGCGCTTTCATAGACTGTGGAATGCGTTATCTATAGAGTACACACTATGTCCCTTTGGAAGCAAACTTTTGTCGGCAATAATTAATCATGTCATTCGTTTTTTTAGTAACAAACCGCGTGATTCGTACAATTCGCTTAAAATTCATTCTACTACAGCCTTTGAAAGTTATTCAACTTTTCTTTTAATAACGGATGGACTTCCTTGCATTAGCACAGGATAACTTAACTAATTTGAAATAGCTTCTCGTATGTCCCGTTGACTAAAGTCCCTTCACAGGCATTTTTTTTTTTTAGGTTTTGTGTAAAGAATTAATTTCTACTTCCATTAGGAGATTATTTTAACATTTTTTTTGTGTCTCATAGATTGGTGTATGGAAGTCATGGGAGACGCAAAAGTTAGACATTCGTGATATAGCATGGCCTGGTAATTCGCATGCACCACCCCAGGGTGTGCCCGAGAAATTCCATTTAAAAATCACCTTCCTCGAGGAGGCGCCTTATATCAACCTCTCGCCAGCAGATCCAGTTAGTGGTAAATGCCTAATGGACAGGGGTGTCCTTTGTCGGGTAGCAGCCGACCATGAAATGGCCGCTGATGTAGACATAGGACAAGCACATCGCAACGAATCCTTTTATCAGTGTTGCAGTGGATTTTGTATAGACCTACTAGAGAAATTTGCCGAAGAATTAGGTTTCACGTACGAATTAGTGCGGGTGGAAGACGGCAAATGGGGAACATTGGAGAATGGCAAATGGAATGGGCTCATTGCGGATTTAGTGAATCGCAAGACAGATATGGTGCTGACCTCCTTGATGATAAATACAGAAAGGGAGGCGGTTGTGGATTTTAGCGAGCCATTTATGGAAACGGGCATTGCCATTGTTGTGGCGAAGAGAACGGGTATTATATCACCGACGGCATTTTTGGAGCCGTTTGACACTGCCTCGTGGATGTTGGTATGTGTTAATGGTTTTCTAATATTCTTTGGGAGTGTTTTAAGGCAGGATTGAACGGATTATCTTATAATTTCAGGTTGGAATTGTTGCAATTCAAGCAGCGACGTTCATGATATTCCTTTTTGAATGGCTATCGCCAAGTGGATTTGACATGAAGTTATCCTTACAGACGGGATCTGTGATTCCGTATAGATTTTCCTTATTCCGTACGTACTGGCTTGTGTGGGCAGTACTTTTTCAAGCGGCTGTTCATGTTGACTCACCGCGGGGCTTTACATCGCGCTTCATGACCAATGTTTGGGCCTTATTCGCTGTAGTCTTTTTGGCTATCTACACTGCCAACTTGGCCGCCTTCATGATAACGAGGTAAGGGATTTAAAACGATGGCAATTTAATGAGAATTTACTGAAATTGCATTTTATTTATTTAGAGAGGAATTTCACGAGTTTAATGGACTGAATGACTCCCGGTTGACACATCCGTACTCGCACAAGCCACCGTTTAAGTTCGGCACGATTCCATATAGCCACACGGATTCCACTATCAACAAATACTTCAAGGATATGCACTACTACTTGAAAGAGTAAGTACACATTCATAAAATCACTGAGTATTTGCTAATCCTATTTCTAGGTACAACAAGACCAGTGTAGCAGAGGGTGTTGCGTCGGTTCTCAATGGCGGACTAGACTGCTTCATCTACGATGGAACTGTTTTGGACTATCTGGTAGCCCAAGATGAAGATTGTCGTCTTCTGACAGTTGGCAGTTGGTATGCTATGACTGGTGAGTTACAAAATGATAAACAAGGACAAATGTAATAATTTCGTCAAACATTACTAAACACAGGTTACGGTCTCGCATTTAGTCGTAACTCCAAGTACGTGCAAATGTTTAATAAACGCCTTCTCGAATTTCGTGCGAATGGTGATTTGGAACGTCTGAGGCGTTACTGGATGACAGGAAGCTGCAGACCGGGCAAACAGGAGCACAAGTCATCCGATCCATTGGCCCTAGAGCAGTTCTTGTCCGCCTTTCTTTTACTTATGGCTGGTATATTGCTGGCTGCCTTACTATTGCTTCTGGAGCATGTTTACTTCAAGTATTTCCGCAAGCGTTTGGCGAAATCCGATCGCGGAGGTTGTTGTGCGTTAATATCGCTGTCGATGGGTAAGTCGTTGACTTTTCGTGGAGCGGTTTTTGAGGCGACAGAAATTATGAAGAAACATCGCTGTAATGATCCAATTTGTGATACGCACTTGTGGAAAGTTAAACATGAATTGGATATGGCGCGACTAAGAATTCGACAATTGGAGAAGGCCATGGATAAGCATGGTATTAAACCACCCCAATTAAGGTATGTCTTCTTAATGCCTTTATAGTGCGCGGGTAATATGTTTTTTTTTTAACATTTTTTATTACAGACTTGCGTCATCATCAGATTTACTCAATCATCATCACATGAAGGAACGTCCACCGCTTTTGGGAAATTTAAGCCTGGGAGGCAGTGCTCAAGATTTATACAGGTGGTAAGTTTGTTTCTTATTGGTGTTGTTGCCTGCATTTGAATGCGCATGTTGTTAAGTAATGGCAATGAGAATGCGAACAAAACCAATGCCGCCTTAAAATATTCAAACATAAGACCAAATACTGACCGAATTAAGTCCCAGCACACACTACCACAGGGGAATGTTTTTTGATGGGTTGTTAAGATTAGACGCCACAGTCCTGAGACTACGATTTCAATTAGCAATAATGTTTTACTGAAAAGAAGATCGGATGTAGGTTTATTTTCTGGACTACAGATATATCTGAAAGATCCTACAGGCCGTCATAGTAGGGCCTGTCATGACTTTTCTTCGGTCGTTATTTAATCCAGGGCGTTAATGGAGCAGGTGTAGGGATCTCCTTTTCTACGCAAGGGTCGCGTAAGAAAATATGCTATTGGCCTCATTGAACTAAAGTGTATTACCCAACCGATTAATCACTCCATGCTATTCGCTATGCAAATCGGTGTCTTATTCAGGGTTATAAACTTCATCGATCTGCTGCTATTTTTTTTTTTTTTAATTTCATGCACGTACTTGTGTTCTGGCCATGGTTTCATTTTAAGTGCCCTTTTTGGGGATCCTTATCTAGCTAGTTCGTCTACTTTTTCATATAGAACAGTTAGTTTTAAAGCTTTAATGGCCTCCATCTACGTGGATAGTCAACGTAGATGGATATATATTCCTTTCATATGTCCAGTACTCTAGCCCATTCGCAGCTTCAGTTTGAATTTTTAGTCCATAGTACTACAGAACCAGCATGAGTACAGCACGAGTACAATACGAGTTCCATTTTTGATTCAACGGTGTAGATTGCTGTTTAAAGGCTGGGTACCACATTATGAGAATATCATTCGTTCATTTGAGGAGTTGATGTCGAAATGGTCATATGGGGTAATGAAGTCAGACATTTCGTCCTCATTCACCACTAATTTTCAAATGGTTCTGCAATGATCTGACATTTCAAGCCCCTAACTATGACTGTGTATAACCACTTCGTGATCTGTGCATATGGTTCTCATCTTTTCAAGCCTTACAGTACAATATTGGTCGATCGTTTCGCGTGTCCATGTAATCGTTTCTATTAATCCAAGAACCTTGTATATAAAATTTGAAATAAGTCCTTGTGGGTTTTCTGACATCAGGTTGTTGATCAGGTTGTTGGTAAAAAGTTTTAGGCGTTCAAATATTACGCCAAATCTTGTAGACGATGTTTAGGAGACTTATGTCTCAGTTGTTTTCCGCAAATTCAGAGGGTAACTCTTTTTGTGGATAGGTTACACGATGCCGAGATTCCATTCTTTAGGCAAACTTTTATCCGAGCAAATTTCTATGATCAGTTGCTTATCTTATCTTATTCAGCTTAACAGAAAAGGCGTCGTTTCCCTGAGCTTATTATTTTACACATTATAATTCTCACATTTTAGACATTACCATTCTCACCTAATTTAGTTCGGGGATGCCCCTGGTGTTCGCTTTCGTCGCCAAAATTGAATTGTTTCTTCTACCTGACAGCTAAAGATTATTTCTCATCGCCGTTTAACAGTCTGGAGAAGTGATTCTTCCTTAGTCACATCATCGAATGTGATTTTTCCTTGCTCATCTCTATATTATTCTGTTCGCGACTTGTATACCTGGCTTTGACATTTTTCAATATTCTCACCATCGAATGAGATTTTCCTTGTTCGTCTCTATAGAATTCTGGTCGCGACTTGCATACCTGGCTTTGACATTTTATACTTTGGAAAACTTACAAACATCATTCCTGGAGCGACACCTCCCCATGTTTTCAATCGGAGGCTTTTCTTGGTGTTCTGTCGCTGTTTGTTTCCTCCTTCTTCGTGTATAAAGCAGCTTTGCCTTGCAGGCATCTGTTGACATCAAGGGTTTACTGCTGATTCCCAAACATTTTCATTAATTATGGAACACAACGTCGTTCAAGAGGCTGCCTCGCCTGGATTCGCAGTAGCGCATTCTGTCATTTCAATTTTCCAAGACCAATTTCAAATTTGTTTTGGTTTCGGGGTGTAGCTCAAGGATTGCTTTGATGATATTGGCCTTTAGTGCTTAACTCGTTTTCGAATTGTTGGCATCGGTCCTTTCCCGTTCTCCAAAAAAAAGCCAAAGGGGTCAAATCGCAGCTTACATGCGGCCAATTGACATCGACAAGATGTCTATTAGCACGATTTGAGAATTTTCATGCGCGAAATATTGATTGTAGCATGGGCTGTGCGGCATGGCGTACCACCCTGTATGAACCGGATGTCATCCAAATTCATGCCTTCAATTTCATTAAAAAATAATTCGGTTCCCGACAAAAACGTGCGGGTTTTCCGAGCCCCATATGCTCGTCAGAAAAAAAGATTTTTTCGCCCAAAATCAATGTCTAATTTTAAGGGCCAAACTTCGAAGGGATAACTAATCACAATCTCGGCTACAGCAGCCATATTTTCGTCGTGTACGATGACGAGGACCCGAGTATTGTCCACTAGCATACGCGTCTCATGAGCTATTTGCACAAACTTGCGTACAGAAGGCAGGGTGGGTGCTTCATTTTGGCGAAAACTCAATTTCAAGGAACACACTATTTGGGATACAAAGCACTCACATTGGCAATTAGTTTTCAATATTTACAAACCTTGTTGGGACTCATTCCGTTCCGTGGAGGTATGATACTGACTTTCTCAAGAGTTTGAGCGGGAAACGTATGATTTAAAAAGAAACCATTAGATGGCCCACCCGTTATATCCTGACATACTTTTTTTTGGTTCACGAATCAATCCTATTATATAATTCAACAGAAATACTAAATACGCCATGAATGCAAATCAGTTTACCCTCAAGCGCATCATCGGACGTATGCGAGATATACAGCGAACAATACGAATGTAGAACGCAGCACCAAAACCTGTTGCTCCTTTCCATTATAATTTGCAGTCATTAAAAGCCGATATGCATCGATACCTTCTATTCGTTTCCGAAATAGGTTTTTACCCCGATTTTTACCTTGGCTTGACGGCAGTTTTCTCTGTCGTTGCCAATATTGAATGGTTCATCATCGCAGAAGTGCTTCTTCCATATCCTCATCATCGACTGTGTCGCAACTAAAAAATTTCCCTGTTCATCTCGACAGGATTCTATTCGAGCCTTGTATCCTTGGCTTTGACGTTTTTTCACTTTGGTAAAACTTGCGAACATCGTTCCTGGAGTGACACCTCTCTATATCCTCGATCGCGCGATTTTCTTTCTCTTTGTTTCTTCTTTCTGAAGAGCCGGTGTTCTTCCCTTCTTCTCTGCCTATAGAGCTCAACGGCAGCTCTCGTCTTCACCTGCAGCTTAGCCTTGAAGGCCTCGTTCTTGGCTGCGAGAATCTGTCGGTATTCCTCATCGAACCAGGGGTTTCTCGCTAGTGGGCGCGAGACATCAAAAATACTGAATGCGTACCTCTTGTCTATCCTAATGTGATCAATTTGTCGATCTGGAGACCGCCCTGCCTGCTTATGGTGTGGAAGACGTGGTGTCATATAGGCATGATTTTTACATCGTACTTTGGTAGTCGCTCATATGTTTTGTACAGGAGTTGAAACACTCTTTAGTAATGTCGTTCTTGTGAGCTTACGATTTCAACCAGATTGTACAATGCCTTCGCTAATTTCTTCAAATCACGCTTATAAAAATTTTGACTACGAATATCTGCTGTTTCTGCTCACTATAGCACGGACCGTAGTAGATGTCCTTTTGACTGGCCCATCCCAACGTATTTTCTGGATGTCAGTAATGTCTGCCTTGTAGCAGCTTAGTGCTTCTGCTAGTTCTTTAGCTGTAAAAGTTCTCGAACGGACCAATTGTTAAATGTACATCTGAGAATACTTATATTAACCTAAATCTGAAATTATAAGTGAAATTGAATATTAGCAGATAATGCTATTTATTTCATATTTCGCTAGTGAGTAGTAAAGATGTATTTCTGTTCACAAAAAATGAAAGTGAAATGGGGCATGAAATGTGTTATTTGATATATGTCCCTCATAATTAAATATTTACTTATTAAAGTATGTAATTGTTATTGTGTAACCTCCCCTAGAAAACAATTCATTCTTAGTAACCGTTTCTTACCCTATTCCCATGTTATATATTTGAGAAATATTACCATTTAGCATGACCTTTCCAATCCAAATTGTTTTATTATTACAATCAAAAAAAAATACACTCCAAACACGTAAGTACCTTCCCTTCCTTCATACACAAAACTATAAACCTTTTTCAGAAAATCCATTACCTACAGCTTTTTGACATGTCGATCCCACTTTCAGGTCTTATAAAACGGAAATTGCTGAAATGGAAACAGTTCTTTAAAACCTTAGCATCCGTGTCCTAGTTCAATTTTGAAAAAAAAAACTAACAAGAGAAAATATATATTTAAATAGCAATAAGTTAACAAAACCAAAAAAAAACACAAAGCAACATTTATATTTAAAAAAAAAACTAAACATTAACTTTATGAATTAAAAACAAAAATCAAAATAGTTTAAAAAAAATGCGAGAGAAAGTTGCGCTACATAGAGACACAAACGGAATTTATTTTTAATAGTTTTCGAAAGTAAAATATTACACATAGACAAAGAAAAACACATACAAAACCGTTTTATTTATACGTAAACAAAAGAAACCATTCAAAATGATTTCAATTCAATATTCTAAAATATAATACAAAACAAAAAAAATAGCAAACAAAAAACTCCAATGAACAGAATATAAATAAATATGAACATAACTTCCTGATATAACATTTTTTTAAAAAGAACAATTAAAAATATATATATAAAGAATAGTACTTATACATACTTTTAAATTTTAATAAAAACCAAAAAAAAATAATGCAAATATATTGTTAAGAAAATTGTTAAATTTTTATAAAAAAAACGAAAAAAAAAACAAAATGAAATAAAACAAAAATTGAATTATATACCACCAATAATTTCCCACAGTTCTCTATAAGATGAAAATGTATGTTTTCAATTTTATTTTTTTAAATTATATTCAATATATTTCGGAGGTTTAACAGGGGTTTTAAGGCGCTTTAAATGCTGAGTTAAACTTGTATTTAACTAAGAATTTTTTTACTTTTGTTTTTAAAAGAGTTTTACTGGCAAAAAAAAAGTACTCTTGAGAGGGTTTTTTTTCATGCCTCTTAAATCACTTAAGCATTAAGTGTAAGCATTTTTGTTTTCATGGTTGGAGACATACAAGAGCTAACTTGTTTAATAGTACCTAGCTTATTATTAAGCCTTAGCTTAGAATATTTTAAAAGCATTCACAACAGTTACCAGAGTTTGTTTTAAAGTTTTTGTTTTTGTTACATGTGCGACTTACATTTATGTCTGCATCGAAAGGCAGTATTTAATGCGTTGGACAACTAAGCGCGGAAAGCCTTGTTCAAATTCGAATAGTAACATTAGCTAATTTTTTTTAACTGCCCCATCTTTTGCAAAAGTCTGACAAATATCAAAGAGTACAAAACTGCTATGAAAATTTTATCGAATCTGCCGTTCAGAATTGGCTTCAAATAATGAGGCCTTATTCTTAATAACTATCCATACACAAGTTAATGGAGAAGATAGGTTTGAATCTCGGTATAAGCCCTTAATGGGAAATACCTCATTTTTTGTTTGATATTCCGTCATGCCATTTAACTTTCTTTTACTGTTGTGCTCACTTATCTACTTTGTTACCTTGTGTTGTGCTCACTGCTATTTGACAATATTGTTAGCAAATTTGACAATAGATATTGTTAGCTACTATTGTGGCGTTTTCTTTCAGTATATCCGTGTAAGTACCAGGTGGTCCAAAAACGCTTCCTTGCGGTGTATCTGTTTACTTCATATAAGAAGAATATTCGTTTCCATGCTTCTTACGAATGAGTTTATACTTACTTACATAAGTGATGCTACATTCCGGAATTAACCTGGGTCTCAACCAAAGAGTATAGAACTTTATAGAGCCTTGCCGCTGCATATGATCCACCGCCCGCGTCTGAAATGGCTACAAAATATTTAGCTGGTCTCGAATGTTTTTGGTATCAACGCACATACAAAGAAAAAGTCATTACAATTTCAAAGTTGTAGTTGTCGATGGATACGTTCTGTTTTCGCAGTTCATATATTCTACCTTCTTGTGGATCGAGCAGAATATCTTTGCTTCAGGGAAACTTTCACCCAACCAAACTTTGCTAATGAGTTGACTAACCTGGCTTCTCAGGACGAATGCTCATCCTAACTTGTGCGGTTTGGACGTATTTTGCTTACCAAATTATCTCAGGCGGCTTTATATGGCAGTCTTCTTAAATTTAAGTTTGATATTGCAATCCTCACTTCGTTAAGGTCAGGTGGTTGATAGAAAGGATTCGTTCTGCATTTTACCAGGGATTGTTCGTCATTACCATTTAACAGAACTGCTTCTTCCTTATTTTTAGCATCGACTGTGACTCAACTAAGATTTTTGTTTCTTCATCTCGACAAGACTCTATTCAGATCTTGTATGCCTAGAATTTCACATGGGTCTATATAAAATTTATATAATAATTTATGCAGAATTTCAATTAATTTTTATTTGACATGATGTGACATTACATCATGTCAAAAAAGCGAGACATCGAGAAATGCGGCAGAGTTAATTTTCTTTTCTGCAGGTATTTACTGAATCTGGAATTGTTAAGATTGTGGTGAAGATACGTTCCATTGTTTGCTTGTTTTTTTAACAACAATAGTTTTTGTATTGCGATGTTCGTGTCGTTGTAAGATGTCTTGCGAGTCATCGAAATGAAAGAAGATATCTGTAAGCTTGTCCAATTAGTTCAGTGTACGCTTTGAGAACAAAATTATAACATAAGAACAAGCCAATATAGAGAAGAGGAAGCTGTTCCGGTGTAAAATATATTTTACCTTTGCATGTTGTTCCCCTGATACATTTGAACCTGTTGTTATGACTTGGAGGTCACAAGGATTCTTCGGATTTAACGATTGTATTCCTCATTTCAGTTTGCCGAATTATCAACTTGTGTTGATAGTTCGGCTGTGTTTTAATGAGTAAAATTGAACTATCAGCTAGATTCTACGTTTTAGTTTCACTCGAAATGAAATTGAAATCTATCTAAAGTTCCACATTCCACTTTTACCGATTTAAATTTCACATTTTTCGAAGTTAAAAAACAAGTAAATTTCCATGTTCAACAATTCGGTTTTATCGTTTTGTGAGTGATTTCAATCTGTGAAATCAAGTTGTTGTTATTTAGATTTATGATAAATACAAACATTAATACATAATGTATTTCAACAGGGGTAAGCACGACAATTCGTCGATGAAATGTTGTTTTGATTTACGTTTTTCTTCATCCGACATGGAAAATTTGATCTATCTTGGACAAATTTTGTTCTCCAAGCCATTGAGAAATCTTCTCAATATCTTTCAGACAGTGCTAAGGCCCAAAGCAACACCAGAATCTTTTCCAATTAATCTCTGAAAGCTTTCTTCTCCAAGGAAACGCAAAACACGCGGCTAACTTTCAATAAGAGCGCTACAAACGTTTTTTTTTAAATAAAAACAAAAACTGTTTTGGATATCAATGAAATTCTTTATTCCTGTGAAAGTACGTTCGATGCCATTATGTATGGAACTCGATTTCTTTTGCATGGCCACCACGGGTACGCTTGCAGAAGTCCAGACGCTGAACCCAATTTTCGACGGGTTTCAAACATAAATCGGCCGATACTGCTGCAATTTCACGTTCGATATTCGTACGAAGTTCATCAATCGTCGCTGGCTTGTTGGCATAGACCATAGACTTGACGTAGCCCCACAGAAAATAGTCTAACGGCGTCAAATCGCACGACCGCATATTTTGTTTATTGACGAAGCCATTCAGCCAGAAATGAGCCTCATCGCTGAAGCTGATTTTTCGATGAAAATCTGAATCATTTTCAAGTTGTTGCTCAGCCCAATTCAATTCGTCAATTTAATCTCGTAAGGATGTAGGCCAAGATCTTTTCGCAAAATTCGCCGCAACGACGTCACAGAGATGCCCAACGCTTGAGAACGACGTGTGAGAGTCACATTTTGCTTTCTTCAACTGAAGTCTCAGCGGCAGCAATATTCTCGACACTACGGGCACTTCTTCTTTGTCTCACTGGCACGGAAACATTTTGTACTGTGCCTGTGGATTAAAAGTTTTCCATTAGACGCTCAATTGTTGATATGCTAGGAAGATTATGACGACCATAAATTGGACGTAGCGCTCTTAACGTTGAGGCCACTGACTCCGAATTTCGTTTGTAAATTTTAATATTTCGACTCGTTGTTGGATCGTATATCTTTCCGTCATGAAATGGCATACCTTACTGAAGATAAATGTCAAAAGAGCGAAAAGAAATATAACGTCGTTTGCTGTCCCTGTCGCTCAACTTTTGTAGCGTCCCTGTTGAAAAACCCGATATAACACCAAAGGAATAAATTATGGATTTAGATGGGGCGCAATAGTTGGAAAGCATGTTTATTAAGCCGATAATATAATATAAATCTAAATGAAATAACAATTATTAATTTTAAATTGAAATTTATCTGAAATTTATCGCGTTAAAATTTTAGCCAGCGGGTAATTTTTGGCATTAGTATGGTGCAGAAAAGTCAAAAAATTAACAGTGGATACAATTTAACCCTCTTTTTAACGCAATTGACACACGGCCTTAGACAGCATCAGCTATTTTTAAAGGGTTAGAAAGGTTTTTAAGCGTACGCTTATATTTTCCTCCCCATTGTTTAGTTTTTCAATTCCTTACACCAACATATACATATATAAATTAAATAACACTAATTACTTTCTAAATCTTCAAATTGAAGCAGAATTTCTAAACGAAACAATTTATCAAAATAGAAATAATTTCGCAATTTCGCATATGACAGATAGCAATCAGCTGTCTTTAATTCACCGACTGATTTCGGTCAAAAATACATTTTAGTAGATTTTGTAAAGATAAAGGATTACATTTATGTTTGAAACGTTTTCGTTCAATGGACTCACAATGTCTATATTCTGACTCGGAAGATGAAAACTAAAGCCAATACTCCATTTAAAATTTAAGAATTTTTAAATAAAACAATTTATTTTCAAAACATTCACAGAAAAACAATACATTTGACATTTCTCACCCGTCAAACATGAATGTAGCAGCTAGTACAATTGGTTCGATCTAAAATGTGCATTCGATACGTAAAAAAACTCAATTAGTGCTTGAAATCATTGTATTTGATAAGTGCAGAGGCATCATTTGAAGAACCAACTTTCCCGGACTTCTTTCTTACAATGAAAAATGTATACTCTTATTTATACTTTAAGCTGAAGGTACAGCTAAACAATGATTTTTTTTTTACTCTTGATTACATTTCCTTTATTCAATTAAATTTTGGTGTTTTCCATTGGTAAGACAATCAATCTTTTTGTTTGATCTAGATCTGTCAAGAGACCGATTTTGACAGTTGTTGTGTAGGTACCATTGGGCAAACAAATTTTGTTGTTTGATCTCAGATCAATTTTGCAGATCTGGATTTTTCGGCATACTATGAAACGCGATCAACAGAGAATTACGTGGATCAAGGTGATTTCTAATTACGTTCGCATTAGATCTGCAAAACACATACGCATTATGTGTTTTGCAGATGCGCACTATTACAACGAGCAACGAAGAATATTTCAAACAACACTTCAGAATGCCTCGTCGTAATTTTGAGACACTTTGTAGTGAACTACTTATATTTGTTTGTGATGTTATGTATTTTTGTTTTGATTTCACCCGGAGTGTAAAGTTGCTTCCTTCCCCCGAATGCCGCAGACATTTCTGAAAAAATATGTTTATTTTTTTCACATGCTCGGTGTTTGTCATTTTTTGTCTGCCCATGGCTCCATCAGGTACTCCTCGTTTGCCACACACCAAATCTTCTTCTTTTTGTTTTATTTTGCAATTTTTATTAAATTAAAGTTTTACAAGCCAGAGCCACAGTTGAAATGAAATGAAAAAAAAAAATACATTGGTTTTGACAGCGAGGTCATCTGCTTTTTTGTGGGATGTTCCAACAACCTTCAACGGAATGACGTCAGCGAAGTGTTTCCGAGACGGTTACAGCGTAACCTACTAATTTTTAAAAATTGCAAATGCATGGGAAAAGTCTGCTTTTCAATGAAGGTTTCAGTTTTTTTTGCAAAACTCAGTTTTTGATTCGGTGTGAAAGCACCATTAGTCGCCCAAAAACCGTTTCGCAGACGTTACTATACATTCCACACATCCCACAAAAACATCTGACATAGTGCTTGGTTACACGAGCGCAAAAAAGAATTAATTCACGAAAGAGAACGGATGATTTTTAGAAAGAAGGAAATGGATGGCAAAATATGCCAAGTTTCGTAATTTTCCTCATCTTCAGAAAGTGAGTATTGCGTAAGCATGTTTCTTTCTTAAAACGTTCTCCTTTTGACAGAAACGTTCATTTCTTTTTGTTGGCACAGGAGAATGTGTTTGTTTTGAGTTCTGTAAACCGTTATTTTATACCATGACTAGTTGGGCTCCAACGAAGTTTCTAGAATTTTAATTTCCGACCGTTCCTCTACTGTCAAATTTCTATGTGTATCCACAAAAGTAATTCTTTTTTGCGATCGTGTAACCAAGCAGATGGGTACTATTTAGGGAAACCACTTGGCACACGTTAATTTGTATAACCGAACACGCCTTTCGATACATTTCACACATCCCACAATAACATCTTGCCATAGGCAAAGATTATAGAACTACATAGTGTACCCATTACAGCTAAAAAAAATTGTAACCTTTTCAGTCGCGGTCGGTAAGTGGGCGGTAATTTCGTAGATCGTATGCGTCGGCAAGGCTTTTGTTTGATGCTGGGGTAGCAATGTAAACATTGGGTTATCAACATCAGTACCCCACATAGAAAATATTTGTTGTATTAGATGCGCACTCTATGTAGTTCTATACTCCTTGGTACTAGCTATCAAAATTTAATTTTTTTCTGGGAGACATTTTTCATTTTTTTATGTTTGCTACAAAATTATTTAGAAACTTTATTTTTAATAACATTAAGGTATTTAACTGGCGATTTGTTGTTACACCTTTAAATTTGAATTAAATATTGAATGGGTGCATACAACTTTATGAAAAGTTGAAACCTGGTCGATCTTCAGTGAGAAAGCATAAAGTATTTTTCCAAATCTTTATATCAAAAACTTAGTTTTCGGAGTAAAATCATAAAAACATGTTGTCAAATGGGCCAAGAAACTATTTTTAGTGAGAAAATACTTCCATCTGCCGGTTGAGGGCCAGGTTCATTCCAGACTTTAGCGTCATAGGGAAGTACTCCTTGATATATCCCCACAAAGGAAGGGAACTGAAATAAATCGTTGCTAAAGTAATAAAAAGGTATATAACTGGCGATTTGTTGTTGCACATTTAAATTTGAATTAAAAATTATATGGGTGCACACAACTTAATGAAAAGTTCGCATTATTTTTATTAAACGTTAACGAAATCTGGACGATCTTTTATACATACATAGAAATTCACCGTGATCGTGTTATGAGCTAAGGTAAAAACTGGTTAAGCGAATTTCGATTAACCAATGGAATTCCTCCGATTTACTATGATAGCTTAGTTCCCATGAACTCTTAATTCAAATTGATCGCTGATTTTGGCTGTCAAAGTGATTTTCTCGTAAGTGATACAAATCCTGTTCTGGTCATGCTTTATAAGACAATTACTGTCCACTGTTTATATTTTTGTAAGCCTACGTTACAGGTGATCCTATGTAATTCTAGCTTGATTTAAATAAAATGTATAAAAATTACGTTCACCACATATAAAGTCCATTTAACCTCTTAATCTCAGTAGTATTTCCTAGTTTTCTCTCTGCTTTCGCAAAAATAAAATTAAAACAAAATATAAGCAACAATAAAACAAAGCCAACATAAACTTAAATATTTAAAAAAAATATATACTTAATATGTGTGTAGTGTTAAATATATATAAATCCCACTTAATATAAATAACAAAAAAACACAAAAGTCATTCTTGAATAAAAGATGAATAAAATAATATATAGAAGTCAAATAAATAAAGAAAATAATAAATAAATAAAGAAAATTAAACAAAAAAGTGTTAAATGTTAAATGTTACGTTGGTATTTGTGTCTTCTAACTCCCAAATAAATATCAATCGATATCTCAATTTCCTCCTTCCCCAAAACTATAAAAAAAACATTTATTCTTGAGTTGCTAATTTTTATCTTTATAAAAATTATTTATAAATTAATTGAAAAAACAAGCAAAGTTAAACATTTCCAAAAATTTCAATTAAAAAATGGTAAATAAAAGGAAAAAAATAAGAAAAACAAGGAACGCTTATTAAAAAATCTATACAACATTTGTTGTATAGATAAATGTAGAAAAAAAAACATTTTTTTTATAATTTCAACGCACAATAGTGCATGAATGGTAGTTATATTTGTTTTTATTAACAAAGATGTAGTTAATAACAAATTATTTTTCAAATTTACTGTAGATAATATTTTTTTTTTATTATTAAAGAAAAAAAAATATTATACATATATATATATTTATTATAAATGTGAGATTCTAAATTAAAGAACAAAAATTTATTTAAAAAAACTGACATAATAAAATAACTAAAAACAATGTTAAATCTGAGAATTAAAAATAAAATGCTTTAAACAAATAAATATGTTTAACAAAACAAAATAGAAAATGTGTAAAAAAAAACAAAAAAAAAACAAAAAAAAACACTGCCGAATGAACATAAACATCAAGAACATCAACTAGAACAAAAAAAAAAGCAACAATGAAATTAAATAAACAATTCTAAAAGCAAACGGAAGTAAATAAAATTTAAGGCGAACAATGGAAAGGAAATTATAAGAGACACAAAAACAAATGAAACGAGAAGTGGAATTGTTTGAGTACTAAAGTTAACATGTAGAAATTTTTTGATTTTATGTTTTGTTTTTTAATAAACGTGTAAATAGTTTGTTGGAAAAAATATATTAATTATATAAAAATAAAAAAACAACATATATATAAAAACAAACCAAAGTCATTTTCAAAAAACAAAAAGAATTGAATAAATATAAAACTTAATAAATTTAATGTAAAATAAAAGAATATATATATGTACATATATATTTATGAAACAAAGAAATTATTTTTATGAAATGTTGGTTTATTTAATAAATTATTTAAATGCTTTTTTTCCAAAAGTATACACAAACAACAAGAACAACAGCAGCAAATGTAATGAAACAAAACAAAAATGAAAATGGTGTTTGTTAAACTATTGTGCACGCACAGACGGCAGTAACAATGCAATAAATGTATACTTAAACAATGAATTATATCGTATATTTTTTTCGTAAGGAGAAACGGAGTATGGAGTTTTGAGGTAAATATGTCGATTTTCTCTTTAGGTGCGTGACAAAATTAACGTCAGATTTTAGTCGATTATAACTACGATACTAATAATAAGAAAACAATGTTTGACAACATACCGGGAAGATCATGTATGAATGTATACATTTTATGGTATTTTTTTTGTCTTAGTCGTCTTTGAACTAGTGCGGGAGCATTCGCGTAATCATAACAAATGAGCGATGCGTTAGGAAGCACGTGCAGAACGTTAGAACATTCATTATTATGTCGTTATAAACGGTTCGATGAGCACTACAAGGAACCAAAGATTATAAAGCTATACA
The DNA here is from genome assembly GCA_949824845.1 of Rhingia rostrata. Taxonomy (NCBI): domain Eukaryota; kingdom Metazoa; phylum Arthropoda; class Insecta; order Diptera; family Syrphidae; genus Rhingia; species Rhingia rostrata. The sequence continues at coordinate 154,555,147 of OX463755.1, read as the reverse complement.
GATCACGCAATGAGACTAAAAAAACAGAAACTTTTGCTCACCAGCTTCAAGGTACGGGCGCGCGGTGTGCACGTGCACACATGAGAAACGAGATCCAAATTATATGGCGGGAGAACAGTTTTTCTTATATGCAGTGCGTCACCTTTATGGCTTTATAATCTTTGAATAAACAAAAGTGAAAGTCGTTTGGTAGTGAGTGAGTTGAGGTAACAACGATTCTAACTCTTAAGAGGGACAGCCCCTGGCAGTTTCTGTTGGGAATTTTTTTGCCGAATATCAATATTAATCGATTGAATTATTTGGTTAGAGTTATAGCTATTTCGGACATTACCAAGTGTCCTCATCAGATTCCTTCTAATAGTGAAAGTCGATAGTAAATAGGAAGCTAATCAAATTTTTGAAAATATCATAACCGTAAACATGCCAAGGATAATAAGAAGCGCGAGATCTAGGATTGTCCCTTAACTTACTGCCTCCTGTTGTACACACCTAGATGGTTATAACTGTGCGCGCCACATAAGGCCCCCTTACCACTTCGACATCTATTTGGGAAACGACGACTCTATGAAACATGTTGAGCACAATTGATCTACATGTCCTAGATATCTTAAACGTCCATGAGCTGGGAACACAGCTCTCTTTTTTTTTCTCTTCTCTTTTCCTGGCTTGATACTACCACGTGGCGCGTGTTTTGCTTTGTAGCTCCTTGATATTTGCCTTTTCTGTCATATCTGCTTGCAAATATCATCTTACCACAGGCATTTTTTCGATGGTGGCTGGTACCCTAAGTGGGGATTCCCACACTTAAAAGTTCCTTGTAGACACTTGGAATCCCCGGCTCGCCTTACGTAAAGTTTCATTTTTGCACCATTCGTAGCACTGACAAAATGATGGTTATTCGCGCCGTGTGGCATTTTGCGCCATCTTTTTAAAACCAACACAGCTACATTTAGTTTTGAAGAAATATTTAAAACAGCCTTTCATTTATACGTTGCCAACTAAGCTGCAGCCATCGAGCATGTTTAACATGCTTGCCACAGCAAAACAATCACTTTTTGAAAGATCTGCCAGGCCAGAAGGCACACTAAAAAGTACCGATAAGTGAATTGCTTAAAGGCTTAAGACGTTTACGTAGTACGTCGGATAGGATTATACATTGAAACTTCGATTATCCGTCAGGCAGCGGACCAAACTCTTGTCGGATAATTAAAAAGACGATTATTCGAATGTATGGAAAATTTTTATTTTTAAGCTGAAATAAGTACAAGGTTTTGAATCAAACAGAAACAAAGTAAAACGAGCAAAAATATTGCTTACCGAGTGTGACGCTTAACCGGAGTAACGGTTTGTCGGGAGACGGATAATCGAAGTTCCACTGTATATGTGACATTTAGCAGGGATAGGGATATGCTTCGATAGTTGGTGCAAAACATGGGATCACCCTTTTTTGTAGATAGAAGAATTCGTTCGCTGCCTTTGTAAATGCAAACATTCCCTAAGCTCTGCTCTACTACCGCCAAGACAAGAAAAGTACTATGGAGCAAGTGGCCGCTTCGTGCAGAAACATGAAGAAAATTGGTGGGAATAATGTAGAACTCTATTGAACAAAGCAGGACAAGTGTATACACATTTATAAACTACCCACTGCTACTCCCACTTTCACTGTCGTTTTGAGTCAAACCATACGGAATTTAAAGAAAATATCTGACTGAAATATTTAAAAGTTTGGCATTGTCTATATTTCATTTGTAAAATGTTCAACTACTCCCAGTTCAATGAAATTTCATGAAATGTTTGAAGAATATATTTTGACAGAGTATCCCTACAAATTTCATCCGAAGTTAAACCACGCCCACAGTTCGGGGTCATTTAAAAAAGAAATTTTTCAAGAAATTCTATGAAATATTACAACAGTGTGATAATAAAACACTTACTAACTTAAGAGGTGCTACAATTTGGAATTTACCTGGCCATCAACCAACATGCATCTCCAATTAGTAGGGCCCTTAGCTAACTGCCTCCAGTTTCACACTCCAAGTTGGTTTAGGTCGGGAGGTCTTCCTCTACTGAGTACGACGTCTGGCCGGGAATTGAAGACTCTGCAAGCCGGAGTATTGGTGTCCATTCATTCTACATGTCATAGCCAAACGTCCAATGCGGAGTTTTTTCTTACCAGGGGCGTGTCGCTCGCATAGTTCTTGCTTGAATCATTGTCTCCAAAGACCAACAACGCAAACGGGACCTAAGATGTTTGCTCTCAAATCGACCAAGGATTTCTTCATCGGTTTTTGAGACAATCCATGCTTCAGCGCAGTAGAGCAGGACTGGGATGATCAGGGTCTTATAGAGGATCTCCTAAGTAGTTCGAGGGTTAAACTACTGAATTGCCTTCTTAGCCCGTGGAAACAGCGGTTGGAAAGAGAAATTCTTTATTTCATTTCTGACTAGATGTTGTTGTCAGAGCTAATAGGCGAGTTAAGATAGAGAAGATCCCGTACTACCTTAAAGTTATTCGTACATGTTGCGTCTCCTTTCGTGTTGGCAGCATATATTCAGTCTTGCCCTCATTTACTGCTAAGCCCATTTTTGCCGCTTTTTTCTATATACTAACATAGGTGGCTATGATATCACGTTGAGTTCTACCAAAGATGTCAATATCGTCGTCGTATGGCAGTGCTTGCACCGATTTTTTTTAAAACTGTGCCTCTGATCAAAATCGGTGGAACTGCTAGCATACGCCGACGACATTGACATATTTGGTAGAACTCAACGTATTGTCTCGGGAGTTTTGCACAATCCTCTTAAGAATCAAATTAAAAGCCAAATGACAGCGCATCGCTTTGCCTAAATCCTTTGTTGGATGCAGCAGCGAGAATTCTCCACCGTCATCCTACACAAACTAGAAATGGCTCTGTATAGTTCGTCTCCACAAATCCTGTCGTATGCGGCGATGAATAGGCGGGTATCGATTTGGACTTCTTGGGTTTTTCCAGGATCTGCCGAAGTGTGAAAATTTGATCGGTTGTGGACTTTTCCGGCATAAAACCATACTGATAAGGACCGATCAGGTTGTTGTTAAACTGTTTCAGGCGTTCACATATTACGGCAGATAGGATCTTGTAGGCGACGTTGAGGAGACTTATGCCTCTGTAGTTGGTTTAGAGGGTCTCCTTTTTCGTGGATCGGGAAAACGATGCTGAGGTTCCATTCTTCATGCATACTTTCTTTTGACCAAATTTGGCCTATGAGTTGCTGGATGTTACTTAAGATAAGACAGCACTGTCATCTAAATTTCGTGAGGGGGCCAGCCTAAATTTTTTTTAACGTTGTAAAACGATTGTAGCGTTCAAACATGTTGACAATTGTAAAATAGGTGCTTTTTATTATCTTGGTCTTTTCGCTTCGATTTGAAAACACATAATTTGATTCCAGTATTAACAATTGATTTAAATGTACGTGTGCATCCAAAAATGTTATACTGAAAAACTTACATATGTCAACTTCAGTACTTTGTTTTCATAAAAATGATTATAACTTTAAATTAAGGCAATGGGCATATCTGCGCCTGTCTTATACCGCCGCACCGACAAAGCACGATTAAAAAAAACACAACTTTCATTCAAAATTCTGTGTATACATCGAACAGAAAAAACTTTAATTCCGCAAAGTTAGAACAGCACCACAGGGAGTATTTTTATTTTTGAATCAAGTGTTTATGTTTTGTTTTTGCAAAATACTTTAATTTTATTTAAGTTGGAATAAATCTGATAAAACTAGTTCGGCAGATATATTTCTATCTTGGGAACGACCTTTAAATAAAATCTGAGCCTTCTAACTCCGGCGCTTATATTGCCTTCACTAGTGAGAGAGTTAAAAACGTATGCATAAGGAAGTTCGATTGTACTTTTGACGTCTATGAATAAACAATACTTGCATATTAGTTCGATTAATTGGTAATGATATTTCACAAAATGAAGTTTACATACACATTTAGATTATTATAATTTGCCATTGCAATCTTTAATTCATCCGCTTTCATGTAGAAAAAAGAAAGTGTCAACGTCAAACGCAAAAGTCAAGATATGGTTATATGCGTCTTTAGATTTCCCACTTCTCCAAAGAAGGTGTTACCCGATTACCGGTCAAGGTCATGATACTACGACGGTAAAAGTCAATGATAGTATTTATGTAATCGCATTCTCTAAATTTTGAGCAGCCATTAAATCGTGCGTTTTTCATGAAGGCTATCAGTATATGAAGACAATTTATAGACTGACTGAAATACCACTTAACATTGATACACATGTGCAAGTAAATAATTCATTCCAAACGATAGCTAGATCATACACAGCAATTATTTTGGAATAGGTCCCAATTCACAACAAAATGTTACCCATACGCCCCGTAGACCTATAACCCAAAATAATACCTTCCATACAATTACTGTCTTAAAAAAAACCTCGGTAGATCATATTTCGCGTAAACTTTCCTCTCACTTTCATCTTTTGTGTAGCGAAAATTAGGTAATATAACATGCAGCATAAGAAAATCACTGCAAAACAAAACATAAAAATACGCCACAAAAGAAACGCATAAAAACCCAAACAATCCATGGAATGCCAATGGCTTACGATTGACAACATCTACCTCCTACCTACCACCACGCCAAAGCCGCTCCAGAGAGTGAGCGACGCTTTAAGCTTGCATGCCAATTTTTCTGTTTGTGTGCGGGTTTTTCTATACCCCAAGCCCAACTGACCAAAAGAAACAAAAGTTAACTCGACTATACATCTCTGTGGCACTGTAAGCCCGCCAAGGTAACAAAACGCCTCTAGACCTGGTTTCCATTCAGTTTGCAGTCTCGATTCACGACGATTATACAACTTTTTACGGTATTGTCCGTGATTGCGGTGCGGATTAAATGATTTAAATTTTAATTGCGTGATCAATACAAAAGAGAGAATGAATAGTCCTTGTGTGTTTTTCATCCTTGTACTGGTGGTGGGTGCTGCCATGGCGACCCCAATGCTCTACAAAAAGAACGACAACGACAAATATGAACCAGGTGTGTGAGTGTGTTTATATTTGGTGCTGTTTTTTTTTATTTTTTCTTTGTGAAAGTGCAAGCCTTGAGAAAAAAATATCCAAACAAAATATTTCTCTTTAGATTTGGTAGCGGTTTCTTCCACTGTGATTCCTTTAACGGTATACGAAGTCAGCTATGGCCTGGGTGGCAAACCAAGTGAGGAATACAAGATGGCGTATTTGAAAAAGCTAAGGAAGAAGGTCAAGCACACCGATGAGGAAGAAGATCCAGACACTTTGATTACCAGTTTGAGTTTAAAAAAATGTCCTAGTGTTGAATTAGAATTTTAATTGGTCATTTATTGTCGTTACAGTCAAGAAGAAATACCACGACCAGAATAAGGCAAAAGTCAAGGGTATCTAGATGGTGAGCTGCGGTTGTTGCAGTTGTGACTGGAAAAGTTATTAATATGAGCGTTGATGTTAATTGAGTTAATGACTCTCATGTAGTTATATTTATTTGTTTTATTTTTAAATAACACAATGTTGGACCTGATTGAAAATAATAAAAACACGTATTTGAACGAATATGTTCGTGGGAGGTGTTCTTCTTTTGCGAAAAGATTTTTTGATGGTTGACTTAATTGGGGGTCAATTAGTCATTAGATGAATGTGGGAAGAGGTTATGCCATAGTGAATGAAGCTGTATAAGTAAAGATGGTGGTGATCTAAGAATATGGTGATTTGTGTCATCGAAAATTGATACCTTTTATGCGATTTATTAATTTTTTTGTAAACATTGCGTCATACTTTGGAATAAGAAGCGATCTATGATTAAAAAACTATAAATATCAATTTCAATTAATTCGATTGGCAATTTTACCTCTAGATCCTATATAACTGTGAGCAAATACTAACCATACTTTATGGTGCTTACTTGCTTACTTAAGTGGCGCTACAGGCCGGAACGAACCTGGGCCTCAACCAACATGCCTCTCCATTTAGCCCGGTCCTTAACTAACTGACTCCAGTTATGAGGTCGGGTTCTACTTGTGCGCGCCACTTAAGGCGAGGTCTTCCTCTACTGCGTCTAACGTCTAGCTGGGAATCGAAGTCTCTGCGAGCCGGAGTATTGGTGTCCATTCGTTCTTCATGTCCTAGTCATCATAAACTTCCAGTGCAGAGTTTTTTGACCAGGGGCATGTCGCTACACAGCTCGTATAGTTCTTGGTTGAGTCTTCGTCTCCATAGTACGTCAACGTAAACGGGACCGAAGATTTTTCGAAAAATTTTCATCTCAAATCTAAAGACTGGGATGATCAGGGTCTTAAATAGGATCTCCTTAATAGTTCGAGTGCGGGTTTTACTACTGAATTGCGTTTCTATCCCGAAGAAACAACGGTTGGCAAGAGTAATTCTTCATTTAATTTTTGACGAGTAGTTGTTGTCAGGGTTAATAGCGGAGCCGAGGTAGACAAAGTCCCGTACTATTTCAAAGTTAAATCTGACAATAGTGACAATCTATCCAATTCGTCGATGTTGTATGTCGTTTCGTGTTGACATCATACACTTTGTCTTGCCCTTATTTACTGCTAAACCCATTTTGCCGCTTCCTTCTCTACACTAGCAAACGTTGTTATGACATCACGTTGAGTGCTGAGTTGAGTGCGCCTTATGCTAATAGTTGCAGCGATTTTTGAAATACTGTGCCTCTGGTGTTGGCTCGGAAGTTTTGCACGAAGGATTGTTTTGGCGTGTTGGATATCCGCATTCTTACCTTGGCTGCAACTAGGTAGTGGTCCGAGTCGATGTTAGCTCCTCCGAATGTTCAGACATCCAAAATACTGAATGCGTGCCTCTTGTATATCGCAATCTGATCAAATTGGTTGACCGTTTGTTTATCTGTAGACCACCATTTCCCCTTATGGATATCGAGATGAGGAAACCGTGTGCTGGCTGTAGTGGCATTTCGTTCCGTAGGGAAGTCAATTAGCCTAAGCGCGTTACCAAAAGTATTGTTTTGTGGGCTATTTTTTCCGACAATGCTCGTAAAGATCTTCTTCTCTACCTACCTTTGCGTTAAAATCTCCCAGCACGATTTTAACATCCTACTTCGGTAGTCGGTCATAGGTTTTGTCAATGAGCTCGTAGAAGCAATCTTTAGCTATATCATCTTTTTCCTCCGTAAGGCTTATGTTAGCGAATTTGATTTTGATGCGGATTGTTACAATGCGTTCGCTTATATCTTGGAAATATAAGACTTCTTTTCTAAGTCTTGCACTTATGACAAATCGGCATCCGCATAGTCGCTGTTTCTGCTCACGGTCAGTAGTAGATGTCACAGTTTTTCATCCTCTTTTTGCCCTGCCCATCCCATCGTATTTCCTGAATGGTAGTAATGTCTGCTTTGTAGCAGTTTAGACCTTCCGCTAGTTGTTCGCTTGCACCTCTCCTGTTTAATGTTCTCATTGTCATTTTTTCGTTTAGCAGAATTTGTTGCGTGGTAACATACTTTTTTTTTCATGGTTGAGTAATTAACCCAAAGCACAACCCCCAACCTGGAGAGCCAGTTTTAATTCATTAGATTCTCCTTAGACACGAGGCCTTCAGTATCCACTACGGGATTGAGCGCTGCCATTGGCCTTTACGGTTCATTCGCCACCATCTCTGTTCAAGGGGCCTGACTAACCCTTGAAATTCCTAGATAACCTGCTGTCCGAATATGTCGAAGCAGCTTGTCTGGGTTCGCCTGGGACAGCAGGCCGGATATTCTTTCCGTGCCATTCTGACCTGGCTGCTTATAGTGTTGCTGTTTTTCGTCGCGTTATCAACACACGCGCTTATCGTTTTGCAAGTCAAATCCGTTTGGATGAGACCACTACCCGATGGTTACCACAGGGCATAGGCAAGCTAAAGCCAATCAGAGTCTACCCTCATTAAGGAAAACATGAGGAGCAGAAAACTCCGATTACATTTCTACTTTCTTAGATTTTGAACAACCATTCACCTGCTCTTTTTCGAGTGACGATGAATGGGACAAGAATAAAGTCACGACATATTAATCGATATCAGCTATCTACACAGGTTCAAGATCTGTAGAAGCGATGCTAGCATATTCACGGTAAACTGGTAATGTATTGATTAATCAGGTTTCATAATCACATCAGTGTATTCAAATCTTAGGTGCTGACAATAACGAAAACTTAACCACCAGGCTTGGTTCTACCATGGTAAGTCACCATCATACATTTGAATGTAACCCAGCAATCGTTCTGAAATCGATTCATAGTAGCCCCGATCAAACATGTTCCGGATGGAAAATCAATTGTTACACGGATCACAAATGTTACATAGACAGACCGTGAGTGTGACAATACAAAGAATTGGAGTTCTTCTATTCAGAGCCAAGGAAGGATATTTGCCGCTGCCAAACATGGCTAATCCCTGTTTCCCGAAAAAGACAATTGAAATACGTATACAGTTACAAATTGTTTTAATAAATAAACCTAAGAATATTAAAGTAGTGAAAGCTTCAATCTTGCAATCACTACGGTTTTTACACGCAGACTGCTGCCCTTGGACTTTCAAATTAACTAGAGAGCTTAATCACACCTAATGAAGGACAAGCTCGAAAAAGCGGGTTCGGCAATTTCGTTAGTTTACGAACGCATATGAGGGCGTTTACGGCTTCACGAATTTACTTCAAATTTGAAGTTCTCAGACTAATACCCAAAGTGATTTTAGGGATAAAAAAAATGATGTTCAGCCAGCTGTTCTCAGGTTAAAACGTGACCTGGCAATACAGGTTGATGATTGTTATTTATGTTAACTAACTTATCACGGAAAAACTCTTATTCTTACGAAGAAACCTATTGCCATGGAAGGTATCATTCCATAGTTATCGACCATCCTTAACGAAAAAATTAGAACGATGTTCATATCTGCACCTGAAATGTGAAATTGTTATACGGAAAAGCTGCAGCGAAACATCTGGAAAAACCTTTAGCTGCTATAAAGCAGATACTACTGTCATCAAGGAAATACGATAGGATGGGTCTGACAAAATGAATATAAGAGTGAATTTGCTAAAATCTTCTTGCACGACGGTGGGACATCCGGTTTTATACCGACTCCGAACGGCGAATTTTAGATAAGCTTTACATGACAACTGATACTACACGGATGATTTGTCATATTATCACGAGAGGAGGGCCAGTGGGAATCATTAAGGTGTTACTTCGGCTGGGAATCGAGCTCAGACCTTCTGCGCGGCAGGTCATCGCACTAACAATCGCGCCACTGAGCCCGTTGTGATCTTATCTGGCGTAATATGTGAACGCCTGAAATCGTTTACTACAACCTGATCGACTTTGATTTATGGCACAACTGATGAAATCTTAACAATTCGGCAGATACTTGGAAAAACCTAGGAGTCCAAATTAATACTCGATCACCTATTCATCAATTTCAAAGCCGCTTACCACAGCATTTTGGGTGTATTTGCGGGTGCAGCGGTCTAGTGGTTATTAGTGGTTTGAACCAAATTGAGCGACGCTTCCCTTGGTTAAATCCCAAAAGTGGCAACTTCTAATTCTTTTCACTGCTCCACCAAAGTTTGACAGTTTTGATATTTCTTCCATCTGTGTTCGATGATGGTGGATAATTGGCGTTATTCCATCAAGTTTGGCAAACGACATCATTGAAACATACGATAGCAAAGAAGTATTTATGCAAGTTGGCGCATTTTCATGTGACTTCTTAAACATAATTCTTAAGAGAGTATTCGGTTCCCAGCCAGACGAAGGACGCAGTATCGGAAGACTTCGTCTTAAATGCAGTGTACAAGTACAAACCAATTTCAAACAACCAGTTAGCTAGGGATCGGCTACTTGGCACTGTAGTGCGATTAAATTTAAGATAAGTTAAGGATTTATAATAAAATGTTAAGTCTTAGTTTTAAAAAAAAAAACTTAATCCCTCACTGGACTTTTCAACACCTACCAACAAGCCCATCCATAACACGATTCATAAAACTCGAATGAAATGGTTTACAAGTGCATTAACTTTCGACTTTCTGTCGATAATTCATGGTTGTGATATTACCTTAAAGCCTTTAATAGGTTCCATTGTAGTAATGGAATTCAAGTTCAAGTCATCTACCAATCATATCCAGTTAGAAAAATAAACAAAATGTCACGTAATAAACCCTCGTCATTACATAAATTCCCAATTAAACGACAGATCAATTAAAATTCGAATGTCAAATAGCAATTACTGTAGATGCTGCCCACTATATTGCAGCATACTCCAGACCTCTGCACATTTATTAATCCATTTGATCTCCTCCTAACCCACTCACCCATCTAACAGTCATATTGGATTACAGAAATGAAATATATGCGCACGCCTATGTTCTATGCAACAGTTATGATCAAGTTTTCCAGACTGAAGGTTGCCGAAGGCGATCAGAAAAGCGGGAAATGGTTCCATTTCGCTGATCTAAAGAAACTGAAAGTTTCTCAGTACTGTAGGAAGGTGTCGGATAGGTTCATATCTTTATCTAATTCTTTACGGCGCACGATCACTTTTGTGCGATGTAATTTGCGCAATCAATGCCACCTAGCGGCGACGGGTGGATGGGAATTGCAAAAAGAGGGTGTGTAGAGTGTACTGAAGCCGTGGAATGTGAAAATGAAAATGAGGTAAAGTTACATTCGCGAGATTTTTCAACCGATAGAGTGGTATTATACTAATGAAATGAACAATTACACAGATACCATTCTTGTGTTGTTATTCTACTATTATTGGTACACTGTTGATTTCATTAGTCAACAGAATATGCTGGTGCTCCTAACTCTATTGAATAATGTAAATATCTATGTGGAGATTTTTCACGTTATTCAAGTGTGACAACAGTAGGAATGGAAAATGTGAGACTGGAATGTTCACACTAAAATAATTCATTTAAGTACATATTTGGTTTGTTACTGTTCACCAATTTATGACGATTCTACAGGCTGTTTATAATTTTAGATTAAATGAAAGCGAATGAATCTTATATTGATAAACGTTTTATTTAATGTCGGCAAGTTTGTATGGAATACAATATTAGGTAAATGTCCACCACTGTTAGTCTCTCAAATTCAAGCCCTTTTGAGCACATTTTTCATTACATTCTCACACATTTCACGCGGTATTTCATTCATTTCATCACGAATATTTTGTTAGAATTGATCGAGTATTTCTGTTTTGTTTGCAAAAACATTGCTTTTCAGATATCCCCACAAAAAGAATACCGGAGTAGTCAAATCAGGCGACCGTGGAGGCCAATCAACATCACCATTTCTTGAAATAGCTTGTTGTGGAAAGAGGTCTCGCAGTAATTCCATTGTAATCCTGGCTGTATGCGATGTGGCACCGTCTTGCTGATACCACATCTTAATAAAGCCCAAAGCATGCAGATGTGGCGTTAAAAAGTTTTCAATCATATCACGATATCGCTCCCCATTCACAGTTATCATTACGTCGTTTTCATTTTCAAATAAGTAAGATTCAATGATTCCTCTTGACCAAATTGCACACCAGAATGTAACTTTTAATGGATGCAAAGGTTACTGATGAATAATTTGAAGGTTTTCCTTTGCCCAGAACCGACTATTCTGTTTATTCACATATCCATTCAAATGAAAATATGCCTCGTCACTCATTATGATTTCTTCATGAAAATCGGGGTTGTCATGGGCTAGCTGTAACATCCTATTGGCATATGTACGACGGCGTTAATGGTCTTGTGTAAGAAGCTCTTGTGTCAACTGAATCTTAAATGGAAACAAATGCAAATCCTTGGCATAATTGTGGCCAAAGTTGTTCTTTGAAGACCAAGCTCCTTAGCACAGGAGGTTGATGGATTGTTTCGAACACTTCCTTGAGCAGCAGTAATGTTTTCTGCCGATCTTGCAGTACGTTGTGGTCTATGCTTGAGCGTTTTGTTGGCACGTTGTTTCTCCAAAAAATTTCACGTAACTTTCACATCGTCACAGTAATCGATGATTGATTTTGATAAAATGTTTTAACGATTAAAGCACCTTGGTTTATCGAATATTTTTCTATAATAAATTTGCCACGTGTCTACTTCACGACTGCCAAATATGAACTGTCAAGACTAATGTTTACTAAAATGGCGGCAAAACAAAGTAGTATACCTTTCCGGCCGACACCTTGTACTTGATTTTGAGGACCGTTTATTTCCTACTTACCAAACACTTCTGAGTACTCGCTAGTAGACGTTTAATTAAACGCTCGATTTCTAGTACCCGAAAATATAAAACATATTAGGACATATTCAGAATGATGTAACGTCGTGACCTTTAATTTCACAGTTCTTAGAAAATTGGCTAATTCATCAAAACTTGCTCATTAATACTATGCAAGTTTTATTTTATACGCAGAAGTCAAGAAAAGAATTTATAAATCAAAAATGCACCATAAATACTCGCTTAATTCCGACATAATCAAAATCGCCGCAAATATTTGTTGCATTCTTATTAATATGATTTTCACACCGAACTGAAAATAGATTTTTGCTAAAATACTAGCTAATACGCTAATATACAAGAAACCTTAACCATATATTTTTAGTTTTTGAAAACTTGTTGGTAACCGCCTAGAAATCTCTTCGCAGACGTCATTTTTTTGGAGATTGTTAGAGTGAAGAAACCATTTGACTCATGGCTAGCAAAATATTTTTGCTACATGAATCTTAGCAGTGCGTTAATTTGTTTTGCTTTCAACAGCCCAAGCGAAACCTGGTTGGTGTAAAAGCGTCGAATAGTTTTTGAAAACTTTTTGTCTAAAACTCAATTTCCACTTGAGCGTGAAAGAGGTGTAACATATTTCTGTAATCTATGAAAAAAAAACAATTGTAGGATTAAACTATTTGCTGAAAAAATACAACAGTCCCATGGAACGCAGCACAAATCCGTTTTATGAAATTAACTTTATAAGATTTTTAAAATCTGAAGATGTTTAGTTCAGTTTTTACGGATTTCCAAAGGTTAAAAAGGCATCTCTAATGATCAGATAGTTGTTTCTTGCAATAAATAATTTTCTTCCCCTATCACCTAACCACCTGTAGATGGCAAGTAAAAATGGAAGTCTCCTATTAAAGGCCATAGCTCGTAGGTGCTTTCGTAAAAAAAATTCTTAATGTCAATATTATAAAAGTTATTTAATAAAACGAAATTGAAGACACTATTCGCTTATTTATAACGCTTGGAATGAGGTGATGTATCGTTTAATTCAAGTCATTAATCGAAAATAAGGAACCATCTAAATTTTCGTTTTTGTTTTGATTTCATTTGATATGTAGATTTCATTTGATTTCTATTGCAATCACGTATTAGATTATATTCTACCGTAAGAAAGGTTCCTCCAACAAAAAAACATTTTATAATGCAAATAATTGTGGCTCAATCATTTGTATTGGTACACTTCATTTGTTTATTAAGTTTTTGTTAGACCTAGTCATTTTCTTAGCCTTTACAGTAAAATTAAGTGCCACAGATAAGGAATTTGTAAGCGTAGCGGCAAATTGTTCACTTATCCCTGACAGTAGATAATGCACCTACATTAACAATGTATGTTGCAAACTTTTTATTAGTTTTAATGACATCTCAAACTCCGCTATAGCCCTATAGAGCTTAAGGCATTGAATGCTATCATACCTGGATACATCTACGATTCCCTGCGCGTCAGTGACTTTCTGCTATTATTATTTCGTAGAGCTTGCTTTCTTATTTTAATGCCAGCTGGTAGTTTTTAGACTGGAGTTGTGAGGCTGTGTGGTCCCTTTGTTTCTGTAATCTATTCGAAAGCTTTTCAGTCCTTCTTAAAAATAAACAAAAACAAATACAAGTTTTTTTGTGCAACAGGCTCGTTAGGTTCCGCCCAGAGGTTTATAGAATTCCTCCATGATAGAGTATTCAGTCTCATCGGTAGTGATGTGAGCTGATGACGAAAAACGATACTGCAATGCGGATTACTGCCAGGCCATCACTAACTAGCTTAAAGTCGATTAATCTTGTCATGAATCTTCTCACCACAACGCATCTGTTCCCTAATTGCACCCTCAGTAACAGCTGTAATAAATGTCACATGTTCCTCTTTTTTACCTTCATTATCCTAAATCGCAGGACGGGCTCAGTGGCGCGATGGTTAGTGCGTTGAACTGCCGCGCAGATGGTCTGGGTTCGATTCCCAGCCGTAGCAACACTTAAATGATTTTTCACTGGCCCTCCTCTCGTGATGATCTGACAAATCATCCGAGTAGTATCAATTGTCATGAATAGCTTATCTCAACTTAGCCGTTCGGATTCGGCATAAAACAGGAGGTCCCGCCATCGTGCAAAGAAGTACACACGCACACATGAATGGTTGTGAGAAAAAAGCTAGGCAGTAACGTGTCTGCCCTGTACCCCTGAAAAGGGCCGTCCAGAATGCTTATCTGTATCTTGAATTGCTGTCAATAGAGAGATACATTTCTTGCATGAAGTTGCCCTCCATTCAACTTCGATCTACAGACTCACGAACACATTGCGTAAGTACTTATGGTTAGATACGCATTCTGGGCTGCCCTTTAGGTTTTCAGTAGCAACCGGGGTGTACAGCGTGTGTACGTTCCAGGTACATACCCATAAGTCGTTTTCCGTGTTTGTTCCCATCTGTGGTTAATATTTTAGGCGATCGTGTTATCCCATTCTGCTGTCTCTCTCATAACCATTTTGTTGCGTGGTAAAGAAGTTACCCAGAGTGCACAAGCACAACTTCTTGGGTGCTGCGGTTGGTATTTCGGCTCATTCGCGACCATCTATGTTCAAGACCTCAAGTGGCCTGAGGCACGCTGGAAATGTTAACTTGTCCTGTTGTCCGAATATGTAAGGGCAGCTCATGTAGGATTTATAACTTTGTAGACACCACCGTTGTTTTAATATTGGGAATTCTTCCATTGCCATCTGATGAAGTTTTTTGATCCTCTAGTGGTGATTTTGGTCCTTTTAAGGAAATTTTATTTGATGTGTCCGCTGCGGAGGATAGTAATTTTAGGGACAAAATAAACGGCTAAAACTGCACTTTATGAAAAAATAAGGCTAGAAAACAATTTGCGAAACAAACCATGTTTATTATTTTGTTTGATAGCTTTTTGAACACCACCACAATTCAGACGCAATTACAATAGTAGTTACAATGACAGCGAATAGAAAACAGCTGTCCTAATGTCAAATTTGAAAAAATAACAAAATACCAGCTGTCCAAATGTGCAGATATTTAAATTATTTAAAACTGTAAATATTAACAAATCATATTGCGTATAATTAAAAGAATGGATGACGATGATTTTGATGACTCGATAGACTGTGCTCTTGCTAGCATTGAAATTCCTTCGTTGCCAAAAATAGCAAAAATCCAAACACCAGCCACGAACATCGCAAGTAGCTCAAATACCACATCCGCGGTTTCTACAAGTAAAACAGCCGACCCTCCGAAAGTAATAGCACCAGCAAACCCAAACTGCATTCAAGTCCATCCCAAACAAAGAGGTAATCCCATTCTGAAAACAATCCTCAACTGTCCCTACGAGTTTAGAGACATTGTCCCAGATTACATCGTCGGAAAGACCGCATGCATCTTGTACCTTTCACTAAAGTATCACAATTTGAATCCAGAATACATCTGCCAGCGACTCAAAGCCTTGGGCAAGCAATTTGCTTTAAGGGTTCTACTCGTTCAAGTTGATACTCCCGTTCGTACCTATTGGACTTATAACTGTATTATTTATAACGTTATTCTTATCACTAGGAACCGCACAATGCATTGAAGAGTTTGACAAGAATAAGTCTGCTGGCAGATCTAACCCTTATGCTGGCATGGAATGCCGATGAAGCTGGAAAAATCATCGAAACCTACAAACAGTTTGAGAACCGACCACCCGATTTGATTATGGAACGCGTGGAGTCGAATCCCCACCAAAAGGTGAGTTCCAACCATTCCACGCTACGCTTGTGAGTAACATATTTCACCGATCCACCCAGCTCGTAGCTGCGCTAACAAACATCAAACCAGTTAACAAAACCGACGCTGTAACGTTGCTACAGAACTTTGGTAATCTTGAGAACATCATCAGCGCCAGTGAGGAGCGTCTTTCTCTTGTCACTGGCTTGGGCCCCAGAAAAGCCAAGAAATTGCACAAAACCCTACAGGAGCCCTTTTTAAGCAAATAAACAACAAAAGTACACTAAAAAATATATTTTCGTTATCACCAATCGAATCCAAAAACAAATCATTCGACAAACTTCCAAATTTTGATGTTCCCGTCGTCGCTGCAGGACAACAACTGTCCTGGAGTGGTAGGATTCCATCGAACGCAATTCACGTCTTGCATGTGCGCCTTGTCGACTGAAGTAATTAATGAGAAATTCGGTTCATTCTTCGATGAACCTTCGTCTTCTTTGAATATACGAATTGAATCATCACCACAAGCAGTTGCGATCAACCCAGTGTGGTGACACCACGAAATATCGTAGACTGCTCGAGTGTGGACTCCGGAAATGGTACAAACACACTTCCAAATAGTCTCGTTGTCAGGTGTTGGAATGCCTTCTTCATTGCCCGGAGGGTATGACTGCCAAATTTTAATAGTCTTATCGTCCGAGCAGGATGCTATTCTTTTTCCAAACTCATCAAAAGCAATACCCCAAACAGTGGACGTATGTGACGCTAATGTTGCCGTACATTCCCAATCGCTATCCAGTGTGTTCTCTTTGTAAACTTTGATTGTATTGTCGTAGCTTGCTGAAGCGAGAATCTCTTCATATGGATGCCAAACAACTTTCTTAACGTCCTGAGTATGCGAGTTTAGGACTGCCGCACATTCAAACTCATCGTCGCCAGCAACTTCCCAAATCCAGACCGACTTGTCGCGACTGCATGTTGCTAGCAAAGAACCCGATTTCGACCAACTGACACTCTTAACTTCATTTTCATGCCCCTCCAACGTTGCATTGCATTCGAATTCACCTATAGGGAACATAATTGTAGACACTTCTCCGAAGATACATTTCTCTAACTCACCTGATACTTTACTCCAAACAGCTGTAGTAGCATCAAAACTGGCGGATGCTAAGAAGTTTCCGCATGGTGACCATGCGATTTCACGTATGGTTCGTCGATGTCCATCGGAGAGGATAGTCTTTGTTGTCCAGTTGCTTCCACTCAGAGCCCAGATGCGAATTGTTTTGTCCTCCCCACATGACGCAAAAGCGTTACCTTTAAAATGCCAATCGACACCCCAAATGCGACCTTTGTGGCCCTGTACACAATGTTCTTCAACTAGTTTTCCCATTTTTTGTCTGATTTTTGTGATAATCTTTCTTTAAATAATCACAGGAATCGTATTAGATTTGACTGACAGCTGATATCAGACGTTCTAGTTATCAAAAAGTACTGTCAAACTAAGGGTGTCACAAAAGGTCTGTCACAATAATGATACAGACTATAACTAAATCTAAGGCAGTATTCACACCTTTTATGCGCTGTTTACCAGTGCGAGATCATCCTAGTTTCGAGATAAAACTCGAGACAACTCGAGAAAGTTGTTGTTCAGTCAAATTAAAACCAATCGTAAGTTTGAGTTAACCCATCAAGTTTGGTGAGTCAATCCTGGGACTAAATGATAAGATGTTTTCATAAGATGATAAAATACCAAAAAAACAATTATTTTTAATTTGTGTGCACTATTTATCAACTTTTTAGAAACTAAAAACGTATACGACATATTCATATGCACTCCAAATAAATATTTATGAAGTTTGAGTTTGTCTGTTTTAAGAAGAAAAATGCTTGTAATATCGCGACAAAAGCATTTTCATTTCTTTGGGGAAAAATAAACCAAACAGCTGATAGTGATAACTAAGCTGTTGCAGATTCTATACATTTCGATAACTTTTTAACAACAATATTGATAAATCATGAGTGCTACCAAATCAAGTCACCACACTCGGAATCAAATTTAATCCCGCAATGAAAAACTGCTTAATGAGTTAACTCTTGATTAAATTTATTCCGGGGTTGGTTAACTCTGAGCCAACTCAGCACTGAAAAACCGGACTTTCGCAGAGATCATGTAAAGAAGAAATAGGAAACTTTGTGGGACTTTACGTTTTGCCCATAAGCTAATTCTGGAATTTTCCAAGATTTCGACATATAAATTCCACACCACAGCCCAACCAGATACACACTTGTTTGCAGCTCTGGCAATTTATGTGTCAAAACTCACGTAAGAAATCGGGGAAAAAGGGGAAGACATACGAACGTTTTTTTGGATTTTGGATTAAATGGGATGTTATTATTATTTTAATACTATTTTCAATAAATTCCCAAAAGAATTGGAACGAAATTCCTTTCTTTACAATTTATTGTAACAAACAAAAAACCGATAGATTTCAAAGAGATCGTCAAAAATATTTTATATATTATTTTGTCAGTAAAAGAAATATTTGTGCTCATGATTAAAGATATCCGTCCTGCTTTGTTAATGCTAAACATATTTTGCATACAACGCATATATCGAAACAAATGTAAGAATGTAATTTTCAAAACGATCTTTCTTTATTTTTAGTTTTTTTACAACTTTTATTAAATTTTCTTTGCTTCTTATTTAATAATCTGAATAATGTAATATTTTCCCGCCACATGTGAACACTCATGGTAACAAGGAATAATATATGAGTGTGCTTTCCACCTCTGTCACTCCTCAGTAGGTACACCGAATGTCAAAACTTAGTCACTGAATAAATTTTAGCAAGCTGTTTAGCTGGTTAAAATTTTGAAGTCTTTAGTCAGCATACTAATGTCAAAATTTATCCACTGGCTAAAATTTTAACGCAATGGACACACGGCCTAAGTGCCTGGCCACATCCCAACCTATCTTCATTCCCATAAACGCCGTGGACAGATGCAAAAAAGCTTCGTTGGAATGAAGTCAGCTTTTATACCTGGAACATGGAGAAATCTGAAGCAACACGTTAATATGTTGTTGTTTTTGATACCGATATTAAGGTCTGCCTGCACCCAAATTTCATATGATTATTTTTGTCAAAATGAAATGGTTTGGATGTGAACCGTTTATGCTTACATCGAGAATTAAGTTTAAAATGGCATTCCAATGAACGTGTGGCTAGGCACTTACGGCTCCAAGTGCTATGCAATAAGCAGGACAAAAAATTAAAATTCTTCGTCGAATTGATGTATGCGAGGAAGGCGAACTGTAGATGTGAGGTTAGTAGGGTCAAAAGGTTAAAATCACGTCGATTACATTGGCTCGGCCACATTGAGCGAATGAACATGAATGCTCCAGCCAAGAGAATCTTCGAATCCCAACCATCTGGTTCATGACGAAAAGGAATTACGAATATATAAGCTATGAAGTAGGGACCTGTTGAAAATGTTATTTTAAGCATTGCGCAATCAGGCACTAAATAAGTCGCGTCTGTGTGCCTTAAGGGCCGCCCAGAATGCTTCTCTGTAGTTGATGCTTGAATCTGAGTCAGAAGTTAAAAACAAGGCAACATGTAAGCGCTTACACAATGTGTATCTATGTGAAACTTAAATAAAATAAATTCGACTAATACGGAACGACTGAGTAGGACCACAAAAGAGAACGTCAAAGATGGTCACCGAATACACATATTTCCCTACGTACCATCACTAATCTTGTGTGAACAGGCACTATGTAGTTAGTATGTACCTAATCGTAGTTTTTTCCAAATGGTAGAAAAAGCGTCATCGTTGTAAAAAGTTTGATTGGCCACACTGGCAGTTGTGATTCCCTGAATCGGCAGCTCTTATCAAAATCCTCCTTTTATTATTTATATTTTGACGTTTTGACAATTGATTGGTTTTAAAATTTGGAAAATTGTAGAAAATCAACAATGTTTTCGTTTAAATAACATTTCGATGTTATAGCAACGAATTATATTCAATTAAACTAGCAGCCTACAAGCATTGGGCTAACAAAAGTTATAATATATCGTTTTTTTTTTCAACTCAAGAAAAATGTATCAAACATCAAACTTTAATCGGCCGTATTCGAATGCAAAGCCCTTTAAAAGGCAAGCAACAAACCTAAATAATCCAAACCAGTACTTTTCGAACGAAACAAATTACCAAAACTCGTTTTCTACCTCGAGGGGATTCCAAAATACAGAAACATTTTCAACCAATTTCTATGGAACAGCAAGCAGTTCTAACTATAACGATGAACCCAACAACGATTATCAGCCAAACAATCAAAACTTTTGTGACTATAACACCTCAGTCGAACAACCCAATAGGTCGGAACAAAATCAAAGTAATCGCCCGTACGAAACGTTTGGTCAGTTTAGACAGTACTTTTCGAATCGCGAAGAAAAACCAAAGCAACGACCTCTGGCAGGAAACGCGGTTGCACCATCACTGTTTATGGGTAAAGATGCCAGCTACCCAGATGAGCTCAACAACCAAATGAATCCATTTTTTTGTGCCCTTTGCAATGCTCGATTGAATTCTATCAAGAGTGCAAACATTCATTATGAGTCCAAAGCCCATGACCGGCATATAACTGCTTGGATCAAAAAGACCTACACAGACAACGGTCTAGATGCAATCAATCTAAAACGGTTCGTCACTGAAATCTCCATTGAAGCACCGGGTGTTTATCGATGTGAGCTGTGCCAACTAGAATTGTCATCCGCCCAACATGCTCTACAGCATTACAATGGCAAACGTCATCGACATGCCGCGATCAAAATATCCCCAATAACAGGAATTGGTTACTTTAATGTCGAAGGTAAATGGGTAAAGACGGGCAAAGTAGTCGACGAAAAAACTGGTGAGGAAACACTCTATCTACTGGTGAAAACTCCATCAGGTTTCGAACCAGTTGTTTTGCAAAAAGCACCCAACCTACAACCATCTCAGAAGAGAACAAATGCAACCGTTGAGAAAGCAACGAATGATGAACCGCCCATTAAAAAACCACACCTTGATGGAAATCAAGCGTTAAAAGAGAAGCAAGAGAACCATTACAAATCAATTCTACATAATTTTAAAATTCAATCTATTGCAAGTGTTAAATCACCCACAAATCCCGACGCCAACACTAAAAACCAGTTTCAAACTCTGTCCTTACAAACGCCTATCAAAACTGAAAAAACGGCTCTTCAAACTCCACAGGAGGCTCTCGAGTCGTGTCAATGTAAGCTGTGCGGCATAGCAACAACATCCAAAGATCAAATGCTGTTGCATTTGAAAGGACAGAAACACTCGAAAAAGCTTAAATCAGTGGGTGCTGATACCTCGTTATCAACAATGTTCCAGGGCGCACCGATAACGATCTTGGAAAGTCTAGACAACAATGATCCAAAGGACATTTCGATGTATCGTACACCAAGTGGATCATACTACTGCAAGCTGTGTAATGCCGCATTTGCAGATGTTGCTCGAATAAAAAACCATATCGTGAGTAAAAAACATTTGGCGATTGAAAAGAACAAAGGAGCTGGTGAGAAGCCGGCTTCCGATGTGAAGGAGGCTCACTAAATTGTAGTATTTTGCTAATTTAATCTAACTGAACTTTGTGGCTATACCCAGTAATTATTTTATTAAAAAATATGTAAAACATCTCAGTACACTCAAATAAAAAAAATAATAAAAGAGCATCAGTAGATGGATTTATTTTTCTTGTCGTTTTTTGCTAAATACTTCTCTCAGGTGATGATGACATGTATAACATTTGTTGCACCCCCGAAATGCTGCAGATTTATGAAACCATTTGTCAATTTTTGCGAATAAAACTTTAAGCAACGCCTATCTGAACAACTGCAAGACACGCAGGTTTTTAAAATCACACACCTTAGCAATTGGTTCAGAGGTTTCATTGTTATGCGAGTTTCTAGCGACCAATCTGTTCTTGACATGTTCACCTTAGTTGCTGAAGTCCCTAATGGCCTAGTATCATACACAGCGGCCTCAATGAAAAAATCATTTGGTAACCAAATTTCTTTAAAGAAACAGTCGATCTGAACGATTGCATGCCATGGATTTTTATTCAAGTGGTGTGTGATATCCTCTTCTACTTCAGGGTTGATATATTTCCCGAATAAATTATGTATGCTGCTCATTGAACAAGAGTGCTGACAGGATGCGACTGTATCTTTTAAAATTTGTATCTTGTGAGCCAGAGGTCTTCTTCCTACCTAGCATAGCCTTTTACCTACCTAGCAAAGAAAACCTTATAACTATTGGTTCCCTGTAGAAACACTCAAATGTTCGAATCCATAATGGTGTCAACCGCAAATTCCTCTTGGGCGTTTTCCAAAAAAAAAAAATGGCCCGATGACTCCTCCAGCCGACGTATGTGCAGCGTGAACAGCGCACCATGCAGTAACTTTGAGCGGGTGTTATGGTTTTTGCTTGTTCACATACCCGCTGAGGTGGAAATGGGCCTCATCGCTCATTTGATTTGCTTTCCGAAAATTGCTACAGGAAGAGTGAAGGAACACATCAAGAAACTCCTGTTTCAGAACTCCAATGGACTCCTTTTGGAGGGTGAATAAAAACATCGATGATTCAACCGTTTCTTTGACACTTTTGACGAATTAACTACAGCAGGAAGTTCATGTTTAACGGCCATATTCTAAAGGAAGATATTAGGTTCCTGCGCTGAAATCCTACATCACTTAAATATTTCAGGACCAAGTGATCTTTGATGAAACGGACTATGCAAATGTCGCGAGGAATAATAGATTCTAAAAAAGCCTTTTGAATCTAGCCATCATACATACACGTGAGAGCAATCGAGGCCCCTAAATTTAAGGCAATCAGCAATAAAAAAAAACCAGACGTCATTTTTAAAAAAGTATAACACCAGCAGGATTTAGCAGTAAAAGAGGGTAAAACCAAGCAGATGCTGTCAACTCCAAAGGACAAACAACATCGACGGATTGGATAGAACGAACCATTGACAGATTAACTTTGAATTGGTACAGGACTTTGTCTATCTCGGCTCCGCTACTAACTCTGACAACAACATCTCGTCAGAAATTTAACGAAGAATTACTTTTGCCAACCGCTGTTTCTTCGGGCTAAGAAGGCAATTTAGTAGTAAAGACCTGACTCGAACTGACAAGGAGTTCCTATATAAGACCCTGAAAATCCCAGTCCTGCTCTACGGACAATATCAAAAATGGATAAATCCTTGGTCGGTTCGAGAGAAAAATCTTCGGTCCCGTTTGCGTTGATGGGCTATTTAGACGGAGATTCAACAAAGAACTATACGAACTGTACAGTGACATGCCCCTGGTAAAGAAAAAACCCACAATGGACATTTAAGAAATATATAGAACGAATAGAATACTTCAGCTAGCAGAGTCTTCGATTCCCAACCAGACGACGGAAGCATTAAAGGAAGACTTCGAATTTAGTGGCGCTCACAAACCGACCTCAAACAACTTGAAGTGCGAAATCGGAGGCAGTTAGCTAAGGACCGGGCTAATTGGAAATGCATGTTGGTTTAGAATAAGGTTCATTACGGACTGCAGCGGCACTTAAGTAAGTAAATTCGCTGTCAATTTCGGATCTCTATGTCAACGAAAACATCATGTTCGAGATGCTAAAACCAAACTTCTACATGAATCGTGGTCTATGGTACACCAATTTCTCCAAGAAAAATTCCACACATTCACGTACCTTACAATAACCCAAAAACACTCGACGACGCGATCAAGCAAATCTTTCCGGGATATGTACAAGATCTTACCTAGCATGGCAGAGTGAAAAATCAATGGAACATAAGTATCTCGATGTTATTTGGCGATTTTACCGCTCTCCAAATGACGATCTACCAGCGAATCGTTTCTCTCACTTCCGATCCAAAAACCCAGAATATAAAAATCTCTGTTTTGTTTGGAAACTGACTATATATGCAACCAATATCGATGCCAAGGGAACAAGATCATCAACGGTTGTTTGCAGCTCCCAAAACAACTGGGACAATCTGCGAGGCTTTTTTTTTAAATATCACAAATTTCAAGGAAACGCCCAACTGATGGCCTGCTAAGGTATTTCCAAGGCTTCCTATTGAGATCAAGTTAGGAAAACCAAGGCAGCATAATGAACTGTCCGCCTGGGTGGAGAATTTTCTTAAAGACAGATTTCAAGGAGTGGCGGGTGTCGTTTCATATAAGCGAGTGTACATGCTGCTTATAAATGATCTTCCTGTGACAGCAACCTCAATTTTCTAGTTTTTCAGATGAGATAACATAGCCTTATTGCTGCCAACTGCAATGATATACCTATTACCGTTAGTGCACACCAGTAAAAAATATAAACGCATGTTCGGGGAATGAATAACCCCTCGACAACTGAAATGTTTCGGTATTTTCTAGCACTCGGTGGTAAAGGCGTGGATGGGTTACACTTCGGAATAAGCTTGGGCCTTAAACGTCATTCAAGGAGAGTGCTTCCTCTATTTCGACTTCCACCTGGCTCACCGTAGAATTTTCCGGCTGTAGGTCCATTTGCTTTACTTTGTCTACGTATAAGTCGCTGGTTGTCTCCAGTTCATCAACGCCAACGGCCCGACAGTTTTTCATAACGACCCAGAAATTGTTTCTCGACTGTTGATAGTAGTGGAATAAAAAATATGGAAATGTTTTTTTTTTTAAGAAAATTTTATTGTTTTTATAAAATAGCGCAATCTACAACCATAACTATTTAACTTAGTTATTTTCAGCACGAATAATATCTGAATCACCTGGATCTGTGATTGAGAGTGTGCACACACGGAAGTATTTACCGCAGGCTGTACCCAATTCAATATTGGTACCACTGTAGTGCTGAACTTCAGTCTTGGCCAACATAGCGTAGTATTCAATCTCAGACTTCCTACAATGACAAAAATAAAATAAAATAATTGTTAATACTGTTCCACAAGCAAGCAACGAAGAAGAACATTCATCTGTCTTCAGAAAGAGTCTCTAGTATATATGAAATTTCTTCATTCGCTTCAGAATATATAGTATCATCATTTTCAATATATAGTGGATGTCGAGCAGAACGCTTAACATAATAAAGGCTTACCATTGCGATAGCTGGAACCATGTAGCGGTCATCATGTCTGACTACTCCATAGTTTTCCATACTCACTTTTACACATGGAATCATACTTCTTCGTCAAAAAAAATGACTCCATATGGTTCCAACTACACAAATGGAAAACTACTTCTCAATAGTCGAAAACCTCACCTCAGAGCTGGGGTATTGCTGGCAATGAGAACCAATTTGGCTTTGCCTTGTCTCAATGTCTTCAAGGTTTGTTTGTAACCCAAGCAGTATTTGCCAGATTTCATAACCAGTGCCAAACGGGCGTTGGTGCTATCCAATGCCTTTTTCTGTAAAAGAAAGCAAATATAGGTTAAGTAACACGTGGATTTTAATTTAATTTTTGTAGTCCTACCTGTTTCTTTACGGCAACCATGATTGTAGTTTGCTTTGCAAATTTACTTAAGAACTGTTTGGAAATTGAAAATATATTAAATAAGTGTTATAAAGCAGGTATAGCAATATAATATAATTTCGGAAATTTCGGAAGACAAATTTTTTTTGACACCCACCTCCTGTGACGGATACTTGAAAAAGAAAGAGAAATGGCCGATCCAACGTGAAGCAACTTGACGTTGAACTTTTGCGAAGTTGGTTGTGGTTAAATAATTTATGTTATCAATTATCGAAAAAATCGATTAGGTTAGAAGGGCCCAGTTATAGCTATCATTGAAAACCCTCATTGAAAGTTTTCTTTTAATATTGTGACTATTTTATAAATTCAATCTTTGGCGAGTTGGTGTCAAAAGAAAACTTATGAACTTATGAAAACAGGAAAGCACTTCCTATTTTTTACAGATCAGCATTTATTTCTATGAAGCAATGATTGCCATTCCACCGAACTGAAACGGAATTTTCCAATTATTTTTATAACAAGCTGTGGGAGTGACATTTCAATTCCATCATGGGTTGTTTTCCAATGAAGATGTTCAATGATAGCTATAACAGGGCCCATAGCTATAACTGGGCCCTTATAAAGAATGAATGAGGAATTGTTTTTGTACAAATCCAAGAAACTTTCGTGTGATCGTGATGTAGATGATGAGAAATATTCCAACATTTTATTTAACGTTGATTAAATTTTTCTTTAAATAAACTTTTTTTTATTTAAAAAAAAAAACACAAACCAAACTGGGAAACGCAAACTTCAATCTGACATAAGTCAGTTGGCAAATGTTTTTGTGTTGGAGGATGTAGGTGTGAGTCTCATCTGAATTTTCCAATTTGAGTTCGCTCAATATAATCGAAATGAGGGACGACTCGACAGGGTTGGTATTAATTTGTATGAAAACAGTTAAATCGAGCTCTCCCCTATTGCGTCGGACGTTTGGATGGGAATCGAAAACTGCGACCCAGAGTATTGGTGTCCATTCTTTCTACATGTCATAGACATCTCAAACGTCTAATGTGAAGCTTTTTGACCAAGATTATGTAGCTGATGTACATCTCGTTGAGTTCTTGGTTGAAATTTTATCTCCATATTTCCATCGACCAACACGGGCAAAACGTTGTTGCAAGGATTTTTTGCCTAAAGCGAACGCTTTTGATGTAGAGTATGCTTCAAAGTCATGGAGCAGGACTGGGGTGATTAGTGTCTTACATACGGACTTAATAACTATATAGCCTCATGAGCACCAAGAAATGGCATTTAACTTTTCTTCTGATTTTAGATTTATATTTTAGATTTTCGTATGAAGAGTTAGTAATACATTCGAGAACTTTGTGTAATGTATGAAGATTCGCAAGTATTAAATTTAACTATAAGTGTAATATGTAAATAACATGAAAGT
Organism: Rhingia rostrata; assembly: GCA_949824845.1. Taxonomy (NCBI): domain Eukaryota; kingdom Metazoa; phylum Arthropoda; class Insecta; order Diptera; family Syrphidae; genus Rhingia; species Rhingia rostrata. Next base: position 154,528,139 of record OX463755.1, on the reverse strand, counting down.
TAAATTTTATACATAAATCTAACCTTGGTTGAGCACTGTCAAAGCATGCCTGCTAAAAATTCTTACTGGTTAAGTTCGCTTCTAGATTTAATTCCAGAAGGGAAAAACGAGTGCGTATTTTGGTAAATTTTCTTATTAATGCAAAACGACATAGCTATCATTGAACAACTTTATTGGAACACAAAACATGATGGAATTGGAATTTTACCTCCATATTTTCTCATAGGAATTATTAGGAAATTCCGGTTCGCAGGAATGCAATCATTAATTCATAGAAATAAATGTTGATCAGTGATAAATAAGAAGTGATTTTCTGCGAAAACTATAATTAGAAATTTATATATTCTTTGATAATCATGTTCTAAAATTCATAAGCTTTGTTTTGACACCAACTCGGCAATGATTGAATTTATAAAAAAAAACGCAAGAAGCAAAAGAAAAATTTCAATGAGGGTTTTCAATGAAAGCTATAAATAGGCCCTTAGTTAGTACTCGGCATAAGCTGGACCTTCAAAATTGTGTCATTAGTACCTGGATTAAGAGAATTCAATTTCTTGAACAGAAGTGATTGTACTTAAATTCTTTTTATTGATACATACTTTGTTTTCTTATCTTTTTTTTTTCTTTTTTTGTGTTTGATAAATTTGTGTGTTTTGCAATGGAATTTGTTTATATAGAAATGGATCTTGATATAAGATATCGTTCGATAAATTCGATAGCAGATACCTAATACATTTCTCCGGTGAACGGACGGTACTCTTCCACCACATGTTGAGAAGAACAGATCAAAACAAAGTGTCAAAAAATTGACAACAGTCCACCTTGTAATATATTTCTGTTTAACAAAAAGAAAAATTAATTTGACTGGGTTTCTTTAAAAGCCTTTTATAAAAAGTATACCAAAATGCATAAAATGAAAACTGCAAAGAAATTAACAAAAACTCCTCCGATTATCGCAGCACCGGCTCCACGAGATCCTGATGCAGAGAATCAATTTCAATTGGAATTATATTGGTGTGTTCAGCAGCTCGAAAATGGTGTCAACGAAGGAAAAATGAACAAAAAACTTCGTAAGTTAATTTAAAGTCCTTTCAAGCCAAAACATTCATATGCTATCTGTTTGTTCCAGAGGACGATGCCTTAAAGAACCTAAAGACTCTTAAAAGTACCACAGCACCAGTCGTCAAGAAACGGCAAATAATGAAATCGGCTTTTGGTGATTACCGATCCAAGATGAAGGAAGAGGAAAAAAAGTTAGCATTAGGTAAGTTATTCAGGAAACAATGAGGTGCATCAGTCAATTAAAAAAAAACCTTTTAGCTTCGAGGCAAATCAAATTCACTCCTTATGGTGAGCCACCGAAAAAGTCGAGTTTTGTGAAGAAAGCCGCCATACTTACGTCAGGAAAAGACTTTAAATTTAATTTCAATCCTGACAGCATTCCAGCGGCTGAACTTGCAGAGAGTAACAAAACAAAACCATCAAATGGTAGTACGGTTGTAATATCTAAAGATGCGAATTTCTCATCTGGAGGTGAATTCAAGTTTAATTTCAATATTGAAAGTGCCAATGATGATATTACCCTAGATAAATTGTCAATAAAAAGTTAATAATGTTGTCGTAAACTCTATGTTGACTTTTTGTTTAGATTAAAACGATGCTGTGTCTCCATGACTGTGATTTCTTCCAAATTTCTAAGGAGCTTTATTTTCCATCGTCTTATGTAGGTAACTGAATACAAATTGAACACATGACAAGTTATAATAATTTCATTTTTTTTTTCAATCTCTACAAACGTGAAGAACTGCTGATATACTTTGCTTCACCTCGAACGTTTGCAGAAAATGTAAAACAAGTGTTTCACGGCAATAGTGTTACCATAGGGATTGATTAGAAACGAAGTCTAAATTTAGATCAATTTCATCTGAAAATATGAAGTAGCATTACATGATAAAAAATATTTGCGGCAAAGATATGATGATTCTACTACGCTTAATTCCATTGCAACTCCACTTCCTGTGAATATAACCAACGCTTAACGTATGGGTTCTCACCCGAAGTATTTGCACTTGTATCAATTTCGTCAGACATGTCTCACAGATTTCAAAACAAATAATTAAGTACAGAAGTGAAGTGAAGACAACCCGTTGAAATAAAATGCAATTTTTAAAAACAGTGTTGCCATAGTCATTTAGAAAATTTAGTTAGCTTGTGTGGTTAAAATTAATAACTGTACAAATAGAAAATACTTTACAAAAACATCCTCCAATAAGACATTTTCGAAAAAGAACATAAATTCGCTTAGTTCACATGCTGAAAACATCTGCAAAAATCCATTAGTTGTCGGAGTTAGTTAGTTTTTGGGTATCATCACAGGAATTCATCATATAATAGCTGCAAATTAAGGAATCCCTAGTTTTGAAAAAAATTTCCTCTGCTGAGAATGTTGTCAGACTGAATCAAAAAAAAAAAAATATCTGAGAGATATCCGAAGCTGAGGTTCATTTCCCACATCGCATATGAAACGGTTGATTTAGCTTATAATCTTTCGAGCCTTGTAAACAGACGACGTTGCATGAATAACAATATACTAGTAGTAACTGAATTGAAATATTTTTTTTTAACAGTAGGGATATATTCATATAAAATCGGAAAACCTTTGTGCCTGGCCACACATTCATCTCAATGTATTCCATTCTCATGAATGCCGTACGGCCACACAAAAAAACATCATTGCTATGAAGTATGTTGTTTTTACAAGATGGAAACTGCTGAAATCTAAAAAAAACAAATTTTGATGCCTGTGATATTGATATTGAGATATCTTTTCGCCTCAAATAATCCACATGTCTCGTCGGAAATGACTTTCATGAACGCCCAAAATGCGTATCTGCAGCTGGTATCTGTTATCGCTGTCAAAAGAGATATAAATTTCTTGCATGAAGTTGCGCTCCAATCAACTTCAAGCTACAGATTTACGAAGATACACATTGTGTAACCGCATAAGGGTTGACTTGTTTTTAACTTCTGACTCAGATTTAAGTATCAGCTATAGATATGTATTCTGGGCGACCCTTAAGCGCTAACGGGTTGCCTTGTTTTTAACTTCTGACTCAGATTCAAGCATCAACTACAGATATGTATTCTAGGCGGTCTTTTAAGTCTACAAGCAAATTCTCAAAACAGTTTGATAAACAAAGGATTTTAATAACCTACCAAAAAAAGTCAACCAAATAAGCAATATATTTGATTTTAAAAGAGAAATATTGGAATTTGTACAACATTTAAGCAACAAATTCTAATTTTTATTATACGTAATTTATTTTGTAAAAATTGTAAATATCAACCATACACTTGCCTGAAACACGGTGGTTCTGCATGCAGTGCGGCACGGATTTCCGCAAGCAAGACATACTTTTATAGTTTGACATACATGCAGTGTAGTGCGGCTCATGTCATTACGTTCATTTTACTGTTGTGGTATTTGGTGTTATTCATTTGATGTATTTACTTTGTATTTCTATATGTAAACGTTTTGTGGCTCGTAATAGAGGCATTCGTTCTATCATTTTTGAAGCTTTCGTATTGTCATGGCGTTTATTTTGTTTTTTTATGCGGAATAAACGCCATAATTCAAATATGCCAAACATTTTAAAAAAACCTTTTTTTGTGGTACCCTTGAATTTTTGCAGTGGCTTTACAAATGGAGACAACTTGCAGAACTGGATACTGAAACGGTTGCATATTTTACATGTTTTATTTATATTTCACATATTTTACTCCCAATTAAATCTGTGGGTTCTATCTTTTCTGCAAGCATAATTCTGCACGTGTGTTTCAGGCATAATTCTTTTTAATTAAATTACTCCTTTGCAAAAAATATCCCTTTTGCTGGTTGCAATTTCTGGAGAGTAGGTATGTATACAAAGTTTATTTGGACACAAAAATTAACCAATGGCAATACCATCCATGGTCAACTGACAGTTCCCCCGCAAATGCCAAATCAAGAAATCGAAAAAAATCGAACGAAACGAAACGCGAAAAAGTTTTGTACTGTCAAAGGATTTATTTTTTTATACAAAATTTACATCTAAAAAGCCTTTGAAATTACAATAATCGAAAGAACTGTAAAATAACTTAAAATTATTAATTTAAAAATAACCCATATCCAAATATGTGCAAGTGCTTAAACAACGAATTGCCAAACGAACTACTCTAGAAAAAAACAAGGAATAGCAGAGAAAAAAATATCTACCCCCAAACCCAAAAGTCGAATCTTCGAGTAAATCACCAAATTTGACATTTTTCCGTTTTCGTCGAATTGTGTGTGGGATATGAAACTTAATCTCTTATTTTTAATAGTATCTTTGCAATAATTCCAATTCAACGCACCTTCACAAGGTTTTTATTTTGTTCAACTTTGTGAAGAAGAAAAAAAGCGATTTTTCACGGAAATGTCACGTCGTAGACCTAACCTTAAATTTTCGTTTGAACCCGAGCCAAAGATTGATGTGTAAGTTTTTATTTCCACACATAAGTGTTGTGATTCAGTAGGGTTTTTATTTGTTTGTAGAACGCCGCCAAGAAATTTGGACACCAGAACAACAATCACGATTGGTGATCGAACGTTTGAAGTCGAAGCCGATGGCTTGGAGAAGATATGTGATCTTGGCCGTGGAGCGTACGGTATTGTGGAAAAGATGCGACACACTCAGACCGGTACTGTGATGGCTGTCAAACGTATTACTGCCACAGTTAACATGAAGGAACAGGTAAGTGTAGGTTGTGTGGCACATTTTGAGTGTAATATCATCGTTTTTATCAATAGAAACGTCTGCTCATGGATCTGGACATATCGATGCGATCTAGCGATTGTGTACATACGGTGCATTTCTATGGCGCTCTTTTCCGTGAAGGAGATGTCTGGATTTGCATGGAGGTGATGGATGCTAGCTTGGATAAATTCTATCCAAAAGTATTCAAAAATAATCTTAGAATGGAGGAGGATATCTTAGGAAAGGTACATTACAAACAATTATCTAACGGATCGGGTGATTTTGATGGGTGAATTTACTTTCAGATTGCCATGTCAGTTGTCAATGCGCTTCATTATTTACATGCCCAGTTAAAGGTTATTCATCGAGATATCAAACCATCGAATATACTGGTCAATCGAAAGGGCGAGGTCAAAATGTGTGATTTTGGCATTTCAGGTGAGTTTGAAATGACAATTTTAGAGTCTTTCAAATGAGACGACCTACAACTGTTTACGCCGACTGATTTCCTTCAATTACTGTTTTCCTAGGTTATCTTGTTGACTCTGTTGCCAAAACCGTAGATGCCGGGTGTAAGCCATACATGGCACCCGAACGAATCGACCCTACTGGTAATCCCCAGCAATACGACATCAGATCCGATGTCTGGTCGTTAGGAATCAGCATGATTGAAATGGCAACTGGTAAGTTCCCCTACAACACATGGACAACACCTTTCGAACAACTTAAACAGGTACACACACCTCATTCAAAGTCATCAACTTGATCCTTTCTAACATTTATTCACTTTCTTAGGTGGTAACCGATGACCCACCACGGTTAAAGCCAAACGAGTTCACACCCGAATTCGAAGAGTTCATCACAAGCTGCCTTCAAAAGTCATTCACCGATCGTCCCAACTACGATCAGTTGCTGAAGAGTGCATTCATTGCCGATCACATTAGTCGCAACACCGACATCTCGGAATTTGTCGGGAAAATCTTAGATCTTCCAGAATAATCGGCCGCTCCACACCGATGAGTTCTTCTTCTTAGAAAAAGAAAAAAACACAACCAATCAAACAAAATCGCAAATAATTAAAAATTTGCATAAAGCGCAGTGACTTGTGATCCATGATCAAGAGGTCTTCTAATGCGCCCACAAATCTAAAACACACATTTATTTATTAAATTCAAGTTATCATAGTAAAAAAAATATCAAACCACATACACATAACTAAAAGTTATACAAAATGGTGAATCAAATTGTTAACTGAAATTATCAAAGCGAAGATAATTTTGAGATATCCTTGGATGTAATCTTAAGTCAATTATTATTGTTATATATATGAAACAATGTTCATAGTAGTTATCAAAGCAATTTTGTAAAACAAACATAAAAAACGTGAGAAAAGAAGTTGAATACGCAAAACGAGAGGGAGACGGCAAAATTGCAAAAAAACAAAAAGTTTAAGCCAGAAAATAATAAATAAAACAACAAAATGAATGCCGAGCATTACCTGCTGCAAAATTAACCAATACGAGCGTAAAAATATATATTTTTAATAAGCAAATTAGAATTTTTGGGTTTTCTTTTGTTGATACAAGCAAATTGTATAGAACTACACAGAGTGCGCATCTGATACAACGAATATTTTCTATGAGGGGTCCTGATATTGATACCCCGTGTTCACATTGCTACCCCAGCATCAAACAAAAGCGTGGACGACTCAAACGATTTGCGAAATTTCCCCTTCACACTTACCGCCCGCGTCAGTAACATTTTTAGTTGTGATGCGTACTCTATGTAGTCCTATACTATTTGATACAAGGCAATATAACTTAGAACTCTTTTTTATTTCTGTTCATAGCATTTGAAAGGGTCCGTCAGCAAGTTGTTTTGCCGAAAATTGTTAAGGGGAGGCCCTATCAGGGTTCCCGTTCCGAAAGAAAAATTATCTGATTTTGTAAGAATCGGGGATTGCTATATGGTAATCGTTAAACAATAGCCTCGGAAAGGACTGATTTTATTGTTGACGACACGGTTAAACGAAAAAAGAACAACGACGTTCGTATCTACACCTGGAATGTGAGAACATTAAACAGGAGGGGTGCAAGCGAGCAACTAGCGGAAGCCGTAAACTGCTACAAAGCAGACATTACTGCCGTCCAGGAAAGACGATGGGATGGGCCGGGCAAAAAGAGAATGGAAACTGTGACATCTACTACGGACCGTTTTATAGTAAGCAGAAACAGCGATTATTCGGATGCGGATTTGTTATAAGTGCCAGACTTGACAAGAAGTCCTGTGTTTCCAAGACTATAGCGAACGCATGTAACTATCCGCGTTAAGGCCAATTTCACCAACATAAGGCTTATATGCACTCACGCCACAACGGAGGAAAAAGATGATTCAGCTAAGGATTGCTTCTATGAGCTCCTTGACGAAACCTATGAGCGACTACCGAAGTACGATGTTAAAATCGTGATGGGTGATTTTAACACAAAGGTAGGAGGAGAAGACATCTTCAGCAGTATTGTCGGAAAACATAATCTACACGACAACACTTCTGGTAACGGACTTAGATTAACTGACTTTGCTACGGAACGGTATGTCACTATAGCCAGCACACGGTTTCCTCACGTCGATATTTTAATATTCTTCGAGCTGCCGTTGAGCTCTGACTTGGTAAGAAACATCCACCAACTCATAAGCCAAATCTGGTCGGAAGAAAGTATGCCTGAAGAATGGAACTCAGCATCGTTTGTCCGATCCACAAAAAAGGAGACCCTCTAAACTGCGCCAACCTCGCCAGAGGCATAAGTCTCCTCAACATCGCCTACAAGATCCTATCTGCCGTAATATGTGAACGCCTGAAACCCTTTACCAACAACCTGATCATCCCTTATCAGTGTGGTCTTAGGCCATGAAAGTCCAAAACCGATCAAATTTTCACACTTCGTCAGATCCTGGAAAAAACCCAAGATGTCCAAATTGACTGGATTGTCATGGATTTCAAAGCCGCATACGATAGCATTTATAGAGACGAACTATACAAAGCCATGTCTAGTTTTGATATCCCCCAAACTCATCCGTTTGTGTAGGATGACAATGGAGAATTCTCGCTGCTCCAACAGGGTCGGAGACGACCTCGCCGACACATTCGATACCAAAAAAGGATTTGGGTAAGGCGATGCGCTATCATGTGACTCTTCAATTTGATTCTTAAGAGGACTGTGCAAAACTCCCGAGCCAACACCAGAGGCACAATTTTCCAAAATTGGACAGAACGTCACCATTGACAGATATAACTTTGAGGTAGTACGGGACTTTGTCTATCTCGGCTTCGCTATTAACTCTGACAACATCTCGTCAGAAATCAAATGATGAATTACTCTTGACAACCGCTGTTTGTGTTCAGTTTCTGTTTCAGTCCTGGTCTACGACGCTGAAGCAAGGACCGTCTCAAAAGCTGATGAAGAAATCCTTGGTCGATTTGAGAGGAAAATTCTTCGAAAAATCTTTGATCGCGTTTGCGTTGACGGGCTACGGAAACGAAGATTCAACCAAGAACTATACGAGCTATACTTATACAGCGAAAAAAACTCCGCATTGGACGTTTAAGATGGCTAGGACATGTATAACGAATGGACACCAATACTCCGGCTCGCAGAGTCTTTGATTCCCATCCAGATGTCGGACGCAATAGAGGAAGACCTCGCCTTAAGTGGCGCGCACAAGTAGAAACCGATCTCAACCAACTTGGAGTGCGCAACTAGAAGCAGTTAGCTAAGAACCGGGCTAATTGGAGAGGCATGTAAGGTGAGGCCCAGGTTCATTCCGGACTGTAGCGCCACGAAGGTCAGTAAATAATTTGGGCCCAATCACGAATATAGCTTCGATTAAATACCCCTGTCTTCAAACTGTCATACACTTTTCCTTCATAACGTGCTAACGTGATATTTTCGATTATGTCCGGTGAAAACGGCAAAAATACCACGTCTTCTGATTGAATCCAAATTGTCTTGTTGAAATATCAATGGCAGCGATCCGAAAATGCTTTTCACTCTTGGAAACGACCGTTCAAGCAAACATTTTTAGTTGTTTCCATTTATTGTTGTGGACAAAAACTCCCAATTCCATGGTGCCATAGTAAGTAAAAGTTCCCCACACCATTACACCTGATCCGTTTTCTAAACCTCACAGGCTGGATATAGAGATCCACGACACGAATCATGGTAACAAAAAGACACATAATTGGCACTTGGGTTCATGCTGAACCGCCACCTATCTACCTGCCTACCTACCTACGTAGATCATGAAACAAGTTGTAACTATCGGCCATCAATGTTAAACCTTTTCCATCCGAAAAGACACTGCTCCAGGCGACATTTTCTGCAAAATTCATTTGATGCTTCTTGTGTACTTGCTTCAGAACAGGTTTCTCTTCAACTTTTCTTCTAATTTTTCGTATTATCCTTCTCACCATTACTTTGCTGGCTGACACAAAGCTGTTGGTCCTTATTTCAGTCGCTGGTAGAGAAGAATTCGAGGAAAGCCGTAGAATTAACCGCTTTTTTGCACTGTTATTGCTTCTGTCGTGCCCCTTTTTTTTATTTTTTCCATAGTGTTGTGGATAAGCGAGATAATTGTTCACAACAGTCTTACTTCTATAAAGCCCCCTTGCATTTTATCGGCCTTAATTCAAACTTCTTGAAAGCATCTATTGTTCCGCTTTCTGTCGCAGTCGTAGTCTTTCCAGAACCTTAATAAAAGCAGGGGGTCATTCAGTAACTTTGAAAACGATTATCACTCAGACTGTAGTCGAGACCTCATGAGCAATCGCTCAATAATCGTCTGTGGTTTGAAGATTATTGTTTTACACAGACAAAAAAAACGATCTATTGATCGTACGTGATGCAAGATGTACCGTCGAAATTTATATTCAAACGATAATCACTTTTCGGAATGAGGCCACAGTTCTTTTCAACGCTTTTTTCCCCGAACAAAACTTGAAAAAATAAATAAATGAACCGCTGATGCGAACTCCAGCAACGAAATATTCGCAATGGCCTCATCCCAGTGACGCATCTTTTCATAAGCTTTTCAAGTAGTTTATTTTTGATCTTGGAAAATTCTAACGGCCGTTTTTTATTTAACTTTTCCTGTTGGAAAACCTTTTCACGGATGTCCTTATATTTTAAAATGCGAATATCTCAAAAAGTTGAAAATGGTGCATGTTGAGGTGCCATATGAACTATCGATAGTGCCGGCTGGAAAGTCACAATTCAGCAGTGGTTGGGAGAGTATAGGGCGTCGACAAATTTTGTTCACGATACAATATCCTGCGAAAGAGTGATGGACCAAGGGTAAATTTGATTCGGAAGGGGGCGAAGACTCCGCGTTATTTCTTCAGCATAAGACACTTCTCAGCCAGGGTACCGACAAAACATCAAGGACAACTGAAAAAATTTGGGCGGTGGAACGAAGACAGTGCGGAAGAGAGCGGTTGCTATGGCACTCTCAAAATGTATTGTTAATGGAATTCTAAGCAAATACTTTAGTTAGTGCAATTAAAGAAAATAACTAACATTGTATGCAAAAACTTTTGTAAAACTAAGTGCATCTTTTGGAGCGACGAGGCACCTGAATGCCCACGCCAATAAGTAAAATTGTCGCTACTATGCTCCAGGAACAATTAACCAGCGAGCGACTTAAACACCAAAGAACTTTAAATTGTTCAAGTGTCACTGTTTGGTTCGCTTTATCGACGAAGGGGCCCTATATTCCAGCGAACAATAAAAACACAACGAAAATAATGGACGCATGATCACCGATTTTCTTACTTACCTTACTCGTCACACACGTGTTTTCAGCAAGATGGTGCGCCTCCGCATACTGCCAGAATCTCAATGAATTTGCTCCGTGAGCAATCCCTACGAAAGCTAATTAGCCCTTTTGGAGACGTGGCCACCAAAGTCACCTGATTTAACGCCCACAGACTTTTTTCTGTGGGGGTACCTCAAGAGTAGAGTCCTATAACCCACAGTCTGTCACGGAGCTGAAGGTGTATATTTGCAGTGAAACTCACGAGATCCAGCCAAGTCTACTTAAACTGCAGCTTTGCATCAACCACCGATATGTATCCCAGGTAATAGCCGCATGGTAGATCCTATCCAACATACACTGCAAAAGTCTCAAACCTTTCTGCAAAACCATGTCACATCGACCTTATACCGAACTTTCACAGAGTTTATCTACCTCGCAGTCAACATCAACCTCACGAATGACACCTTAGTGGAGAAACAACGAAGACTGACCCTAGGAAACCGATGCTATTTCGGTTAAGCGAAACAAATGGGGTCAAAACTCTTCTACCGGACCTTAAAACCACCAGTCCTACTTTACGGCGCCGAGTGCTGGAGTGCAGGAGAAAATATTAGGCACTCTTAAAAGAAAAAAAAATCGTGCAACAGTCCCGGAAGATGTGTAAGCATTGCATACCTTATTGATGATTGTCTATACTTCCACTACCTGAGAGTAGTCTACGAAACCATCGGATTTTATTCAAATATTTTGAAGCAGTTTTTTAGAAGTATGGTATGTCACCTGCGGCAGTAGTATATGCAATCATTATTGTTAAGTGGCAACGAAGTCATTTCATTCCTTATTGCTTTTCTTCTAATACCAACAAGTAATTAGAAGAGTTTACTCAAATATTTTCAAGCATATTCATAGGATTATTGTAAGTCACCTAAATCAGTATCATATGCAACCATTATTAACAAGTTGTGACAGTTGTGACAACAACTGTTCGTTTACTAACAAAAGCTAGATTTTACGCAAATTTTTTGAAGAATCTTTGTAGGAGTTCTGTAAGTTGCCTACAGCAGTGGTATATGCAATAATTTTTGATAAGTCGTGAGCATCCGTCCAGGGCATATCCATCCAAGAATTTTCGGGTTTTAATCAACCCTAACATTTTTATATAGCTCGCTAAGATGCTTACACATCAAAAATGCTTTGTCGTTCGAATGAGTAGTAGTAAAGTCTTCTTAGCCAGAAGAAAGATCGGTTGGCAAGTGTAATTCTTCGTTCTATTTCTGATGAGATTTTGTTGTCAAAGTTAATAGAGGAAACGAGGTAGACAAAGTCCTTTACCACCTCAAAGTTATATCTAACAATGGTGACCTTCTGTCCAATTCGACGACGTTGTGTGCCCTATCGTATTTAAAGCATATACGTACTCTTATCTAGCAGATCAGTTGCATCTGATCTAATGGGCTTTTTGACATCGTAGCGTAGCCAATGGTCTTCAACATTAGATCATGGTAAATGTTTTCGAAGTTATGGCGTGGTTGATATCCTCATTCTTAAGGCTAACTAACTATAACAGTCGGAAGCAATCGGAAGCTCATGTAAGAATTCTACGTTTAGTTTTCTTCAGCACTATCAATTATACAAGTTGCCCATAATAGACTTTTGTGAATGGAAGCGATTGTCAGAGTGGAAGTCGTTTTGCAACACAGCTGTTGAAGTAAAATGTCAAATTTTTGTATGTAAGAACAAATAAAAGAGAAAGAGCAAATGAATTCGCTTTTTCCCAAGTGAGCAAAAGTGAACGAAAACTGAACAAATCGAAGCGAAAAGCTATTATGGTCGTACAATACAAATTGCATGTGTTCTCACAGTTACGGAAGTTGTCCTCCGCAACCATCTTCTATTATAGTTCATCCTTTACCTTGGACAAGGTTATGGTCCGAGTCGATGTTAGAATCTCGAAATGTACGGACATCCAAAATACTTGATGCGTGGTTCTTATCTGGTCTGGAGATTGCCGTGCCATGTCTCATTATGAATATCGAGGTGAGGAAACCGTGTGCTTTTTATAGTTGCATTTCGTTCCGCAGCGAAGTCAATTAACCTAAGTGAGTTGTCGTGTAGATGTGTTTTCCGATAGGCTAAGGTTGGCGAATTCGGCCTTGATGCGGATTGTTACAATTCGTTCGCTAAGTGATAAATTTGCACTTATAACAAAACCACATCTGAAAGCCGCTGTTTCATCTCACTATGACACGATCTGTAGTAGATATTTTTTTATCTTCCTTTCTGCTGGCCCATTCCCTCGTATTTCCTGGATGGCAGTAAGGTCTGCTTTAAATTAGTTTAGAGCTTCTGCTAGTTGTTCAGCTGTACCTCTCCTGTTTAATGTTCTCACATTCAAGGCGCAGATTTTTTTTACTTGAGTTGGTAATTAACCTAAGGTACAATCTCCATCCTGAAGGGCCAACCCATGTGTTCAGCTGCGGAAAGCCGGCCAGTTATTCCGTGTCAGTCATTGTGACCAGCCTTTTTAAAGTGTTGCCGTTTTTCGTCTTGTTATCAAACTTAGCAACTTAAAACAGGCTGGATGAGGCCAGACCATTAGGCCGTTTGTCAATTGCGTTAAAGTGGGGGTGAAATTTTATCCACTGGCTAACTTTGGACATTTGTTGTGTCAATTGGATTAAATGGGATATTATTTTAATACTATATTCAATAATTTCCCAAAAGAATTGGAACGAAATTCTTTTCTTAATATTTTTTTTATTAATAAAATACTGAATAGATTTCAGAATCACGTAAATGTAAATACTGGTAACGAGGAATAATCTATGAGCGTGCTTTCCATCTCTGTCACTCCTCTAGTAGGCTTACAAAATGTCAAAAATTAGCCACTGGATAAATTTTATCGATCTGTTGAGCAGGTTAACATTTTGAAGTCTCTATTCACCACACTAATGTCAAAAATTATACACTGGCTAAAATTTTAAATTTAGACGGCTTAGTATTACCTCCTAAGCCGTCTAAATTAAAATTTTTTTTAAACACAATTTATGTGTAGTTACAGTTACAACAGACTTCTTTATTTTAGGTGTTGCCGTTGCTTGTAAATATTTGTTGGGTTATTTTAGTTCTTAAGAAAAATTGTCCATCGTTCTTAAGCAAACTTTAATATACCATCCTCCCATGTTGAAAACTGTTCATATTTTGCTGCTCTACAGGAGCCCGATGTTATTTTGTGGAGTCTTAACATAACTCAGAGTTCTATAACTAAAGTTACCTGTACCTACCTATTCCATCGTAAAGTTCGAAAAGTTTGCCCGAAGACGGTTAAATTTTTTTTCGATTTTAAGAAAATTCGGTTGATAATGTTATTTTGAGTTTTGGGTGCGATTTGCCGTTCATCAACTTTCGAAAAGTTGATTGATAAAAATACCGACTGAACAAAATTTCGACTCTTATTAAGTCGATTTTCAAAATATCGACTCGTAAAAGGTCGACAGTGGCAAAGTCAGTCAACAAGCCACGTTCGAATAACTGTTAATGTTTAGGTACATTTACAGTATTATTTCAATCATATCAACCTGCAATTCCTGTTTAATTTTAGATAAAAATCGACATTGTTACCGAAAACTTTTTAATTGACATTTTAATGATCTGGATTTTAAACTGTCAACTTTTTTTCTTGTCGATCAAACTTCAGTCGACATTTTAAGAGTCGATGAAATTTATAACTGTCCAGTCAACATTTTTTTGTCGACCATTCTTAGATACACTTCCCGGTATTTTTTCTTAATTACCACCAAAGAATGAAGTAACAAAGTCACAATTATTGTGCTTATACAAATTTGATTTTATTTCTCCTTGACATCAGTAAACCAACAACAAACAAAATGTTTAAAAAGTCTTGCAATACTCCGGTGCATTCAACAACAAAATACTCACTCCAAGTCACAAATGACATTTATATATATAAATATTTTATATAGGTATAATATTACGTGTTATATTAATTGACATGTCTATAGCCAGCACCATCTACTTTTCCTCTTTGAAATTTATATCAAACACATATAGTCCCAGTTCCTTTTCACAGCGTTCGATTTGTCTAATATAATCGGATATTTCCTTAATAGCGTCCACCTGCTCCTGGAGGTATTCCGATTCGAGAAAGTCGCACAAATTCGGGTCATTCTTTTCCGTGGCCACTGAATGTACCAGCAAAAGACTCTGAAAGGATACGAAGGTGTTATTGATTTATACAGTCAAGTCGTTAACCCCAAACAAATATTAGCCCACCTCATTGACTGTCTTCTCCAAATCCAATGCAAAGACCATTGATTTCATAACAGATTCGAAGGAAAATTTCGGTTTTTTAATGTCTTGCAGGACAATGGTACCGCCTCGCTTGTTTAGATAAGTCATCAGCTTCTCGGCGTGAGCTTTCTCCTCATCACAACATCTCTTACACCATTTGCTTAGTCCTGGAAGTGCCACATCTGTACGGTCGAAGTGCCATGACTGCAATGAATAATTTATTTGAACAAAAAGGATTTAAGTGTAATCCTTTTTAAGGAAGTAAGGACTGCTTACCATGGCCATATATTCGTAGGATGCGTTAAGTTCCATATTTATTTGGCGATTGATTTCCTTTTCACATTCGGGTGAAAAATTTTGTCGCACTAATAGACTCATACGACGGAGGGCCGGTAGACTAGGTAGAAATCTCATTTTAAAATAGTCTTATCTGATTTAATTAAAAAAAAACAAATTCCGAAAATTGCGAAACAAATATTTTTGAAGGAAATCACAGTGTGATAGGATTACAGGAAGACAGGAGTCGATTGAAAGTGACACAAAGAAGGGTATAATGCGCGTGTCAGAATATTTTTGCATTCATGAAAACTGTTCAACGGTTTTCTAGTTTTCCAAATTGGTTTGTCAATTTGAAAATTGTGAAGGAACTATTGTTTTGTTTTACAGTTCAGGCACAGTATTCGTAAATGGATGATATGTGGTCGTGTGACACAGTCAATATATAAACCAATTCTGGAATTGTGCCACAGTTATTATTTAAACAACTTAAATAGTTTTCGTTCAATTTTATTTTATTAGAATTAGGTATCACAATGGAACAACTTTGATACATTTGCGATTTCGAATTAAAGTGCGCACCATAGAAAAGTTAAACGAAGAATGACTCTACAGACATCTGTTCTCTGTTTCGCTTTATAAAAAAGTACATCGTCAGTCTCAGTCGTTGTCACGTAATCTTCTTGCTTGGGTTGGTGTTGTCTCACAATCTATTTGTTTGTGTTGGTGTGTGGTGAGCAACTTATTCACACGTATTATCGAAGTTATATGTCGTCACAATACTGATTTGGTTGCAGTTACTCTAGAGGACTAAAAATGCATATCGCGAATAAATTTTTCCGGCAATTTTTTCCTTGTCAGCAATGTATATCAGATTGCTGACGTCACTTTATTCACCATACTAATGTCAAAAATTATCCACTGGCTTCATTTTAAATTTAGACGGCTTAGGAGGTAATATAAACACAATTTATGCGTAGTTACAGTTACAACAGACTTCCTATTTTAGGTGTTGTCGTTGCTTGTAAATATTTGTTGGGTTATTTTTGTTTTAAAGAAATGTAAATCAGATTGCTGACGTCACTGCAGTCTAGCCTCAATGCATATCAAGACCGCCGTTAGAAACTTCTTTACGCGATTCTGTAAAAAAAATTGCATGGTAAACGCAACGTTGTTTCGTAAACTAACTTTGGAGCTAAAGCTTTATATCTGGTTTAAATGCACTTTGTATTCCCAGCGATACAAATGGTAAGACGTGACTCCTGTCTAGTCTCACATCAATACAGCCTAAAGAAACCGGTGCATTCGGTAACTATTCCATTTCAGTCGCCTTAAGATGTTCAATTCCTAAATGTTTAGTCATTTGCTGAGAAATAGCAGATACGAATTGCCTTCCAAGGTAAAAGGTCAGTAGGTACCGTGAAAACCAACCCATTATAAAGTTTTGAGCTATTGATTCAGCTGTGATATCCTACATGGGTATAACCAAAGATTATAAAGCCATAATCAAAAAAACAGAAACTTGTGCTCACCAGCTTCAAGGTACAGGTGGGCGGTGTGCAAGTGCACAGCGCCACAGAACAATTTTTCCTGTCACCTGTATGACTTTATAATCTTTGATATAACCTCTGCCCAAAGGATAAATCCATCGATTACGGTAAGACAGTATCGGAAACCTTTAGACGGTTGCATTTAAAAAAATATCCTCGATATTTTTGACTCCCACAAGATTTTTATTCTCCGATTACAGTTGCGAAGGACGTCATGTTTCTAATTCTATAGCAGAAAGTAACGTTTTTAGTCTATAAATACTGCAAGTAAGTATATTTTTTTTCAAATTGTCGTATTTTCCTAGAGTCGACGGTTCTAAAACGGTGTCGGAAACTTACGTGAGGATACGATCATCCATAGACCGTACTCCCTAACACCATACTAAATTTTGTTCGATTTGATGTCAATTTATGAGTTATGAATTGCTCCTCAACTTGTGCGAACCATATCGGAGCCAATTCGGACCAGTATGGGGGAATTCTCATCGATATCGCAGTGGTGATACTTTCCTACATGTGTGCCTCCGAACTCATGTTCGCATTCTCTTGATGGATTTTTACCTTCATACCTTCGTTGTCGCTATTCCCCACGTCAGTGACCATCTTAGTCATTCAGTTTTCGTCGTTCGTTTTTTGTTTTTTTTTTTGCAATGCAAATTAAAAAATTATCTTCGTTTACAAAATCCAGTTTGTGAAAAAATTGCGCATTGTAGGGAAGCTGAACTGAACAAAGAAATACTCTACTAGCATCTTTTTCGTTTTTTTTTTTAAAACTTGTCAGTCATTGTCACGTTGTCTTCTTGTTGGTGTTGGTGTTATCGCAGAATCTTTTTGTATGGGTTGATGTGTGGTGAGCCGCTTATTAATCGATAACTCATGTTCGGTATTAGTGTGAGGCGCAACATAACGATGTAAAATACCCATGACACCATAAACTCTGTTTTTTTCTAAGCATTGTCGTGATAGAATGACAGTTCCACCAATTTTCTTCGACACTTTCTTATTATAGCATCATTGAAAAACAATAACTTGATAATATGGTTCATTTAAGGATATAACGCTACCATTTAAATTCATTAAATAAGCGAACAAATGAATTCCTACGGCAGTTACATTTGATTACTGACTGAATTCAATTCTAAAAATATAAAGACCACCGACTCACTGTTTCCCAAATTGAAAACACATCCATAAAATAAGGAGATCTAGGTATCTTCTCTTTGAACTTATTGGGTCCCCGTACGCAAGACTTTGTTAAATTAAGAGCTTATATAACGAATCCACTAATCCGCTCAAACCAGTAAAAAATAATCAAAAATTGACTGTATAAATTTAAGTAAACTGTAAACTTTAAGTATTTGAAAATTTGATAATTTTTACTGCAAAAGTCTGGGATATGACCTGACATTCGACTTCCATTGCCAAATCAGCTGTTCTTAAACTTATTAAAATTGGGTTAGGCAAGCGGGTCTTCTCGGTGAAGTAGAATGGCCTCTAGTCCTGTATCTATATATACATTTTTGTGGTCACATTCTGATCGCTTTTAGTAGAGTTTGGCATACGTCCATCCTCCGTTTTCTATAACAATATCCATCCATCTCAATGTCATAAGAAAACTGTTAAGAGTGTTAATGTGATTTTGGAAAGTTCCTGGATATCTTGCAGTAGTTGTCTTAAAGCCAGATAAATTGAGGAGATTGTTATCAAGCAAATCTTGAGACATAAAGACATTCGTCTTTCTCCTTGAGCTAAAGATTCATTGTGTACTGTTCAAGGAGGCTATGGCCACCACTCCGTATGTAAGTCTCGCAATGTAACCATATGTATCCATAGAATTATTTTGGGTTTAGGTATATTTCCGACATTGTCCCAATTTTTTCATGCATGCCTAGAAGCCATTTGCTTTCTTCTTAGGTTATTTACTTTTTCAGAGATAATGGATATTTTACAACTCGAGACTTTAATCAAACCTAACATTGTGATAACGGAGAAGTGGTTCGGCGATTCAGTCCATCTGTCGATCATTCCACTCATTCTGGAGGACCGACGAAATTCAAATTTGATGTAGAAGGTTCTTGGAGTGGTAGCTTAAAATGTCTATATAACTGTTTTTGGTTGATAAAACTCACCACATTAACAATAGCACTAATATTTGGAGCAAAATACGAAAAAAATCGTTTGTTTTTAATAAGACCAAATTTAGAAAATCATCATTATACCGACATAAATGTAAGGTGGCAAAGTTGCCACCTGGCGTATTCAATAAAAAACAACGGTTAAAGCTAATAAAATATAACGACATATAAAAATAACTTTCAATAAAAACTCCTCGGTAATATTGCTATGAACATTCCGTCTGTAGATCATTTAATCTCATGCCCACTTTTTGGGGTCGTTTTACTGTGAAAACTATTTTTTGAGCACATGCCATATCGTATGGCTGACAACCTCCATGCCAGCTTGCATATTTACGATTGGAAAAGCTCAAACGCGCCACCTAGTGACAAAAATTAGAATGTATATAGTGCTATACAATTTTAGAGCTATGTACAGCTATTTGTGAAGAATCTCCATAAGGAGTGCGGTTATTTTATGGTAGGTAAATTAAAAATTTTATGTGTAAAAGTTAACTTATTGCAATGAAAATAAATTGTTTTTGTAAATTTATGAACGATGGTTGGGTGTTGTAGAACGAGGGTAGACTCTGATTGGCTTTAACTTGGCAATGCCCAGTGGTTGTAACCCTGAATACACATTAAGCTTATTTTTAACCTCCAAGTGGTAACCATCGCGTACTGGTCTCATCCAACCGGATTTGGCTTGCTAAACGATAAGCGCGAGTGTTGATAACACGACGAATAACAGCAACACTTTAAACAGCCAGGTCAGAATGGCACGGAATGAATACCCGGCCTGTTGTTCCAGGCGAACCTAGAAAACCTGCTTCGACATATTCGGACAACAGGTTGTGTAGGAACTTCAAGGGTTAGTCAGTCCCCTTGAACAGAGATGGTGGAGGATGAACCGAAAGGCCAACAGCAGCGCTCAATGCCGTAGTGGAAACCGATGGCCCCGTGTCCTAGGGGTATCTCATAAATTGGAACTGGCCCTCCAGGGTTGTGCTTTGGGTTAACTACCCAACAATGGAAAAAATGTTTGTTACGAAGCCTCGGAAAGGACTAATTTTATTGTTGACGACACGGCTAAACGAAAAAAGGACAACGACGTTCGTATCTGCACCTGGAATGTGAGAACATTAAACAGGAGAGGTGCAAGCAAACAACAAGCGAAAGCCATGAGCTGCTACAAAGTAGACATTACTGCCATCCAGGAAATACGATGGGATGTGCCAAGCAAAAAGAGGATGATAAACTGTAACATCTACTACGGACCGTGTTATAGTTAGCAGAAACAGCGACTATTCGGATGCGGATTTGTAATAAGTGCCAGACTTGACAAGAAGTCCTATGTTTCCAAGAATTTAGCGAACGCATTGTAACTATCCGCGTAAAAGCCCAATTCGCCAACATAAGCCTTATATGCTCTCCCCCCACCAACGGAGGAAAAAGATGGTTCAGCTAAGGATTGCTTCTATCTCCTTGACAAAACCTATGAACGACTTCCGAAGTACGATGTTAAAATCGATGCGTGGGAGATTTTAATGCAAAGGTAGGAAGAGAAGACATCTTTAGCGACGACATGTCTGGGAAGGGACTTAGCCTAATTGGCTTCTCTACGAAAGGAAATGCCACTATAGCCAGCACACGGTTTCATCACCTCGATATCCATGAGGGGACATGGCGGTCTCCAGATCATCGAACGGTCAACCAAATTTATCACATTGCGATAGACAAGAGGCACACATCCAGTATTTTGGATGTCCGAATATTCCGAGGAGCTATCATCGACTAGGACCACTTTCTTGTTGCAGCCAAGGTAAGAATGCGGGTATTTACCACGCCGCAAAAATCCAGAAATACTGTGAAAAAATTTAATGTCGAAAGACTGCAATCGCAAGAGACCGCCAAGACCTTCGCGCAACGCGTAATAATTAACACCATACCACCAGCATTAAATGTCGAAGAATAATGACAACGATGCCAACAAGCCATTAGATCAGCCGCATCTGATGTGCTAGGTTTTTGCGACTACCAGCAAGAAACCCCTGGTTTGATAAGGAATGCCTACAGATGCTCGCAGCCAAGAACGAGGCCTACAAGGCTAAGCTGCAGGTGAAAACAAGAGCTGCCGTTGAGCTCTATAGGAAGAAGAAAAAAGAGCAAGAAAAGCGCGCGATAGAGGATATAGAGAGGTGCCACTTAAGGAACGATGTTCGCAAGCTTTACGGAAGTGTAAAAAGTGGCTTTGACAAGGATACAAGGCTCGAACATAAGGAAATATCGTAGTTGAGACACAGTCTATGCTGAGGATATGGAAGAACCACTTCTGCAGACTGTTAAACGACGATGACGAACAACATTCCGCTGTCAGTCGGAACGAACCATTCAATATTGGCAATAACAGCAAAAGCTTCCAACCACAAGACCTGAGTGAAGTGAGGATAGCAACATCTAAACTCAAGATTAATAAGGCTGCTGGAAATGACGGCCCTCCCGCCGAGCTTTATAAAGCCGGCGGATATGACTTGGTAAGAAACATCCAGCCAAATCAAGCCAAATCTGGTCGGAAGAAAGTATGCCTGAAGAATGGAACTTATGATCTGATTATTCGAAATACCGCACTTTTTTATTCAAATTATGTTGTGTACATATTGTTTGTGCAATAATTCACTTAATTAGAATTATTAATTAATATTTTGTTCTCATTTGAATTATTCATTTGATGTTTTACCATAAAAAAATGTATAGCACGAGTAGCGCCAATACACCACACATGCATGCATGGATAGTCACAAGCATGCGGAATCCTGCTTCCTGCACACACTATTCATGCAAACTGCGCGGTATTTATTCGTGTGTTTAGCTATCTCTGGTTGAAACACATCGTCATTAATGTGAGTGAATATGTACTCTCTGCTGGATATTTTGACAGTAAGTGCGCAATTTCAAACACACACTGCACATGCATGCATGCGCAAACCAGAAAATTAAAAAAAAATTCTTAAGTCACTTGTGATGTGTGGACGCTATAAGTCGATGGGAATTTGCCACCAGGTGTCTGCCTTCAGTCGTCAAAATCAATGTATCCATTGGCATTTGTAATAAATTATAATATCAGGATTAATCTGGGTTTCTACCAATATGATTCTCCTACTAGCCCGGTCCTTAGCTAACTGCTCCAATCGCGCACTTCAAGTTGGATCAGTTCAGCTTCTACTTCTGCCGACAACTTAAAGCAAAATCTTTGGTCTGATTTCAGAATTGAAATCCACTCTGCCGCCGCATTATTGGTGACCATTAGCTCAGGGACTAAGTGCGCAAAGTCCCTTACTACCTAAAACGCAGCGCCGAAAATTCGTTTGGCTAGTAGTTTCACATATATATATATGGAACATTGTGACCCTGGTGTATGCTCTGAGTTTCGACACATCAATGTGTCTCCATGTCAAAATCCCCTTGTGTTATCAAATGATTCGGTTAAGTCATTGTCCACCCTAATGAAGCAGTGAAAATTTTGCATCGTCATCGAAGTTAAAGAGGCATACAATTTTTGGAGCAAAAGGCTTATTAGTACCCAGGACCTAGCTTTCTCACAACCATTTATTTGTGCGTGCGTACTTTTTGCATGATGGGACGTCCTGTTATCCCAACTCTGAACGCCTATGTTAAGATAAGCTTTTCTTGACAATTATTCATACTACTCGTATGATTTGTCAGAAAATGACGAGAGGAGGGCCAGTGAACAGTCAGTTAAGTTGCTACGGTTGGGAATCGAACCCAGACCTTCTGCGCCGCAATTCATCGCACTTACCATCGCTCCACTGAACCCGGCACGGAGTTATTGAGAGATGTCATTCTAAAAATGATGGTTTTCCTGTCAAGCTATAAAGGGTGATCCATTTCGAGGTTCCCTACTTTTTTAAAGAAAAAAACACAGAAAATTCAAATTTAATGGAGAATGTTTATTATCATTTGAAAGAACATTCCTTGGGATTTATTTTTTGAAGATTATGTCTATCAAATGCTGGCCGTTGCTACGTCGCAGATGGTCCATCCGTTGAGTCCAATTTTCGATCACTCGTTCGAGCATTTCGACTGGTAACTGGCGAATGACACGCGTGATGTTTTCCTCCAAGGCCTGAACCGAAGCGGGTTTGTCGGCATAAGCTTTTGACTTTACATATCCCCACAGGAAAAAATCTAACGGTGTGATATCACACGATCTTGGTGGCCAATCGACCGGCCAAAAACGTGAAATTATGTGCTCATCGAAATGTTCTCTCAATAAGTCCATTGATTGATGCGATGTGTGGGAAGTGGCGCCGTCTTGCTGAAACTAAATGTCGCCGAGATCACGAGCTTCAATTTTACGTTCGCACCGGCATAATTTTAAAAGAAATATGGACCGATGATTCCACCGGCCCACAAACCACACCAAACCGTTGTTTTTTCTGGATGAAGTGGCAGTTCTTCAATCTCTTCATGTTGCTCTTCGTCCCAAATGCGGCAATTTTGTTTGTTTACATACCCATTGAGCCAGAAATGGGCCTCATCGCTAAACAAAATTTGCCTCGAAAACGTCGGATCTTCTTGGAACTTTTCAAGAGCCCATAGAGCGAAGCGATGTCGCTTGGGAAGGTCGAGCGGCTTCAGTTGTTGCACAAGCTGTATTTTGTCCGCTTTCAATTTAAGATCTTGACGTAAAATGCGCCAAGTCGTTCCATACGTCAGTCCGAGTTGCTGCGAACGGCGCCGAATCGACTCTCTACGGTCTTCGTGTACACTCTCAGCTACGGCCGCTATATTTTCTTCACAGCGTGCTGGACGTGGTCTATTCGGTCGAATATTATATATTAACTAGGTTCGCCCAGTGCTCGAAAATCGACCACACATTTTTTTATATCATTATCTACTATATAGATAAATAAAATTGGTGTAGCTCTGTTTGATTTGAAGCGAATTTGAATGTCTGTCTTTAAATAAAGAAATCTTAAAAATTACTGATCGTAGGTAGGTATTCGTGTCAGTTCTGGAATAGATAGTAACTAACAAATATTGTTCTTAACTTCTATAACGTTGAAAAAACAAAAATAGCACTGAAATGAAACAGATTGCATTACATTTTTTTTCATGCTGTACTTTTTTCTTATTCAATAATATTTTTAATTTTTTGCTATGAGATAACAAAATGCGCACAATAGAAGAGTAATAAAATAATAGCATTCTTCTTCCAGTCCAGTCCAGATGTGGCAGAAAAGGTAAGGTACCTGCGACCAAAAAGAGTAAAAAATAATTTTTAAATTTGAAAACAAAATATCTTCATGCCACTGCTCACTGCTAAAACATTCCTACGAAGGCCATCCCTTTCCGATTTGAAATTTCGAACGTTTGCAAGGAACGGTCCGAAGTTACCGCCCTTCTTCAAATTATCCAGCGTAGTTCATCGCTACGATAAACTTGCTGGGCAAGGCAGTGAGAAGGAAAGAGAGAAAGATATTGGCACTAAAATGGTACGTATGGTACGGCTTCGCGACGTAACAAATAATCAACTCTATTTCTTTCCCTCTTACGCCTACCCGTCAAAGTTCTTTGCCGAGGCATATCTACCTAATATTCCGTCGAAAAAAAAGAAATCAAAATGACTTAACAAAGAATAGGTAATAATTGGCCAAAACCAGGATCAGAGCACAGTGAAACCACAATTATTGTAGGATGGCTATCTAATAATTCGTGTAGGATACAACCGACTTCGAATGACCGGAAGCCAAATGTACTTCCGTTCATCAGACTAATGCAACCACACCTGCGGATAACTTCTCTCCCTCATTCGCTTAACACAAACGAACACGACACACATTCATCCGCCACGCCCCCACACGCCAAACACTTTCGTTTCGGTGAGGTGGCTCAGTGGCTGCTCTATGTATAGTGCTACACTATACAAATAAGGTCAATAATAATAGCCCAACGCAACCACAGAAAATACAATTTTGTACAATATTCGGGCAACATTATGATTACCTATAACTTATAAAAGACAGAGTAGGTATACGTATCCAATCCAATCACCAATACGCGTGCGCATATTCCCTTCTCTTCTTAATTCGCTTAACGCAGCACACCATTCACCCCACACTATGTTAAAGCTACATTAGAGTTATACGCATACGCATATAGAAAAGTTCTCTGTGTATGATTCTCTTTTTTTAATTTCTGATTCATACAATAGAAGGAGACAGTCACAGGACTCCGACTGAGCGAAAGAAAAATGTGACTTATCCAATTACCCATACCCAACCCACCCCTGCGCATATACTTTTCTCTCTTTCTTTGCTTAACTCCCATCATTCAAACGTGACACTCGCCGCACAGATTGCTAAGCTATAAAGCTATCTTTCTTTGTATATTTACAATGTTGTTGTTGTAACCAAGGTAATTTAAAAACATTATTTTACCAATTTTGCAATAACCTTTTTGAAATTATAATTCTTTTCGACCGATCTATGAGCTGTACGCTTCAATTTGGTAAAAAAAAATGCAATTTTACTTCATTAAATAAGGTAAATATGTTCTGAAAGAAATTGGGTCGGCGATTAATATAGTGGATGAATGCTGGGTCTCAAAATGGGTGATGGTGTTGCGAATAGTACGCTCAGTAGGCCGATTATGTTGACCATAAGTTGAGCGAAGTGCACGAAACACATTCCTCACAGAACGTGAATTTTCATAATAAAGTTGAACAATTTGTAAACGTTGTTCACGCGTAAGTCTTTCCATTATGCAATGCCAAACAATACTAAACAAAAATAACATGACAGCATGACACGACTCACACGTGATCTGTCAAAAAAGGCTATTGAAAAAAGTATCTCTACTTGGATCACCCGTTATAAAACCTATGGAGTTGTTTTCCTAAGTAACATACACATGAGGATACTGAGCCCACTACAGTGACATAAGCTTTCTCAACATCACCTACAAGTTCCTAACTGCTATAACCACCTGAAACCTTTCTTCAACAACGTGATTGGCCTTATCAATTGTACAAATCTTTGCACTTAATCAGACTATGGAAATAATCGACTTCAAAGAGACGATCTTTACAGAGCCATGCCTTGTTTTGGTATACAGCCAAAACTTGTCTGTCTGTGCAGGATAACGATGAGAATTCTCGATGTTCCATCAGAGTGTGCAACGACCACAACGAAACATTCGATACCAAAAAAGGAATTAGGCGGCGAAACACTGCCATGAGACCTCTTTAACATTATTCTTGAGTGTATTGCACAGCCTTCCATAAATCGTTGCAGCTATTGGCATACTTCGATAATATTGATAAAAATGGACAAACTCAACGTGAAATCACAGCCATGTTTATTAGTAATACGAGGAATCCGCAAAAATGGGTCTAGCAGTAAATGAATGTAACACCAAGTATATGTTGTCAACACGAAACGACAAACAAAATTGACAAAGTGTACAGACTACATAACATCACCATTGACATATAACGGGTGGTTAAATTTTAAGGACCGATGTTGAATGTGAACCACACCAAAAAGTGAAATTTGTTTTGAATTCATTTGACATTTCTCAATTTCAGACTAACTCAATTTGAATCATGGAAAGATACAACATCGAGCAAAGCGTTAAAGTTATTCAAGGCAGACTATTCAAGAGCTAAAGGATGAAATAATTTGGCACATTAACGGCATAGAACCTCAATTATGCCTCAGCGTCATCGAAAATTTGAACCATCGGATGGAGGTGTGCCGCCGAGTTCGATGGCTGATATTTCGTTCCATACATAATTGAACCATACCAATATTATCATAATGAAAAGAAATAACAATAATTAACTAAATAATTTGTGTTTTATGCAAAATCAACATCGGCCCTTAAAATTTAACCAGCCTTTATGTATAACTGTGAGGTAGTACAGGACTCTGTCTACCTCCCATTTTAACTCAACAACATCTCGTAAAAAATACTCTTGTCGGTCGCTGTTTCTTCCGGATAAGAAGGCAATTCAGTAGTAAAGCCCTCAATCGAACTATTAATATACAATACCCTGATCATTCTAGTCCTGCTATACGGTATGGTGCTGAAGCATGGAACGTATCACAAGCAGATGAAGAAATCTTTTGTCGTTTGAGCAAACAATTCTTCGAAAAATCGTTGGTCCCATTTGCATTGATGGGCTATCGAGACGAAGAACGATACGAGCCTTATAGAGACATATCCCAAATAAACAAAACTAAGAATTGGACGTTTAAGATGGACACCAATACATCGGCTCACAGAGTCTTGGACTCGTAAAGAGCAAATCTACTTCCTTGTGAACAGTATTTATTTACTATGAACTGTAAACCGTTGCCATTTTGAATGTAACTAACGTTTGTTTTTCCAATATGTCCATGCAGACATGCTTTTCAATTGCTTCTCAACGAAATTGTAGGTATCCAATCGAATACCTAACACAAAGTCACAAAAAAAAAAACGAAAAACAACAACAAAAAAACTCAAAACAAAAAGTGAACTGAACACTTGTATGCAAGGAGAGTAGGAAACTTTCGCAATTATCCTGGCAAAAGTGAAACAATTTCTCAGAAAACCCTTTGTACCGAGGCAACATAAAGCGCATTCCCTTCGACAAGGTTTTTTTTGCTAAATGGGCCAACTCCTCGTCGCGTCGTAACGAAGGAACATTTAACCAGGAGCTGTTATAGGTGACTGTCGCGTCTGACTATAGACGCTTTGTGCTACTCCTATGGATGTGCCATCGAGTATGGACTCTGTTGTTCAGAAAGTTAAATGGGTTGCACTTAAGAGATTATTGCTTTGTTGCCACTGAGAAGAGCATTTTAAGAACCATTTGTGTTGGATATTGTTCCTGTTTCATGGATATATTTTGAGTGTGAGTGTGGCAAGGTGTATCGATGACTTGTATGCAGATTGCAGATAAATTGTTGATATAAAGATTATTGTAGTAAACATTTGAAGAGCAATGAGTGTTGTATCTGTTACGTAAACTTTTTTTATTTTAAAGTGCCATTTGACATTCAAATAAAGTGCAGATTTACAATCAGAAACTTATCTGCGTGTTAGAAATTTTCGACAAATTAGAGAACAACAGCCACTTCAATTAGAGGAGAGAAAGCTTGCGAAGTTAGCTAGTTTTGGCTTAAAGGGCTAACTTTGAGCTAACTTTAACCACATTATACAATTAGTACAGCACCGCCGCTCTACCAAACAAAATTTACTTTCCTGAAATGTTGGTAATGTCTTACTTCCTTGAAAACTGGTAATCTTATTTGCGGATTGAAATATGAAACTACTCCTAAGCTATACAAACCCTTTCTTATAATCTCTCTGATTAATACAATCCTGGTTTACATCTAATGTAAAAGGCTAATGGCGTCGTTGTCAACAAACCAATGGTTGTCACCAATGATTAACTGGGTTTCCCGCTCTCTCCAGGAAGAAACAGCTGATGAAATGCAACAAATGCAGTCAAAAACATATGAGAAGGATAAATTCCGCTGCCTGAATCGTTTAATACCCTATCATCGTATATCCCAAAAAAGTGGACATGGCAAAAAAAACTTTATGAGGTTAAAATATAGAAAATTACATTGTCACAACAAGTTCTTCGTTTTCTTTTTATGTGGCGCTACAGTCCGGAATGAACCTGGGCCTCAACCAACATGCCTCTACAATTAGCTAACTGCCTCCAGTTGCGCACTCCATGTTGGTTGAGGTCGGTTTCTACTTGTGCGCGCCGCTTAAGGCGAGGTCTTCCACTACTGGAATCGAAGACTCTGCGGCCGGAGTATTGGTGCCCATTCGTTCTACATGTCCTAGCCATCTTAAACGTTCAATGCTGAGGTTTTTTTTTGACCTGGGGCATGTCGCTGTACAGCTCGTATAGTTCTTGGTTGAATCTTCGTCTCCATAGCCCGGCAACGTAATTCTTTATTTCTGACGGGATGATGTTGTCAGTCAATAGCGGAGCCTAGATATACAAAGTCCCGTACAACCTCAAAGTTATATCTGTCAATGGTGATGTTCTGTCCGATTCGTCGATGTTGTGTGTCCTTTCGTGTTGACATCATGTACTTAGTCTTGCCGTAATTTTTGTAGCTTCCTTCTCAATAATAAAAAATGTGGCTATGACATCACACTATACTATATGCTATGGGGTAGGATACACCGCAAATCGTTTTTATATGAAATTCCCCAAAAAACTGGGCATGGGTCAAGAAAATCTATTGACGAAATTGTCGTCTTAAAATTTGACCGAATAACGTTTTTTTTTAATTAAAACCATCCAAAAAATTGGGTGTGGAAACATGTTGTTCAGACACTTTTTCAAAATGCTTAACCGTTTGGCCAAAAAGAACATTTTACTGGAAAGAGAGCGGCGGATTTTAAAAATGTTTACACCTGTTCTGCTTTGTCGGACAGAGAGTTTATGTACCAAATTTCATCAATCTAGCTCAAAATGTAAGGCAAAATTTTTCGTTTCATATCTTCATCTTCATTCCTTATATACCACGGCGCATTGACGAATGATTTTAACATTTGGTCTTAAAAGTTTGTAGAATGTTTAGATTCAGATAAAATTCATAGATTGTATGTATACCATATGTCCAGACCGACTTTAACACTTGCTTGTATAATAGCAGCCTGTTATCAAGGTTAAGCTACGGATATTTTCCGAATAACTAGTACAGTTCTCTGTATTTATTGCATCGAGTGACATTCCGAGATATTTCGCTTCATTTGCAAAAGGGACTCGAACCGTATTGAGAAATACTGGCAAATTGTTTGTTCGTTTATACGAAAAATCTACATGAATCGATTTGCTCTCGTTAAGTGCAATCCGTCAGGATGTTGTCCATTCAATAACCTCGTTCAGAGCGTTTTGAAATTTCTTATTTGTTTCCTCTATTGTCGTGCCAACTGCTAGTATAGCTCAGCAAACACGGCAACTATTGTATCGGTTGCTTGTGTAAATAGGGGGTACAAGATTAGTCCAAGGACGCTTCGTTTCGTTTCCAAGTTTCACACGTAGGAGTCTATGCTAAAGATACCACACGAGGACTTCATATTATTTTTCAGGCACTACTTGTCTTAGTTTGTATTGAAGGCCTCTATGCCAAACCTTATCAAAAGCTTGCGACACGTCAAGAAATACGGCTGAGCAAATTTTCTTTTCTTCGAAAGCTCTCTCAATTACATCAGTAATTCGATGAACTTGGTCCTCCACAGTCGAATGTTTACTTCTAAACCCCAATTGATGATCAGGTAAAAGGCGTTTCTGATCAATAATGACCTAGCAATATCCTTTCAAAAGCTTTTGAAATTATTGGAAGAAGTGAAATTGGTCTGTGAGGTCTTTTCGAGGCAACATTTTAAGAAGTTCTACTGTAATTAGGTCATAACCCGGAGCTTTTTTAGGCTTTAGTTTCTGTATTTCCCGTTTTAGCTCGGCAATACTTGCATATCTAACTAGATTACTATCGGTTGTAGTCTCGAATAAATTAATGTTTTCTGCACCATCAAATGGTTTGAATGTTTCCTCAAGATATGCGGCGAAAACGTCTGTTTTTTTTCCTTATCGCTTTTTTCCCAAACGTCTTGAGTTACTCTAATTGGTGGCACAGCGTTTTTTGGGCGTTTTATGACTTTAATTACTTTCCAAAGTGAATAATTCGATTCTTTTCCAGCGGTTAGGCTTTGCAGAAAATCGACATTAATGGACACAAACTATTAAGACTACAGAGACATTTTTAATTTTGGTATTATCGCAAGGTAAGTCAACACCAGGGCTGCAATTTTCAAAAAAAAAAAAAAGAAGAAAAAAAACTATGAAAGTACTTGCATATCTACGTCAACGATATTGACATCATTGGTCAGATTCAACGAAATATCAAATGAGGGTTAGTCATCTATATGTACATGTATATCAATACCACAGAGTCTTTAATTTTCAAATCGATTGTTAGACAACATCTACAGCTTTCCTATTAAAATTATTTTTTCCTTTACCTTTCAAACTTTAATTATGTACAACCGAACCTATGCGATGATCCCAAAATCATTACAAATATAAGTCAGTCATCTTATCTCGCAAATATTCCACAAAACAAATTTATCACATCCAATTCGAATAGATAGTGCGGTGTATCGTAATTAAGGTGATTAATCTAATTACCTATGCCATTGACTCCTATGGCGTGTAAGTCTGATGCAAAATTAAGCGTAATCTCCATGCAGGACATTTTGAATTAGTGCGCCATCTCTGACTATAATGGATTACTCTATTCCGATCTCTCACTCCGAATCCTGGTGGCAATCGTGTTCTTCATACATCATTACATCACTCAGCTCATTAATAGCCGTAATATGAGTAACATGAGTCCATGTGATACGGATTTGTTTTCCGATGACAATTCGGGGCGATTTTTGACACCAATCAAACCAATCGGCTAAAAATAATTAAAAGATGAATTGTGTTGTGTGTTTATACACAACTGATTGCTTTTGTAATGGTGTTTGTTAATTGCCCATTAGGATATGATTTTGGGGTACTGGTCATATGTCAATGGGAA
The DNA here is from genome assembly GCA_949824845.1 of Rhingia rostrata. Lineage (NCBI taxonomy): Eukaryota > Metazoa > Arthropoda > Insecta > Diptera > Syrphidae > Rhingia > Rhingia rostrata. The sequence continues at coordinate 154,496,682 of OX463755.1, read as the reverse complement.
TTTACTGAAAGGGATATGCTTTCGTATACTGAAGGCACTTTCTTCAACAAATCTGTTCGGCTACTTGGGTACACAGACGACATCGTTACCCTTGGTCGCTCCCATCGTGGCGTCTTGAAGTTAACAAGTCCGAGACCAAGTAAATATATGCTATCAACAAAATGTCACTGTTGATAGCACCAGTTTCAAGGTAGTTTATCTAGTGCTGAGTCAATATCGACCCCCACGAATGACAACATAGTGGAGATACGACGAAGATGGGATCAAAACTCTGAAAAAACTCTGTTCTGGAATTCGGTCTACTGGACCCTAATCCTACCAGTCCTACTTTAAGAAGCCGCAATGGACAATAAAAAGGAATGCAAAGCGAATATTAAGCACTGTTCCTGTATGGCATGAAGGTAAATTCATGAGAAGATACAAGCCCCAATTTTATAAGCTTTACCAAGATGTGGATGTATAGTACAAAACGTAAAAACATGAAGACTACATTGGGTCAAATACATCAAGCGATCAAGCGATTAATAATAATTCTTTTGGTATGAGGTCTTTTATTTTCAACAGAATAAAGAGTATCAGACTAAAGGCAAACGAGTGGCAAGACTTGAGCTGCAAAGAAGCTATCAGGTTGAAAGAGACCAAGTTCAAATTTCAAACCATACATAAATGATATATAAGGACATTTTATTTAATTTAGTCCTTTCACTAATAAGACGACAACATCAATCAACCGGCTGCCCAAATTGACCAAAGCTAGCGTAATTTTTGCAGAATTTTTCCATAATTTTTTCTAGCATTTCGAGCGGTTCTTCAATGGTCTGCTTTTTTCTTTTGCTTTTCAAATTACTCCGTAAAAATAAGTTTAAAGTGGACAACCAATAAATGTCAACATTTTTTACAGAATACGTCCAGGCGATTTTCGTTGCAAAAACTGTGTGACCACTGACATGACCCACCTTTTCATGAAACCAGTAACCGTGCGTCGTCACGGATTTGTGGCCAACCGATATCAATTCTCTCGACTGTTTCAGCTTTTCTAAAGATTTGTGGTGTTTGTGTTAATGGCGAGTATACGCCGGCCTTAACACACATTAATTGGCCATGCAATGGTGTTTCATGGATCTCGTCTGAACTCCAAAAGGGGCAATTTTGGTAATTAACGCCGCCAGAGAGGTTGAAATGCGCCTCGTTGGTCATTAAAATTTGCTTCTAAGAATCTGGTTCAGTGTAAACTTTTCGAGTGACTGTTTGGCCGTATTGTAAGCGACGCGGCTGGACTGCGGCAATATTCTTTGAGTCAATCATTCTTCAAAGTTCCCCACAAGGTGGTTCGCACTGACGCCGCCAAAATACTGAGGTGACGATACGACATATGTGGATTCTTGCCAACACTCTCTATTGTTACTTCAATCAGTTTATTGGAACCCCTTTAACGGTATATCGTCGATCTTCCACTGTACCGTGGTCAACAAAATTCTTCACCAAACGACAGACGGTGCTTGTTAAAAAAACACATTTTTGACGCAACAGGCTCGTTAGTATCCATGGCCGAGTTTTCTCACAATTCATGTGTGCGTGTGTACTTCATGCATGATGGCGGGACCTCCTGTTTTATGCCGACTCCGAACGTCGATAACATTTTCATGCAAATTGATACCACTAGAATGATTTGTCAGATCATCACGAGAGAAGGACCAGTGAAAAATCCATCGTGCCACTGATGCAAATTATATTTTCGACTAATCCCCGTTGCGCTTACACGACTGAAGGGACATTTTCAATATACATCGTCAATATTTAGGCGCGTTGTTTCGATGTGAAGCGATTCATGTAATGGGTGTTTTTTTTTTTTTTAATAAATGCACAGACTTTATGGAAGTTGAAATGGTATAGTGCTCCTAAAAAGTTTCCGGTGATGTATGTTCATGTGACAGTTGCAAATATGTGTTGGTAGAGCTTCCGCCGAAGTTTGGGTTTTAATTTTTCTTTAGATTTTTTTGTATTAATGGTAGGAACCTCTAACCAAGACCAAACCTTGGCACTTGCATAAACTGTAAGGGGAAGTCAAAAAAAAGTCCTGAAAAATGTTCGCTTAATACATTTTCCGGGATTTTATCAGCTGTCACAATTTTTTCCGTTGCAACACAATACAATAAAATGACGCGAAATTAAAATTTTGCGTGAAATATGGAACACCCTGTATATAGTATCTCCTTAGGAGTTCAAGTTAGGGCTTCAATATTAAATTGATATTTAGCCTAAAAAAACAACAATAAGCAAGAGTTTGATTTCTAACAAGGTGTCGCTGTTTGAATTTTTCGGTGAAAATATTTCCATTTGGAGGCGTAATCGTTATCCATTGTCAACAGAAGGAGGAGTTTAGGTGGTATAACTAAATTTGACATGACTTATGCAGCTTTGTTACCCAGGAATAGGTGGGAGGTATCGATTTGATTTTTTTCAGAACCTGCTGAAGTGTGGATGCGGGATCAGTTTTGTATTTTCCTAAAACCAATACATTAGGGATCTATCAGATTCGTGGTAAACGATTATTGGAATTTATATTATATAGCATTGAGGAGAGGGTTCCCATTTTGTGAATCGCAAAAGAAGCAGAGATTCCATTTTAAAGGCATACCTTGATCATTTCCCCGGATTTATATAACCCAGCCGGAAGCCGTCATTTCCGTTGGCCATATTAAGTTCGAGTGTGGGTCATGTTATCCTTACTTAATTAAGGTCGGGTGGGTCTAACGACTTTACATAACCCTACAAGAAATAATCAAGAGGCGTTAAGTCGCATGATCTTGGCGGCCAGCTCACAGGGCCATTTCGGGGATAAGCTGCTCACCAAATTCACCCTTCAACATATCCATTGTTTCATGAACTGTGTGGCATGTGGTATCGTCTTGATGAAACCACATGCCAACCAAGTTCAACTCAGCCAACTGGGGCAAAAAAAGTCGCGTATTAATGCTCCACGGTCGTCTTTGAAGAAAAATGGACCGATGATGCTACCAGCCCATAAATCACACCAAGCTGTCGTTTTTTCGGGATGCCTCGGTAATTCTTGAATGCCATGTGGCTGTTCATCACTCCAGATGCAACAATTTTGCTTAATTACGTATTCGTTGAGCCAGAAATGAGCATCATCGCTAAACACAATTTTTCGATAAAACAGCGGATTTTCGTGGAGCTGTTCTAAGGCCCATTTACTAAAAATTAGACGTTGTGGTAACGGGTGATTTTTTAGTTCTTCAGTTCTTGTACAAGTTGAATTTCATAGTTGTTCGAATCCAAATCGACAGGTAAAATTTTCCATGTGCTTGCGTAACACATGCTTGCTGAGAACGGCCACGAATTGACATTTTACGATCTTCGTTAACATTGGACGCTACGAATGCAATATTCTCTTCGGCATGCGAGTCGATGGTTTAATGTGAAACAAAGTAAATTTGGTGCGAAATTTGGTGATAACAGCACGAATTATTGATTGACCAGGTCGATTATGACCACCATAATAAGGTCGTATCAAACGGTGCACATTTTTCACAGAGCACGAATTTTGATAGTAAATTTCAATAATTTGCAATCGTTGCTCGTTTGTAAGTCTTTCCATGATTAAATGGCAGAATATGTATGCTGAAAAATTTTCACTTTGACAGATGACGTTTGGACGCCATTACTAACCAGTGCTGCCAACATGAATTTCCCAAGCGGCAAATTGTTCGTATCGCTACCATTTGTTCTTGTTTATCTCTATAGAATTCTATTTGGGACTTGTAGCCCTGGCCTTGATGTTTTACATTTTGTTATAATTTCCAAACATCCCTCCAATGAAGGTACCTTTCCTTATCGATGATCCCTTACTTTTCTTTTGATATTCTAATAGCGATAAAGGTAACGAAAACTCTTGCTGTGATATTTGACAATCTTGCTTATCAATATATTATTGGCCTATTGCCATGGCGTATAGGAGTCTTAAAAGTTTTACAACTAACGATCGAATACATTTAGAATGTCTTACATCGAATTCAAGTTATAAGCCCACAAGACCATTGCTAAGAACACTTTCTCTGCCTAAAATCCCTTTGTACAAAAAAACGCCCTAAGCTTACTTAGAAGTCTAACCATAGAATACACTTTCAAAAATTTCAAAATACATAATTAGAAAACTTTACGGAAAGTTTGTTTATTCTTTGGCTCTTGTGTAGTACCACATGCACACACCCATATATGTAAGATCACAGTAAAATGTGGAAACACAACTTTCCAAAATTTGATAACAATCACATTCGTGATAAAGTCGCCTTCATCCAGAGAATTTGAATCAGTTCCCATCGAATGGATGCAGATGAAACAATTTGCCAAAGACGAATCAGTAAATGGTGCGGCCTCACACCAACTAGCACCCAAAGCCGGCGGTCCTGATATTTTTGCCAAAACTCAAAATCGGAAATAGTTTCTTCTTTGTCGGAGGAACATTTCTTATGCAGAGATTTATCATAGTCTGTGCACAATTACTTATATTTTGACTTGACTGTATGCGGATGTGAAAACGGCCGAAATGAAGAAGAATGTGCAAGAAGGTATGGAAGTCATGTGCACATCGAAGAGGGATAGAAGGATGGTATTCAGGAGTTGGAAAACAAACTGCTTCTACGTGCAGCAGAAACGTTTTTCTTTTTAGCAACATCGGGGGGTCTCTGGATAGGAAAGACAGAAAAGGTTTATGTTAGGTGTACGAAAGTATCGCGGAAAAAAGTTACTGGGTATTTGAGGTTTGGCTGTGAAAATACACGTAAATATAACTACATGATGTTAAAACTATTTCAACGGTTTTATTAAAGGAGCTGTGCAGCTTAAACTTTACAAAAAGCAAAGAAATTGAATACGAACTTTTGATTGTTAATATTTTAGGCGAGTTTATTGGCCCAGGACTACGTAGGTCCATTTAGCGGGGGTCTTAATCCAGAGAGTTTGAATCTCGCTAACATTATCTTACTATTTAACGCACTATCTCACCATTTATGAAAGACCAAACAGCACCCAATACAACTTATATCCAATAGTGCATCTAAAGCCTTTGGGAACACTAATAAGCAAAGAAAGAAGGTTGAGAATTTTTCAATAATAGTCCTTTGATTTTCTCAAAATTCTTTAAAAAAATATCGGATTGCTAAAATTTTCTTATGGTCCAGTTATAAAGGGTGATCCATTTCGAGGTTCCCTACTTTTTTAAAGAAAAAAAAAAACACAGAAAATTCAAATTTAATGGAGAGTGTTTATTATCATTTGAAAGAACATTCTTTGGGATTTATTTTTTGAAGATTATGTCTATCAAATGTTGGCCGTTGCTACGTCGCAGATGGTCCATCCGTTGAGTCCAATTTTGGATCACTCGTTCGAGCATTTCGACTGGTAACTGGCGAATGACACGCGTGATGTTTTCCTCCAAGGCCTGAATCGAAGCGGGTTTGTCGGCATAAGCTTTTGACTTTACATATCCCCACAGGAAAAAGTATAACGGTGTGATATCACACGATCTTGGTGGCCAATCGACCGACCCAAAACGTGAAATTATGTGCTCACCAAAATGTTCTCTCAATAAGTCCATTGATTGATGCGATGTGTGGGAAGTGGCGCCGTCTTGCTGAAACCAAATGTCGCCGAGATCACGAGCTTCAATTTCAGGCATCAAATAGTCATGGCACGATAACGGTCGCCATTGACGGCTACGTTCGCACCGGCATAATTTTTAAAGAAATATGAACCGATGATTCCACCGGCCCACAAACCAAACCAAACCGTTGTTTTTTCTGGATGAAGTGGCAGTTCTTCAATCTCTTTAGGTTGCTCTTCGTCCCAAATGCGGCAATTTTGTTTATTTACATACCCATTGAGCCAGAAACGGGCCTCATCGCTAAACAAAATTTGCCTCGTAAACGTCGGATCTTCTTGGAAATTTTCAAGAGCCCATAGAGCGAAGCGATGTCGCTTGGGAAGATCGAGCGGCTTCAGTTGTTGCACAAGCTGTATTTTGTCCGCTTTCAATTTAAGATCTTGACGTAAAATGCGCCAAGTTGTTCCATACGTCAGTCCGAGTTGCTGCGAACGGCGCCGAATCGACTCTCTACGGTCTTCGTGTACACTCTCAGCTACGGCTGCTATATTTTCTTCACAGCGTGCTGGACGTGGTCTATTCGGTCGAATATTATCAAATAATGAATTCTGGGTCTCAAAATGGGTGATGGTGTTGCGAATAGTACGCTCAGTAGGCCGATTATGTTGACCATAAGTTGAGCGAAGTGCACGAAACACATTCCTCACAGAACATGAATTTTCATAATAAAGTTGAACAATTTGTAAACGTTGCTTACGCGTAAGTCTTTCCATTATGAAATACCAAACAATACTAAACAAAAATAACATGACAGCATGACACGACTCACACGTGATCTGTCAAAAAAGGCTGATTGGATCACCCGTTAGATGTCATTAAAAAGCATCATTGGACATTTTCTTTTACTTCTTGCGTTTTTTATGATTTGAATCCCTGGCGAATTGATGTTAAGATAAATCTTATTAGCTTTCAAAACAAAAACAATTCAAAAATATTTAAAATTTAGAACTTACTGCTACCGCAGAAAATATTTTTTTGTTTTTCAATGACCATTTATTTTCTGAAGTAATGTTTCTCATTTCACCAACATGAAATACATTCGTTCCAATGGGGTGTGTTCACTTTTTCGTTTGCTCTAATCTATCGTTAGTCTTTCATACGATCAACCACAACCTCAAGTATGGTGTGGCAGAATTAACCAATGATCGTAAAATTTTAGTTTTCCTTCATGTTAAGTTTTCCAATACTGCTATTCAATGATAACTATAACTTGACCTGATATTAATCTTGAAAAATAATACCTCGGCAGACTTTCCATGATATCTGCAGCAGATTACCGCAAATTTTTTGATTAATTTGGTAGTCTTTATTCCTGTCATTTTCACACTCCTCAACACCCAGTGGATACATTTTCGCAACATCACTAAATGGGTAATCGAATCAAAAACAGACTAGCCATCAGTCATCCCCCGAAAAAGACTTTCGTTGTGAGTAAATTTGTTGGCTGCTTTTTGACGGCTTTGGTTTATGTGGTCTTATCCAATCAATATTTTCGACTGTACGCTAAAACAATATCGCTGATTGATACGAAATTATGTTTAATCCATTGTTTCTTGTTTGATGCACGTGGATTGTGAAAATCCACCAGACAAACAGATTACTAATTTTTTTCGGGATGGAAGTTCCAGCGGCTACATAAATTACCCGTGAAGATGCTTAAAACGATATCACATTCCATTAATTACCTAATTTCGTCCGGAGATGGGCCTCAACCAAATTTCTCCCCAATTAGCCCGATGCTTAGCTAACTCCGTCCAGTTGCGCACTTCAAAATGGTTGAGGTCGGTTTCTACTTATGCGCGCTACTTAGGGCCCAATTATAGCTAACATTGAAAATTTTCTTTTACTTCTTGTGGTTTTTTTATAAATCCAACCATTGGCGAGTTGGTGTCAAAAGAAAGCTTATGAGTTTTAAAACATGATTAGCTAAAAATATTTTAATTTTTAAGTACAGTTTTCGTAGAAAATCACTTTTTGTTTTTCACTGATCGAGATTTATTTTATTGAAGTAATGATTGCCATTCCACCGAACTGAAACGGAATTTTCCGGTAATTCCAATGAGAAACTATGAAGGTGAAATTTCAATTCCATCATGTTTTGTGTCTTAATGAAGGCGAGGTTTCCTCTACTGCTTCCGGCGCGATGTCTGGCTGGGAATAAAAGACTCTGCGAGCTGGAGTATTAGTGTCCTTTGATTATACATGTCCTAGCCATCTTAAACGTCCAATGCTGAGTTTTTTGTTTACAAGGGCATGTCGCTGTACAGCTTGTTCATGGTTAAATCTTCGTCTTCATAGAAAGTCAACGCAAGCGGGACCGAAGATTTTTCGAAGAGTCTTCTCTCGAATCGATCAAGGATTTCCTCAACTATTTTGTTCAGCGCCGTAGAGCAGGACTGGGATTACAAGGGTCTTACATAGGATCTCCTTAGTAGTTCGATTGAAGGCTTTACTACTACATTGACTTCATAGCCCGAAGAAATAGCGGTTGGCAGGAGTAATTCTTCGTTTGATTTCTGACGAGATGATGTTGTTAGATTTGATAGCGGAGCCGAGGTAGACAAAGTCCCTCAAAGTTATATCTGTCAATGGTTACGTTCTGTCGTGCAATTCGTTCTATGTTGTGTGTCCTTTCCTGTTGACTGCATACACTTCGTCTTGCAATCATTTACTGCTGAGCCCATTTCTATACTAGCAAACATGGCTATGACATGACGTTGAGCCCGACCACTGATGTCGATATCGTCGGGGTATGCTAGTAGTTGCACCGATTTTCGGAAGGTTGTAACTCTGGTGTTGGCTCGGGAGATTTGCATACCTAATCCTCTTCAGAATCAAATTAAAGAAGTCACATGACAGCGCATCGCTTTGCCTAAATCGAGAAGCCTGATGGAGAAGCGAGAATTCTCCATCGTCGTGCTACACAAATGGACAATTTGGGCGGCATACCAAACATAGACATGGCTTTGCATAGTTCGTCTCTATAAATTCTGTCGTATGCGGCTTTGAAATCGAAGAATATAGGGTGCGTATCGATTAGAACTTCTTGGATTTTTTCAGGATCTGCCGAAGTGTGAAAATTTGACGGTTGTGGAATTTCCCCAGCCTAAAGCCACAGTGATAAAGGCCTATCAGGTTGTTGGTAAATAGTTTGAGACGTTCACATATTACGGCAGATATGATCTTGAAGGCGATGTTGAGAAGACTTGTGCCTCTGTCGTTTGCGCAGTTCGGAGGGTCCATTTTTTTAATGGATATGGCTAACGATGCTGAGGTTCCATTCTTCTGGTATTTTCCAGGATCTGCCGAAATGTGAAAATTTGATCGGTTGTTGACTTTCCCAATTAAAACGAAACTGATGAGGGCCGGTCAGGTTGTCGGTAAATAGTTTGAGGTGTTCTCATGCTATGGCTGATATGATCTTGTAGGCGATGTTGAGGAGACTTATGCCTCTGTAGTTGGCGCATTTCAGAGGGTCTCCTTTTTCGAGGATCGGGCAAACAATGCTGATGTTCTATTCGTCAGGCACACTTTCTTCCGACCAGATTTGGCCTATGAGTTGGTGGATGTTTTTTACCAAGTCATCTCCGCCTTGTATTATTAGCTCTGACGTTTTACACTTTGGTAGAACTTGCGAATATCGTTCCTGGAGTGGCCCCTCTCTATATCCTCGATCGCGTGCTTTTCTTGCTCTTTTTTCTTCTTTCTGAAGAGCCGGTGTTCTTTTCTTCTTCTCTGCCTATAGAGCTCAATGGTTTGTTGGCATCGTTGCCATTGCATCGTTGAGGGAAAAGCGTTGCGCAAAGGCTTTTGCGGTCTCTTCTGATTGCAGTCTTTTGACATTAAATTTCTTTACAGTATCACTGGTTTGTTGTGCCGTGGTTGACGTCCATATTCTTACCTTGGCTGCAACAAGGTAGTAGTCCCAGTCGATGTTAACTATTCGGAATTTTCGAACATCCATAATATTGGATGCGTGCCTCTTGTCTATTGCAATGTGATCAATTTGGTTGGCCATTCGTTGATCTTTAGACCGCTATGTCCCCTGATGGATATCGAAGTGAAGATACCGTGTGCTAGCTATAGTGAAATTTCGTTCCATAGCGAAGTCGATTAGCCTAAGTCCATTGCCAGATGTGTTGTTGCAGCACGATTTTAGTATCGTACTTTGGTAGTCGCTCATAGGTTTTGTCAAGGAGCTCGTAGAAGCAATCTTTAGCTAAATCATTTTTCTTCGTCACGGCCGGAGCGCATATAAGGCTTATGTTGGTGAATTTGGCTTGATGCGAATCGTTACAATGCATTTGCTAATGTCTTGGAAACATAAGATTTCTTAACTAAGTCTAGCACTTATTACAAATCCGCGTCCGAATATGCGATGTTTCCTCTCTCTATAACACGGTGCGTACTAAATGCCCGAGCTATCACATCGTATTTACATCGAATTTTTCGAAGCAGCTCATCTAGTTTCGCTTGGGACAGCAGGCCGGGTGTTCTGTACCAAGGTACCAAAAGCACACTAGCAACAACTGCTTTTTCCAAATATGTATTATCATCTGTCTAAAATCAACGTGAAAATACGGGATAGTTGATGATGGGACAAGTTGCTGCAAGTGGCTCTTCCATATCAAGGATATCAATTTTTCAACTTCATAGAAAATGTTTCTAAGAATTAGGAAACCTTAACGACTCGATTCGTATAATCACTGGCTATAATAGGTTCAGTTACAATAATTGGAAAGTAGTTTAAACAACGTCTGTATGGCAATGCTTAAGGATGCCCTGCACTTCTCTCTCTTTATCATATAAACCTGGAAGACTGAATTTATAAATGAAGGGACTCCATAGCTTCTAACTGATCGAGAAAACCACATGTTATTGCCTCATTGCCTCATCTATATGCCAACCCATCAAACCTTACCTTACTTATCCTTAACCATGATATTCAAATTATAATTGTTGGATCAAATTAGGGAATCCGTGGAAGATTCGCCGAATTTCGCAAAATATTTTGCCTGAAATTGGCTATCAAAAGGCTTTTTTAAGCAGACTTCGTTTTGATTCAAATAGAGGAAATGTACTGCAAATGAGGTTCAATTTTAAACTTCAAACTTTAAACGAAATTCCCCAAATTTGAGTACGCTTTTCGTACTCAAATAGAAGTTTTCGACTTTATGGTGATTTTCCAATTATAAGCTCGTCAGATAACCTTTTTGGCATCTAACCAAAGTCTAGACAATCACATGCCCAAACACACACTAAAAAGTGCAGTCCTCACTCCAGAAAAGGTCAAAGAAGAGTTAAACTGTTTTATCCTTTGTCTGATTCCCGGATGTGTTACCATATAATCTGCATAAACCACGTTTCTTTCCTTCATCTCCGTTACAGACTTCCGAGCTATGTATTTTTGGTTTCTTCCTGTTTTTTTTTTTTTTGGAATTTGCGCATCCATAAGGATTGGAATTAAAATATCATTTTCTTCTGCTAGATGAAAATATTTTAACATTCCTAATCGGTTCCGGTCGTATGTGCGCATTTGTTTCATACCAAAGAAGTTGTAGTTGGTAGGTGTGGGTGGTACTCGGGGCCATGTTTAAAGGGTGGACATTATCCGACAATTTTCACTGGTATCCTCTGCCAAAATCCTCTTACATTTTTGAAACTATGCCCTGCTCTGTTGCTGCACAGTCAGTCGTAGTAGTAGTTGCAGCAGGAGCATTCATATAACAACAATAACATTACTTAAGGATATCATAAATGTCGCATTAATTTCGCTGCCATGATAAGGACTATTTAACCAGGCTTTGCATTGAGTTCGCCTTTGTGCTAGAAAGGATGAAGACTTGATGCCTCTGTACCATGGCTTTGCATATTCCATGCCCGAAAATTAATACAGGAAATAAGGAATATTTAAAAAGGGATTTAATGGCGGTGGGAAGCTCTCTCTTTCCTCTTCTGGTATTTATTTATGTTTGTCGCTATGTGAACCGAAATGAGCTAAATGCAAATAAACGGATGAACAGAGATGTTATTGCTAAAAGGAGGAGCATCATGATGTATTGTTATGTGGCATTAAATTAAATTTGAATACAGTTACGAGTTGGAATGAAGTAGACTCTTGGAAAATGTTATCATAGAACACAATCAAAGTGCATAAGTACTTGGTGAAAGGAATTTGATTAGTTATAGTGAATCCTTTGATTTGGGGGACTTGGGTACATTCTTCAGATGTTTAGTAGGGAATGCCTTTTAAAATAAATACCATCCGGGGTGAACCTACCTTTCGGGGTGAACCTGGGCCTCAACCGGAGATTAACTAAGTAAAGAGATGGCTGCTACTACTAATTCTTTTATCTCTGGCCTCAACAAACATGCCCTTCTTATTTGATCCTTTTTTTAGCTAGATGCATCCAGTTGCATACCTTCCTTAAGTTGAATGAGATTCGTTTAAAATTGGAAGCGCTACTTGAGACGAGATCTTTCTCTAATGCACGTTGAGTTAGGCTTTCCGCTCCAGATATCCTAGCTATTGTAAGCGTTAAGCGTGGAGTTTTTGACCAAGTCTTTGTAAAAGGTCATTCAATAAACGTCTCCTCTGAGATATATATATATATTTTTCTTATTTATTTCAAGAGCCTGTAGATACCATTATGTATGGAATATAACTTCAAATGTTCAAATGCCCGCCGCAGCTTCTCTATGTGACGCGTATCCGTCATGTCCAATTTTCCATGACTCAGCCGCATACATCGGGCTGAATTTGACCGATGGAACGGGTTATGTTGACTTTGAAGGCCACTATGGTTTGTGGCTTATTCGCATAGACCTGTGATTTCAGTAAACCCCACAAGGAAATGTCTAAAGGGGTCAAATCGCACGATCTCAGTGTTCAGTTCACATCATCACCACGTGAGATAAGCATTCCCTCGAATCGCCCGTGTAGAATTTTCAATGTGGAGTGTTCTCTGTGGTATGTGGCTTCGTCCTGTTGAAGCCACATGTTGTTGGTATAATATCATCTATATCATCCAATTCAGCCCAAAAGAAGTTCGTAATCATCGATTTATAGCGCTCGACGCTGACTGTGATGGTCTGGACAACGTTTTTCTCAAAGAAATATTCAGTCAGTACAGAATAAACACCAAACAGAGACTTTGATCTGTTTTGGGTTGGGTGTTGTAGAATGAGGGTAGAATCTCAATGGCTTTTAATCAGCAATGCCCAGTGGTTGTAACTCTGACTACATATAAAGTGCTTATTTTTTACCTCCAAGTGGTAAAAATCGAGTACTTGTTGCTTTGCTTAACGATAAGCATGAGTGTTGATAATACGACGAAAAACAGCAGCACTATAAACAGCCAGGTCAGAATAACACGGAATGAAAACCCGGCCGGCTGCTCCAGGGGAACATAGACCAGCTGCTTCGACATATTCGGACAACAGGTTGTCTAGGAATTTCAAGGGTTAGTCAGGCCCCTTGAACAGAGATGGTGGCGGATGAACCGAAAGGCCAACGGCAGCGCTCAATCCGGAAGTGGATATTGATGGCCCCGTGTCCTAGGGGTATCTAATATGTCAGAACTGGCCCTCCAGATTGGCGTTTGTGCTTTGGGTTAACTACCTAACAATGTAAAAAAATTAAGGGTTACTCAGCAACCAACAGCCCTAAACTGCTACAAAGCATACATTACTGTCATCCGCTAAGCTTTATAAAGCCGTCGGAGATGACTGGGTAAGTAACATCCACCAACTCATAAGCCAAATCTTCGGCGGATCCTGGAAAAAAACCCAAGAAGTCAAAATCGATACCCAACACCTATTTATCGATTTCAAAACAGCATTCGATAGCATTTATAGGGACGAACTATACAGAGCCATGTCTGGTTTTGGTATACCGCCCAAACTCATCCGTTTGCGTAGGATGACGATGGAGAATTCTCGCTGCTCCATCAAGGTCGGAAACGACCTCACCGACACATTCGATACCAAAAAAGGATTTAGGCATGGCGATGTGCTGTGACTTCTTCAATTTGATTCTTGAGAGGATTGTGCAAAACTCCCGAGCCAACACCAGAGGCAGAACTTTCCCAAAATCGGTACAACTACTAGCAAACGCCGACGATATTGACATCATTGGTAGGACCCAACGTGATGTCATAGCGACGTTTGCTAGTATAGAAAAGGAAGCGGCAAACATGGCTTAAGCAGTAAATGAGAGCAAGACGAAGTATATGCTGTCAACACGAAAGGACACACAATCACATCTACGAATTGGACAGACGTCACCATTGACAGATATAACTTTGAGGTAGTACGGGACTTTGTCTATCTCGGAATCGCTATTAACTCTGACAACAACATTTCGTCAGAAATTAAACGAAGGATTACTCTTCCCAACCGCTGTGTCTTTGGGCTAGAAGGCAATTCAGTAGTAAAGCCCTTACTCGAACTATCAAGGAGATATTTCCTGGTTTAATCTTCGCCTTCGTAGGTAAATGGTGCAAAGACATGTAAAGTGAATAAACCAATACTCTGTTCCCCAGTCGTCGATTTCCAACCAGCCGATAGACCCAGTAGGAAAAACCTCTCCTCCAATGACCCGCATATAGGTATAGAACTAGCTGTGCGCAACTTGAAGCAAATAGCCCAGCTTCACTCCGGCCTATAGCAACATTTTAGTAAAATTAACTGGCACCTACTCTTAAATGAGAAGTCGTGTTCTCGAAGCCATTTAAAAGCAGATTTAATACAACTTCGTTATAAAGTAGCTACGAATCTTTCAAAAGTTGTCACAAATTCACAAACTGCGCGGGCATACTGATCTCTAAAATCCATTAAGCTCTCATATTTCATATCAGTTCATCCTTTATCCTCAAAATGCAATCTCACAAAACGACTTATCCTTTTGAAATACAACATTCCAAGTTGATCCATTGTCCTTAATGAATACCATTGACCTTAATAGTCCCCCAGATAGATGGAGTGAGCGTCGATATTACCTTTTTCAATCTGGAAAAATACGAGCATTCATCACCATGTCATCTGATTTTTTATTTCAATTCCAAAATACACCGACTCATTGGAGCATTCAAGCGCTCCTCACGCAATATCTTTAGAGCACCTTCAACACAAAAAGCGGGTTAACTCTGCCTTCAGTCCTAAGAATCTCTCCGCCCGGCTTCGTGTATTGGCATATCCTTTCCCTTTGTCACCGGCAGTGAGAATTGAAATGAAAAACAAAATCGTGCTACACAAACACACACACACACGTAACCAGGGGACAAAATTCGTCGCTGGCGTCGTCATCATCACCGTCATCATAAGGTAGGCGGATAAAAGTTCATACGTATAGGTGTACTCGTACTCGTAATCGTACCGTGTCGTTATTGCACACTGACAGGCAGCCACCCCTCCGAAACACCTGTTTCCAGAGGTTCGTATAATACGAGTATTTTTCATATATCATAGCGTTAAGTCAGGTGCGCTTTGCCAAAGCCCTGACGCTCTACGACTATCCATCAATCATCTTTAGCGAGCATCATTCCCTCGTTTTGTGGTAACAGTTGGAAAATATTACACTCGTCTCGCAAACAATCCGTTCACGGCGCCAAGACTAGAGGAAAATGTACCCCCGTCCCAAAAAATGAAAAATCCCACACACATCTCCAACCGTCCCAAAATACACATACCCAGAACGAGATGCAAATGTAAAACGAAAGAGCTCTGAATGAGAAAAGCTGCGCCTGGTGGATGAAGCCCAGGTGCAAGTCGTCCGATTTTGATGATTCAATGTTGTCATGACGAGAACAACTGTGTGGGGGTGGGCATGGGCTAGGTTAGCAGGTTGCGCTGCCAGTCTGAACTGCAGTCAATTCTAATTTTGGGATTTCCCCAGCAACTAAGTGAAATCGTCCTGGAGTCGGATGCAACGGAACTATTGTTGTCCTGTTTGTTTTTGTTTTCGTTTATTTACAAGTTGACATTAACAGAATAAATCACTTTAGGTAGCTTTGACGGTATATGTGGAGGTCATCAGTTTGGTGGATGGAGCGGTTTTTACAACGGAACCACTGAGGCACGTGAGGAGGAGGAGATAACTCGTATACTCATTGGTAGACAATGATGGACAGTTGGATTGTTTGCATGGCCATTTGTGTTACAAAAATCCTTAAATATTTACTTTGACATTGAAAGATTGGGGATAAATGGGGCTAGTTGGGCTTGTTGGGGTCATGATAATGAAATGAATTATTTAGAGCACTCTTTAGCGGCGTAATAAATGCAGTTTCATGAAGGAAGGTCGGTAGTTGTTTTCGGGTTACATTGTCCTTAGAAAAACCCTCGAATGCCGTTAACTTTATAAATATGAGAGTGGAGGAAATTGCAGAGTTGTGTATGCGAGGGATACATATGGTGGAGTGCCCGTCAACAACAATATAATCAAGCAGTCGAAGGAGCATGTCCATTATCCATATGTGTTTGGAGGATCGTTTAAAACAAAATAGATAAATAGAATCCAAAATTCATTAATAAAAAAATACAAATTTTTGGCGCAACTGGCTCGTAGTACCCAGGTTCGAGCTTTCTCACAACCATTCATATGTGCGTGTGTAATTATTGTATGATGGCGGGACCTCCTTTTTTATGCCGAATCCCAACGACGAATTTGAGGGCCAGTGAAAAAATACTTTAAGTGTTTATATGGCTGGGAATCGAACCCAGACCCAGACCACCATGCCACTGAGCTCGTCAAAATGCATAATCAGATGCAATATAGTCCCTCCCAACTTACCATTTACTGGTGTTGCTTGTAGGGGTCTATTGTTACTTTTTATTTACTTATTTATTATTTATTTATATATGATATACGTATTACGCTAGTAGATACATTTTATTTTTATGGTGTTGGGTTTAAATTCTAAATAGTTACACAATGAAATAATTTCCTCTTACAGTCGTAGATAACATAAATTTAGGAATGTATACAAAAAAAGATTGGTTTGACATGTCAATTGTTATTAATAGAAAAGTTAAATATTCATGTTTTTTAAAAGATTTTTATTCCTATTTTATGTAAATGACGTGGCAAGTAGATCCACAGGCGGATGGAATGGATAGAAAACTCACATTCAGATGGGGAAGTGTACGAATGGTCGACAAAAAATGTCGACTTCACAAATATAAATTTGATCGACTGTTAAAACGTCGACTGAAGTTTTATCGACAAACAATAGTTGACAGTTTAAAACCCAGACCATATAAATGCCAATTGAATGCTGCAGTTAAATGGTGCCACGATAACGGTCTAGTTATTAACGCATCAAAAACCAAGATGAAACATATCCGGAGTCCACAATACAAGCCCACACAGAGTAGAATATACTTGAGAAATGATGCCTGTCCGAACACTGCAAACGAAACTATTGAATTAGTAGAAAGCTACAAATTTCTTGGAGTTACCATTGACTCTCATTTTCTATGGAG
This sequence comes from Rhingia rostrata, assembly GCA_949824845.1. NCBI lineage: Eukaryota > Metazoa > Arthropoda > Insecta > Diptera > Syrphidae > Rhingia > Rhingia rostrata. The sequence goes on along the minus strand of OX463755.1, from coordinate 154,479,515 downwards.
CAAACACATCGACAAGCTTCGCATGGATCTGAAGAAGAAGTTATACGCATTGGCCCATTTGCGGTACCATGCCACGGTTCCTGTCTTAAAACAAGTATACTATTCCCTAGTTGAGTCTAAGTTACGGTATGGTATACTTGCCTAGGGCAACGCAGCAACAACCCACATCAAAAAATTACAAAGCCTTCAAAACTCAGCGCTGAAACAAATAAACTCGAGCTATCCGCCCAACGATGAAAGAACGTTCAAAGTTCTTCAGGTCGAGCAATTTTATAAGATGACACTAATACAGGAGTACTTTGACGGTGACTGTTTTATTCGACCAAAAAACCATGTTATCAACACCAGAAGACGTGCCCAAGGTATGCTTCAATTGCCAAGAAATTATAATGTTTATGGTAGACGACAACTTCAATACAGCGTTCCAGCATCAATCAACGAATTACCTCGAGAACTAGTGAGCATAGAGTATTACAAGACCAGAAAAAAAAACATTAAACATTTCTTATTAAACTCAAGTCATTAACTTATCCATAAAGTGTTTGTATGTACTATCTTAGTTTTTTTTTCTGAAAATATCTACATCTTTCACTCTCAAGCTTACTTATATAATTTAAACCTAAAGAAACACAATCTTCTGCAGACAAGCCACAAGGCTTCGCAGAAACGTATATAAAATTGTTAAGTCTATATAAATACACAAATAAATAAAAAAAAAAATTGAAAAGTTGTAGGTAAAAATGTCGATTTTTTTTAAATTAAAAAGGAATTGCAGGTTGATATGATTAAAATAACACCGTAAGTGTCAACATTCACAATTATTCGAGAGTGACTTGTTGATCGACAGTGGCGACAGTGAATGATGTTCGCATGCATGCGGCGACAGTGGCGCAAAGGTGGAAAAAAGTCAATTTTCTGAAAGTGCTGATGTTGATTAGCTGATTGATGTTTCTAACAATAAATTAGACAGAGAATCTGGGTACATCGAAAATTTGGACCAAATCTTAAGATTTAACACCTAAATAGGCGCCCAAAGTAAAAATATTTGAAACTAGCTGACCAGGCAAACACTTTTTTGTCTTAACATTTTAAAAATGTATTTTTGAATGATCATTTGTATTTTTATAGGCTTGGGGTATGTTTTATTTGCAGTTGCAATTAAAATCAATCTAAATCTAAATATATAAAAATTATACTAAAAAATACGATTTTTTATTGCTTTGCTGTGATATAATTAAGTGCCCTGCAATGTTTTACGATATTTTGTTTTGTTTCCAGGCGCGTAAGTAAATAATTCTGATAGTGTGTCGACTCAGGAAAAGGCGACATGCGAGATGCATGTATTTTCAAGGTCCACTTATCCACTATATTAATCGCCGACCCAATTTCTTTCAGAACATATTTACCCTATTTAATGAAGTAAAATTGCATTTTTTTTTTACCAAATTGAAGCGTACAGCTCATAGATCGGTCGAAAAGAATTATAATTTCAAAAAAGTTATTGCAAAATTGGTAAAATAATGTTTTTAAATTACCTTGGTTACAACAACAACATTGTAAACATACAAAGGAAGATAGCTTTATAGCTTAGCTATCTGTGCGGCGAGTGTCACGTTTGAATGATGGGAGTTAAGCAAAGAAAGAGAGAAAAGTATATGCGCTGGGGTGGGTTGGGTATGGGTAATTGGATAAGTCACATTTTTCTTTCGCTCAGTCGGAGTCCTGTGACTGTCTCCTTCTATTGTATGAATCAGAAATTAAAAAAAGAGAATCATACACAGAGAACTTTTCTATATGTGTATGCGTATAACTTTAATGTAGCTTTAACATAGTGTGGGGTGAATGGTGTGCGTTAAGCGAATTAAGAAGAGAAGGGAATATGCGCACGCGTATTGGTGATTGGATTGGATACGTATACCTACTCTGTCTTTTATAAGTTATAGGTAATCATAATGTTGCCCGAATATTGTACAAATTGTATTTTCTGTGGTTGCGTTTGGCTATTATTATTGACCTTATTTGTATAGTGTAGCACTATACATAGAGCAGCCACTGAGCCACCTCACCGAAACGAAAGTGTTTGGCGTGTGGGGGCGTGGCGGATGAATGTGTGTCGTGTTCGTTTGTGTTAAGCGAATGAGGGAGAGAAGTTATCCGCAGGTGTGGTTGCATTAGTCTGATGAACGGAAGTACATTTGGCTTCCGGTCATTCGAAGTCGGTTGTATCCTACACGAATTATTAGATAGCCATCCTACAATAATTGTGGTTTCACTGTGCTCTGATCCTGGTTTTGGCCAATTATTACCTATTCTTTGTTAAGTCATTTTGATTTCTTTTTTTTCGACGGATTATTAGGTAGATATGCCTCGGCAAAGAACTTTGACGGGTAGGCGTGAGAGGGAAAGAAATAGAGTTGATTATTTGTTACGTCGCGAAGCCGTACCATACGTACCATTCCGTACCATTTTAGTGCCAATATCTTTCTCTCTTTCCTTCTCATTGCCTTGCCCAGCAAGTTTATCGTAGCGCTGAACTACGCTGGATAATTTGAAGAAGGGCGGTAACTTCGGACCGTTCCTTGCAATCGTTCGAAATTTCAAATCGGAAAGGTATGGCCTTCGTAGGAATGTTTTAGCAGTGAGCAGTGGCATGAAGATATTTTGTTTTCAAATTTAAAAATTATTTTTACTCTTTGTGGTCGCAGCTACCTTACCTTTTCTGCCACATCTGGACTGGACCGGAAGAAGAATGCTATTATTTTATTACTCTTCTATTGTGCGCATTTTGTTATCTCATAGCAAAAAATTAAAAATATTATTGAATAAGAAATATAAAAGTACAGCATGAAAAAAAATTTAATGCAATCTGTTTCATTTCAGTGCTATTTTTGTTTTTTCAACGTTATAGAAGTTAAGAACAATATTTGTTAGTTACTATCTATTCCAGAACTGACACGAATACCTACCTACGATCAGTAATTTTTAAGATTTCTTTATTTAAAGACAGACATTCAAATTCGCTTCAAATCAAACAGAGCTACACCAATTTTATTTATCTATATAGTAGATAATGATATAAAAAAAATGTGTGGTCGATTTTCGAGCACTGGGCGAACCTAGTAGCTATAATTGAACAACTTCATTGGAACACAAAACACGATTGAATTGATCATTTTCTTAATTAGCTGGTTAAGGAAATCATTGGGAAATTCTGCTTCATTTGGCTGTAATGAAAAATATTACTGAAGAATAATAAATCCTGATCATTTAAAATTTAATGTCACAAAACTGCAATCGCAAGAAACCGCCAAGACCTTCGCGCAACGCGTATCCATTAACCTCTTGATTACCACCATGCCACCAGCATCGAATGTCGAAGAAAAATGGCAACGATGCCAACAAGCCATTAGAACAGCCGCAACCGATGTACTAGGGTTCTCGCGCCCACCAGCCAGAAACCCCTGGTTTGATGGGGAATGCCGACAGATGCTCGCAGCCAAGAATGAGGCCTACAAGGCTAAGCTGCAGGTGACGACAAGAGCTGCTGTTGAGCTCTATAGGCAAAGAAGAAAGGAAGAACACCGGGAAAGAAGAAAAAAGAGCAAGAAAAGCGCTCGATAGAGGATATAGATAGGTGCCACTCCAGGAACGATGTTCGCAAGTTTTACCAAAGTGTAAAGCGTCAAAGCCAAGGACCAAGGCTCCAACAGAATTCTGTCGATATGAACAAGGAAATATCGTAGTTGAGATACCGTCGATAATGAGGACATGGAAAAACCACTTCTGCAGACAGTTAAACGGCGATGACGAGCAACATTCCGCTATCAGGTAGTAAGAAACATTCAATATTGGACACGATAGCGAAAACTGCCAACCACCCGACCTGACTAAAGTGAGGATAGCAATATCTAAACTCAAGATTAATAAGGCTGCCGGAAATGTGAGCATTTACGCTGAGCTTTATAAAGCCGGCAGAGATGACTTGGTAAGTAACATCCACCAACTCATAAGCCAAATCTTGTTGGAAGAAAGTATGCCTGAAAAATGGAACATCAGCATCGTTTACCCTATCCACAAAAGAGGAGACCCTCTTAACTGCGCCAACACGTCTCCTCGTCATCGCCTGAAACTGTTTACCAACAAACTTAGCAGTGTGGTTTTAGACCAGGAAAGCTTACAACCGATTAAATTTTCACATTTCAGCAAATTCTGGAAAAAAACCCAAGAAGTCCAAATCGATACCCACCCTCTATTCATCGATTTCAGAGCCGCATACGACAGCATTTATAGAGACGAACCATACAGAGCCATGTCTAGTGTTGGTATAACGCCCAAACTCGTCCGTTTGTGTAAGATGGCGATGGAGAATTCTCGCTGATCCATTAGAGTCGGAAACGACCTCACCGACACATTCCATACCAAAAAAGGATTTAGGCAAGGCGATGCGCTGTCATGATGACTTCTACAATTTGATTCTTGAGATGATTGTGCAAAACTCCCGTGCCAACGCCAGAAGCACAAGTTTCTGAAAATCGTTGCAAATACTATCATACGCCGATGATATCGACATCATTGGTAGGACTCAACGTGATGTCAGGAAGTGGCAAAAATGGGTTTGGGACACAAAACATCGACGAATCGGACAGAACGTCACCATTGAAAGTTATAACTTTGAGGTATTACGGGACTTTGTCTATCTCGGTTCGACTATTAACTCTGACAACAAAACCTCGTCAGAAATTAAACGAAGAATTACTCTTGCCAGCCGCTGTTTGTTTGGTCTAAGAAGGCAATTTAGTAGTAAAGCCCTCACTCGAACTGCTAAGGAGATCATATATAAGACCCTAATCATCCCAGTCCTGCTCTACGGCGCTGAAGCATGGACCGTATCAAAAGCGGATGAAGAAATCCTTGGTCGATTTGTGAGGAAAATTCGTCGAAAAATCTTCGGCCCCGTTCGCGTTGACGGGCTATGGAGACGAAGATTTAACCAAGCACTATGAGCTGTACAGCGACATGCCCCTGTTCAAAAATTCCACATTGGACTGTTAATATGGCTATAAAATGTACAACGAATGGACAATAATACTCCGGCTCGCAGTCTTCGATTAACAGCGAGACGTCGGACGCAGTAAAAAAAAAACCACGCATTAAGTGGCGCACACAAAAAGAAACCGACCTCAACCAACTTGGGGTGCGCAACTGGAGGAAGTTAGCTAAGGACCGGGCTAATTGGAGAGGCATGTTGGTTGAGGCCCAAGTTCATTGCGGACTGTAGTGCTACTTAAGTAAGTAAATCTGTTCTGTTTTTTTGCCAAAAATGCACAGCAAAAGTTGGCGTATTGCCTTCGCCACGCAGGGATTATCAACTGATTGAGCTTATATCTGTAAGATTATTGTGGTAATATTCATTTCATTAGAGTACTGCTTCATTAAAAATTATGTAAGGCGCAACAAACCTTTGTGAAAACATCAACATGTTCGACCTATAGATTCATAGATGACTACAGAACATTAAATCCTCAAAAGGAATATTCAACCACATGCCTTGATCTACTTAATCTTACGTTGAAAATTCTTTTTGTTTCACATTTTGTTTTCAAGGGACAAGGCTTCCTTATATGGGTTTGAAGAGCTTCATATCCAACAATCACACATAGAAGCACCCTTTTCTTCTCCCTTTTTATGCGATTGGGAAGTTAACCAGAAGGGCAACGTCCTCGAAGCCATCAGTATTTATTACTGGATTCAGCGTTGAAATGCCTAAATGGCCTGTAGTACAAATTCGTCAGAAAATCTCATGTAAGTTTGTCACTTCAACTAACCTAACAGAGATTGTAGATGCCATCGCTGATTCAGTCTTTTAAAATTTTTCCCCTTCCATTTTTTTATTTTTTATTCTGTGACCATGCCTCTTATCTCTTTGACCTTTCCCATCTAACATTAGTGTCTAAGGAGTGTGTATCTATCTGCCACCTTAGGACGCGGAAATCGTGTGGCCCGACGATATTCGGATTTTTTGACATTATTCGGCAGTGAAAAATGTCGCGTAAAATTCGCCTCGTATTACGAGCTGTGTGTGATGTCACACCTGTTTTTTTTGTAACCAACTCGTCGCAATAGCGGTTACCAGAAACGTTGACAGCATTGCCTATGGGATCCTCAAAGAAATATGGCCCCATGAAGACGCAGGCTTTCTACGAGGGTATTGCAGTCTTTGGTGTATCAATCGAGGGTTTTCAGTGCCCCAGTAGTAGGTCCAGTGGCCTAGTGGTTAGTGCGTTGGACTACTAAGTGCAGGGACTCTGCTTCAAATCCTGAAATTGACAACACCTAAGTTTTCTATTTTCCCCACCTCTTGCGAAAGTATTTCAAATATCCAAGAGTAACACTGTCATGAGAAGCTTTCTGAAAATGGCCGTTCAGATTAGACGTTGAGCAGGAAAGTGGTAGAAATAATAACTGCTCACACACAAATGAAGGGAGAAGCTTGCTTCGAGACCCTGAATGGGCTGTTTATCCCAAATAATTCATTTTTTATTCTGTTTATTAACAAAAGCATCATCGCTCATAACGATGCAATTATTACAATTTATGTAGGTAAAATAGTTTTATAATTTCAATACGTTGATGCGTTAGATGTTTCATAACAAATTGTTCTCGACCATTTATTTCGAATGTCAAATTCCAACTGACAAATTTCATCCACACAAAAATGGCAATCAAAATAAATCGACCTTTATGTTCCAGGTCACACCGTGTACCTATTTCGCTATTGGTGCCAGTTAGCTCAAGACCCGGTTAATTGGAGTGGCCTGTTACAAGTTCACCTCGGACTGTAGCCCTACTTAAGTAAGGATGCACAATGAACATATATCACAATAAATACGGTTAAGTGATTTAAACAATAAAATCTCGTATAACGTTTAAAGCTTAACCAATCCAAACAAGAAAAAGATTAATCGCATGCAATTAAACGGTACATTACTCCAGTTTATAATTCTCATTTCCATTTCCCTTCAAAACGACACAATAGATGAATACCCCACTCTGTGAAGACATATTACATCTTGCATAGAATCATAACAAATATCCTGTAACATGGTGTAGCAGGATAACCTTAAAAGATTTATATTTATATGCTAACATTCTGGTAAACGACACCAACTGTCACTTTCACTGGTTGAACAACATCCGCATAACATATCCAAGTCAATTTATCTCATTTCACTGGAAACAAATCATCTGCTATTACGTGACACGATTTCCTGTGACTCCAACCCTCACCCTCCGTCCTGAACATCACCCTACGCAATTTTATATATTTTATCAACAAATCCACTCAAATCGCTCCTGCTTACAACTTCTACAACTGCACTGTTCCGGAGGACCATGATGATGTAGAAAAGCCAAAGCCAGAGCCAGTGTGCAGACATATCGTTATAACAGTTGCGTCAAAGCTATAGTCGACAAAAGGACAATGTGCACACACAAATAAATTATATGTGAGTATTGAGACACGGAGATGAGTGCTGTACATCAAATGAATCCACACCCACATTACCTATTCATGGTGATGTTCTTCTGAAGGGTACATGCTACTCCTTCCTCGATTTCGTTTCGAATTGGGTCTTTGGGACATTACATGCGATATGTCTGACTGGTGTTTGTGTATGTGTGTGGCACAAATACAACCGACATATGAATGAACAATAATTCGAAAATCTTTAATATAGAAATGCTGCATCAATAAATAAAATTTTGATCAACTCGAATCTGGGCGAGTGCCAATTTTATGCGGTTTTGCGATGGCAAAGTTCTGTGTGTCAATTTCGTCCTGGTTTATCCTTTTTTTGTTGCCGTTCATCCCGTACGAGTATGTTTTTGTCCAGAGTGGACTTTGTTCGTTGTTTTCTAGACAAACAAAAAGGCGAATAGCGAAAGGATACATTTAAGGCAAATGCGGCGATTGAAATACACACAAACACACCGAGGCTTTTCATAGCCCCCCAATACAAGCTCACAAACAAGTGCTTAACTGAGGTTTCATTTTTTTTTTTTTTGAGATGAAACTTTTGAAAACTATTGATTGATCCAATTATCCTTTTTGCTTGTGTCGAAATTTATTGTTCGCGGATGTGTGTTTTGGGGAAGTCTGGTCGTCCTGATTTGGGCCTGCTTTCCGCTTCGTTTTGTCTGCTTGTTGTTTGGAATTTGGTATATGGCCTCTGTTCTGGCATAGTAGTTGCGGCCACTTTTTCCACTTACTATACACGAACATGGGCTGTGTGTAGGATGTTGCATATTTGATGATTAGTCCGTTGCAGATGCAACACCGGTCAGCAGGATGATCAGCACTGGTCATTGTGGCCGTGTGATGGGCGCATGAATTATGTTATTCGGCATATGGCTGGGGTGTGCTGGGGTTATTCCCCCCGTCACAGGACTAGATGTGAATTTGATTTATGGGAATTTAATGGATTCCAGATAAACATTAAATTTAGTTCTACGGAAACATAAAAAAATATGTTGGTATCCAGTTGAATTCAAAGTTTAAAAGCGGAAGTTTGGCGCGACATGGACTAAGGAAGACGAAGAGAATTAATGGGTGTGACCAATGTATTTTTTTTTATTTATCAAGCTACTTTGTATTTTTTTTGGATCCTTAAACTGTGGGTGCTATAAGAAATTTGCCTCTATAGAGTTCAGATTTTCACTTTCGCGAAGCAATAACTTATATCAAGCTGTTATAGTACTTGTGCACGAAAATTTAGCATTTTCTTAATCGAAATTGCAGAGGAGTCCTATTTGCAAGTAAATCTACAAGCTTGAATCAGTTGATATGGATAGTTGTATTCAAGCTTAACTGGGTATGTGTTGATATGTCAGATATATATATATCGGTAGAGCTTCCGATAAAAGAATAAAAAAAAACTAGCATTACCGGCCCGTATATGGTCGCAAATATAGCTCTCCATTCATTCTTGTGTGCAAGGTTATATAGTTTTGACACAGAGACTCCACTTAAACGCATAAAATGGCAAAATCGAGAAGCTTCTCATATTAGCTTCGAATGTTAGTCAGATTTTCTCAAATGCTAGGAGAGTAGAAACAAAATCTGAGAGCCAGGCGTTAGTATTCAAAGGCAATAAACTGTTCGCCATTTTAGAAAAATTGCAGAGTATTAAAATTTCTCGAGCTTCCGACTAAAGTCTTAAGGAAGCTAAATATTTTTGCCGTGTCAACAGCTTAATTTCCTCATGCCAATGAGGACTGGAATATATATTTGCATCACGTGTTGGAATGTGAATTTTTGACATATATGCCAACTGCAAGACATCAAGTAGAGCATTTGCATGACACGAATTTTTCTAAAAAAAAAAACGCACACAAAAGGTTGGCGCGGGTCAAAGCGATCCATGGACATTGTAGATTAGGACATTGCCTGAACATTTTTTTTTCATATTGTTCAAGCGAAAAGTGGCAGCACTGGCGGTGCACAGATAGAGCACCTCCCAATGTTCACGCAGTGCGGAACACATGGAAATGGGGCATTTCGTGTCTGTGCACGCCACCACGATTCTAATTGGCATTCGCCTTTTGACCACCGCGCCACCATACAACGCCAGCCACATTGAACATTTGTATTACCAAATTAAATTAAATACATAAAATAAAAAGAAAAAACAAAAATTAAAAAAAAAAGAAAAACAACACTAAACATTTTTGGTCCAATCGAGACGGATAATATAAAAAGCAGCAATCACAGAAGCACGAGAAAAAAAAAGCAATTACACACACAGCGAAGCAAGCTAGCGGACGAAACGAAAACCACATCAGAAGCAGACAGCAGCAACAGCAATAAAAAAGAAAAAATTAAAATATCACAATTTTGATAAACAGGTATGTACATATATTTCCATTTACTTAAGCGACAAAAGATTTTTTCCGCGGTAGTTTGCGATTTTTTTTATTAAAAGTGGATAGGTACAATTGTACATACATATTTTGTGTGTTTTATTATATTTTTTTTCTTCGCGAGTGTTTATCAGTTCGCGTCTGCAGATGTATTTGTTCTCTTTCGCATTTTCAATTCGGTTTTTCTTATTAGAAAACGCATTCGAATAGGAATTTTTATCCGATAATCTCTGTGGGCAGTGTCTTTCGAAAAATTTTCATTCCTTTGTCGCCAACGGGTTATTCATTCTATAATCCCGTTCTGTAGCGAAAAAATTTGTACCGTTTGGGAGTGCAACTGTGTTTTATAAACGGTGTTGGCAATTCAACGGGACCGCATCTCAAACCTCTTTTTTTTGTGCTATTTTATGCGTTTTTCAACGCAGGAATCCAACGTGGCTTTGCTCGCTCTCTCTTTTTCATCGGAATTTTGTGCGCGACTGCTTGCTTGGGCTATCGCTATAACGTAGCGTGGTTCTTCAACGGTTTCTGGTGAAATCTCAACTCTTTTTTGTGCGATTTTATGCGTTTTTCAACGCAGGAATCCAGCGTGGCTTTGCTCGCTATCTCTTTTTTCATCGGAATTTTTGTGCGCGACTGCTTGCTTGGGCTATCGCTATAACGTAGCGTGGTTCTTCAACGGTTTCTGGTGAAATCTCAACTCTTTTTTTTGTCCGATTTTATGCGTTTTTCAACGCAGGAATCCAGCGTGGCTTTGCTCGCTATCTCTTTTTTCATCGGAATTTTTGTGCGCGACTGCTTGCTTGGGCTATCGCTATAACGTAGCGTGGTTCTTCAACGGTTTCTGGTGAAATCTCAACTCTTTTTTTTTTGTCCGATTTTATGCGTTTTTCAACGCAGGAATCCAGCGTGGCTTTGCTCGCTATCTCTTTTTTCATCGGAATTTTTGTGCGCGACTGCTTGCTTGGGCTATCGCTATAACGTAGCGTGGTTCTTCAACGGTTTCGGGTGAAATCTCAACTCTTTTTTTTGTGCGATTTTATGCGTTTTTCAACGCAGGAATCCAGCGTGGCGTTGCTCACTATCTCTTTTTTCATCGGAATTTTTGTGCGCGACTGCTTGCTTGGGCTATCGCTATAACGTAGCGTGGTTCTTCAACGGTTTCTGGTGAAATCTCAACTCTTTTTTTGTGCGATTTTATGCGTTTTTCAACGCAGGAATCCAGCGTGGCGTTGCTCACTCTCTCTTTTTCATCGAAATTTTTGTGCGCGACTGCTTGCTTGAGCTATCGCTATAACGTAGCGTGGTTCTTCAACGGTTTCTGGTGAAATCTCAACTCTTTTTTTTTGTGCGATTTTATGCGTTTTTCAACGCAGGAATCCAACGTGGCTTTGCTCGCTCTCTCTTTTTCATCGGAATTTTGTGCGCGACTGCTTGCTTGGGCTATCGCTATAACGTAGCGTGGTTCTTCAACGGTTTCTGGTGAAATCTCAACTCTTTTTTGTGCGATTTTATGCGTTTTTCAACGCAGGAATCCAGCGTGGCTTTGCTCGCTATCTCTTTTTTCATCGGAATTTTTGTGCGCGACTGCTTGCTTGGGCTATCGCTATAACGTAGCGTGGTTCTTCAACGGTTTCTGGTGAAATCTCAACTCTTTTTTGTCCGATTTTATGCGTTTTTCAACGCAGGAATCCAGCGTGGCTTTGCTCGCTATCTCTTTTTTCATCGGAATTTTTGTGCGCGACTGCTTGCTTGGGCTATCGCTATAACGTAGCGTGGTTCTTCAACGGTTTCTGGTGAAATCTCAACTCTTTTTTTTTTTGTCCGATTTTATGCGTTTTTCAACGCAGGAATCCAGCGTGGCTTTGCTCGCTATCTCTTTTTTCATCGGAATTTTTGTGCGCGACTGCTTGCTTGGGCTATCGCTATAACGTAGCGTGGTTCTTCAACGGTTTCTGGTGAAATCTCAACTCTTTTTTTGTGCGATTTTATGCGTTTTTCAACGCAGGAATCCAGCGTGGCGTTGCTCACTCTCTCTTTTTCATCGAAATTTTTGTGCGCGACTGCTTGCTTGAGCTATCGCTATAACGTAGCGTGGTTCTTCAACGGTTTCTGGTGAAATCTCAACTCTTTTTTTTTGTGCGATTTTATGCGTTTTTCAACGCAGGAATCCAGCGTGGCTTTGCTCACTCTCTCTTTTATTGGAATTTTTTGTGCGCGACTGCTTGCTTGAGCTACCGCTATAACGTAGTGTGGTTCTTCAACGGTTTCTAGTGGAATCTCAGCCATTTTTGAGCACGACTTTGCGTTTTGCTAACGCTGACCGCCCGTGTGGTTTTTACTCGTACTCTCCGTTTTTTATAACGCTGCAACATAGCGTAGTCTGTTCACTCGTTCCCCTTTTTCCAAACCTTCTTTAATCGGTGATAAAATGTCGGAACAAGAAGATTTTATCGTTTCAAACGACGACTTGGTTGAGTTTCATGCTCATTTCAAAGAGAAATCCATTTCTGACTTATCGCTGACAACATTAAAAGCGTACAAAGCAGAGTTAACGCTCTTGTGGTCCGCTATTAAAGAGAAATACCGCATTTGCGTACAACAAGTCGGCTCTGAAATTGATAAAGAATTTCTCGAAGCTGCCAAATCGAAATACCGTTCCTCGTCCGATACATACATCACCTGTTTAGGCACCATAATATCGTATATGGAAGAGTTTGAGGTGGATCAGAATTCCACCACAGTATCAAAAGTTACCGCAAAACCGAAAGTAGCACGAGTCCTGCTGCATGAAGATTCCTCAGAAGAGGAACGCGAGCAAGGAGCATCGTCAAATCTCGGTGTTGCGCAACAACACTCTATCGATTTTCATAATTCGGTTAGGGTTCCACCCTGTGACTGCGACGTTTTTCATGGGAATTATCTCGAGTGGCCATCTTTTCGAGACATGTTCTCAGCAATCTATAAAAACAATAGCCGACTTAGTGCCGTTCAAAAATTGTACCACTTGCGCGCCAAAACCAAATCTGATGCGCATAACATTGTAAGTAAGTTCGCTCTCACAAATGCAAATTTTGATTTAGCGTGGGAGGCTTTGCGTGAAAATTACGAGAACAAACGCATCCTCGTTAATAACCAGCTTAAAACGCTCTTCAATCTTCCATTTGTGAATACCGAATCGGGTCGTGCTTTAAAAAAGTTGCAAAGCGACATAACTGACGCTATAACAGCTCTCTCCAAAGAAAACGTTGAAGTAGACAAGTGGGATCCCATCCTAGTTTTCTTGTGCTCATCTCGATTACCAGATACAACTATTGCTTTGTGGGAACAAAGCTTGTCAAATGCTACTGACCTTCCATTATGGTCAGACATGAACAAGTTTCTGACAAATCGCTATCGAGCATTAGAAACCATTTATGATATCAAACCGAAATCAATTCCGAGATCGAATCTCCCTAAGCCAAATGTCTCATCGAAATCCTTTCATGCTCAACAAGTGAAAGGAATTAAGTGCATGCTATGCAACGACCAACACGTCCTACGGAAATGTCCAGAATTCTTGAAGTTAGACATTTCTAAGCGCATTGCCACCGCAAAACGACTGAATTACTGCCTTAATTGTCTAGGCTACAATCATCTACTTGCGCAATGCAAAAGTCAAAACACTTGTGGTAGATGTAACAAAAAACATAACACACTTTTACATCTCGAACAGCAAGTGTCGAATCAAGCGTCAACATCCATTGAACACTCTTCATCTCCTCCCTCATTACAGTCCACTATTTCATCGAACCATTCTCAAACTAGCTTATTTGCCACGTCTCAACGTACTGTTCTCTTAGCGACAGCCATGGTAGGCGTTCGCTCCAAGAACGACATATTCTACATTCGGGCGCTTATTGATCCCGGATCCGAGGTATCATTTCTGTCCGAGAACGTACAACGGCGACTCAACCTACCAACTCAAGCCGTTAATGCGCAAATAACCGGACTTTCAGCAACCGTTACCGCATCTACTTTTAAAGTATGCACATTCACCTTATGTGCAGAGCAGCGGCCTGAAGTCTCAATTCTCGCTACAGCATTCATTTTGACACATGTTACGGGTGACATGCCCTCATGTTCACTTGAGTCAGAAATCCTAACAACCGAATTAGATTTCCCCTTAGCAGACCCGTTCTTTGCACGTCCCTCTAAAATCGATATGTTAATCGGAGCAGATCTGTATCCAGCAATTGTATTAGAAGGAATCAGAACGAACATTCATACATCTTTAATAGCCCAGAATACAGTCTTCGGTTGGGTACTCTTAGGGCCCATAGAAAGTCGTAGACCATCGTATTCTACCTATCTTTCACACTTTAACGAAGTGTCGTTAGATAAACAGGTCAAGCAGTTCTGGGAATTGGAGGAGCTACCCATGGCTCGCCTTTTGTCAGCCGCCGACCAGTACTGTGAGAATCAGTTTTCCACTACAACTTACCGCGACGTTGACGGTCGCTATACAGTCCGTCTGCCATTTAAACCAGATTTTCCCTTGAAAATGCAACTTGGTGCATCCTGGGAGCTAGCTCTGAAGCAATTTGTGCGAACTGAGCGGAATCTTTCGCAAAATTCGGATTTTCAAATACAATATCAGTCGGTGCTTCATGAATATCTTGATCTCAGCCATATGCAAAAAACTTCACCCCAAGAGATCATTACATCTTCCGGAGTATCTTCGTATTATTTACCCCATCATGCAGTGGTGAAACCTGAAAGCAAGACGACCAAGGTCAGAGTCGTATTCAACGCATCTAATCCCACTGCCAACGGGAATAGTCTCAATGACATACTGTACCCTGGTCCATCTTTACAGGCTGATATCGTTCTTTTAATTCTCAAATGGCGCTTTTACAAATATGTTTTTAACTCGGATATCGAGAAAATGTATCGACAGATTCGTATCCATAAAGATCAGACTCCTTTTCAGAGAATTTTGTTTCGAAAATCTCCTCAAGATAAAATAGAAGATTTTGAGTTAAATACAGTGACCTTTGGAGTAAATTGCGCACCATATCTAGCTATGCGCACTTTACACCAACTAGCTGAAGATGTTCAATCTTCGCATCCTCGGGCTGCGACCATGCTAAAGCACGAGTTTTATGTGGACGATCTCATATCAGGAGCCCATGACATTCTTACAGCACAAGAATCCCAACAGGAGCTCATAGAAGTTCTGAAATCAGCGGGTTTCAATTTAAGAAAGTGGACAGCCAATTCACCTGACTTGTTAAGATCTCTTCCAAAAGAAGACCTTCTCGATCAGGATTTCCTAGAAATTGACCAAACCAGCTCCACGAAAACGTTGGGCATCTATTGGAATGCAAAATCCGATACATTTTCGTTTTGCAAGCAAAACGACTTAACCCCTATGTCGCATACAAAACGCAATGTCTTGTCAGCCATAGCTAAGCTCTATGATCCAGCTGGTTGGTTGGCTCCTATCATAATAACAGCAAAAATTATTATGCCCAAAATGGTGTTCTCACTCGACCAGTGGTTAAACTCTGTGTGCTCCCTAATGAATCATGTTAACACTTTTATAAAAGCTAATCTCGGTCTACGAAAATTTACCTAGTTTCGTTTTCCAAGAAAAATTTCACTCCTTAACGCTACTTATAATTGTTTTTTTTGTCGGGTATTGACTTTTAGATACTTGTCAATAAATTGAGGTTATCCCATAACCATTCCTACTCTCGTGGATTTTACTGCGTTAATAAATTTCTCTTCATATCGAACAAATACGAAATAGTATAGCGCGCTCAGAATTGCACATGTGTAAGAGAACAATTTAATAAATTCTAACTTTTAACTCTGAGTACAAATTTTGTACAAATCAATAACTATGTATATACAGAACTGTGCCTCATCATCGTACACACTTACTCGTTTAAAAAAAAAAAAAAAAAAAAAAAAAAAAATGTTTTTATTATTGTCGCATTAGGGTAATGAAATATATGTACATTCCTGGAAAAAAAAATGTATTAGAATATCACTCACAATGTTAAAATGTAGCATTAAAAATCTGTAATATTCATGTATTTTTAACGCGTTGCGTCAAGGCGGCCGGTAATGTTCAAGCGAAAAGTGGCAGCACTGGCGGTGCACAGATAGAGCACCTCCCAATGTTCACGCAGTGCGGAACACATGGAAATGGGGCATTTCGTGTCTGTGCACGCCACCACGATTCTAATTGGCATTCGCCTTTTGACCACCGCGCCACCATACAACGCCAGCCACATTGAACATTTGTATTACCAAATTAAATTAAATACATAAAATAAAAAGAAAAAACAAAAATTAAAAAAAAAGAAAAACAACACTAAACACATATTTTATTGTTATTTAAACAGATCCTTACAACGACCTATATGGCACGCAGTTTCAGCTTACAGACACACTGTCCATCTAACAACTACACAAACATCTCAGTACCAAAAGTCTTTTTGTTAAAGAACAGGTAAGCGATGGAACGAACTTCTAGAAGACCTATTTGAACAACCTATAGCGGTTCTAGAGCAGGATCAATAAACATCTTCAAGTACGATCTTAGGAGATTCCTGGTGCGTTATAGAAAATTTCTAAAAGTTTATAAAAATTAATTGGTTTCGTATGTGGGTGGTGTTGGTTAAATTTCATCACTTACACTGTTAGCAACAACAAAGAATGTGTGTTCCACACTTCATAATCTAAGTTCAAGGCTGGAGTACTGGTGTCCATTCGCTCTATATGCCCTAGCCATCTTAAACGTTCAATGTGGAGTTTTACTTCCAGGTCAACGTTATATAACGCTCATAAAGCATTTGATTGAATCTTCTTTGATAGCTTCCATGCTTAGGCGTGCGCCGAAGAGCAGGACTGGGATGGTCATGGTCTTGTATAGGATCTCTTTAGTAGTTCGGGTGAGGGCTTCACTGATAAATTGCCTTCTTAGCTTGAAAAAAGTTTTTATATATCTCAAAGTTGTTTATGTCAGTAGTGACTGTCTTTCAAATTCTTCGATGTTGTTCGTCCAGCCTATAGTTACTTGGTCGTGCGCATATTTATTGCTAAACCGATTTTCGCCGATGCCTTCTCTGTACTTGCAAAAGTGGCTATGACACGTTTAGTCCAACCAATGACGTCAATACCATCGGCCTTGCGCTAGTAAAGGGTCTTTCAAAAAGGACTTCCGAACCTTGTCATTTGACAGCGGCCACATTGTTGCAGCTTCATCTGTCAAATTGGCTATCAATTGCCAAATCTACATGACATAGTGTTCAACAGCACGTGCAAATGATAAAATTATTTTATCAAAATGGGTGTTCTGTTCGGGCAACGTTGAAAAAAACATCGCCGCTATCCGTAAGAATGTGCAAGAAAATCCGAGGCAGTCGATTTTGCGTCGCTCACAGGAACTCGGCCTCTCACAGACCATAACTTGGCGAATTTTGCGTTGTGACTTGAGCATGCAGCCGTACAAGATTCACCCGACCCAGGAGCTAAAGGTAAACGACCATAGACAACGACGAGTGTTCGCTGAATGGGCTCTAGGGCAGTTGGAAATTGACCATATATTTCATCGAAAAATCGTCTTTATCTTGAGGCCCATTTCTGGATGAATAGGTGCGTCAACAAACAAAATTATAGAACTTGGAACGTACCAATTCCCATGAGATCGAAGAGCGTCAAATACATTCTGAAAAGTCACTGTTTGGTATGGATTTCGGGCTGGCAGTTTCATAGATCCAAATTTCTTTGATTAGCACGTTTGCCAGGACACCACCGCCAACGACACGCGCTAGGTCTATGATTTCCATCTTCTTTTGGCCTGAATTGCATGGTATCGACATCAATAAAATGTGGTTTCAATAGGACAGCTTCACAGCTTGGAAATCACGCCACATTGGAAATTCTTCACGACCGATTCGAGAGCATGGCTTTCTCACGTGGAGATAATGAAAACTGGCCAACGAGATCGTGCGTTTTGACCCCGTTAGAATTTTCTTCTGTAGGATTTCTAAAGTCGCAGGTTTATGCAAATAAGTTACAAACCACAGCGGCCCTCTAAAGCAGCATAACCCGTGCCATCAGTCAAATTCAGGAAGCGCTTAATGAATGACCCTTTAGCTGCTCCGATCTATGGAAGGATGTGCCTCTGGTGTTGGCTCTGGAGTTCTGCACAATCTTCTAAAGAATGATTTTGACACGGCAGTGCGTCGCCTTGTTAAATCGTTTTTGGTACCGAATATGTCGAAGAGGTTGTATTCTGAAGTCGCAGGCCTATGCAAATAAACCACAAACCAAAGCGGCACTCAAAGCCAGCATAACCCACAAATTCAGGAAGCGCTTTATGAATGTCCCTTTAGTTTCTCTGATTTATGGAAGAACGTGCCTCTGGTGTTGGCTCTGGACTTTTGCAAAATCTTCTAAAGAATGATGTTGACACGACAGTACGTCTCCTTGTTAAATCGTTTTCGGTATCGAAGAGGTTGTTTCCGACCCTGATGGACTACTGTCGAATACGGTTCTGAAATCGATGAAGAAGGTGGTAGGTATCGATTATTAGGTTTTTCCAGGATCTTCTAAATTGTGAACATTTTAATAGTTGTTAACTTGTAGAACGAGGGTGGACTCTGATTGGCTTTAACTGGGCAATGCCCAGTTATTGTAACTCTGACTACACATCCTCCGTCTCTATAGATGCTGTCGTATGCGGCTTTGAAACTGATGAATAGGTGGTGGGTATCAATTTGGCCGAAGTGCGGTCGTTTGTGGACTTTCCTGGCCTAAGATTACACTGATAAGGGCCGATCAGGTTGTTGACGTTCACATATTACGAAAGATAGAATCTTTTAGGCCATGTTAAGTAGTCTTATGTCTCTGCAGTTGGCGTAGTTCAGAGGGTCTCATTTTTTGTAGATCTAGCAAATGATGCTGTGGTTTCATTCTTCAGGTATACTTTCATCCGACAAAATGCTCTATATCCTTGATCGCACGCTATTCTTTTCTTTTTCTTCATTCTTAAAATTCGGTGTTCTTTCCTACTTGTTTGCAACTTTGCTGGGTGAAAGCTCAAGTGGTTTCATATAACCACCATTGTATGAGTTGTCATAATCTGACAGTTAGGTGACTGACTGTCTGATATATAAAACTCCATGACCTAAAGGGATGACAGCATATAGCATTAATGACATAGATAACCACTAAGGCTGTAATCCAAAACTCGATACTCAAATACAAGGTTTTACAAGTTGTAAGCTGTAGAAAATATGATATATGTTGCTGTTGGAGCAAGGATTCACAAAATGTGAGGCAATGTTTGCGATGATACACCTTTTGTCCTTGACATATCAAACCCAAAACCCCCGAATGGTCGACGCTAATCCCTCTTCTAAATGAATTTATATGTAACGTTTCTCATAATTCACCCAACTTCTGACCCTCCAGCTCACCTTTCTGCCTCCTGCAGTCAATGCAAAGGAATCCCATCATTGGAACATCAGAATTAACAATCCTCCCCAAAGCACAAGCGCATATTCGGCTTCAATTTGACTCACAAAGTGACCACGTCATAATCCCAATCGTCCTAATCCATTTCCATGAAATTGTTGGCGAACTAACAACTCTTTTCGAATACCATCATCGTAATCATTTTCGTCATCATCTTCGTGTGTCCCTCTGTATATTCGTATATGTGTGTATGTGTGTGTGCTTCCCTCCCTAATTCCCTGATGTTAGCTGTTAGCTGAAATGTAATTGGCCCATAAATGCAGCAGTTTTGCTCCCTTGCTGATGCTTTCCAATTTCCTACCGGACATCGTTTCAGTATCACTATCATCAGCGCAGATGAAACCCACACACCAACACCAACATCAGTTTCCTTTAGCCTGGGGCCATTGGGATAATGGTATTTCACGTTCCTGCCCCGAAAAACAATTGCCAATCTAATGAAATCCATTCTTTGAAAGGACATATCCGGTGAGCCCTGGAACGGATATCTGTCC
Source organism: Rhingia rostrata (assembly GCA_949824845.1). NCBI lineage: Eukaryota > Metazoa > Arthropoda > Insecta > Diptera > Syrphidae > Rhingia > Rhingia rostrata. The sequence goes on along the minus strand of OX463755.1, from coordinate 154,459,569 downwards.
CGCTTGAATCGGAGCCAGATCATTAAATGCCTTGAAAGTCAATCGATCGTTGAGATTAAATTCTCGACAGCCACCGTGCATTGCCACCCATGCATGCGTGTCGTCGCAACAAATAGTTGCGTGCATCCTTACAAAGGCGCCTCCTGGTCATCGGAGAGAGTCACCAAGACCATGTATACCCGAGTCAGGATATTGCTTGTGTCAGCTATGCATGATCCATCTATTTGTCAAATATGAAACAGGACATTGTACAACTGTGGTGTGTGGGCTTGGGATTGGGGCTGCGTCATGTAAATCGACACACGTTGGCATATCCTATACTCTGTTACGTGTCCGCACTGGGAATGCGATGTATGTGTGGCTTATGCCGTAGATAAATAGCCACTATGCGGGGGTAGGCAAACCTATCCTTTGACCCGAAAACAAATGCAAAACCAAAAATGTATGTGACCTGTTGGGTTGGGTTCTTTATGTGCCCATCCTACATTAGAGAGAAGAGCACATATTGGTTTTGCAGCCTAAAAGCCGGACACATCATGAGAAAACGATTCCAGTGTCGGGGAGATCCAGAGTGGTGCTACTGGAGGGACCTAATTGCGTTCTGGGTGCGGGAATGGTATGAAAACCTCAGTGGTATTGCTATAATTAGCCCTAAAATCGTTAACAGCTTCAGTTAAAAGTTGTCAGCTCGCACAGGACTTTCAGCAGAAAAACCAACTTAAATGCCACAATTAAGTTCAAACGTCGACCCTATTCAGCATATGGAACAGTACAGAGTAGGACGGGTGGATGTGGGTGAACGAGGCGAGGGTGCAGAAACAATGGAAGCCTGCCTCGTATTGCGAACGTGATTCGACTTTTGTGCCTGTTCGTCGACCATCTTCTAATGATGGTGTAATTACGTGTGCAACTGGATTAATCTAATATTCCCTGTCCCACAAAGTATGATCCGAGGGATACGCATACTACCGTATCGTTGGTAGTCGTCATCGTTGAGGGGGTATCTATCTGACTGACCTGCAATAACATTTTCATTTCCACATGACGAATGCCAACGGCAAGGATCTAATAAATTATGAAATATACAGAACATTGCAGTGCACGCTTGTATAGAGGCAACCCCAACTGCTGCTGAGAGTGGTACTGCTGTTCAGATATCCAGGACTAAGGTGGTATGAGTTATGAATGTCATGGCTCTGACCATAGGTACGACGAGGATGTCGTTTGTGTGTGTGCTTTGCGCCGAGGTTGACGAGGTTGAGTGTTTCCCTTGACAATGATTTAATTTTCCTCATCTGCGATTAAGTAAATACGACGTGTGCAGGTCATTCTTTGTCATAGTAGATCCGTTCGTTCATAAATTCTTCTTTTAATATTTCAAAGGTAATTTCATTAATGGGGGCTAGTATGGGTACCTTTGTGTCTGGCAGGGGAGACAACTTGTCAGTTGGTCAAAAAAAAAAAGTTCAACAAAAAATATTTTTATACACATACACAATGCAATGCAAAGTGTCCTTTCAATGCACGCACATGTCCTTTTTTTAACGGTAATTCGATAGTTGTGTCACTGCAGGAGACGTGACAACATTATTCATTCTTTGAAAATACATTTCACGGTTGATTGCTGGATAACAGAAAAAGTTTTCAAGCTCCTTTGGCATACTTATCGTGTTCCTTGTCGTCCTGGGGGGCACTTTGAAAAGTGCCGTCATGCTAAGATTGAAATCCTTTCAACGGGACCCTTTATCGTTAGTGTTGAATTCATGCAGGGTTGGTGTAATATACGGTAAAAGACTTTTGGCATTAGCATGGTGTCTCTTTTCAATTTGGATGATGAATTTTCAATTTTGATGATGCAATTTCAATTTACTGCTACTTTTGATTTAATTGAAATCAACAGTTATTCAGGTTATGTGAGGCGATTAGTTTAGGTTAGATAAGTTTAAAAACTTTTTTAATAGCTTGCCCTTAACAATTTAGATATTGCAAATAAATGGAAGCAATTTGGTGAAACCTACACATCAAGTGCTTATTTTTAACCTCCAAGTGCTAACCATCGGGTGCTGGTCTCACCCAACCGGATTTGACTTGATAAACGATAAGCGCGGGTGTTGATAACACGGCGAAAAACAGCAACACTATAAACAGCCAGGTCAGAATCACACGGAATGTATACCCGGCCTGTTGTCCTAGGCGAACCTAGACAAACTGATTCGACATATTTGGACAACAGGTTGTCTAGGAATTTCAAGGGTTTAGTCAGGCCACTTGAACACATATGGTGACGGATGAACCGAAATGCCAACGGCAGCTCTCAATCCCTTAGTGGAAACTGATGGCCGCGTGTCCTAGGGGCATCTAATAAATTGGAACTGGCACTCCAGGTTGGGGGTTGTGCTTTGGATGTAAGAACATTAAAAAGGAGAGGTGGAAGGGAGCAACAAGCGGAAACTGCTAAAAAGCAGACACTGCTGCTATCCAGAAAATACGATGGGATGGGCTGGGCAAAAAGAGGATGAAAAACTATGACATCTACTAAGAATCGTGTTATAGTGAGCAGAAATAGCGACTATTCGGATGCGGTTTTGTTATAAGTGCCAGACTTGACAAGAAGTCCTATGTTTCCAAGAATTTAGCGAACGCATTGTAATTATCCGCGTTAAGGCCAAATTCGCCAACATTAGCCTTATATGCGCTCACGCCCCAACGGAGGAAAAAGATGATATAGCTAAGGACTGCTTCCATGAGCTCCTTGACAAAACCTATGAGCGACTACCGAAATACGATGTTAAAATCGTGCTTGGAGATAGGAAGAGAAGACACTTTTAGAAGTATTGTCGGAAAACATAGCCAACACGACCACACGTTTGGTAACGAACTTAGGCTAATTGACTTCGCTATAGACCACAAAGCCACTATAGCCAGCACACGGCTTGCTTCCTGACCTCGATATCCATAAGGGGACATGACGGTCTCCAGATCCACGAACGGTCAACCAAATTGATCATATTGCGACAGACAAGAGGCACGCATCCAGTATTTTGGATATCCGAATATTACATTCCGAGGAGCTAACATCGACTCGGACCACTACCTTGTTGCAGCCAAGTTAAGAATGCGGATATCCACCACGATAGAACAATGCAGAAATACTGTGAACAAATTTAATGTCGAAAGACTGCAATCGGAAGAGACCGCTAAGACCTTCGCGCAAAGCATATCCCTTAACCTCTCAATAAACAACATACCACCAGCATCGAATGTCGAAGAACAATGGCAACGATGCCAACAAGGCATTAGATCAGCCGCAACTGATGTGCTAGGTTTCTAGCGCCCACCTGCAAGAACCCACTTGTTTGATGAGGAATGCCAGGCCAACAAGGCTAAACTGCAGGTGAAGACGAGAGCTGCCTTTGAGCTCTACAGGCAGAGAAGAAGGGAAGAACACCGGCTTTTCAGAGAGAATAAAAAGGAGCAAGAAAAGCACGCGATCGAGGATTTAGGGAGGTGCCACTCCAGGAACGGTGTTCGCAAGTTTTACCAAAGTGTTAAACGTCAAAGCCAAGGATACATGCATACAAGGAAACATAGTAGGTGAGACACAATCGATGCTGAGGATATGAAAGAACCACTTCTGCGCACTATTAAATAGCGATGACGAACAACAATCCCCTATCAGGCAGAACGGACCATTCAAAATTGGCAACGACAGCGAAAACTTCCAACCACCCGACCTGAGTGAAGTGAGGATAGCAATATCTAATCTCAAGCTAAGTAAGGCTGCCGGAAATGACGGCCTTCCCGTTGAGCTTTTTAAAGCCAACGGGGATGAATTGGTAAGTAACATCCACCAACTCATAAGCCAAATCTGGTCGGAAGAAAGTGTGCCTGACGAATGGAACATCAGCATTGTTTGCCCGATGCACGAAAAGGAAACCCTCTGAAATGCGCCAACTACAGAGGCATAAGTCTCCTCAACATCGCCTACAAGATTATATCTGCCGTAATATGTGAACGCCTGAAACCGTTTACCAACAACTTGATCGGCCTTTATCAGTGTGGTTTTGGGCCAGATGGTCCACAACCGATCAAGTTTTCACACTTCGGCAGGTCCTGGTACAAACCCAAGAAGTCCAAATCGATACCCACCACCTATTAATGGATTTCAAAGCCGCATGCGACAGCATTTGTAGAAACAAACTATACAGAACCATGCCTAGTTTTGGTATACCGCCCAAACTCGTCCGTTTGTGAAGGATGCCGAGAATTCTTTCTGCATCCATCAGGGTCCGGAAACGACCTCACCGACACATTCGATACCAAAAAAGGACTTAGGCAAGACGATGCGCTATCATGTGACTCTTCAATTTCATTCTTGAGAGGATTGTGCAAAACTCCCGAGCCAACACCAGAGGCACAATTTTCCAAAAATCGGTACAACTACTAGCATACACCGACGATATTGACATCCTTGGTAGTACCCAACGTAGTGTCATAGCCACGTTTGCCAGTACAGAGAAGAAAGCGGAAAAAATGGGTTTAGCAGTAAATGAGGTAAACACGAAAGGACACATAACATCGACGAATTGGACAGAACGATACCATTGACAGATATAACTTTGAGGTAGTACGGGACTTTGTCTATCTCGGCTCCTCTGTTAACTCTGACAACAACATCTCGTAAGAAATTAGACGAAGGTTTACTCTTGCTAACCACTGTTTCTTCGGGCTAAGAAGACAATTTAGTAGTAAAGCCCTCACTCGAACTGCAAAGGAGATCCTATATAAGACCCTTATCATCTCAGTCCTGCTCTACGGTGCGAAGTAAGGAAATCCTTGGTCGATTTGAGAGTAAAATTCTTCCAAAATTCTTCAGTCTCGTTTGCGTTAACGGGCTATGGAGACGAAGAGTCAACCAAGAACTATACGAGCTGTACAGCGACATGCCCTGGTCAAAAAACTCCGCATTGGACGTTTAATATGGCTAGTACATTTAGAATGAATGGACACCAAAGTCTTCGATTCCCATCCAGAATTCGGACGCAGTAGAGGAGGACCTCGCCTTAAGTGGCGCGAACAAGTAGAAACCGACCTCAACCAACTTGGGGTACGAAACTGGAAGCAGTTAGCTAATAACCCGGCTATTTGGAGAGGCAGGTTGGTTGAGGCCCAGGTTCATTCCGGATTGTAGCGCTACTTATGTAAGTAACTATGAGTTTTAATTTCAAAGATGGGTAACAGAACTTATAGGTATCAACGGAACGTTAAAAGCTGAAATTGGAGCTAATCCATCCAATATTGACGACAATTCGCAAATATTATATTGGCACCTTTAAATGCACTTTTAATCTAAAAGTTTTAATCAATCAATCTTTATCAATAAAACTAGAAGGCTCCCTAAAGGGGCATCAGTCAATCTAAAATCGCATGGTTTGCCTAAATGATCTCTTAAAACATTTAAGACGATATGATGCTTAAACGGATTGCAGACTTTCAGCTCATTTAACAAATAAACTCCCCGAGTTATTGGAACGTAAACGAACGCATCACTACCATTTGGATCAGGCAAGTCAATTTAACCATCACATTCTAATTTCAAAGTCAAATTCAGCAAAATCACTTCCTACTGAAAAGACGTACCTCATGCCCATCCTCAAAAAACAATCATAGTCTAGACGATTATTATGTGCCCTTTCATGCGGTTGATTTGATTTGATGGCGCACTTCAACTCCTTATGTATGTCCACCCCATTCCTTCCTCATTTATCTATGGCGAACGATACACCATCCATCAACTTTCTTGTAGTCATCTTCAGATACTGCTCAACAACCGGCAACAAATATTCCGCACGTACACACTCCAGCTGTCGATGTCGGTTCCCAACAATAGAACAATCCCCAATCCAATTTGAAATCATTTCTTATCTCTCGTGTCTGGCCACAGGATAACACAACCAGACGCCTCTACATATGTCCTCAGTCGATTCAATGGCACCATTTCACGTTGGCTGGGAATATCCTAGTCAACAATACCCGAGAGAACAACCATCGAGTTAGTAGAAACATTTCAGAATGACTACACCCCCGCATCAGAGCCAATCAAATCTGATTTATTAGTTTGCAATATGAGTGCCGTAAAACAACTCGTAAAAAACATCCCCTCTGCGACGTAAGGGTTTTTGTTTTAAGGCGCCAACGTCAGCCTTTATGCTAATCAGGACACACGAATGTCTGCAAAAGTTCTTCCACCCACTCCCGGGGGGAGGTCAATACTCAAGGAACACAGTGTTATCAAGGATAGTCCCCCATGTCAACAAATCATTGGAACCCTAAGCGTTTAATTGATTTACCCCTAATGCGATAATCACCTTCCTTTGAGACATGATGCTGTACACGTCGGTCGTTCCCTTTTATCTTATACCTTCCACCGTAATCCACTTGCCATCAAATTACCGTCCAAAAGGAGATACTTCCGGCATTTCACAGTACGCATTCCACAACTCACAAGAACGGATATCTGGCCTCTTGTGCGGTGGGCAGTCTAGTGTGTAGTGGAGTGATGGTGATGAGTGCAGAAAGTGCGGGGGCGACATGGAGCTACTTGCGGCCAATCTCTCAATTGACTTAAGGAATACAAAATAAATCCTTACTCGTGTAAGCTGTGAAAGTGTGTGTATTGTGTTGGCTTAGTCTCTATCCGAAGAGTTACGTCATAATGACTGAGATTTACGGCGAATTCAGAGCACCCACGTGTTTAAAAAAAAACACGGGGGTTGGTTTGATTGTTGATTGAAAAGAGATGGAGAGTCAAGTCAGGAAGGTTCTCTTAAAATTGAAAATCGCTTGGAAACGTTTTTTTAATAGCAAGTGTTGCCAGTGGTTATTTTTTGCACAAGTGAGTGCAACTTTTATAGCATCTACCCAACCATGCAGTTAATAGACTATACTCCGGTATTTTGATGAGATGAGGGGATTGAGTTGTCATTTAGTTGCGCGTATATCGCAGCAGCTGTCTGGTTAGTTAAGAGTTGTCCTTAGTAAAATGTGAGCCTAGGAACCAATTTGCTTTCTTAAAAATATGTTTGGAGTTATCCTTAGTAAAAGGTGGATCTAGAAACCATTTTGATGACTTTAGGTCGGTCAAATTTGACGTGACTTAAAGATCGCTATGGAAGTATTACCTCCACCGGGAGTCATACAAAGGAAGGAAAGAGCATGTCTACGTGGTACCTATCAAGTGTCCCCTAATGATTTAAGCTAACTTGGTGTTGGGATTCCGTTTTTTGCCAGCTGTTTCTTTGGGATTAAAACGCAATTTTTTGGTATATATACCAAACCCTGATCATAATAGTTCAAGAAATCCTTGGCCATTTTGAGCGAACAATTGTGCGAACAATTGTGTGTCCTTAAGCCCTACACAGCGTGAAAGCGATCCCATTTAAAGAGTTTTGTCAGTCATTCATTCTTTTAGATTTTAGGGATCTGATCCCAGGTTGATATAAATCACAACATTTGTAAGTGATACCAGATTATTTTTTCGCAAAGCGGCAACTTCGGATTGGATGATGCTACAGTGGTTAGGCGGATAAAAGGTGCTACTTATTTCCAAGTTGATGCATTAGACGTCATTAGACTTTTGTTTGTTATAGATCCGTCTATGAAGATGGATATAGATTGGTAGTATAGGACTTCCGTTTGTTTCCAGTTGCTTCTATCTGGAGCTAACAATTTGTATTATAAGTTGAGTCCTTGTCTGTAAGTAGAAGATCGATTCTAGCTGTACTGTTAGAATTTCGGCTTTCTGTTTCTGTTACTGACTATATCGTCATCTATATCTAATGATCCAATTATAGCTATCATTGAACAACTTCCTTGGAACACAAGACATGGTGAAATTGCAATTTTAACTCCATAGCTGGCCGTAGGAATCTATGGAAAATTGTGTTTCTTTTCTGTGGAATAAGAAACATTACTCTAGGAAAATAAATCTTGATCATTGAAAAAAAAGGTAATTTTGTACTAAAACCATATTTAAAAGTAAAAATATTTTTGCATAATCTTCTTTTAAAATGCATTAGCTTCGTTTTGACACCAACTCGGCATTGATTGAATTTTAAAAAAAAACGGCAGGGAGTGAAAGAACATTTCCAATGATAGCTATTAGTGGACCCTAAGGGCAGCCCCAAAAATGTCAATCAGAAAATCCCCAGAAAATACTTTTCTGGAAGACTAAAAATTGTCTACACGTACATATCGCAAGTTAGTCCTTTCTTCAAAATTCCGATTTTATGTCATTCCGTGAATGCTTTCTGTTTGGGATCAAACAAAGGAATGCGAACGAGGTAGAAGATACTGCAACGAACCTTATGAGCTGTACCAAGATGTGAGTGTAGTACAAACGGTAAATACACGTCGACTATATTGGCTTGGGCACATTCAGTGAATGAATAATAATGTTAAAAAAAATACAAATTTTTGGCGCAACAGGCTCGTTAGTACCCAGTGCCGAGCTTCCTCACAACCATTCATGTGTGAGTGTGTACTTCTTTTGTACGATAGCGGAACCTACTATTTTATGCCGACTCCGAATGGCGAATTTTATATAAGCTTTTCTTGACAATTGATACTACTCGGATGATTTGTCAGAGAACCTTTGAATCCTAGCCTCCAGGACCCGATTAGAGCCGATCAGGTTGTTCGTAAATGGTTTCAGAAGTTCATATATTACTAGAGATAGGATCAGGACCTTATAGTAGATGTTATGCCTCTATAGTTGGCGTTCTCTTATGTAACCGAATTTATGTTAATCTACAGAAAGGCCGATATTTCCGCCAGCCTTGTTTATCATAAGTATATATGTTTCTATTCCGACTTCATTTAGTACGGTTGCATGGAAGTATTTGCTGTCTACTCTAATATTGGAAGCTTCAATCTGCCTGACTGTGGCAGACTGTTTTGTCAATGCTCATAATGACGTTATCATATCATTATGTTTGGGCCTTATATCCCTGGCCTTTGACATTTTACGCTACATACGGACATCATTCCGGGAGTGACATTCTGTATTTCATCAAAAGCATTTGAGGAAATCAGCAATTGTAGTTCCTACGACTGCGAGAACCTTCTTAATTAACGCCGCTCAGTATCAACCCCCGTTCTACAAAACTCAACCATCTTACCTGCTCTACTTGGTAATATACTAAAGGGTGATCCCAGTAGAGATACTTTTTTCAATAGCCTTTTTTGACAGATAACGTGTGAGTCGTGTCATGCTGTCGTATTATTTTTGTTTAGTATTGTTTGGCATTTCATAATGGAAAGACTTACGCGTGAACAACGTTTACAAATTGTTCAACTTTATTATGAAAATTCACGTTCTGTGAGGAATGTGTTTCGTGCACTTCGCTCAACTTATGGTCAACATAATCGGCCTACTGAGCGTACTATTCGCAACACCATCACCCATTTTGAGACCCAGCATTCAATCGTGTGATATCACACCGTTAGACTTTTTCCTGTGGGGATATGTAAAGTCTAAAGCTTGTGCCGACAAGCCCGCTTCGATTCAGGCCTTGGAGGAAAACATCACGCGTGTCATTCGCCAGTTACCAGTCGATATGCTCGAACGAGTGATCGAAAATTGGACTCAACGGATGGACCATCTGCGACGTAGCAACGGCCAACATTTGATAGACATAATCTTCAAAAAATAAATGCCAAAGAATGTTCTTTCAAATGATAATAAACATTCTCCATTAAATTTGAATTTCCTGTTTTTTTTTTTTTTAAAGTAGGGAACCTCGAAATGGATCACCCTTTATAATCCGTGACTATAACCGTACCCAACTAATAATTATTCCTCTATATAAGGCAAGAAAATTTAGTTTCCACAAGCAATTATTTCTGTAGGCCTTGTATAGCATGTTGAGCATTTTTGCAGTCGATTGTTGAGTAGGAGTCTATTTAAGGTATAATGCAAAGAAGTTATTATGGTATAACCTCTGTAAGGTTGTTTTTAAGCTTCCGAAGATGTGTGTTCATGTACCATACGTTAAGATGTTTCGTTAGAACTTCGCATGAAGTCAACCCGAAGCATAACATGTATAGAGCATACGATTGAAGGCTTAAAAAAGATGTGACTACTGTGTGTAATAGGCGATGAACTTGCGAACCTTGCAAAACTTTCAGTTTCGATTCCCAGCACGAAACAAACAATTACTTTTCAAATACACGCTACATAGTTTAATTTTGCTTTCATAAAGATTAAGTCATGGAAAAACAGATAAAAACATCGGGAACCTAAATGAGTCAACACGATTCAAGTACTTGGTTGTACTTACTGGTCTTTCATGTTCCAGAGTACAGTGCGAGAGAACGCGAGTTCGAATCCCAGTAAGATAAGAGTTTTTATATATATAATTGCAACTTTGGAAATGATTGCAAATATTTTCGGAAAGACTTTTTGCGAATCCTATAGTTTGCTTCTTTGAGGCTTCTATAAGCAAACAAAGTTTTTTCTGTAAATTTTATAAAAAGAATTTAAAGAATTAAAGTAAATAGCTTTCTAAAAGTGCGCTAAATAGCAATATTGCTGGAAGGGAAGTAGCTGCGATATTACTTTATCGAAGCAAAATTCTTAGTTGGGTACTGTCGTATGGACGAGAGATCCAGGCCCAAGTTCAGTCTAAGGTGTAGGTATGGCTGGCAATCGAATCCAGATCGTCTTCGCGGTAGTTCATCGCACTAATAGTGCTACACTGACTTTGACCTGCACTATGCATCATTAAACCTCTCGTCTCCCTTTATTTATATGCTCGAAGTTACTATTTTTGCCACAAAGAAGAGGACCTCCTGCTTAACACCGAAGCCGAACGTCAAATTTATGAAGCTTCTCATTATAGTGTCACTATTTGGTGTTTGTCAGACTTTTGCAAGAGGTTGAGTGGTGATAAAAACTTAGGTGTTGTCACTTTCAGGATTTGACCCAGGGACCCGTCATGCTTGGTAGTCAAATGTACTTACACTAGGTCACTGCACCCACGACATATGTGCATAGCAATATTTATTAACATAAGAAATGAGACGCTTCTCCACTCTTGCAAACTGAGATAAGCACATCGTTAGTAACTTAAATATTTATTTTTCCAGAATTATCACTCCCAGCCTTTAACTCTTTTAAGAGTTTCCCTGTCATTACGTACATTCTATATTCTCTACATTTACAATTGGCTCAAAGCTGGCTCCATCAATGGCAACCTGTCCATCGCACACAAGCTACCCTTCGAGTGTTATTATTATCCTCGATACTAGCTACGCTAATTTTGACACGTTTTCAGGAAAACAAAAAGGACAACAGCAACACTTACCAGCTTGCAGTGGAATAACACATTCGTGCATTTCCAGTGCACAGCCATTACATAAGCAAAAGCTTACTCTTCTTGCCCATGAATGAACCGACATACTAACCAGGATAATGACACCGTTTTGGAATACAAATACAAGAAATGAAAAAAACGTCATTATTCCGAACGTGTGCGTCTGCAAAATCCGGTTCGCCTCACGAAGAGGCCGACCAAAATAATCCCTTTTCTCTTCTGCTGCACTGTACAGCAACGACAATGCTCCTGTTTGAAGGATTTGACCTGACAAAAATAGATTTTCATTTTATTATGTACACACAACACATACCCCTGGTTGGTCTAGTTGCTCCTGCAGGATGTGTTTTTGTTCCTTCATCTCATAGATTTATATGTGTTTCGGTTATGTAAACATCTGGATTTATTCTTGAGTTGAGTCTCTCTTTCGCCTTCGTCTTCATGTGCATTCTTCGGCGTTGCAATGGCAAGAGGACAATCTACTGCCAACGTCTTGGTTTGGTTTGGTTTGGTCCTGAATTGGGTGCGATAGAAAAATAGGATGCAAAGGAATTGCCAAATTTTTATGCGTGTTTTTTTATTTTTATTGTAATCCTTCGTATTGCAGCAGTTTGCAGATTTTAAGGAGGATGGTGAGGGCAACGAGGACGGAGGCGATAGTGATGATGACGACGATGACGGTGGTGTTTGCCCGGTTTTCCCTAATTGCCTGATTCCCAGTTACCCACCGATATACCACCACTACGAGAGTATGTGCCATCTCATTGCATATTGAATGTAGGGCTCTCTCTCTCTCGCTCTTGGAATGCAGTCGGATATCGCATTAATCACTGCGCTAACTTCTGGAGAATGCAGATAGCGTTCTAATATTTTATTATAACTGCCTAAGATATAATGGAAACGCTCCAACGACGTCGACTGTGTACGATGACGAGGACTGCCACGTCGACGGCAAGGAGAACTAAGACGTACCAACCAAGGGTGGCGATGGTGTACAAGTATTGAGCCCTTCTGCAAAACTTTTGTCAGGATGCAATTTGCAAAAAGTTCATCCTTCTTGGTTTTTGCTCTCGCTGGTGGTGGTGCTGGTGGCGGGCGGCATTGTTTGGGTTTTTCGGGTCAACACCGGCAATGGTGGTGGTAGGTCGTGGTGATAGTCGGTATCGTCTCTGGGTGTGGATACATTCTCGAGATTATGAATGAAAATTTGTGTTCGCATCCATTTGCAGGTCGTCGTGTCCGCATTCTGCAATTGGCAATTGGTTTGTAATTCCGGTGAAACCATTGTTAATCCATCAATAAGTTTTGCGGATTTTGTAAGTCTTAAGGAAAATGCGGAACCCTGTAGGAGTGTGTGCCAAGAGCGGTGGATGGAATTTTGCTTTTTTGTCGGGTTTTTGCTGCCGACAGTTTTTTTTTTTTGGGTGGATTGAAGTGGTAGATTTATCTCGAGGAATTGGGAAATTATCCAAGAAAGTGGCGATTGTGAGTGTTGAAGGTAAGGTGGTTTTATGTGATCAAAGGGTAATGACCGGTTGGTAATAGTGTTTAGGGTGCAGTTAGTTTTTTTGGAGATATGCGTGAATGGTCGAATTGAAGTACGTAGATGAACATCAGATTCCTATGACGTTACATATTTTAGGTTAATGGACTGGAGCTGCTGGAGATTGTGTGCTATGTGTTCGTTTCAACTTCATCTGCAGGGCGTTTTATTTTATTTATCTAATTGTTTTTCAAGATCATAGATCGTAAATGACCTCGACGCTTATTTACGCATATTCGTTGCGGCCTGAATGGTTGAAGTCGAGATCGTCTCAGTTATCGTTTTAATAGACTGATTTAAATCTCACTTGACATAACCCCAAAAAAAATCCTATGCAGTCAGATCAGATGACATAGGGTGCCAGTGGAAAGTGGAGTTTTTGCAAATTAATTTGTTTTGGAATTTGCATTGCAGCTCCGCCATAACAGGTCCTGCTAAAAGGGAAACGTCTTCTGCCCAGTTTTATAAAACTGCAGACCACACAGTTACTCGCTCTGGGTGCAGTTCCATATCATGGAGCATTTCTGGACTAGAGTCACTCCATATATGGCGTTTTGATCAAAATGAGCTTTTCAGACATCAACAAGCAATTTATCAAGTTGTTGTCTTCTTCGGATTTCAATAATTTTCTGGCAAAATTCCAGGCAAACAGACAAATCCGAAGGGTTTAACTTGCTCAGATTCGGATTTTGTTCGGATACACGTTTAAGTCATCATGATTTATAGGTTTTAATGACCGTCTGCTAACTTTCATTTGCGCAGATAACTTTCAAGTCGGACGGTTGGATTTGCTTATATTGACAAAGCCATAGCCGCGATTGTGTCCTGAACACAAACATAGGGATCTTGATTTATGGTCTTCGTGCGATGCTTTCAGTTACGGCAAATATGTTTACCAGCCTCATAATGATTCATCTACATGGGGAAGTGCCGCCAAACTCTCTTTGAACGGAAATGACGGACTGCAAAGTATGGTACCGCTGCACTACTCCCCGCTTTCTTATCCCAGGCTAATATTCTTGCAAGTTATATGGACGCACATTCCGTTCGAAATTGCGAAATGAGCGTCAACGACCGCAGTCAAAGCATTGTTAGACTAGGTTTGTGTAGAAACTGTCATGCATATAGTCACAGCTCCAAAGATTGTCCGAGTACCCATGGATGTCTGTACTGTCTGCAGCCACACCATGCACTCTTGCAATATTTTCATATGTAGAACACCCGTCAATAATGTGGAAGACAATGAAAACTACCAACCATCTGACATTACTGAAGTGAGGAGAGCAATATTTAAACTGAAGCTTGACAAAGCTGCCGGAATTGACGGTCTACTCGATGAGCTTCCTAAAGCCGGCTAATATGATGCGTTAAGTAACATTCACCAACGCATTAGCAAAGTTTTGTTGGATGAAAGTATGCCACAAGCATGGAACCTAAGTATTGTATGCATGGGTCTACAAAAAAGGAGACCCTCTAAACTGCACCAATAATATGTGAATGTCCGAATCCTTTTGCCAACAACCTGATCGGGCAATAATAGCGCGATTCTTGTTCAGGAAAGTCCACAACTGATCAAATCTTTACATTTGCAGGTGGCCATGGCTTGGGGGAATTTGTGGTTGACTGCTTAGCCAAAAGCTGCGGGTTCAAGCCCCAGCTTGGGCAGCATTCTTTTTCTATAAAAATCGCCATCTTATCTGAGGCCACCTGTTCGATAATATGAGACAATATAAATCTATGTGTCCTCCTCTGTGCCACGTAGGTTTATGTCATATGGCTTTCCTTCTATGTGTCTATCTGTCTCTGTCTGTTGTATTAATGTCTTGCCTCGAAGTACTATGATGTCAATGTCAATGTCACTTCGGCAGATGCTGAAAAAGAAAAAAAAACACCAAGTCCAAGTCCAAGACCGGACTAATTGGAGTGGCATATTGGTTGAGGCCCAGGTACATTCCGGACGGTAGTGCCACTTAAGTAAGTAAATAAGTAAATAAAATCGGTGCCAAGAAATAACGCTGAGGAGAGAGGGAATTATACTTTGCACACATCCGAGTGCGAGTTTGCGTGTATGAAAAGATTTTATGTGCGTGCTTGGGCCCACTGTTGGATTTGGGTCCCGTGCGAGGTTGGATGTATGTGAATTTAGAATTTGATATTTCGCTCGGCTTTATTTCACTGCACCAGTAAAACCGCCAAATAAAGTAAAACCGTTCAGCGATTTCGATTCTTATTATCATATCCAAAAATTTCCAGAGAATATTGCTATGGCCCTTACAGCCGGTTATAGAAGATAATAATCTTATCCCTGACCACCAGTTTGGGTTCAAAAGTAATGATTTCACGATTGACCAGGCGCACAGAATTAATGACGCAATCGATTTCAAGCATATTTCTGAACATCTCGCAAGCAGCCAGATAAGGTGTGGAATGATGACTTAAAATGCAAATTACGAAATGTTCTCCAAGGACAACTTTATTTTATCATAAAGACATAACTTTGGGCTTGTACCAAGAAAACTTGGAAAACTTTTCAAAGCTCTAAGAGAAATTGCCCAAGCACCTGGGATACTAGAAACGAATATATCCATAGAGATCTCGGAATTCCTACAATCGAAGCTGATAATAGAAGTTTCACGAAAGCATAAAAATGGACTAGTCGGTGATGTCAACAATACAGTCCTAGAAATTTTGGATGATAGCATTTTATTACACAATTTACAAAAAACGAAATCTTTTCACTTGGCGAGATAAGAAAAAGTCAGAACTGCGTAACATGCATGTTATATAAGTGGAAAGTAATCTGCAAAAAGTTTTGAATTCCTGATAGAAAAATTTCTTGAGAAAATGTGTCTTAGTTGTAGTTCAGGCGGCTACACACACGCAGTTTCAACTCTCCAGTATCGGGCGGTGTGCCTATTTGGCCCGCCGTTCCTGTGCAACTATACCTGAACGTTTGTGTGATAGGGTTGTCAGTTATTTTGACCTTAGTAGGCGGTCGAAAAAAAAATCGAAAATTCAATAGTTTTGCTTTTGCTCCGGGGGTCCGGAGCGTGTGTAGCATAACTGCATAAGTCCGTGAGTTCATAGTGAAATTTACAGAGGTCACCTGTGTTTTCGGACGGGCTAAGTGGCGCAATGGCCGTGCAGAAGGCTCTGGGTTCGATTCCCAGCCGTAGCAACACCTGAATGACATTTCACTGCTCCTCCTCTCGTGATGATCTGACAAAACATCCGAGTAGTATCAATTGTCAAGAAAAGCTTATCTGGAATTCGCCGTTCAGAGTCGGCATAAGAAAAAAGGTCCCGCCATCGTGCAGAAGTACACACGCACACATGAATGGTTGTGAGAAAACTTGGCCCTCGGTACTAACGAGCCTATTGCGCCAAAAAATTATTTATTTTGTACCTGTGTTTTCGTTTAAAATGTCGTCAGTAAATGCCATGTTTACCGAACACAAAAACTGATGTGTTTCACTCTCACATATTAACTAGAGCATGTGAATGCGCTAGTGAGCGTTCCCCCTTAATTTTTACCAAAATTGTAAGGAATAGCTCAAAAAATTGTAGTGCGGCACAGTAAAGTGAAGTGACAAGCTGCTTGACTACACGCTGCCTTACCTTATCTTTCAAAGACCATAAACCTTTCCAAGTGGAGATGATTGGAAGAGGAACAAACTGGACACCGAAACGATATCCATTTACTCTGATGGTTCACAAATGGATGCAGGGGTTGGATTGTTTTCCAAGCTAAGATATTGGCAGTAGCAAAGGCAGCCAAAGCGACCTCAATTTTGGCGATACCTGCAGGTTATATCACCATCTTCATTGGCAGTCAGGCTGCAGTAAACGTAGTCTCAGCTGTCGAAATAAAATCTAAGCTTCTTGGCATCCAACATATGGTAAAGCTCTGTTGTTTCCCCTGTCACAAAGGCATACAGGGCAATAAAATTGCTGATGTCAATTGCTGTAACAATGTCATCCTAAAAATCTGCGTTTACATCTCGGTTATCATATAAAAAAAAGCCTGTACTCTGCACTTATTTCCCCAATACATCCACTGTAACAATGCATATATTCAGTCTGAAATATTAAATCGTTAAAATATTGCTCTAGAATTATTGCATTTTTCGAATTTTTCGTAGTGGCGTTGTGAAAATGTTAAAAAGTGGAAAAAGCGAAGTGTAACACTTCAACTGTAGTGTAAGTGGGGACGCTCTACGGCGTTTCGGTATAACTGCACAGGATACTTGAACACTGAACAGGCATACTGGACAGTTAAACCTGCGTTTGTTGAGCCGCCGTTAACTTACATTTCATATCGAAGGGAGGTATGTTTAGTCAGTAAAAAGCTGACACTATTATGACAATACTCCCATTGTGTCTAAAGAATTGCTTACCAGCCCTAGAAAGAAAATAGTTTTAGCACGAAATGTGAATGAAAAAGAATCTCGTAGAAGACCCACCTGTTACAAGGAAGCAATGAACTCCATAATTTATTTTACAACCCGATAAAAAGTGTTACGTATACGCCATAGTACACGTTCAAAACTGCAGAGAAAACCCGACAAATTGACTGAAGCCCTCCGAACCCTCCGGAATATGTCAGATTTAAATATCCAACCAATAACTGCATAGAATCCAGCCAAAAGTCGCAGCCGAGCCCATATGTGAATTGGCGACATTACTGCCAAATCTGGGAGTCATCCCAGACCCGCCTCCCATCAAGGCGCAGAAAAATGAAAAAAAAAAAAAACCCAACCACCTGCATTAAGATCTGTACTGCTTGGTTTTGGCATTCGGCATTTAGCTCGTAAAACCACAGAGAACGTTCATTTTATGGTGGCATTTCGGCTTTTTTTTGTGTGTCCTTTTTCGTAAATAATTCACCACTATGCTCCTTTGTGCGGTGGAGGTTCCTACTGCTACTGCGATGCGCTGCAGATATCTAACATCATTGTACAAATTGAAAGCGGAAAAGTATATCTCCGCGTATATGTGGTCCTGAGAATTTATTCTGAATTGTCGCATTGTATTGCATATCGTATATGGGGTAGCTGCTTCGACGCCATTCATAGACTCCTCATCCTTTATCGCGCATTCAAATCGTTATCGCTGTAAAACCATCCAGAGACCAATAAAAAATTGCGACAAAAATGCCGTTTTGCCATAAAGGGTTCCTTAACTCAAACTCCCGCTCACCAATAAAAAAAAAAAACACACACATACACCGAGTTCAAACATCGAGCACCACCATCATTTTGTTGTTGCTCGTTTTTCATTTCTTCTTGGATGTGTATTTGTTTCGTTGTTGTCCAGGACAGGTAAGCCCCACTTGTTTTTATTTGCTCGGGTCCACGTGTTGTATGAGAGGATAGATTCTGAATCCTTTTTTACGGCTGTGGCCGTTGCGACAAATATTTACGTTCGTTTTTATGATTTTACAAGATACTACAATGCAGTTTTAGTGAAAAACTGTTTAGGGTGTTTTTTTTTTTTGTTCGTCCAGCCCTGCCTATATGGTTCGGAGTCTTTCGGTTTTTTACATTCAGGATGACGATGTAGTGCTTTGTATGGTTTATTTATTTGTTTGCAAGGTTTTTGTATCGATATTGAGCGGTGCTGAGTTTTTCCGCCAGATTATTTTTGCTCATCACAATGGAAGTAAAAACGGTATGAATTTAGGATTCGCTTGACAGAGTAGCTGGGATGTGCGAAATAAAAAATTCCCTTTTGCACTTGAATTTGGCACTAAGAGTGGAAGTACATGTGGATATGTAGAGAGGGATATAAAGGATATAGGGATATAGGGTGGTGGCGGATGGAAAGTGATTTAAATAAAGTGATTGCAAAAGTTTTAGAGCATTTTTAGAGTTGGATTGATGAATTGGAAACATAAAAAGGACCAGCGAAGGGATAACGAGTGAATTTGTTTGGCAAACAAAAACAAACAAATGTTAAACGTTTCGGGAATGCGAGAATGATAGAGTAGTTCCAACTAGCTGAAAGTTCATTAAAAAACATTTCAAAATGGGGAAGTTTTGAGCAGTTTTTTGATTGGTTACTGACATAAAATACAACATGCCACTTAGACTATTCATTATACCCTTTCCCATAGGGGTAAATTGGTTTTGTAACATAGAGAAATAATTGAGATAGTTATACTTCAAAGTATATGGATCGACTCAGAATCGCTAGATGAGTCTATTTAGGCATGTGTGTCTGTGTGTCCGCCCCTCCGTCTGTCTGTTCTTCACCGATTTTTCGGCCTTTAATTTTGAGCAAGGATAAAGAAATTTGGTACATAGGATGCTTGGCCGCACTATAAAAAATTATAAAATCCGCCCACTGCAACGCCTAATTTTTTAGAAAAACGTTGTTTTCGGCCTAACGGTAGGAAGTTTTGAAAATTTTCCTGAACAATATATTTAGACAGTCTCAATATAATTATTTCGTTTATACAAAACTTTCTGCCACGCCCACTTTTTCGATGCTTTTTTTTGCAAAAAAAACATTTTTTGGTAAAATTTTAAAGAGTTTCGAAAAAAAAAATTCAATGCAAATACTTCCATAACTTCAATTTTCGTCCTTAGATCACTTCAACCCACGCCTTCTTTTAAGGCCATTTTCTTACAAAAACAATTTGTATACCCTACCCCACAGCTTATGCCAAAGAAAATCGTCTTTTTTAGTCGAACCAAAAAAGATTTATTTACTATCGGAATAAGATGTGTGGACAATGTAATGTTCTTTTGATGTAATTCATTTGAAGGATGGGATGTAATAACTCATTATACGATCCGCACGGCGGACTGTAGCCATATGTTCCTTTTAAATTTAACCTTAAGAAAGTAGAGAAGACAATGTGAGGCTTAATTTCGTTTTATTCGACACATGGCGGTTAAATGGCTAACTATTGCAAATCCGACTTTAAGACTTCTTGGTGACCGCTTATTATTACTTGACCGTAAATATGTCTCGATTCCCGTGCAAAGTCTTTGCGGCAGCGGATGAAAGCGTGCGGAAAATGTATCCAAAGTCTTATTTTTAATACGGCAGCGGAATAGTTCCCAAGATCATCAGAACAGTCAATGCATTGAAGACATTAGCAAAGGCATGGCTACAATCCACATCAAGGCCAAAATGACATTTTAAACAGTATTTCCGTAAATTTTTTAGTAACCTTTTTCTCGTGCCCATACTAAGAAGAAACCTTTGGTTTGATGAAGAATGCTGACAGATCACCGCAGGCAAAAATGAGGCCTACAAAGTAGAGTAAAGGTAAAGACGTATTTTAAAGTCAAAGAAGATAGGAAGACCGTACACGATCGGTGATATACAGAGGTGTTGTCACTCAAGGAAATATTATGTACAATAGTCTTACGAAAAACCTCGAAAATCCTGTCGAAATAGACAAGGACAGATCGTTGTTGAGACACGGTCGATGTTGAGAATATTGAAAAGGAGACATTTTAAACTGCCCCAACTATACAGGAAATTCTCTCTGCCATGATATGTGAATGCCTAAATCCATTTACCAACAAACTGATCGACCCTTTATCAGTGTTGTTTTAGTCCAGGAAAGTCCATAGTTGATCAAATTCGGCAAATCTGAAAAAAAAGAGGTTGAAATCTGTACCCACCGCTTATTCATCCATTTCAAAGCCGCATACGACAGCATTTATAGAGACGAACTATACAGATCCATGTCTTGTTTTGGTTTACCGCCCAAACTCCTCCAATTGTGTAGGATGATGACGGAGAAGTTTCGCTGCTCCATCAGGATCGGAATCGAACTTCATCACCAAAAATGGATTTAGGCAAAGCGCGCACTGTCATGTGACTTCTTTTCTGAAACTTAACAGAAGAGGAGCCGACACCAGAGGCACAGTCTTCTATAAATCAGTGCAACTAATAGCATGTGCCGACGATATATACATCAGTTGTCGGACTCAACGTGATGTCATAGCAACATTTCATTGTATAGAAAAGCAAACTGTTGAAATGGGTTGAGCAATAAATGAAAATAAGACCAAGAATATCCTGTTAACACGAAAGGGTAAACAACATCACCATTGGCACATATAACTATGAGGTAGTACGGGATATTGTCTACCTCGGCTCCTGACAACAACATTGTCTACCTGACGACAACTTCTCGTCAGAAATCAAGCTAAGAATTACTCTTTCCCACCCAATTACTAACGAAGATCATATACATGATTCTGATCATCCCAGTTCTGCTTTATTGCGCTGATGAAAAAGTCCTTGGTCGCTTCAAGAGAAAAATTTCTTCGAAAAATCTTCTGTGGCGTTTGCGTCGACGGGCTATTAAGACGAAGAATCAAACATGAGCTACACGGGCTATACAGCGATATAGCTACCCCTAGTTAAAAAAAAAACGCCGCATTGCACGTCTAATGTGACATGTAGAATTAATGGGCGCTCGCAGAGTCTTCGATTACCAGCCAGCAGTTATCCGCAATAAAGGAAAACCTTGCCTTAATTAACGCTCAGATGTAGAAACCGACCTCAGTCAACTTGAAAAGTACGCAACTGGTAGCAGTTGCTACTGGAAATTCAAATCTGGAAGTAACACTCAAAACTGAGTAGTCGGACTTTTCTGCAGCACAAGCTGCTGTCTGTATGTGAAAGCTGTCAAAGTGAACTTTATGCAGGATACCATATAAATCGCTATAGGTGTTTTATTTCTGTTAGTACCTATCAGTGTGCTATAATGATCACAAACTTTGGCAAACATAAAGGGTTTTTCAATAAGAGCGCTACAGAAGTTTTTTTTTAAATAAAACAAAAACGGTTTTGGATATCAATGAAATTCTTTATTCGTGTGAAAGTACTTTTATGTATGGAACTCGATTTCTTTTGCATGGCCACCACGCTGGCCAGACGCTGAACTAAATTTTCGACGGTTTTCAAGCATAAATCGGCCGATACCGCTACAATTTCACTTTCGATATTCGTACGAAGTTCATCAATCGTCGCTGGCTTGTTGGCATAGACCATAGACTTGACGTAGCCCTACAGGAAATAGTCTAACGGCGTCAAATCGCACGACCGAGGCGGCCAAGCGACTGGACCATTTCGTGAGATAACACGTTCTCCAAACTTGTTTTCCAATAAATTGATTCGCTGTGTGGCTTTTGGCGCCGTCCTGTTGGAACCACATGTCCTCCAAGTCCATATCATCTAATTGGAGCCAAAACTAGTCGGTTATCATTGAACGGTAGCGATTCCCATTCACAGTAACGTGCCGGTCTTGATTATCACGGAAGAAGTACGGCCCAATGACGCCGCCGGCCCATAAACCACACCAAACCTTAATTTTTTCGGGATGCAATGATGACTCATGGAGTACGTGTGGATTGCTGCCTGACCAATACCGCATATTTTGTTTATTAACGAAGCCATTCAGCCAGAAATGAGCCTCATCGGTTAAGATAATTTTTCGATGAAAATCCGAATCATTTTCAAGTTGTTGCTCAGCCCAATTCACGAACATACGACGCTTCTGGTGGTCAAGCGGCTTCAGTTCTTCCGTCAATTTAATCTTGTAAGGATGTAGGCCAAGATCTTTTCGCAAAATTCGCCACAACGACGTCACGGAGATGCCCAACGCTTGAAAACGACGTGTGAGAGACACATTTGGGCTTTCTTCAACTGAAGCCTCAGGGGCAGCAATGTTCTCGACACTACGGGCACTTCTTTGTCTCACTGGCACGGGAACATTTTGTACTGTGCCTGTGATTAAAATTTTTCCACTAGACGCTCAATTTTTGATCTGCTAGGACGATTATGACGACCATAAATTGGACGTAGCGCTCTTAACGTTGATGCCACTGACTCCGAATTACGGTTGTAAATTTTAATAATTTCGACCCGTTGTTGGATCGTGTATATCTTTCCATCATGAAATAGCAAACCTTACTGAAGAGAAATGTCAAAAGAACGGCGAGAAATATGGCGTCGTTTGCTGTGTCTGTCGCTCAACTTTTGTAGCGTCCTTGTTGAAAAACCTGATACCTCAACATGACTTATCAGATACATAAACAAAATGATTCCCCGAAGTTAGTTCGGACACCACACATGGAGTAAGGCTGCAATACATCCAAAGTCTATCTTTTCATACTCTATTTCTTCCTCCTTCTCTAACGGTCATACTGTGGTAAAATATTTAAAGGGAATTCTTAGCCCCTTGAGTGCGCGCAAATTATGAAAAATGTCTGTTTGTTGTTTCTAAAGGATTAGTAATGAGGAGGAATAAGAGTGGGTAAGGGAATTGATCCTTTAGGCACTTTAATAGAACAAAATTTCATATATCACCTTTGGTAAAATCTGTTCTTATGAAAATGCAAGGATCAGTTCTACACGAATCACTTGCGGCAAGGCTCCTTTACAGTTTGGCGCAGTAAAGGGGCAGATCAATTCATGCTTACTGAAGAAGGCCGACTTAAAATGGAGAGTGCTAACAAACTGGGTTATATCGAGGAAGATATGGCCTTCCTACGACAAGAACAGAACAAACTAACTAATGGTTGATCAAAGTAGAGATACTTTTTTCAATAGCCTTTTTTGACAGATCACGTGTGAGTCGTGTTATGCTGTCAAGTTATTTTTGTTTAGTATTGTTCGGCATTTCATAATGGAAAGACTTAGGCGTGAACAACGTTTACAAATTGTTCAACTTTATTATGAAAATTCACGTTCAAGACGGCGCCACTTCCCACACATCGCATCAATCAATGGACTTATTGAGAGAACATTTCGGTGAGCACATAATTTCACGTTTTGGGCCACCAAGATCGTGTGATATCACACCGTTAGACTTTTTCCTGTGGGGATATGTAAAGTCAAAAGCTTATGCCGACAAGCCCGCTTCGATTCAGGACTTGGAGGAAAACATCACGCGTGTCATTCGCCATTCGAAAATTGGACTCAACGGATGGACAATCTGCGACGTAGCAATGGCCAACATTTGATAGACATAATCTTCAAAAAATAAATGCCAAAGAATGTTCTTTCAAATGATAATAAACATTCTCCATTAAATTTGAATTTTCGGTTTTTTTTTCTTTAAAAAAGTTGGGAACCTCGAAATGGATCACCCTTTACTAAATAGAACCCGCCCAGATATCGCAAGAATTACGATGAACCGCCAAGGAACTGGCTAATTGGAGACCATGCGTCCAAACTAGAGATGGCATACAAAACCCAATGTCGCAGTTGCGGGAACACAAATGAGAGAGAAACCCTCTTCAATTTCAGCTGCAAATTTCCGGCACTAGCAAGAGCAAGGTTGCATGCATTGAACCAAACATTCTTCGACAACCTTAGCGATTTCTCGGGTAAATAAGATACAGTATCTCATCAGTTTTCTACACCTCACAGGCTGGATCTATAGACCGCCTGTATCACATCCATAACAATCATTATATAGGTCACACGAGTCATGGTAACAAAAAGTGCTACTTGGGTTAATGCTGAACTGCCACCTGTACCTAAATCTTGTTTGGAGGCATTAATTTTTTTTTTGAGTGGCGACTCGAGCAATTTTACAGGAGCTGGGCAAAATCTCTTGATCATACGGTGTAGGAAAAAAAAATGCAAAAATGTGAAGGGTGCAAGTTTAGGTGCAGATTTCGTGAGTATAATTGGGGAATCCCGTCAGGTCAAGTGGCTTTACTACAGCCCAAATGTTTCAAGAGCCGTCTTATTACTTTTGGAAATGAATTCAATTTACCTAATGAATAACTTTAGCTGACTCCAACTCAACGAAAATCCATTTTTTAACATTCATGAAAATTTCTCTTATTTTTACATTTTGATCTCATCTTAGCAGTTAAATACCCACATGACAATTCGTCAATTTCATCATTCGATCTGACAAACTTGAGCTTAATTTAACAACTAGGATAATCTTGAACTGGAAATCAGTCCCATAGGAAATACATTTCAAAACAAAGGACGTCTTCGATTTAAATGCCTGCCGCGCACACTATAGAACTCCAATCAGAAAAATCTGTGTCACTCCAGAATCAATAGCAGTGTCACACTTCATCTGAAGTAAAAATCGAAAGTACTGCATAGCGAACCGCAGAATACTTAGGAATTTAGGACATTCCCTGGTGGGGATTAAGTCTGATCAAATAAAATCAATAAAGTCAAATATTTAAGGAGAGGAAGGCTAACAGCAATGTCAGACCCACTGAACCAAATGGTCACGACACCCAAACTGAGACAGAACCGAACTAAAAAGAAAACGAAAAAAAAAAAAACAAAAGTTATTCGTCCTTTTTGGGATACTTATCCCTTGGCATAATATCCTCGTTGCTTGGTCTTTAGTTAATTGAAATATTTTTTCAAAGGACTCAATCTGTTTGTCAACGCCGATATTTGTGTAGCATTTGTAGGTTCTAGTCATGGTCCTCATAAGGAACGACGACGACAACGGTAACTTTGTTGCACTGCACAACCGTAATCACAAGCGTAACAAGCCACAAGCGAAACAGGATAATTGAAGTGTATAAGGACATACTCGTAGAGTTCGTGTTTTGTATAGGTAATCAGACTGCATGTGTTCTAAGATTTTTTTTCTAAATTTTGTCACATAAGGCACGGCAAGAAAGAAAAATTGGACCATCACCTATAATTACGTGGCCTCTGCTTGAACTGCTTTCCCCACCCCGACTCGTATCCTTCGTGTGTACTCTAGCTATGTTTAAGCCTCGTTGCAGTTTCTTGGCACATCACATGAATGCTGAACTACAATAGGGTGATGCTTATAAAGTACTCTGAAGGTGTACAGGGGGCAGCAGTAGGAGATCCTTGATGCCTGCCAGGGCACAGAAAAGGGAAAACGTGTGTCCCTTTTGGCCGCATTTTCTTTTGGTCTTGTCGTGCATCCTATATGCACACAATCTTCTCCTATCAAATGCACTGTCAGCGTAATTGAACAAGAGGGAAGCGCTGCAGCGGCAATAGCAATAGCTCTCTGTAGCTCTGTGGAATAAGATGAAGCAGTGTGTGCTGCTAGTTGTAGTCCCTTTGTCAGGCAGCATTGTTGCTGTGTGTGTTGTGTTTTTGTGTTTGCCTATTCGCAAATGGATAATGGATAACTAGCTCTCCTCGTATGTGAGATGAAATTTTCTCCCCGAAATCTTCCCGCAGGCATGTCGTGGCTAAATGCAGCGGCTGCAGCGCATAGCCAACACACATATATATATTTATAGACCAACACACACACGTTGACTACGAAGTACGAACGCTGCAATGAGAAAGAAAACACGTGCGCCTTCTTCCTGGAGGCTTTTGTCTGTCGACAATAATTTGAACGAAATGAGCTGCCTCCCTTCCTGAGAAAATCACAGAATACCCTGTGCCCTGTGCCACCACAGCAGCTCGCTCTCCCTCTCGGCGTCTTGACGTTGATTTACAAAAACATGCTCCATGATGCATAGATTGTCGTCGGCAAGGATGTTAATGGAGCACTAGGTGACATTTTCAGTGCACAATATCTTCCTCTTTGAGCCTCGACATGTAAGCCTGCGAGAGAGTGAGAAGTCTCTCTTTCCATATGTTTCTCGTTTGCTGTTGGTTTTTGGCAGAAGAAAGGGCAGGAAGCAGCCAGCAGCGGGATTATCGTTCAGGGGTCAGTGGTCTTCTTGTGATGAAAAAGGCGATGAAATTCACTTGGATGGAGATGTACGAGCATATGTGGTGTAGAAGAGTATGCACATCCATCTGCCTTCTGAATGTGCATTGACAAGAAGGACATTCCTTTTAATACTCTTCTCTTTTACTTGATGCCCCCTTCGGGATATAATGGGACAATCGTGTTATTGTATAGTAGCCGTACTTGTTTTTTTCCTGTATAGGGGTAGAGACATTTTGAAAATTAATCAATCATTTTGATGAAAATTGCAGTCACTGCACTGTGGCTTAGGGCCCAAGGACATTTCTTTGCAAGTCCTTAGTAGATGGTTTGCCGACGAAGTTTTGGTCGAATTAACTTAGTTTTTTGGGTTTGTCTGAGAAACGTAAGAAACGTAAACAGGGAATTGCTGTCCTGGCTTAAAAGAAAGCTAACCTAAGGGAGACTTCTTGAGATTGAAGCTCAAATCAAACGTCACACTTTAATTTGTCTCATTTCTAGACCCAAGGCCGTGAAAGTCACTGACCACCACGGATCGTATGGTATGGCAGAACCTTGCTGTCAAATTTGGAAGATGGTCCTTACGAACCGTCTCATGTAAGGTTGTCAGGGTCAGCGAGATTCAACCTAATCCCATCCTACTCGTAATCCTTAAACCATTTTATTTTCCATTCGTAGCCAAGCTTATCAAGAGACGAGCAGGAGACAAGGATTCAATCAAGATCTATACGAGCAGTGCAGCGACATAGACTTGGTAACACAAAACATCCGAATCGGATGTTCAATATGTATAGGACTGCTCCCACAGTCCTCGATTTCCTGCCAGACGTCGGACGCAATTAAGGAAGACATCCCCTTAAATGGCTTTAATCAAGTTGAGGTGCGCAACTGAAGGCAATTCGCTACGTACCGGGCTAATTGAATATACATGTTGGTTGAGGTATAGGTTTGTTACGGACTGTAGCACCACTTATGTCAATAAGTAGCTAAGGTCACCGTGTTACCGTGCGTATAATCTGAATGGTTGGGGGCTTCAGCAAATACCATTCGCTAGCGGTAGAACTCTGGATATTGGCTGCTCTTCGGTTTTAAGCTTTGGCCCAATCTAAAGTGGAGCTCTGCGTGGATCGAGCATCTCTCTCGCGCTACTCGTGGGACTTTATATGGACAACTGTTCGTAAGGAGACCATACCCATCTGGCTAAAGAGACAAACTCGAAAGTTTTGCTATTCTGCAGTGTCACACAGACTTCTAGGGGACTGCGAATGAAGCTGTGGTTAGTCTTATGGAGAAAGAACTAATAAAGGATGAACGAAGCTCTATCTCCTGCAACTTCGAGCGCGATATGTGGTCCGATTACAACATGAAGCGAAAAATTTCGAATGTTTTGTCACTTTGCAGTGTTACACAGACGGGGACTTTTTGGGGCCTTGATAGATTACGACAAAGCTTATACAATATCATCTGGTAATCGGAAGCAGCAATCCCATGTCGATAAGATATGTCTAACGAACCACGAGCCATACCTGAAGCGTCGGATTGGCTAGGGTACTGGACATGTCACACGTTGATATCTCCATATACGTAGATAGTTCAACGTTCATATGAGCTATGCTTTCAACTCACGTGTTATGAGACGCTGAAAAGCAGATTTTAGGGCTCATTGCAATCAGAATAATGCGCCAGGAGGCCTTAAGCCCATAAGAGAAATAAAGAGAAAAAAGCAGACGGTCTAGAATCTAGCTAGGCTATGATCGACATTTCGAAGAATTTTCCGCTAAAGCGTCAAGAATTTTTTCGTTCGCTTTTCATAGGGTCCTCGTCATCCCGGTCCTGGTTTAAGGCGCCGAAGCACCCATGCTTTGCGGATTTTATGTAAGGTCTTATAATTAGTTCGAGTGAATGCTTCATTGCCCTCATAGTAGGAAGAACCATCGGTTGGCAGAGAAATTTGACGTTTTATTTTTGACAAGATGAGCTGAGGTAAACCCCTTAACACCTCAAAGTGATATCTATCGAAAGGCTACCAGCCATTCCCGAAGTATTTGCAAGTACCAACAAGTAGTGGCAGAGGAGGCACATATAGACGCTATATCGAGTCAAAATAAGGAAAGAGCAGAATATCATGCGAAGAAGAAGAATGGAAACATACAACCTTCGCGCGCGGTTACGGCAAACGCTAGTAAGCGAGTGCGATAGTTCACGCTAGTCCGATATAGCTCGTCTGGTCCGCGCTGGTGCGCTTGAAAAAAAAACATGGATGATTGTTCACGCTAGTTGAAGTTAGAAAACTTCAAAATCGCATGAGTTTAGATATACAAAATTACAAGCGTGGACTTGCGCGGGCTAACGTGGACCCAAATAGCTTGATCTGCAACCACGTTATGGACTAACCATACATTAGATTTACTAGCGTACTAGCACGAACTAGCGCAAACGCTTACTAAAGTTGGTCGTAACTGCGGCCTTCCAGTTCAATGAAATCGAGGAAGAATTTCCTTCAATTCTACAAAAAAGCCTTAAAACTGGAAGCTATGGCATCAATGTAGGAATACTGGCCATTCGGAACGAAATGGCAACCTAGTCACAAACGCTTAGGTAATTGTAGATGGATTTAGGCAAGATTTCCAGCAGCTACTTATTGGGCATAATATCGGGAGCGATAGAGCTCTAACGAAGATGTGACACTCCCTCCCAGTAGAGAAGAAGTTAGCTTCGCCGTCAAAATGCTGATGAACAA
Source organism: Rhingia rostrata (assembly GCA_949824845.1). NCBI lineage: Eukaryota > Metazoa > Arthropoda > Insecta > Diptera > Syrphidae > Rhingia > Rhingia rostrata. The sequence continues at coordinate 154,430,245 of OX463755.1, read as the reverse complement.
CAAGACAACCGATTCTGATGTGAAAATAGCAGAACCTCTCTACGGAGGTCTTTTCTCATCTACCCGAAGGGCGATCCCATGATTTTCCAATCAATGCCAAACGATATAAAATCCTATCAAACACACTATACGTTTAAACGTCTGAAGCCTTTCGCAGCACACTTATCAGGTAGAACATGTGTGACTTTCGGCCCTGCAGATCAAACATTGGCTTAATTCCTAAACAAGTGTAATCCCAAAAAAGACCAAAGAATGTCAGATCGATCTTAGCGGACCCTAATCATATCAGTCATACTTTACAACATTGAAGTCCATTCTTCAGGTTCGAAACGAAAAGGAAGGCCGTTGATTCGTTTTAAGGATCAAGTGATGTGAGAACACTGTGACTGAATAACTTGCAGGAACGTGACCAGAATTGAAAAAGACGGAGGCTGCCTTCTCTCAACGTTTAGTAAGTAAAGAGAGATAGCCAAATGTTCTTTAGCACCATGCACACCGTCGGAATTTGTCTCTCCATCAACTTTTCTTAAAACAATTATTTTCCCTGCTTTTCCAGGTTTTTCAGCAAAGCTGAGTAATTTGTATGAAGGTTGCTAAGCAATTTTTCGTGACAAATTTAATGTTTCAGTTAACCGGTTTTTCAATAAGACGTAGTTCAGATAAAAAAAGTTAACTGTACTCCCATTTTTACATATGTCACATAACTGTGATTTAATCAATGACATTGCAATTAAAAAAAATTAATGATTACCAAGGGAGCCAAATGAAAACATTAAGCAATCGATTTTTTTAAAAAGGAAACCCAGCTTTCCAAATTTGAAAGAGATTCTCAAATTACTTATCGGCAACATTTTGTTTATTTGTATGCTCCTTTTCATCTCATGAGTTCTATCCTTGAAAACCCAATAAACCATGATTGAAGTGTATTCCATCCCACATGTAACCCAAATGCACTCTACAGACCTTCAAATATGAAGGGAGTATCTTACGTCAGCTATTTGTACAAAGAAATGTGCATCCATATGTGAAATGTGTTAGGCTGTGATATTTTGAGGACAAAGCCAGCTAATATTTCGAACTGCGCCTCCCTTGTCAGCTGCTACAATTGTGCACTTTCAAGACCTTGAAATCGTATGTCAACAAATAAGACACAGAGGACCTAATGCAAAATCATTTCACTGCAATATATTGGCATTCGTCAACATACCAAAAGCAAACAAAAAAAAAACCCACACAGAGACCTTGTGCACGCAAAAAAAAAGAAGAGAAATAAACCCTGATTTATACGTAGGCCCGTTTTGCCAGCCGAAAGCTTTAACACGAAATGCACTATTTGAACATGAGCTAAATATTTGCTGTGTTATTTATTTTTTACACCAAGTTTTAGGGGTTTTATTCTCGTTGTTTTTTCTTTTTTGTTTGCTTGGTTTGGTTCGTCCTGATGTGATGTATGTGTGTGCCCTTCCAGGACGATTGCCTGCACATGGATAGGTAGTTTTCAAGTAAATACCGATGCAAAAAAAAAAGAAGACGAGCAAAACACTGCTAAGCTCTCAGCCTATAACCTATTTTTCGCACAAGTACGTGTATTCGTGTGCATTATAACATACAGACCGCGGTGTATCATTGAAATCAGCCGTGTCCCTAATACGAATTTTCATCGATTTCCCCGCATTCACCCTACGGTACACATGTGGGAAATATGAATAATTTCTTAAAATTGAATTTGATTCGATGGTGGCGCGCGCGATTTGCCATATTCCCTCGTCTTCTCATCCCGCCTCACCGTGGTATCTATGCGCCTTGCAGTAGTGTCTTTCAAACTGGCATACCATACAGTGGCATCGTATGTGACGTGAACGTGTCGCATTATGGTGAATCGTTGTAATGCATATTTGCTTCTAAATTGCGATGCGATATGCGCGCTACGTTGATGTGTACTTTTCAATTCGACTCCAATTGGATGGGGATCGGAACGGTTTGATTAGAGCTGAAGGCAGTCTGGGATTGGCTATGTAAGCCGTATTGTTACCCATGGGTAACCATGGATATGTGGTGAAACATCGGGTTATGACAATGCAAATGAGACCATAGTGGGAATGTTAGATTACGTAGATGAGGCACCATAAAGGGGGCCCGATTTTGATTTGAATCTGTCAACGGAAGGAAGGTATAGGTTGCAGGTGAACGTAAAAAATAAATATTTACGAACATATTGACGCATATAGTATTTTGGATGTCCGAACATTCCGATTAGCTAACATCGACTCGGACCACTACCTAGTTGCAGCCAAGGTAAGAATGCGGATATCCACCACGCCACAAAAATCCAGAAATACTGTGAAAAAATTTAATGCCGAAACACTGCAATCGCAAGAGACCGCCAAGAACTTCGCGAAACGTGTATCCCTTAACCTCTCGAATAATACCATACCACCAGCATCAAATGCGAAGAACAATGGCAACGATGCCAACAAGCCATTAGATCAGCCGCAACTGATGTGCCAGGTTTCTCGCGCCCACCAGCAAGAAACCCCTGGTTTGCTGAGCAATGCCGACATATGCTCGCAGCTAAGAATGAGCCCTACAACGCTAAGCTGCAGTTGAAGACGAGATCTGCTATTGAGCTCTATAGGAAGAAGAAAAAAGAGCAAGAAAAACGCGCGATCGCGATCGATCCACGAACGATGTTCGCAAGCTTTATCAAAGTGTAAAATGTCCAAGCCAAGGATACAAGGCTCGAACAGAATCCTGTCGATATGAACAAGGAAATATCGTAGTTGAGACACAGTCGATGTTATGGATGTGGAAGAACCACTTCTGCAGACTGTAAAACGGCGATGACGAACACGTTTCGCTGTAAGGCAGAACGAACCGTTCAACAACAGGGAAAACTGCGAACTACCCGACCTGAATAAAGTGAAAATAGCAATATCTGAACTCAAGCTTAATAAAAATGACGGCCTTCCCACTGAGCTTTATAAAGCCGGCGGAGATGACTTGGTAAGCAACATCCACCAACTCATAAGCCGAATGTGGTCAGAAGAAAGTATGAATAATGAATAGAATCGTTTATCCGATCCACAAAAAATGAGACCCTTTAAACTGCGCCAACTACAGAGACATAAATCTCCTCAACATCGCCTACAAGATCCTATATGCCGTAATATGTGAACGCCTGAAACGCCTGAAGCTTACCAACAACCTGATCGGCCATTATCTGTGTGGTTTTAGGCCAGGAAAGTCCACAACCGATCAAGTTTTCACACTTCGGAAAAAAAACCCAAGATGTCCAAATCGATACCCACCACCTTTTCATGGAGTTCAAAGTCGCATACGACAGCATTTATAGAGACGAACTGTACAGAGCCATGTCTAGATTTGGTAAACCGTTTGTGTTGGATGAAGATGGAGAATTCTCGCTGCTCCATCAGGGTCGGAAACGACCTCACCGACACATTCGATACCAAAACAGGGTTTAGGGATAGCGATGCGCTGTCATGTGACTTCCTCAATTTGATTCTTGAGAGGATTATGCAAAACTCCCGATCCAACACTAGAGACAAAATTTTCCAAAAATCGGTGCAACTACTAGCATACGCAGACGATATTGACATCATTGGTATGACTCAACGTGATGTCGTAGCCACGTTTGCTAGTAGAGAAGAAGGAAGCGGCAATAATAGGTTTAGCAGTAAACCAATGCTGTCAACACGAACGGACACACAACATCGACAAATTGGACAGAACGTCACCATTGACAGATATATCTTTGAGGTAGTACGGGGCTTTGTCTATCTCGGCTCCGCTATTAACTCTGACAGCAACATCTCGTCAGAAATTAAACGAAGAATTGCACTTGCCAACCGCTGTTTCTTCGGGATAAGAAGGCAGTACAGTAGTAAAGCCCTCACTCGAACTACTAAGGCGATCCTATATAAGACCACGATCATCTCAGTCCTGCTCTACGGCGCAGAAGCATGGATCGTCTCAAAAGAGGATGAACAAATCCTTGAACAATTTGAGAGGAAAATTCTTCGAAAAATCTTCGGTCCGGTTTGCGTTGACGGGCTATGGAGACAAAGATTCAACCAAGAACTATACGAGCTGTACAGCGAAATGCCCTGGTCAAAAAAAACTCCGCATTGGACGTTTAAGATGGCTAGGACACAGTGGCGTGGCGTGAAAAATGTTATATGGTAAGTCGGCAAAAATATGCACCTGCAAACGCTTTCTGAAATTATATTGTGTATTGCGACTCGCATATAAGTAAAGCAATTCAAGCCAATTTTTTATATTTCAAGTCACTTAAGCCAAACTTTACAATGAACCTAAAGTATAATAAAAATGGCTTCGAAAGAAACCATTTTGGCAGATGCAAATGTAGGTACTTGAAAAAAAATTTATGGTTAGTAAGAAAAAAAAAGAACTTTTCAAATTACTTTTTGTTAAATAAATAAATACATAAATAAAAAAAAATCCACATATAATTTTTCCAAACAAACATTTTAATGATAAGTAAGAATTTAAAAACAGCAAAAATTGTGAAAAGTTATGCTAAATTGATTGTTTTATTTGTACTCTAAGTTTATTCTTCGATCTTTTTTAACATATTCTGCAAGAATTTTTTCATAAAAGTTAAGTCTACTTTTCATTTTTAAAAGGATTCGCTTTTCTATTGATAAAAGTGCTAAATCAGAGAGCCTGTTTTCTCCTTGAGAATTTCTTATATATGTATAAATTCTTTTTAGAGTGGAAAAAGATCTCTCCACGGAGGCAACAGTAAGCGGCAGTGTTAAAAGGAGTGCACTTAATTTTAAAACCTGTGAAAATGTTTCACTCAATATTTCGCTTTTCAAATGTTTATTAAGTGATAGAACGTCAAGTTGTTGAAGTGAAGATGTAGTATAGAGAACTTTTAGTTCATTTTTTAAAGCTGTGAAATCGAAAATTCCAGGAAAAAAATTAATCAGAGAAGATATTTTATCATCTGGGCTTGATAGTGCAAAATTACTGTATTTGAATTTATCAACTAAATCCATAAAAATTAAATTCGTGAAAGATTTATATCTTGTCTTTAAGTTGGGATATAATATTGTCCTTTATTTTTACAAGAAGCCGCTTGTAGTGAGTTTTCAAATCAATGTCGAGTAATCGGCGTTTTCGTGGAGGTTCAGCACAATCGTTTATGCTTTCAAAAATGGAATCAAATTTGTTTACAAACTCAGTACAAAGCCAAGACTCAAAACACTCGATTTCTCGCTTAGCAACTTCAACGTCCGTTTGTTTTTTTTTTGTATTAAATTAAACAATACATTGGGTTTAGCAAAAATCTCGGAAACCGTATTATAATATAAAACAAAACTCTTTCCCTACAAGTTTAAACAATAAACTTTCAGCCATTGCAAGTGCGTCATTATCCCATTCTCTTGGATTGCCTAATATTTGGTTAAAAGTTTTAATTATATCTAATCTACAGTTAAAAAATAACGTTAATTATTCGTGAATGGTAAGGCCAGCGAGTTTCTGATACTCTCGGCATGCGTCGGTTTGCTATTTGTCTTTAAATATTTGAACGTTTAGTTGATTTATTGAAAAAGCGCACTACAGTGTTTATATTGCAAGAAAAAAACTTTTAACTCAGGTATATTTTCTATTGATCGAGATAACACCAAATTAAAAACATGTGCATAGCAAGAAATAAAATTAGCCATTGGACATGCATCGAGGACCTTTTTTTTAACTCCACCTACTTCCCCGTACGTAACCGCGGCACCATCGTAAGATTGCCCTATTAACTTTTCCTTGCAACCGTATACATCAGGTATATTAAAAATGTGTTTTGAGAGCTCATCTGCATTTCGACTCTCACTCACGTCAAAAAAAAAAAAAAAAAAACATGAAACATATCCTCTATTCCTTCCTCCGATAAGTAACGCAATACGGCACTAAGTTGTTCCCTATGGCTCACGTCTGGTGTTTCATCGATCATAATGGACACAATTCGCGTTTCACTTATTTCTACTTTAATTTCATCTTTAATCACTGCAGCGAGACTATGTATCAAATCGTTTTGTATGTCATTTGAAAGACCCGATGTACACTTGAACCTGTTCTAAATGGGAGTCTATTAATGTGTCATACTTAGATAAGTATAAAATTGTTTCAACATAATTACCACGATTAATAGAATCTTGCTTTTCGTTGTGACCCCTAAATGCTTGTTCCTGTTTGCCTAAAAGAACTACTGTATCTATAAAACGTTCCATTAATTTACGGTTTCTATCAACGTTTTTGTTGTGAGCTTCAAAGGAATTACCTAAGGAGGTCTCAATTCGATTAGTGCCGAATTCGTACAAAGATAAACAGCTTCGTTTTGACATGTTTATTTGCCGTACGGCTCCAAACACTAGGGGGATTTGAAAAAAGAAGACAAGGAAAACAAAACATTTTGTTAAGCTTACAACTACCAGCCAACTAAAGTATATTTTTGGTGTATGGATGCATTAAAATGCGAAACAAAACCATCCTTGCGCTTATAATCTATTTTCATAGAAGGAGTAGAGCGCCCTATCTCTATAACTTTTTTTTTTTTTAGAAAATTCAACTTACAAAAAGCATTTTCTTCCTCCAAAAGCAAATCTACCAAACAACAATTTACAGTTAATAATGCCATTATCTCGTAATAATTAGCTATTTGAAATTAGCTGAATTTAATTGAAAAATACCACAATTTAAACTTTTCACACTTTTCTTTGTTTTTTTTTTTTTTTTTATTGCACATCAATAATTACACTCAAAATTACTTTAAGTTACGCATCGCAATCTGCTTCATAACTGATTTTTTTCCAACAGAAATAATCATAGATACACAAAATTCACCAAATAAGTCGTTGAACATGGGGTTATTTTTTGCATAAGACAGTGTGTGTTAAACAGAGAGGAGTCAAACACAGTAAACGATAAAGGTAAAACAAGGAAAGAAAAACAATTTGTTCTAACCAGCCAAATATTTTATAACACGGCTTTTTTCGGGTTACACTTCCAAGCGGAAAGCGGATGACTTGCAGGTTGTGGAGTTGTTGATAGAATTTGTTGCTGCGTGTGCTGTGCAGGTGTGGGAAACACACATAGTTTAAGTTTATGTGGGGATATTAAGATTCATGTTGCTTGTTTTATTGGTACGTTGTTGAAAAGTAGAATTTTAAAAGGTAACTCGGTAGGAATCGAGTTATATGGACGCCACGCCACTGCAGTAGGACATGTAGAACGAATGGACACCAATACTCCGGCTCGCAGAGTCTTCGATTCCCAGCCAGACGTCGGACGCAGTGGAGGAAGACCTCGCCTTAAGTGGCGCGCACAAGTAGAAACCGACCTCAACCAACTTGGATTGCGCAACTGGAGGCAGTTAGCTAAGGACCGGGCTAATTGGATTGGGAACTTGGTTGAGGTCCAGTTTCATTCCGGACTGTAGTGCCACTTAAGTAAGTGAGTATCTATATCTACAAGTTTTTTTCTATTACAATGCTTACATACATATTTAAAAAAAAAATCTAAAAACGCGCAATGGATATTAATGAATTCTTTTCAAATAGCTATTCCAGAACACTGCCATAGTCCCAAATTGCCTTATCTTTATGAAACACATTTCCAGCAACTGCAAGTCCAACCAATCGGTTTAGCTCCACAATCATCATAGCGACCGACAAACCACAAACTGTGGATGCAAAGCAGTGTTTTTTGCCACGTCGTAATTCGGCAACTGTCTCTTCGATAAATTGAGGTAATTTCATCGTAACAAGAAACTGACAAATTCCCCAAGTTGACAGAGTAAGAGACAAACCCTACCTGCCAATAATTGTGCTTGTTCTCAATCCCAACCAATTTGATTGAAGTCGAAATGCAGGTCAAGATTGTTGTTATAATCTGTAAATAATTCCAAAGAGTATGCAGATTTTTTTCTTATAATCAAGGACAAGAATATCATTCAATTTCTTGACAACATCTCTTGATGTCCTTCAGTTGAATTTTCCAATCACAATATTTCGCTGAAGTTTCATTTTCTCAGATTTGGAAAGCCACTGCAAGTAAATTCCGTCCAATTTCATGCCCATTATGTATAATGAACGAGAATCGTTTTTATTCAATTTCAATGTAAGGACTTTTACCAACCAATATCTGCAAAATTTACCATGACCAAATTGGGTACTCGGGTCCAATAAGACTTGTAAACTCTAGTGGCAGGGAATGTCAGATCAGACAATTATCATCAGTTTGTTGGTGGTACTCGGTCTTGAAGGGCGCTGCGGGAGTACACGTGGATAAAATCGGGTCAAGTTGCATGTTGTAGATTTACTTACTGGAATGCGGTAAGTTATTTGGTTTAATGGATGTGATGTTCGAAATCTCAGTTGGCTATCAAATGCAAAGGAAAGTGCACTCAAAATCGATATTAACCGAAAGAAGGTTGCAAAAATGTAACACAATCATAAAATGTAATCGACATCTAACCAAATGTATGAAAAACATAAAAATTGTAGAAGGACCTTCCTTTCCGTTATTTAGACTCATTTTCTGTAGCGATAATTAAAAAAACAATTTTTATGGTTGTCCTAACGACTTTATCCGACGACATTGTTTCTTAAAAACCTACGCAACAGCGAAACAAAGCGATAGAAAAAAAAATTCATTATCCTCGACAGCGATAAAAATCCGTATCATTTTTCATACAGGATTCGTATCACAGACGAATGCCAATAAACAATTTGTGCACATCCACAATCTGTCGTTTGGCTTTGAATTATGACACCGGATGCCTTCATAAGATATCCTTTTCTTCTATGCGATTTCTGCGAAATCTCACATCTCACACCAACATGTGTGCACATACAAATGGTACATATAGTGTATCCTGTATGAAGTAAGGATCTATGAGAGTTTTATGTGCCACATGCTTTGGGGGGCCATTGTTAGTCTTGACTTTGGGGCAATTTAGGTGATTTTTAATACGAAATAGTCATAAATATTCGCTTCAGATACAGTACGACCTATTGTCTTGTATCGGTACAGGACGTTATCCTGAAAATGACATTTGTTTGCCTCCTTATGCGATGCTTGTTTTGGTTTGGCATATTTTTTCTGACTGGGCTATGGAATATATACGAGCCACATAGTGGAACAGACGTGCCAGTGTCCAATTAGTATTAATTGAATTTCCAGATCTTGAGGTGGAATAGAGATTGTTGGCACATTTATCAGTTCATTTGTGAAGAGTAACTTTTTGACCTGAATACTTAAACATATTATGGACACATATATTGGGTTTGAAAGGTTGGCTAGGTTGGAAAGAAAGCTCATAATGATGTAAAATGGCATCGAAAATAAGTATTGAATTGACAGAAAGCAATGTAGCAATATACGCTGCAGCCCGGAATGAGCCTAGGCCTCAACCATACTGCCTCTCCAATTAGCACGGTCCTTACCTAACTGCCTCCAGATGCTTCCAAGTTGGTTGAGGTTGGTTTCTACTTGTGAGAGCCACTTTAGGCGAGAACTTTCTCTACTGCGTCCGACGTCTGGCTGGGAATAGAAGACTCTTTGATCCGGAGTATCGGTGTTTATTCGTTGTACATGTCCAAACCATCTTAAACGTCCAATGCGGAGATTTTTCCAGGGGCATGTCTCTGAACATCTCTTATAATTCTTAGATAAATCTTCGTCTCTATCCCTTCAACGCAAACTGGACCGAAGATTTTTCGAAGAATTGTCTTCTCGAACCGACCAAGGATTTCTTCATCCGCTTTTGAGACGATCCATGCTTCAGCGCTGTAGACCAGGACTGGGATGATCAGGGTCTTATATAGGATCTCCTTAGTAGTTCGAGTAAGGGCTTTACTACTGAACTGCCTTCTTAGTCCAAAGAAACAACGGTTGGCAAGAGTAATTCTTCGTTTAATTTCTGACGAGATGTTGTTGTCAGAGTTAATAGCGGAGCCGAGATAGACAAAGTCCCGTACTACCTCAACGTTATATCTGTCAATGCTGTGTACTTTCATGTTGACAGCATATACTTAGTCTTGCCCTCATTCACAGCTAAACCTTTTTATGCCGCTTCCTTCTCTATACTAGCAAACGTGACTATAACATCACGTTGAGTCCTACCAATGATGTCAATATCGTCGGCGTATACTTGTATTTGTACCAATTTTTGGAAAAGTGTGCCTCTGGTGGCAATCCCCTCAAGACTCAGATTGAAGTAGTCACATGATAGCGCACCGCCTTGTCTAAATCCTTTTTTGGTATCGAATGTGTTGGTGAGGTCGTTTCGATCATGACGGAGCAGCGAGAATTTTCCATCGTCAGCCTACACAAACGGATGAGTTTGGGCGGTATACCAGAACTATATGTGGCTCTGTATAGTTCGTCTCTGTAAATGCTGTCGTATGCGGCTTTGAAATCGATGAATAGGTGGTGTGTATGGATTTGGTCATCTTGAGTGGTCTTTCCTGGCCTAAAACCACACTGATGAGAGCCGATCAGGTTGTTGGTAAACGGTTTCAGGCGTTCACGAATTTTACGGCAGATAGGATCTTGTAGGCGTTGTTGAGGAGACATATGCCTCTGTAGTTGGCGCAGGTTAGAGGGTCTCCTTTTTTTGTGGATCTGGTAAACGGTGCTGAGGTTCCATTCTTCAGGCATACTTTCTTCCGACCAGATTTGGCATAAGAGTTGGTGGATGTTATGTACCGCTGGTTTTATAAAACACATCGCGGAGGCCGTCATTTCCGGCAACCTTATTAAGTTTGAGTTTAGATATTGCTACCTTCACTTCACTCAGTTCGGATGGTTGGCAGTTTTCACTGTCGTTGCCAATATTGAATGGTTCGTTCTGCCTGACAGCGGAATGCTGTTCGTCATCGTCATCATCGTCATCTCTAAAGGATTCTGTTCGAGCCCTTTATCCTCGGCTTTGACGTTTTACACTTTGGTTAAACTTGCAAACATCGTTCCTAGAGTGGCACCTCTCTATATCCTCGATCACGCGCTTTTCTGGCTCTGTTTTCTTCTTTCTGAAAAGCCGGTGTTCTTTCCTTCTTCTCTGCCTATAGAGCTCAACGGCAGCTCTTGTCTTCACCTGCAGCTTAGCCTTGTAGGCCTCGTTATTGGCTGCGAGAATATATCGGCGCTAGAAACATAACACATCAGTTGCAGCTGATCTAATGGTTTGTTGGCATCGTTGCCATTGTTCTTCGACATTTGATGCTGATGGAATGGTGTTAATCGAAAGGTTAAGAGATTTGCGCTAAGGTCTTGGCGGTCTCTTGCTATGGCAGTCGTTCGATATTCAATGATTTTACAGTATTTCTGGATTGTTGTTTCTTGGTTGATATCCGCATTCTTACCTTGGCTGCAACAATTTAGTGGTCCGAGTCGATGTATGCATACAAAATACTGGATGCGTGACTCTTTTCCCAGCACGATTTTAACATCGTAGTCGCTCATAGGTTTTGTCAATGAGCTCGTAGAAGCAATCCTTAGCTATATCATCTTTTCCGTCCGTTAGGCGTTGGCGAATTTGGCCTTCCTGAATATTGTTACAATGCGTTCGCTAACGTCTTGGAATCATTAGACTTCTTGGCTAAGTCTGGTCGCTGTTTCTGCTTACTATAACAAGGTCCGTAGTAGATGTCACAGTTTTTCATCCTCTTTTTGCCCGGCCCATCCCATCGTATTTCCTGGATGGCAGTAATATCTGCTTTGTAACAGCTTAGGGCTTCCGCTAGTTGTTCGCCTATATCTCTCTTTTTAATGTTCTCACATTCCAAATGCAGGTACGAACGTCCTTGTCCTTTATTCGTTTAGTAGGGTCGTCAACAATAAAATCAGTCTTTTCCAAAGATATTGGTTGCTTCGTTACATAAGGCTTTTTCCTTGGGTAGCCAGTTAACCCAAAGCACAACCCTCAGCCTGCAGGGCTCGAAATACCGACATTATAGCGAAAGTAAGTGTCGTCACGGTAACTTTTTTATCATTTGCACTAATGGTTGTCATGAGAGGAACAATACGGATTCCCTTAGATATCAACTAGACTCGAAACTATAACGGATAGCGATGACTTACGATACGTTAATTTGAATTTACGCAAGTTGTACACTAAAGGTGCTTCACCAGTGGCGTAAATATGTCCTTACAGGGTAGCGGGCAGCAGTTACCGTGATTCCAAAAATAAGGTGAACACGGCATGCGGCATTTTACATCTTTCATAGGCTTCATATGTTCGCATGCGGATTCGTTGTGGGTAGCCAACTTAGGTCAAGAGTAATTTATTTTATTGCGGTTATCTGGATGTAATCCGCACTAGATCAATTTTTCGCATCATATGCCTCACATGTGCCACGCCCCCAACTATGTTATTGAAGAACTTACCAAAAAAAAATTGAAGACATTCTGGACGTAGTTTAAGGGGTCTTTTCAGAATACGATGTGAAAACTGGACTTAGGGCTTTCAATGCCGAAATCTGTAAAGAAAACATCTTCAGCGGGTTAGTTGGAAAGCACGGTCTCCACGAAACAACAACAGATAATGGCTCCCGATTAACATTGGACATTGGACATCATAGTACTTCGCACATGAATGCAACGAACTACAGACACGTAACAGCACTGGCGACTGAGGCCATCGGCTGGGACAGATCAAGACATTAATACAACAGAGAGAGACGGATAGATACATAGGAGGAAAGACATATAACATAAACCTACGTGGCTCAGAGGAGGAGACATCGATTTATATTGTCTCATGTTATCGCACAGGTGGCCTCAGATAAGCTGGCAATTTTCGTAGAAAACAAATGCTGCCGAAGCTGGGGCTTGAACCCGCAGCGCTTGGCTTAGCAGTCAACTACGCATTCCTCTGAGCCATGGCCACCTGCATTCCTTATCAAACCAGGGGTTTCTTGCTGGTAGTCGAAAAAACCTAGCACATCAGTTGCGGCTGATCTAATGGCTTGTTGGCATCGTAGCCATTATTCTTCGACATTTAATGCTGGTGGTATGGTGTTAATTATTACGCGTTGCGCGAAGGTCTTGGCGGTCACTTGCGATTGCAGTCTTTGGACATTAAATTTTTTCACAGTATTTCTGGATTTTTGTGGCGTGGTTCTAGTCGATGATAGCTCCTCGGAATATTCGGACATCCAAAATACTGGATGCGTGCCTCTTGTCTATCGCAATGTGATAAATTTGGTTGACCGTTCGATGATCTGGAGACCGCCATGTCCCCTTATGGATATCGAGGTGATGAAACCGTGTGCTGGCTATAGTGGCATTTCCTTCCGTAGAGAAGTCAATTAGGCTAAGTCCGTTCCCAGGCGTGTCGTCGCTAAAGATGTCTTCTCTTCCTACCTAGCGACAGTATTGAGGAACCATAAGCTCAATTCAAATGGACAAAAGTCGACTCTGACTATTTTAGATCCCGACAGTCCAACGAGAAGAAGCTACGAATGGTGCAGTAAGCTGGGTATTACCATATTCTACAAACTCCCGGCTATGTCCTCATAGTCCACCAATGTTAATGCCCATTGGAAACAGTATGGCAATATCAGCAATGAAGTTGCCGAAAAGATCATAGGCTACCTGCTACCCCCGACAAGATGTCCGTGGTATCTACAACTCAAAACACGCGACTCACGGAAATGGTACTGAATCAGGAGAAGTAACAAGAAGAAAATGTTGCGTAGGAAAAAAAGAACATGCAGCCTTCCAGCTAAGGGAAAGCAAAGAGTCTCGCGTACGTCAATTCTACAAGGTGGGCCAAAAGATGTCATCCGATGTTGTTTGGCCTTCAGAAAATCGGTTGTGGCTCGCGCAGTGTGTGCCGTTGCTCCGTCCTGTTGCAACCACACGTCCTCCAGTCCTAATTCATCCAATTGCGGCAAAAAAACTTAGTTAACATGGCGCTAAAGCGCGCACCGTCCACTGTTTTCGTTTGACTAGCGGCGTTCTCGAAAAAATATGGCCCGATGACTGCTCCAGCGTGAACAGCGCACCATGCAGTAACTTTGAGTGGGTTTTAAGGCTCCACGTGCATGACTCGTGGATTTTCAATGCCCCAGAAGCGATAGTTTTGCTTGTTCACGCACCCGCTGAGGTGGAAATGAGCCTCCATAGCTCATTATGATTTTTGTCGAAAAATCGTTCACTTCGATTATTTCAACTTCTTAGGGAGTATATCGTTCCATGGCTTGTTCACCTGTATTCTACATCTGTCTAGTTAATGAATGTCAAATCTGATTTGTCATTAGCGGACATTTGCAAAAATAAGAGCATCTTCCAATAGGGTGATCTTTTTGGCCCAAATTGTACAAGAAATTCAAACAAGATTTTTTCCTTCAGCAACGTGCACAAACATACTGAACCAATGGACAAACCCACTTTCTAGAGCATGTCCATCGTAAGGCTAAGTTTGATAAAAGGATAAAAGTAAAAACTCCATAACAGACGTTTAAGATGGCTGGGCTATGCTGGGTTGTAAATCTCGAAGTTAATGACATCTAAAGTTTTTGTCACTAAGCCATCTTATTCAACAATGAAGCTGAAGAACAAAAAGACCGGGTTATTGCAAGTGGAGTACTTTAAATCAAGAGGTCATTCTTAAGAAAAGGAGCGCACACAGTATAAATTAGTATGGACATTTGCACACATAAAACTAAGCATAGCTTTACATTCAACATCTCAAAGCTTTTCTACATTAGGTTTCTCCAATTATAGATCACAGCTGTTGTCCTAACGAAATGCACATTTAAAATAAAAAAATTAACAAAAATAAAACCAATCCCGACGAACCACATAAGCAGACTATTAGGGTTGCAGCAAAGAAGATTTACAATTTCTCAACTCCAATCATAAACCAGTCGATAAGATAACATATGAAAATACTTCCTCCGATGACCAAATAGCTTTATATACCAAACTGGTGCCCAATATCTTACCAAAAAAAATAAGCATTTTCTCGATGACACACCCCTAGTCCATTGACCCAACTACGAGGATAGACAATCTGGTAAAAGTTGAAAAACCTCGTAGCCCCCTCCTTCGCCCAAATGCACCTTAGGAAAGTATTATCCAACCGCAATTTGGTCACAAACACTAAGCGCCAATTATGCGGTCAGGTAAATCAAATTGTAATTTCCCATATCGGTCTGTAGGCCATTAATATTCAGTAATAAATATTTGATCCCCTCCTACGGCTCCTTGCTGCTTGTGCCACTGCTACTTTTCGAATGCTAACAGCCCAATTGCAGCTGGCCCAAAACAAAATTTGGCCAAAACATCTCGGTTCGGACCCATTTATTTGCAATGTTCGACCAGTGACCACTAAAACCTATAGGTACCCGCCCACAATTATGCATATTCCGTGCCAAAGTGCATCATTTGTTGTTGAGCAGGATACGGATACCCCCTGCTCCGTATCATCTAACTGGAAAGATTGATGCGGAACAACCCGCGGCGCAGCAAACAACAACCCCTGTTGTGCTCTGCTGCTGTTGCAGCCCATCTCTGACAATTGAATTCTTCGGGAACGCGTAAATTTTCCAATTGTATCTCACAACTGGCATAGGCAATTGAACTCGAAGTCATTTAACTTTCTGGCTGGCTCTATAGAAATGCGCCAAATGTACAGGCCCCGCATCCAATCCCCCCCGCATATGATGTAGCTATGGAGCTGCGGTCGGTTGCATTCAACATTTAGATCGAACTTTTTTTTTTGCCGTCTCTCACCCTCAACTGCTGGTGCATGGTATCTTTGGTCGGGGCATACGGATGGCATACCGTACTCAGGACTTCTTCGGTGGTTTATCTTTTATCTTTGGCAAACGTTCTTACTGTGATATCGAATTAGGTATAATGATGTGGTACTTGTAATTCCTGCCTCTCTAGCTTGCTCTTGTTAAATACGAGGTGGTTGAGTGTGTGAGTGTGCATCTGTGTAAGTACGGATCCCGAGGGTATACTTTTGGGATAGGGGAGTGTTCCGTGTCGGTGCTTTTTGGCAAAGGCCTATATGAATGGAGTCCAAAAATATTTGATAGGGCATTATCCTCAAGTACCCATAGAGTACTTTTACCCTTCTGCCATGCTTTGAGAGAGACGGAAAATATATTTCGGAGTGGAACGGTTGGATGCTGCAGCTGCATCGCCTGACGAGGTGGAACTCAACCCAACTATCAGATATATTATCGTCAACCGCAGTCTATTTGCTCAAAGTAAAGTTAAACAGACTCATAGACTCACACCGCCACAGCATCGGCCCGGCCATGTGTAGGTGCACATGTAGCTGCGGGATGGCCACCCCTTCAAGTTTTATTAATTTCAAAAGTGAACTTTAAATCATTAAAAAGGACTAACGGGTTGACAATGAAGGGAGTGGGAAATTGTCAAATTTATTTGAACTTTTGAAGGCACCACATTGTGGGCAGTCAGTGTAGGGTAAGGACTCACACACATTTGAAATTAATTTGAAAGAGTTTATAACCGGGTGGTGCCTTTGGACGGCTTGGCTACTTGAGCAAGTGAGTTTTCCTTAGAGGAGTGAATGTTTTTTTTTTTAAACTTTACATACGTAGTGACGTTATTGTTTATGGCTATGTCTCTAAAGGGATGAAAGATATGTTGGGGTAGTAAGAGCCTTTGGAGCGTTTTTGTGTGAAGATATATTTGAAGTTATATAACATAATGCCCTTTAGCATTCGTGGTTATCATGGTTGAGTCAATCAGAAGACGAAAAGGTGGGCGGGCCACCAGAGTCTTGTTCTTACTAGCGTACTTGGATGTTCAAATCCCGAAAGTGACACCACCTACGTTTTTCCTTTGTTATTGCGAAATTCTGACAAACATCCATGAAATAACACTATCATGAGAAGCTCTCCGAATTTGCCGGTCGTATTCGGCGTTATACAGGATGTCATTTGCTTTGTGGCGAAAACAGTAACTTCGCACTCATAAATAAAGGTAGAAGCTAGGTTTGAGACCTTGTATGGCCTTTGAATACTAGATATTTTTTTTTTTGCTCACTTACTTACTTACTGAAGTTGCTCTACAACCCGAGGTAAGCCTGGGCCTTAATATAATGAACTCAGTCCTTACCGTTGCGCATTTCATGTTGCTTCAAGTCGGCTTCTAAACTTGTTATTGCCACTTAAGACAAGGTGTTTCACTACCATATCCTCCATTGGACTCGCTTAATGTTTTACCAACTTGAAACGTCCAGTGATATGTTTTTGACCAGGTCCGTGTATTTGATTAGCCAATGTAAAGTTCTTGGTTAAATCTTTGACTTCGTAGCCCATCACTACAAATCTATCAAGGATTTGTTCATCCGGTTCTTACACGATCTATGCTTCGGTTCCGTAAAACAGAATCGGAATGAACAGGGTCTTGTATTGAAACCTTTTCGTAGTTCAAGTGAGGGCATTTTTACTTAATTTCCTTCTAAGCGGTTGGCGATATTAATTCTTCTTATGATAGCGGACGCAAAAATGCTCTACAACCCGATGTTGATGTCCTGAACAATTGAAAAAATGTTGTATGTATATCCTTTCTTTTTCCTACCTTACTTGCAGCTGACACCACTTAAAACTCTACAATAGAAAACGACGAATGAAGTCAATTTCAACTGCGCACAGTGGACCACTTTTTTAAAAATCCCTTACCAAAATCATGCATCTCGTGTGCTTAAAATACAAAACTAATTTATTAACTGGATTAGGAAATATTGGAAACTTCTAAAGCCGAAGGAAATTTAAAAATTGGTCGAACGATTCGGCCGATACAGTCAAAGTTTCTTTCATAAAATTGAAGAAAGAAATGTTTTTTTTTATAAAGTTTCGGCGTAAAAATTTAGAAAACCAGCTTAAAATTTATGGTTTTTTTAAATGAAACTTCTTTGAGCTAGTCGGGGTAAGTCCAACTCACATGAAATGAAATTTTAATACTAAAAGTCACTGGTGGTGGAAGGTAAGCGTGGTGGGACAACGTTGGATAAACAACAAACAAAAACCTATTTCAGCAAAAGATAGCATCAGCGTAAGCATGAGCGAGCACTCTGTAGTGAATCCAAAGCATGTACTTACACCAGAAAATGGAATGCGTATGGGCAAGGGACAAATGCGGGCAAAACAATTGTGCGACGAACAATAACATGCGAAAACTTGTTTCAGAGAAAAGAGCTAGAGCGTAAGCATGAGAGAGCTCTCAGTAGTGAATGTACGGAAACGGATTTTACTGCTAAAGCCAGCTGCGCACACTGGTTAGTAAATATATTAATAACATAAAATAAATTAAAAAAGAACAAGTTAGGCATCAAAATAATTCTTTTTTTATAAAGAAAATGTCTATTTTACCAATATTTTTCTTTGTCAAAACAATTTCTTGACAGACTGTATGTAGATGATCACAATATTTTTGAAACCATCTTTTTCAAAAATACAATTTTAGTTTATTTAATAACTTTTATAAAATACATGTTCTTTGCATTTTATTTAATAATCTGAGTGATATACTATTCTCCAGCCACATGTGAACTCTGGTAATAAGGAATAATCCATGAGTGTGCATTCCATCTCTGAACTCCTCAGAAGTTATACCAAATGTCAAAAATTTACCACTGGATGAATTTTAGCAAGCTGTTGAGCAGGATACAATTTTGAAGTCTTTATTCACCAAACTTATGTCAAAATTTATCCACTGGCTAAAATGTTAACGCAATTGACACACGGCCCTAGGCCTACTGAGGAGTGAGGGAGATGAAAAGCACACTCGTCATTCAGATTATAAGATAAAAAGCAAAGATAATTATTTTTTTTACAAGAAAATATTTACTAACAAAACCAGCGCCACTTTTTGTGGCAGCGTTTTAAAGAGATTTTTTTTTTGATAAAAAGTAGTCATCATTTTATTTCAACGCTAAGTCAAGATAGAATGCAGCCAAATAGAACTTTAAGTTGGCAACTCTATTTTAGGTATCTGCCATTTCGTCAGTTGTCAACGGTTTTATTTGAAGTTTGGTTTGGCATTTCAACATAAATAGACTGACATCTGAACAATACTACCAAAAAGTTCAAATTTATTTTAAAAATCATGGTCCTAATCGAAATACTAATCACGTCCATTTTACGGTCAGCATAATCGTCCATCAGAGAAATTAATTCGGTTAAGTATGAGACGTTTTCACACCACGTTTACTCCAAATGATAATTAGCTATCACAGAGACTTCGTTCAGTGCGTATGGGTTGGTGGAATAATTGGTCTGTACTTCTTTAAAAACGATGCTGGCCAGAACGTTGCAGTCAATGGTGACCGCTATAGAGCCATGATTACTGACTTTTTCGTTCGCCAATTGAACAACCATGATGTAGTTTCAAAAACACAGCGCAACATGTCGCACAGCTCGTGCCACAATTGATTTTTTGAAGGAAACGTTCGGTGAGCGCATAATTTCGCGTCTTGACTATTTTCTGTGGGGATATGTGTAATCAGTAGTATTCGCCGGCAAGACAGAAACGATTGACCACTTGGAGGGCAACATTCGCCGCGTTACTGCCGATATACTGTCACAAATGTAAGGACAAAGTAATCGAACATTTGACCTCCAGATTAGACTACGTCCTAGCCATATGGATATATGGTTCAGAACATGGATTGAAGCTCGATGTTGGTTACCGCAAATCTGTGATTTGTCTTGTAGGAATAATTATTGATGTGCTACTGATGGCAATTGGAAGGAAGGAAAATTATACACTCCAACATACTCCAATAAGAGTTATATCTTACCGGACATTCAATGAACATGGTCACCCAGTACAATATAACTCAAAGGAACTGATAATCGCATAAACTATTAAATTCCTCTTTCTTAGCTGCCTAGCATACACATAACTATATCCTGAAGGGAATACCTACCGCGAACTACATGAAGCTTATTATTGCTCCCCAAAGGGAGGCAAGTTATTGTGGTAAAATAATTTATGACTGGCATCACAGTTTGCGCAGTGTTGCTTCTGGATGCAATCCAAAATCTTAAAATGACATTTGATTTCCCTCTCTTGCATAAAATCCTTTTTATTTATTTTTTTCATTTATTATGTCATATTCAACATTTACATCAATTGTTCTCAAAGATCATGGTAAGAAGTCTCAGACTAAAATGACAAAAGTAGTCAATGTCCTTCGTCCACCATCGACCGTTTTTTGAACAAACCTCGTTCTGTATTCCATTCCCCAGTCCCTATATTCTATCGTCAAACAATGAGACATATCCTCGAGAGGGTAAAACAAATTGTATGTATGAAAGTAAAAAATCGAAAAAAAACGAACATGTAAAAAAATTAAATTATTAGAATTAAGGTCCTAGAGTTTGGCTTTAGGCCAAAATTGTCTTTCTCCTTCAAGTGGCCACATGAGTGACATCAAAGAGGCACACATTCAGTGTTGTGCAAATGCGTGACACAATCAATATTTTACGAGTGTACAATGATGACAGTCATGATGATGATGAGAGTGATGCTGTTGTTGATGACGATGACGATGATGAAAGTGTAAGGATGACACCAAGAAAAGAAGAGAATTAGAATCCTGTTATGTGCTACAAAGACAGAAAGGATTGCTATTCCAGAGACACTGTCTTGCTATGTTTGCAAGTGTGCATCAATTACTCACCATTACATTCGTTTGAGACAAAGTGAGGTGAATAAAATGTGACATCTTTGACAGAGACGATTGGTCATCAACAACTTGAAGTTGACAGTGGAGGATTCTTGTGTGAATGTTGAAGTAGGTAAATGTTGCTCTGAAAGTTAAAATAAAGTTTTGGTTTTCTGAACCTTAGAAATAGGGTAAGTCAGTTTTTTTTCAATTATTTATTTAGATTTTTAAATACAGGTCAAAAGTCTTCAAATTCATATAAACCTGCTGTTCGTGAATCTTGTCGCCAATGAAGAGCCAATGCTGAGACTTCTCCAGTGCGTACAAATTTATTTTTTTAAACGACAAGTCCGAACTTAAAGTCAGTTGCTACTGACATTAAGTTCCAGTTGTACGAACTGGAGAAGTCTAAGCTTTGACGAAATATGTCTAATAAGCCCTGGCAAACGAATAACATTTCCAACACTGACACATTTAAATCTGTCGTCATATGTAAACTTCATATATGCTCAGAGGAGCGGTTGTGAGAACAAAATTGGGGCCTAGGGTCTTAACGTGCCTATTGGGTTAAAGAGTTATTATTGATTTTTTGTTATTCTTCCAATTTTTAAAGTTTTCAAAGTTACAACACCAATTGTAGCCTCGAATATCGAACAATTCTTGCGCATATAAAAATTTGCATAATGGCAGACAAAGTATTCACGCGTCTAATGCAGACAGTAGTCATTGCTGACTAGGCTTGACTAGGCTTGACTAGCTAGTATGTTTCGAGTGAAGACACAGCTGATCTGTACAGTGTAATCAAACTGAGGGAGTGCTTCTGGTAAAGATTTGGTCAACATTGCCTGGATAATTGACACATGGTGCCACACATTTTTCGCACTGCCAAATCTCACTACAGTCCCGAAAATATAAATTCGAACAGCTGAGTTGAGATATTTTGTGTAGTTTGGGAATCGACATTAGATATTTGGGCAGCATATCATTGCATTAACTATACCATTGAGCGAGCCATTGGAGTTTCTTACTATTTAGGAGTAGTTCCTTTAGGAGCGAGCTTGACGACCGTCAGCCGAGCGGCAGCTAACCACCAAAACTTAATTAGCAATACAGTCTGGGTAAAACCTGAGCCTTAATCAACATGCCTTTCTTTCACCCTCTAATGTTGCACACTTCAAGTTGGCAGAGGTCGGCGTTTATCAAGAGGTTATTTCAGTAAATGATGGGTTAACTATAAAATCGCCTTATTGAGTCGAAGAAACAGCGGTTGGGAAATGTAATTCTTCGTTTGATTTCTGAAGAGATGTCACTGTCAGGGTTAATAGCGGAGTCTATCTGAAGAAATTAGTTACACCACAATGAAAAAATTATTTGTTGGTATCGTATGTTTCGGTTAGGTCGTTGCCGACCTTAATTCTCAGTCATTATCCTGCAAAGACAGACTACTTTGGACGGTATACTAAAGCAAAGGATGGTTCTTTATAATTCGCCTTTATTGCTACGTTGAGTTTATAATCAATGAATAGGTGGTACAATCAATTTTGACTTTTTGTTTTTTTTTCACTGGATCTGGCGAAATATTACAATTTTTTTTTGAGGCAACAGGCTCATTGGTACCCAGGGCCGAGCTTCCTCACAACCATTCATGTGTGCGTGTGTACTTTGTACGATGGCGGGTCATCCTGTTTTATGCCGACTGCGAACGGCGAATTTGAGATAAGCTTTTCTTGACATTTGGTACTACTCGGATGATTTCTCAGATCATCACGAGAGGAGGGCCAGTGAAAACTCATAAAGGTGTTGCTACGGCTGGGAATCGAGCCCAGACCTTCTGCGCGGCAGTTCATCACACTAACCATCGCGGCACTGACCCCCTCTGGCAAAGAATTAAGATTTTATCACTTGTGGACTTTAAAGCCTTGAACCACAATGACTCAAATTTCAGATGGTCTCCTTATAAATGGATCGGATAAACGGGGTCTCCAGGAATTTGTTCGCAGTCAGCAGAATGGATTATTTCATATTCTCAACATCGACTGTGACTTTAATACCATTGGTCCTTGTTTATCTTGACAGGATTCTGTTAGAAGGTTATATCCTCTGCTTTCTCGTTCTTGATAAGACCAACTAATATTATTCCAGGAGTAGCACCCATTTATATACTCAACCTGTTTTCTTGTTCTCCCTTTATATTTTTGAAAAGCCCTTGTTTTACATTTACATTTAACTCTGGTCTTCGCCTGTAGCATTACATTACAGCACTCAGTTTTAGCTGACAGCATCCCTCGTAATGTTTTATCAAACTTGGAATTAATAATTGCAAATCCGCATCCGATAAGACAGTAATTTTGCTCACTACAATACGGACTGAATTACATGTCGGTTTTCCATCATCATTTTGTCCATCCGTCGTATTTCCTGGATGGCAGTTATGTCTGCATTGTAGCTACTTGAAGATTTTACTAGTTTTACTATTTCTTGAAATACTTATAAAGGAGATACAGAACTTCAAATTGAAATAAAACACAAGAAAATCGTTTAAATGCCCATAAATTTGGGTTTATTGGAAGGATAAATTCATGTCATTAATGTTTAAATATGATTTCGGGCATGTGGCCACCGCCGCCGTGGCTGGTTCGAATAAAGCCAAATCTAGAGGTCCAATTTTCAACCACTTTTTCGAGCATTTGGGGCCGTATGTCGGCAAAAACGCCACGAATATTGGCTTCCAAGACCCTTTACGTTTCTGGTTTGCTGACGTAGACGAGCGACTTCACATATCCCCAAAGAAAATAATCCAATGGTGTCAAATCACACGATCTTGGTGGCCAATTGACAGGTCCGTTCCGCGAAATTATGGGCTCATGGAATGTTTCCTTCAATAAATCGATTGTGACGTGCGGTGTGTGGCATGTAGCGCCGTCTTGTTGGAACCACATCTCATCCACATTCATGCAATCCGATTCGGAATTAGTCGGTTATCATGGCTCTATACTGGTCTCCTTTAACGATAACTGACTCTCCAGCATCATTTCGGAAGAAGTATGGCCCAATGACTCCACCAGCCCATAGAGACCACCTAACCGTCAGATTTTGTGGATGTTATGGCGTCTCAAGGGTCTCATGTGGATTCTCTTCATTCCAAATGCTGCAATTTCGCTTGTTGACGTAGCCATTCAACCAAAAATGAGCCTCATCACTGAACAAAATTTTGCGATGAAAATCATCATCGAGATCATTCTCTTATTCGGCCCATACCCCAAAATCACGATGCATTGCAGGGTCTCGCGGCTTTAATTCTGCACAAGCTGGATCTTGTAAGGTCGTAAGCCAAGATCTTTGCGCAAAATCTTCCATAAAGTTGATGGACAAATCCCCAATTGCTGAGCACGATGGCAAATCGATTCATTCGGGTCCTCTTCAACACTTTGCTCTACAGTGGCAATTGTTTTTTCGGGGCGCAACGTTCGACGTCTCTGCGGATGCGTATTATCACATAGAGTAAACGTAGTGCGAAAACGATCCATGGTTAACCGAATTCATTGCTCTGGTGGACGATTATGTCGACCATAAAATGGTCGGAACTTGCGGTAAACTTCGCGAACTGAACCATTATTTTCGAAATAAATTTGCACGATATGCAAGCGTTGTTCATTTGCCAACCTGTTCAAGATGAAATGGCAAACCAATCTGAACATAAATGACATTAGAGTTGCCCGATTTGACCACAAAATGTCAGTTTTATCTCTATTTGAAAAACCAACCTCTAAAAAAAAAACACCCGGTATGACCTAATTGGGACATAAATTGGATTGAATATCCTATCGCTGACTCCATCTTTGAAACTGCCCTTTGGGAAAATCTAGGTGCATTAGTGGAAGGACTAACTTGCCCGATCTCATCTGGTGAATTCAAGGCTTTACAAATAAGTTCTAAACCCAATATACGTTGAAGGTATTTATTAACCAATGGTCGTCATGTGGAGGCTGACATTTGAATTATTCGGCATCAACTAGCTGAACGTCTATTCTCATGTAAATGTGTTCCATCTTTCTTTGACCACCACGAAATACTCAATGCCAAATCTTAAATGCTAAGAATGTATGAATGCAATTATGGAAACGACCCAGCTTATGAGTAAACCGCAAGAAACACCTCTTCAACCCATAAATCACTTACGAAACCAATTGCATGGAAAGTGACACTTTCAGTGAGCAGATACTATGTTTGAAGGTTCCTCAAGCGTTTTGCTTAATCCAGCAAATTCCAATACAGTATTTTCTCCAGGGATGGATAAAAACTTCGTTCCGTAAATTTTTATTTCCTTGGTTCTACAAGTAGCACCACTTCAAAAATCCATGATCATTCAATGGTGTCATCTTCATCATGATAGGTACTAAAAGTCCCTATCTCCTCAAACAAAAGGAGTTGGCTCGGTGGTTGTAAAAAAATACTATCTTAAGGAACAACCCGTCTATAAAATAAGAGTAATCACTGAGTAGGGTATATTACATTTCCCTACGGACTGTTCTGCAGTTGCTTCGTTCACTTCTCAAAAGTTCAAAGAAAAACGCATTTGAAAAATCGAAATAAAACAACTCTGACAAGTTGAAGTTTTTCTGTTTGTTTGACGTGTGAGAATGGAAAATATCCTCTATAGGAAATCCACCCGAGAGGGAGAACAGCGTTGCAAAACTGTGTGTTCAGTACAGAAAATGTACAAGATTGTTCTTTTTTTGTCTATCACATCGAGCAAATGTAATATTTCTCTTCTTTTGGAGTCCTATTTGCTTTTTTTTGTTTTTCATTCGGGGTCCTTCTATTTCCATGCATGACAGTATATGGGTTACTTGGATAGAGTTCACTGATGCTTACCACAAAAAAAAAAAGCGCTGCAACTGCATGCAGGAGGGAGGGGTGTATGTGTGAAAAAAGGACTTCTCTTTTCAGCGAGAAAAATTGCTTTGTGAATTTCCTTTGGCAATTCGTTTTTTTTTTCATACGTATATATATATTTTGTACTGCAACTCTATTGTCAGCTCGTAAAACGGATAAGTGTCCTTTGGGGTTTGAATTATGGTGATGTGCGCTGTGCTCATTTCTGCATCATATAAAATATCTAACACAAAAGCTTCAAAGTTTTGAAAAGAGATGTTCTAAACTCTTTTGTTTAAAAAAGTTAACACGGGTGATGAATGCCATTTTGCGGTACTTTTTTTTTGTTCAGTATTTTTTTTTTTTTTTGACACACACATACAAAATGTTGATAAGACATTACAAAATGTTACATAGGAATATAAAAAAAAAAAAAAGAAACCGTTGAGTTGAATGTAAGACAACATAAAATGATTGTGCGCGTTATGGAGCCTTGAAGGACTTTTGTGTTATTGTTGTCTAGTAAGTAAAGGGGTTAAATGGTATTCATCCTAGAGAATGGTAGGTATACGTTTTATGTGGTGAAGAAGTTTATGGTACCGAAGCGATATTTTGAATTGATGGTGAGTCTTGTAAAATGTTACGTTTCAGGTCAGAAGATCTATTAATTGCAGTCTTAATATTTAAATTGTCATAGATTGCTTAGCTGTTGCTAGTGGAACTATTGTGAGATATGTTGATATGAATGTTGAGGTCAAACATTAGGATAGTAATACAAGGTGGCGCAAATAACCTTCCGATGTTTTTTTGGCTGTAATTTAAAAAAAAGAAAAACTTTGATTCTTCTTGTGGATTATTTATATTTGGTCTTTTAATTTTTTTTACATCAAGTCGAGAATATGATGTCATGTAAATGGCCACAGTTGATTGTCATTTGAGCCCTTTTTATGGCATTTTCCATCACTTTGGCCAAAACTTCCGGCGATAGGTCCTCACATTCTTGACGGATATTGTCTTTAAGAGCTGCAAGAGTCTGAGGCTTGTTGACATAAACCCGCGACTTCAAAAAGCCCCACAAAAAGAAGTCTGGAGCGGTCAAATCAGGCGATCCAGCTGGCCGGTGCAAATCGCCAAAACGGGAGATTAGGCGCCCGGGAAATGCATCCTTCAGCATATCGGTTGTGGCACGTGCAGTGTGTGCCGTTGCACCGTCCTGTTAGAACCACATGTTTCCAATCCCAATTCATCAAGTTGCGGCAAAAAGAACTCGTTGATCATTGCTCTGTAGCGCTCACCATTCACAGTAACCGTTTGGCCCGCGACGTCTTCGAAGAAAAAAGGTCCGATGACTCCTCCAGCGAAAACAGCACACCATACAGTGACTTTGAGCGGGTGTGATGGCTCTTCGTGGGTTATTGGCGGATTTTCAGTGCCCCAGAAGCGTAAATTTTGCTAATTTACGTACCCGCTAAGATGGAAATGGACCGCATCACTCATGACTATTTTTGATGAAAAATCATCTTCCTCTTGGTGGTGATTAAGGATGGCTTGAGCGTATGTTAGACGCGATTGGCCGTCAGCAGCTAACAGCTGATGCACCGTCTGGACTTTGTACGGAAACATCTTCAAATTTTGTACCAAAATTCGCTGTAAAGACCGTCGACTGATACCCATTTGCGTGGCACGTCGTCTGGTCGATGTCGACGGCGCTTCCATGACATCTTCGGCTACAGCAGCAATATTCTCTGCAGAACGGCTACTCCAGGGTGTAATGTTTGGTGTTATTATTACGATGTTCTTTTTGTTATAAAGCCTACCTCCCTAAGTCGTACAAAGCGCGACCCGCTCTTCTGTACTGTTTTAAAGCGCAGTTCTCTGAAAGCTATGGCATATTACTGCCGCAGTTAATGAGACTCGAGTGGTTCGATCAAGACTGATTTTATTTCCAAAATGAAAGGGCATAATGCTTACCGTTAGTAAGGGACACAGTGTAAACAATAACAAACACTTAAACCCGAATGAACTTTTACGATGCATGAATCACTGTCGATGCCGATAGAATGCCATTTGACACTATATGGTATCTGGGGTGATACAATGCTACGTAATTGATTTTCGTAATTTGTGTTGCATTGAATCACACACGCCTGGCAGCATCTCGTGTTGTGCCAGTCTCTTCGAGGCGAGCGGCTAAACGTCGCAGTGTTTCACCAGTAGGCGTTGGAGGGCTAGGAAATCTGCGACGAAATTCACGTTGTGCCAAAGTCACCGACCGATTATTGCTCAAATAAATAGTCACCAATATTCCGCGTTCTGGAGCAGTGTATTTCGCATGTGTTTACTTCACAAATGTCAAAACAGAACTGACATTAGGGGCCAATCGCAAAATTTATAGCATTTTCTGATAGGAGGATTACTTTCGCGCCACCTTGTATAAGTAGTATGTAACGACAGCAGAATGCTGCACAGCACAGTTAAAGCGTGACCAATATTTGAGGGGACAAATTTGGTCATTTGTCAAAAAATTTAAAAATTCGGCCCCATTATTAGTTCTGACGTTCATTCACAACAACATTTCAGTTGTTCATTTTCGTACTCGTACATTTGTATTTATTTTACTTGATTTACTTGATCTCGACATTCAGAAATTCGCTGCTGCATATGGTATATCCACCATTATTCTGAAGAGCGAGGAAAACACTGCATAAGCTTTTCCAAATCTGTCCTACTCATCATAGCTTTTTTCAAGAAGATCGAAAGCTCCTCCATTACCGACAATTGTAGGTACATTCCTTTTTCCAAGGTCATGGAGGCGCTGATAAATCGTCAGCTTATGAAATATCTTATAACATGAAAAATTCTCAATGACCGGCAGTATATTTTTCGCAGTAACAGGTCCACAGGAAGAGTTCTCACCGAAAAACCGTAAACAGTAAACTCGGAGAATTACAGAAAATCTGTTAGTTGTTACGGGGGCAAGAAAATTTAGGTTTCAAAAACCAGTAGCCCGAATACGTTCCCGCAAACAAATAAAATATTCAGGCGAAAATATCATAACGATATTTCATGTGTCCGAATTTCCCAAACGAAAGAGTACAGGCAGACACTCACTGCTGTTAGTATAAGTCCAGCAAGTTTTGGCACGAACGACGGTTTGTTCACGATCGAAGATCCTAATGAGAAGACGAATTGGATAGGCGCTATTTTCGAGACTGTGTATAAGGTGAACAATCCTGTTCGCCCAAATCGCGATATTGAGGAAAGAGCCTTTCTGAATCACTTTCATCTATACACTGAACTCCAAGCTTGGCGATCTGCGAATCACAGTTTTACACTGATGAAAACCATTTAAATGGCATAGTTATCAACAGCCTGATGCTGTTCCTGTAAAAATATGAACTCTTGGACATCTTTGTATCACTAAAAATTAAAAAGTAGGCTGGAGAGGATAGCGTCCATAATGTAGTATTGAGACACCTGCCAATGGAAGCGGTCTATATTTTTACAACCCTGTTTAACAATGCACTGTATAATGCACATTATCATATGCACGGCGGTGGTACATACTATCCCTAAAAAGGACAAGGACAAATCAAACTTTGGTCAACAAGCCTTCTGGCGAATGATAGTACCTAGAGCTCTGTTTAAGTGGGTTGAGGAAAATAAAATTATTCCAGAAAATCAGTTTGGTTTTCGAGCGAGGCATGACACCATTCATGACACCTTAACACCATTCATCCGATGGAATAAATCCAAAGGACAATTCACAGGGGCCTGTCTGGTTGGCTTTGAGAAGGCCTTGGTGGTTAGAGGGGCTTTTCTACAAGCTGACCAGACTGGAATGCGGAAACCCTTGCTTTCATCCAATTCATGCAATGGAATAAATCCAAAGGACAATTCACAGGGGCCTGTCTGGTTGACTTTGAGAAGGCCCCGATGGATAGAGGGGCTTTTCTACAAGCTGCCCAGACTGGGCATGCGTAAACCCATGCTTTATATGATTTATGGAATGCTTATGGGAAAAAAGTTCGTTTTCAAATGTGTGTTGAAATTAAAAACGTTTTACAACGGGGGCGGTGAACTCCCCGATATTGTTTAACATTTATTCAAGTGATCTTGTAGGTTCTCTCAGACACACTTTAGCGTACGCAGACCATTTAGTGGCATGCAGATCGGAAATCGAGGTCATCAACATACTTTTGCAACGTGACTTCGATCACATTAACGGATATTGCCATGATTGGAAATTGAGGATCAATTAGGATGCCATTACATAGGGCTTCATGCGATATTAGGAAAAACTGGAAAAATTGTGTATCATTGGAGAAGTGAAGTCAAATACCTTGGCATCTGTATTTTAACAAAAAATGTAGATGCTTATCGGTCCAGAGATAGGGGGGCTTGTGCTCTGACAAGAAGTTTGTTTTAAGCCAGTCAACTTGATTCAACGGTGAAAGTCATTTGTTACATGGCCCTCATAAGGCCCGATCATCGCTTACGGTTGCCCCGTCTCCGTGTGGTTCAATGTAACACCAGCCTAAATGGAAATGATGCGGCTGTTTGAGAGTCGTTGTCTCCGATTCTACAAAGGATTTTAAAAAACCCCAGGCTGTGTTGAACAGAATTGACTACTTCCTTATTTTGGTGATTCAAAGACATGCTGCAAGGGCGATGGCTAGCGACAACAGCCTGATCTTCAGGGCTTATTACCCCAATGACATATAAATAAAATAACCCCATAATTTTTGGTCAAAGACCAATTTTGACGTTGTCGACAATCCATGAGATCGGCCGCAACTGATGAGCTAGGTTTGCACTCCCCCAGCAAGAACACAACGAATTGTTTGTCAATAAATTCCGATATACGCTCGTAGTTAAGTTGAGCCCTATAGGGTGAAGCGATAGCTAGTAATGAAAACATCTAAGAAGATCTCAATGAACTTTATAAACAAAAAAGAGAAGCTTTTCAGGAGGATGAAACAAGGATGAGATCGAAGCTAAGGCATGGTTCCGATAATGATATTTTCATGTTTTACCGAAATCGTAGTTTTTTGGCACCCACGGCTGAGCTTTCTCGCAACCATTCATGTATGAGTGTGTACTTCTTGCACGATAGCGGGACCTTCTGTTTTATGCCGACTCCGAACGTCGAATTCGAGATAAGCTTTTCCTGATAATTGATACTACTCCGATGATTTCTCAGATCATCACGAGGGGAGGGATAGTCAAAAATCATTTATGTGTCGCTACGGCTGGGAAGCGAACCCATCTCTCTGAGTTCCGAGTTCCGCAGGGATCGGTATTAGAATAATATAATGAAAATTATTGTTGATAATGTTAGAACCTCGGAATTTCAGAGGAGGTAAAAGTCATAGGTATGGTTTTAAAACACTTGGAAGAAAGAGAGCTTATATGAAACGAATTTATCCGAAAAGCAAGAGGTAGATGACAACAGTTGAGTTAATCTCACCGAGCACAAACCGATGCATTACTAGTAAGCAGTCGCAAGAATAAAGAAACAATCACTATTAAGGTAGGTGACAATAACAGTACCTCAAAATAAGCATAAAGCTATCTAGGGCTATCGACGCGAGGCTGACATATAAGAAACAATTGAAAGTACGTGCGACAAAGCAGCTCGTGTAAGCAATTCACTGGTCAATGATTTTGAAAAATTTTAAAGGACCCAGATGTAATGTAATCTAATGAATGCGGCACCCATGTTGGCTAAATCAATGCCAATTGAAGTACCAAT
This sequence comes from Rhingia rostrata, assembly GCA_949824845.1. Classification (NCBI taxonomy): domain Eukaryota; kingdom Metazoa; phylum Arthropoda; class Insecta; order Diptera; family Syrphidae; genus Rhingia; species Rhingia rostrata. The sequence goes on along the minus strand of OX463755.1, from coordinate 154,398,911 downwards.
TCGCTTATCGTCCGGGCCACATGCTCTATCTTCTCGCTCCACCCATTAAACAAAAAATAAAAAAAAACAATAAACCGATCATCTGTAGATACATATCAATCTAATAATATAATACCCCGACCTACCCAAGTGAAAATTCTAAATGCCCGACTATACGGTTTTCACAACAACAGGACGACTGTTCATTTGATGACGTAAAGTTTAAAAAATCTATTTAATTAGATCGGTGGATCGTTGCACTTGATATTTCAAAGACATATTGCAGATATTGGGATCAAGCCCTTTTGTTGAAAATGCGTGCTTTTGGTATCAATGAAACTCTTCTTCTATGGAATAGAAATTATCTCTCGAAGCGTTTAATTAAAGTTTTTTATGAGGGTTTTAAGTCTGCTCATCACTAAATAAATGCTTGTGTTCCCTAAGGGTCTGTTCTGTCTCCGACACTCTTTCTCATTCTTATGAATGCAACTTCTAATCCAATCTATTCCTTCGCTGATTACAGCACTCACAGCTTTTCATATTCGTTCTATTATCCACGACCTTCATCTCCGGACGTGGAACAAAAATGGAAAATATGTTAAAATCATTAAATCCTGATCTTGACTAATGCTTTCCAAACACAATGCTGTCTTCTGTCATCTAAGCGAAACCAACATTTACAGCCATTATCTATGAATGGCACTTGCATCGCCTAAACCGAAACATTCCATGATCGGTATGCGCAAGGTCGTTATCTTCGTTGGAACGGTCAAATATTTGAAGTTTATAAAAACGTAGAGAAATGTTTACGTTTTCTTAATCGGTGTAGTTTTTCTGATCTGGCCTTAATATATAAAGCGTATATACTATATACTCCCCGAAGATGAGTTCTGAGACCACATCTGGTCAGGTGCAGTAAGAACATCATTGCACCTACTGGAGGGGATACAAAAGCGTTCGTTTGAACATCGTAGGAATATCTCCTGATGACTAACACATTTTTACCACTATTTCAACAAGAAATGTTCAATCAAAACAGCCAGCTGCAATGCGAACCTTCAAACATTCAACCGTAACATTCGCCATGCCATGAATGCTAATCAATTCACCCTCAAGCCTATTTTCGCACGTACTATGAAATATAGAAATTTCTTCCTAAACCGAACCACACGAATGTGCAATGCTTTACTAAGCTCAGTTTTGCTACCCCCCATTAAAATTTACAAAAAAATTGTAAGCTAACGCACATCGATATCTCCTCTTTTCTTCTTCCCTAATTGCCTTAATGCCCACGCAGCGCCCAAACTTCATAAACACTTTACCGCGTTCTAAGGCCGTGTGTCAATTGCGTTAATATGGGGGTTAAACTTTATCCACTGGCTAATTTTTGACATTTCTGCAGGTGCTTTCCATCTCTCTCACCCCTCGGTAGGTATATCAAATGTCAAAAATTAGCCACTGGATACATTTTAGCGAGCTGTTAAGCAGGTTGCAATTTTGAAGTCTCTAGTCACCATACTAATGTCAAAATTAATCCACTGTCTAAAATTTTAACGCAATTGACACACGGCCTAATTAAAAAAAAATGAACTCCTAGTCAAGAAGAATAAAATTCGTGAACAGACTTTGTGTGCTAAGTATGTGATGTATGAATATATCATGATGGAAGAAAGACGGCGGAGCTGTTGTGTTTGGCAGGATAGATGAAATCAGTCTTCAAAGAGAAAATGGACTTGTACTGAATATTGTAAAATGGATGGACCGAAGCACGGAGATGTAACATTTTACTTAGCTAGTTCCTAACAGGACGGGCTCAGTGGAGCGATTGTTGGTGCGATGAACTGCCGCGCAGAAGCCCTGGGTTCGACTCCCAGCCATAGCAACACCTAAATGATATTTCGCTGGCCCTCCTCTCGAGATGATCTGACAAACCATCGGAGTAGTATCAACTGTCGAGAAAAGTTTATCTCAAATTCGCAGTTCGGAGTCGGCATAAAACAGGAGGTCTCCAGCCATAGTGCTAGAAGTACACATGCACACATGATTGTTTGTAAGAAAGCTCGGCCCCGGATACTGCCGACTCTATTGCGCCAAAAAATTTCATATGAACCGAAGAAAACTAGAGCCAAAACCCGGAGAAACACTACCCGCCGAGAATGTTGCTCACTACAGGTTATCATCAATCCTAATATGGGACATAGTGAAACAACTTGGAGCAATAATCCTGATCAAGTTAAGACGGTTGAAAAGATTCCAAGGGATCAACCAAATACCCATAACATGCGCAAAGAAAAAACGTTTGGAAATAAGAGCCTACATGGCTTACCCTACGAAGTTGTGTTCCGTGAGAAGAGTAGTTGAAGTGCTAAGGGGCAGCCCAGGCATCTAATATTTTTTCAAGATTACACAATCCTTGGAGCAGCCATACAAAAAAAATTCGCCGCAGAGTCTTGGTTCCCAACAAGGCGGTCGACGTAGTAGAGAAAAACTTTGCAATAAGTATAGCTCACAATATTTAAAAACGACCTCATCCAAGAAATAAATCCGAAGCCAATAATTCATACGGTATCAGTGGCCAGTTCCTGTCTCTGTCTATATTGGCAAGCGCCATTTGCCACACTGCGTTACTCTGTTGGAAGAACATATTGTCAGTATCTATATCATCGTCTAGTTAAGGCCGCAGGCGTTTAATCAACATCGATAAGCGCTAACGGGTGATTTTTTAAGCGTAGTTTTTTTTTTAAATCGAATAAAACAATCAAATTTGCATCAAAATGTTGTGCGCGGCTCCGTTTCAAATGACCCATTCGGAAGGTCCAAATTTGCGTCACTTTTTCAAACATTTCGGCCTGTATTCCACGAATTACGCGTGTTATGGTATTTTGTAAGGTTTCAACCGTGTTCGGCTTGTCCACATAGACTAAGAGGCGTTAAATCGCATGATCTTGGCGGCCAACTCACAGGGCCATTTCGAGGGATAAACTGCTCATCAAATTCATCCTTCAACATTTCCATTTCACGAGCTGTGTGGCATGTGGCACCGTATTGATAAAACCCCATGTCAACCAAGTTCATCTCAGCCAACTAGAACAAAAAAGTCGCGTATCATGGCTCTATATCGTTCGCCGTTAACGTTTCTTTCATGGTCGTCTTTGAAGAAAAATAGACCAATGTGCCACCAGCCCATAAACCACACCAAACTGTCTATTTTTTGGGATGCATGGGTAATTCTTGTATGGCATGTGGCTGTTCATCACTCCAGATGCAACAGTTTTGCTTTTTTACGTATCCGTTGAGCCAGAAATGAACCTCATCGCTGAACACAATTTTTCGATTAAACAGCACATTTTTCACAGAGCATGAACTTTGATGATAAATTTCAATAATTTGCAACCGTTGCTCGTTTGTAAGTCTTTCCATGATTAAATTTCAGAGTGTGCTGAAAACTTTGACAGATGACGTTTGGACTCCATTACTAACCAGTGCTGCCAACCTGAAAAACTCAACTCTTAAAAAATCAATCGCTTTTCCAACATAGAGTTGAAACGATTCCCGTCTGATATCCCAACAGAGCAATTTCTTCGGCCTTGGAAATGGAACTGGAACAAGATCTGGATTCTCGACGATAGTGCCCAATCTAAGGCGGGCTACAGTCTCGTTGTCTTTGTCTTTGCGCAATAAGATATTTTAGTAACATGGCACTCGAAATAAGCCACAACTTCAAGAGCTAGCCAGAGCGCTTTGCTTTCTTTAGGTCTGCCATATAGTGCAAGAGCTGCTGGAGGAAAACTAACCCTGGAGTGCACTGGGTTTGGGATTCTATTTTAACAACGTATACATGCTGTACCAAGTAGTCGAGTATAACTCTTAACACGGGTTAGCGGACACCCACCACGATTTCACTAACCAAACGCTCAACAATATTGATGCCACATTTTTGAACGCAAAATCGGTTTCAATGGTAAAATATCATGTGTTTTGAAAACAGCTTATGTCGACCACTAAAATCCTCATCGGTTGCATGTAATAGACAAAATTTTCATCCATAATCTGATTGAAAATTTAAATTTGGATGCTCGAAAATTTCCATTACACGGGTCAACATTTTCAAGTCAAGTGCATTGCACTCAAGGTTATTTCAGCTGAATAGCGCAGTTTTATAGGTTTGGGTATATGTGGAGCAACCACACCCCATACAATTCAACGGAAACTGGAACAGTCAGCTTGACGCGGTGTAATGCCATTGTACTTGCACAATTTATGCTCAACTTCTCAGATTGTGAATAGCGAACCAGTGAACTGCACCTGTTAGTGATGCCATATTGGAATTGAATTTTGTAATTCTCAACTCGAGCCAGTGCGGCGCACACAGTTCGGTCGGAATCAGGATCCACTCGGTGTGTAGTGCCTTATGCAAACGAGTGCGAATTCGATTGGCGTTGACCTGTAATTCCTTTTATTTGTTGCCCCCTTTCGTTTTCCGCCGCGCCACGCAGCACCGTTTACATCAGAAAATTCTACTATTGTTCATACGGGCTACACCATTGCTCCCATAAATTACCTGATTCTCGCCAAATGCAATAGACCTCGGTCTCTCTGGCCGTGCGTCGTCATCACGGCTCGGCTCCAACCTCCCATTCCACGTACCATGCAGTCAGCGTCACAAACTGTTGTAAAGCACCACTGCGAGCAAAATTCACCCGAAAACTCTCGGAATATTAAATTGAATTATTATATTATGGACTGCGCATGTAGTATACATGCAAACATCATCCAACCCGACTCTAGGACCACCATCATCATCATCACCATTTGCATTGCTGTGCCACCAAAATAACGAGCCCCATTCCATACCCCATCGAAGCGACAGCTTACTTCCAAAAAAAAAAAACACGAAAAACCATAAAGGACGACGTTATAATGCAGGAACGGATTTGTAATTTAAATTTCATGTTGAAAGCTGCAGCAGTATACAAATTTATTACCTTCGGTGCTTAAATTTACGGATGTATGAACAAATGCGGATGTGTGATCGGTTTTGAGTGGGTCTGTTATCGTTGGTTTTTGTGTCTTGGCATACATTATTCGCGCATAATTAAACCAATGTCAGTGGTCGATTACTGTTAAAAAAAAAACGAAAATATCATAAAATTATTTGAATTGACTTTTAGATAGTATGTTGTCATTTATGGCTTGAGTAAGGGACAAGTAATGTTGGCTTGTGTTATTTTAATGATTATTAATGACAAGGACATTAAAAGGCTTTATGCTGTTCGACCGGTTATAATTTGGAGTTTTATGTCTGAATCTGAGATTTGGGATATGGTTTATGATGGCTCTGGGATGGTGAGTCTCTTTTTGGATTGATCTACGTCCAATCAGGCGTTCCTATACAATTTATTAAAACTTATCAAATGTTCCAACATGTTTCGATTTTTTTATATTTTGAGGTTGTTTTGTGAAGTAGATATACATATGGAGTCGTAGACAGCCGTAAAAAAGGCCATATGCTTGAAATCACGCATAAGTATCATTAATTTAAAAAAAAATCCAAAAGATAAGACTTCCTTGTTGCGGCCATGATGAAAACGTTATTATCGAACTTGCTCCTGCAATTTATAGCCAGGCTTGGAAAATTTTCATAAGCCTGTGTCGCAATTTTCATTTATTTCTCTGCAAAATGACGGAAAAAGCAAAACAAAAGCTTAAAAATAAAAAAATGTTATGGATTTGAAGGACCTCTTATGAGATTTTAATGACTTCGCAGTATATTGACAAGTATTTACTTACTCAAGTGGCTCTACAGTCCGGAATGAAGCTGGGCATCAACCAACATTTCCTCCAATTAGCCCGGTGCTTATCTAACTGCCTCCAGTTGCGCACTCCAAGTTGGTTGAGGTTGATTTCTACTTGTGCGTGCCACTTAAGGCGAGGTCTTCCTCTACTGCGTCCGACGTCTGGCTGGGAATCGAAGACTCTGCGAGCCGGAGTATTGGTGTCCATTCGTTCTATATGTCCTAGCCATCTTTTTGACCAGGGGTATATCGCTGTACAGCTCGCATAGTTCTTGGTTGTATCTTCGTCTCGATAGCCCGTCAATTCATACGGGACCGAAGATTTTTTGAAGAATTTCCATCTCGAATCGACCAATGATTTCTTCATCCGCTTTTGATACGTTCCTGCTTCAGTGCCGTAGAGAAGGACTCGGATGATCAGGGTCTTACATTGCGTCTTCTTAGTAGTTAGAGTGAGGGCTCTACAACTAAATTGCCTTCTTAGCCCGAAGGAACAGCGGTTGAAAGAGTTATTCCTAGTTCAATTTCTGACGAGATGTTGTTGTCAGAGTTAATAGAGGAGCCGAAGTAGACAAAGTCCCGTAATACCTGAATGTTAGAACGTTCAATGGTGACGTTCTGTCCGATTCGTCGATCTTGTTAGTCCTTCCGTGTTGACAGCATATACTTCGTCTTGCCCTCTTTTATTGCTAAACCCATTTTTGACGCTTCCTTTTCTACAGTAGAAATCGTGGCTATGACATCACGTTGAGTCCTACGTCGAGGTATGCCGACAGATCTTTGCAAAATTGTACCTCTGGTGTTGGCTCGGGAGTTTTGCACAATTCTCTCAGGAATCAAACTGACGAAGTGATCCTGTTTTGGTATCGAAAGTGTCGGTGAGGTCGTCTGATGGAGCAGCGAGAATTATCCATCGTCATTCAAAACAAACTGACGAGTTTGGGACGTGTAGAAAGACATGGCTCTGTTTAGTTCGTCTCTATAAATGCTTTATGCGGCTTTAAAATCGATGAATAAGTGGTGGGTATCGATTTGGACTTCTTGGGTTTTTTCCAGTACCTGCCGAAGTGTTAACATTTTATCGGTTGTGGACTTTCCTGGCTTAAAACCGATAAGGTTGTTGGTAAACGGTTTTAGGCGTTCACATATTACGGCTGATAGTATAGCAAAGCTCAGCGGGAAGGCCGGCATTGCCGGCAGCCTTATTACGCTTGAGTATGGATATTGCTATCCCCACTTCACTCAGGTCAGGTGTTTTTGCGGTCGTTGCCAACATTGAATGGTTAGTACTGCCTGACAGCGGAATGTTGTTCGTCATCGCCGTTTAACAGTCTGCAGATGTTGTTCTGGTTCATCTCGACAGTATTCTGTTCGAGCCTTGTATCCTTGGCTTTGACGTTTTACACTTTAATAAAGCTTGCGAACATCATTCCTGGAGTGGAACCTCTCTATTTCCTCGATCGCGCTCTTTTCTTTCTCTTTTTTTTTCTTTCTGAAAAGCCAGTGTTCTGCCCTTCATCTCTGCCTATAGAGCCCAACTGCAGCTCTCGTCTGTACCTATCGCTTACCCTTGTAGGCCTCGTTCTAGGCTGCGAGCATATGTCGGCATTCCTCATCAAACCAGGGGTTTTTTGCTGCTGGACGCTAGAAACCTAACACATTAGTTGCGGCTGATTGAATGGTTTCTTGGCATCGTTGCCATTGTTCCCCGATATTCGATGCTGGTGGTATGGTGTTATTCAAGAGGTTAAGTGATACGTCTTGGCGGTCTCTTGTGATTGAAGTCTTCAGAAAGGAGAAAAACGTCAAAGCCAATGATAAAAGGCTCGAACAGAATCCTGTCCAGAACAACAAGGAAATATCTTAGTTGACAAACAGGCGATGCTGGGGATATCGAGGAAGCACATCTACACACTGTTAGACGGCGATGACGAGCAACATTCCGCTGTCAGGCATAACAAACCATTCAATATTGGCAACAATAACGAAAACTGCCAACCACCCGACCTGAGTGAAGTGATGATGTCAATACCGGCTCAGTGTGTTTTTAGGCCAGGAATGTCCACAACCGATTAAACTTTCACACTTTGGCAGATTCGGGGAAAAATCCAAGATGTCCAAATCGATACCCACCACCTATTCATCGATTTCAAAGCCTCGTACGACAGCATTTATAGAGACGAACTATACAGAGCCATGTCTAGTTTTGGTATACCGCCAAAATCGACCGTTTGTGTAGGATGAAGATGGAGAATTTTCGCTGCTCCATCAGGGTCTTAATTTTTGGCACAAAAATTGTATAGAGAAGGGAGCGGTAAAAATGGGTTTAGCAGTAACTGAGCGTAAGACGAAGTATATACTGTCAACACGAAAGGATACACAACATCAACGAATTGGACAGAACGTCACCATTGACAGATATAACTTTGGGGTAGTGCGGGACTTTATCTATCTCGGTTCCGCTATTAACTCTGACAACAACATCTCGTCAGAAATTTAACGAAGAAATACTCTTGCAAACGCTGTTTCTTTGCGCTAAGAAGGCAATTCAGTAGTAAAGCCCTCACTCGTACTACTAAGGGGGTCGTATATAAGAGCCCGATCATCCAAGTCCTGCCGTGGATGGCATCAAAAGCGGATGAAGAACTCCTTGGTCGATTCGAGAGGAAAATTCTTCGAAAAATCTTTTATTCCCATTTGCGTTGAAGTCCTATTGAGACGAATATTCAACCAGGATCTATACGAGCTATACAGCGCCTCCGCATTGGATGTTTAAGATGGCTAGGATATGTAGAACGAATGAACACCGATACTCCGGCTCGCAGAGTCTTCGGTTCTCAGCCAGACTTCGCGTCGTGGCGCGCACAATTAGAAACCGACCTTATCCAACTTGGAGTTCGCAACTGGAGGCAGTGAGATAAGGATCGGGTTACTTGACAGTCATGTTGGTTGAGGCCGAGGTTAATACCTGACATTGCAGTCAGATTTTTTTGTTTAAATAGCTCTACCTAAAGTCCCACCTAAAAAATAAATTCCAGTATATCCTTTAAATAACAACTCAATATTGTTACATTTCACATCAACTGCAATTACCGTTCACATGGAAGCGCATACCCCATAAATACCTCCATTATAATGCTAGATATATCCGACTACACAACATTAACCTGCAGCCCCACACATTTGCGATCCGAAAAATCAAAAAGGATAATGCATACAAACTACCAACCATAATCACACAAACAACCTAACAACGACTAAAACTAAACGTGAATTCTGGAACAATAGCCATTTAAAGTTTCTGTGCCATTCACCGCCAAAAATGTTCTTGGCACCTGTTATATTCACTTCAATCTCTGGTGTCCTTACCACCACCCCATAGAGAGATAGAGAGAGAGAGTTGATAAGTGGCGGCAAGGATGCACTGCCGTGCATTATTCGTTTCCGTTTTCTTTTCCACTACGAAACTACACAAACGGTAATCATATTTCTCATTTTTAATGCTACGCCCCCTCCCCCACACAAACGGTTTGCTCCACATCTTGCACCACATAAGCACAACTCGTTTGAATGATTACGTAACAAGAACGACAGACTAGCAGAAAAGTGCCTAAGCAACAGTTTTCCCAGAACTGCACTCTTCACACGTCTGTAGAGGTCCTTCCCCTCGTAACTCAACTCTATTACCTAATTATAATAATTCTTTGAAAATCCTTCCTCACATAGGTACTGTTGGGGGTGGCTTTAAGTTTTAGCAAAAAAAATAAAATAGAGTCGGGAAGTGGTGCACAATCTTGATCGTATCCTAGAAGCAATGTGCCTCTTACATCTGTCCGCGGTGGCGTTTGCTCGCATTTATGTACGAGTACGTATACACCAGCAACAACAAGGCTTTCCTAAATGACCCCAAAATGAGCTGAGCAGTGTGATGTGTAGCATTGTAAGGATGCTGCTTTTGCTTTTCATTTTGCAACCCACAACATGTCAGGTATACGTATACATACATTTCTATGTCACTATGTGCTTTTGATGACTCTGGAGTCCTTGCACGTTCCACCGAAAATAAACAGCAAATTTACTTTTAAAATTAAACACGAACCCTAAATTGGGTCGGTCGGTACGAGGACGACCGTATTATAATATACCCCCAGCTACAGCACGCCGTCCAAAACTAAGCTAAAGTGACGAGTTAAGGGAAAGGGCGCTTGTTTGCGGTCGGTTGCAGGAAGAGGTTGCATAGGAAAAATAAAAACCAACAACAAATAAAACAAAACTGAAACACAAACACAAACAGAGTAACAACATCAAATGGAAAATGGCCTAAACAAGTGCACAGACTTGGAGGCCTTCAAGAAGGCGGCTGTATTTTTTTTTCGTGTGTGGATGCATTTAACAGGCACGGGAGAGTGATGATGCTATGCTCACATGGTGTTCCTTTTTGGATTCTGAAAAAAAAATGTCTGTATGCGCCAAATTAGTAGATGTGTCACTCTGACGATTTAGTCCTGTTTTTTTTGTTCCGTTTGGTTGGCATTTTAGTATTTGTTTTCGGGTTTCTCTTTGCGGTATCCTAAATTCACTGATTTTCACTGCAATATGTTTCACTTAGGATTCGGAGTGCAGAACAAAGTTTAGCTCATTTTAATTTGTATCGCACCTTTTTTTTTTTGTTTGCGTGTATTTGTTTATTTTTGCTGACCGAATTCGGTGTGAAACTAACCTCGGTTTGTATGAAATGGTTTTACTTCTCATTACCGGACAGGAGAGCCCATGTGCTCATTAGGTCTGCAATTAAGAAGGGTGATGCTCTTCCTCTTTTATCATTAAATCGTCAATTTTTATAAAGAGAAACATTACAGTTGAATCCTTTTTTTCAAGAATCCACAAAAATATTTTTGGAAGCTCAACAAATTCCTCCACCAAATGATGCATATACCGCTTAACAGTTTACCGGCTTTCTATAGTCCGGAATGAACATGGCCTAAGCCAATTATCCCGGTTCTACTAACTGCCACAAGTTCAGCACTTTCAGTTAGTTGTGTTCGGTTTCTACTTGTGCTCGCCATTTAAGGTGAGGTCTGTTCACGTCAAAAATCTCTGAACACACCTTCAAGGGTGCTGTAACTGATCAGGAGCAAACCGATTTTTCGAAATCATCGAAAAACTGACTGGCTAAAATGCAGGGAAACTAAAAAATGACTTGTTTCCCTTCCAAATCTAGCCCTCCTAGAAGCAACCAGGAACTTGATAAACTTGTTGATAAGCTGACATCCGCTTTTAACGAGTCCCTGTAATCCTCTTGTCCACTAAGGAAACCTATAGCGAGACAAAAACCTCCATGGTCGTCTGAAAATCTGGGAATGCTTAGGCAGAAATGTAAAAAAAACCGTTTCGATAAAGCTGAATGGTTGAATGAATCTTATAACTTGATCTCCTACAAAGACACCCTTTCAATATACAAAAAGGAACTGAGGAAATCCGGAGAATTTCAAGATAAAATAGAAGAGACCTCAGAGGCGTCTAGATTCCGAAAAGTCCTCACAGCTATCCTCCGAAAAATAGCTCACAGGACAACTTACATGATCTTTTCACAATTAATGATCTTATTCAAACCATTTAAATCCGTAGGACCTGACCTGGCAGAGTAATAGCCGAGCTACAGCGCACTTTGGATCTCATCCTACCAAGGTTGGAAGCCATCCATAGGGGCTGCATTCAGCTGATCTACATTCCTAAGGTTTGGAGAGAAGTGAAAGTAGTATTCGTTACCAAATCTGGTAAAAGTTCTCACGTAATTCCGAAAGACCTGAGACCGATTAGCTTATCATCATTCTTTTTGAAAACCCTAGAAAGATTGATTGATATTCATCTTCGCAGTAACATCGATGTAAAAAAAGGAAAAATCTGAAGAACCAAACCCTAACCACATTACTTCGTACTTTCAAAAAATCGTTGTGCAGAAAGGAGTATACTAAGATTTCATTCCTGGAAATCGAAGGCGCTAACATGTCTGAAAGTCGATCACTCGCTTGGCATGTTGATTAATTTACTATTAAAGATCCTGATTATCCAAACAACAATAGGTGGTGCTTTGACCAGAAGACATGTCAGTAGAGGGACCCCGTAAGGTGGTCCTGTCCCCTCTTCTTTATAACTTAGAGATAAACGAGTTTTATTCATTCTGGAAACAGAGGGATGCCATGTGGTAGCCTTCGCGGATATCGCTGTATCAGTGAAGCACCTGAATATACTCAAGGAGCTTTCTTCGGACTAAGAAGGCAAATCAGTAGTAAAGCCCTCACTCGAACTACTAAGGAGATAATATATAAGACCCTGATCATCCCAGTCCTGCTCTACAGCGCATGGACTGGTCTCAATGGTCTCAATCCTGGTCGATTGGTCGGACTGGTCTTCGAAAAATCTTCGGTCCCGTTTACGTGGACGGACTATAGAGACGAAGATTAAACCAAGAACGATACGAGCTGTACAGCGACATGCCCCTGGCAAAAAAATCCGTATTAGACGTTTAAGATGGCTAGGCCATGTAGAACGAATGGACACCAATTATTTCGGCTCGCAGAGTCTCCGATTTCCAGCCAGACATCAGACGGAGTAGAGGAAGACCTCGCCTTAAATGCCGCACACAAGTACAAACCGACCTCAACCAACTTGGAGTGCGCAACTGGAGGCAGTTAGCTAAGGACCGGGCTAATTAGAGAGGCATGTTGGTTGAGGCCCAGATTCATTCCGGACCACTGAGCCCTTCAGAAATCACTGCAATAAAACAGTGGCTTATGAAGACGATATGGTTCTCATGGCGTGCAGTAAATTCCCATCGACCCTAAGCACAATCATGCAAACAAGCCTAAACATACTCAGTTGATGATCAGAAACCTGCGGCTAGGGTCTACACCCAAAGAAAACTGAACTAATCCTTCTAAGTAACAAGAGATCAATCACATAGTTTGTGTCACCGAATCTAGATGGGTCCACCCTCCCACTGTCAATAAGTGCAAATTCCTGGGATCAAATCAACAAATCAACAAAAGGGTAATGAAAGCAAACATCGCTCTATAAAGCTGCAATCGAATCTGCGGTAATAAATGGGGTCCCTCCCCGAAGGTCACGAAATGGCTATACATAGCTGTTGTGAGACTGATCCTCACTTATGGTGGCCTGTCTGGTGGAATGCCTTGAAAAAGACGAAGTATATGAATGCAATAACAAAGCTAAAAGGAACAGCGTGCCTACGCACAACAGGAGCGATGAGCAGCAGCCCCTCTGAAGGCTTGGAAACAATCCTTAAACTTCCACCAATTGGACTTCAGATACGCGCAGCGCGTATCAAACCCTTTGAGTACGGGGCATCTGATTACTCCATCAGATTTTATTATTTTGACGTTATTTACTCAATCAGAATGTCAGGGTCGAATGTTCGTCAAAATGAGTGGTATATAGCACTGCAATGGCAATATAAACTGCTGGGTCTAAAATGGAAATAGGAGTGGCCTTTGGAATCTACACCGATGAAACTGGCTTAGCCACATCCCTTCGACTAAACTCTTGCAGTGTATTCCAAGCGAGAGCCTAGCCATACTCGAAGCTAACGAATCGGCTACAGTATTGGAAATATCACATGAGGATATTTCCATCTATTGATAGCCAAGCGGCCATAAAAGCTCTGGGCTCCAACATAGTAAATTCTCAGAGCTAAAGGCTCTTTTCTTTGCAGAACAAAATGGGAGTGGAAAAGCTGTATCTCATTGTAATAGTAGACTTAGACGCCCACTTTCTTGTAAGAACTAGCCACACTCATGAGGCAATATTAACTTTGTGGCAAAACATTAACACTTTCAAGCACACCAAAGCCCTATGGCCGAAATTGTACGGCAGCATAATAAAACAAGCTTTTAGCTCTGAACAAAACTTCTATTTAAATAGCGGCGAGAGTGATACTAAGTCACAATCTACTGGGTAAGCATTCCCATAAAATCAACCTAAACGACTCGCAACAACTATGCAGGAAATACGTATATCCAGACGTCGCTCGAGGAGTATGTTACCCAGCAACAGCCGTAACAAACTCCTTTTCCAGATTTTACTAAGAGCACTTGACGGAGCTAGCAACAACCCCTATAGCATAGACCGTCCATTTCTTCTGCCAATCCGGATTCACCAATTACCTCTTTGAAGCGATTGGAGCAGCACAAATCACATCAGTATCACATTTTTATATAGGACAACATTCTCTTCAGGAACCAATATTCTTCAATTGAAGGGTATCGCTATGGGCCCACCCAGTCCTATGTGAATTTGACGGCTCACTTCAGCATCAACAGCCCATCAAACCTAACCTAACCTTAGGTAAGGTCTTCCTCTACTGCGTCCCACGTCAAGCTTGAAATGGAATAGTCTGCGTGCCGGAGTATTAGTGGGCATTTGCTTTACTACGACCAAGCCTTCTTAAACATCTATTGAGGAGGTTTTTGGCCAGGTCTATGTCGCTGTACTACACTAAGGTTCTCGATTGTTTCTTTGTCTCCATATCCCTTCAATGCACAGGGGAGCAAAGATTTTTCAAACCTTTTTTCAACCAAAAATATCTTTATCCACTTCGACGCTGTAGAGCAGAACTGGGATGATAAGGGTCTTATATACGACCTCCCTTTGTATATCGAGTGAGGGCTTTGTTCCTACAGTAGCGTTACTTGCCCGAAAAATAACGGTTGGTAAGTGTAATTATTCTTTTTATTTCTGACGAGATGTTATTGTACCTAAATTCATAGACACAAACTTCGAATCTAACCAGCTTGGAATGGCTCTTAGCTTAGGAGGAAGAAAAATCTCGCAATAAGAAAAACATCACGTAATTGTACAGACAAAACCTAGAATGATGTTAATAACCACATAACGTGATTAACCAATCCACTACAACAACATACACTACTAAATGAATAGAATTAGAATCCCTGCACCTGATAGCCTCCAGCTAAGACTATGCCTTCGTCAGGACTTCGTTACCCTATTCCTCCACCTCAATTCAAACACCGAAGTAAACTCATCTCAGAGAACATGTGTAACTGATGGGTGGCACTGTGGCCGCATAAAATTATCACATCACCAGTTGCAAGGCACAAGGATGTGTAGATGGATGGATGGTTGGTTGGCTGCCTGCTCGAATGAATAGAATCTCATTTGCATTGCATCCAACTATGGTGCAGAGGATGAGTTCCGACAGTTTGAGTTTGTGTCGTGTGCCAAAACATCGCGATGTGTCCCAAATTTCATCAAGCATTTCTTTTCCTGACGTCATCAGGGAAAGCGGATGAAAATGGAAAATGAATAGCGCGCTCGAAAAAAAAGAAGGAAAAACACAACATCCACCATCGTGCCATTACCGGAAAAGGGGCGAAAACAACGGGAACTACAATTGACTACTTGCATTTGTTGTATGAAAGTGTGTGTGTGTGTGATTTGGTTATATCCTGAGCGGCATGTAGTACGATATAATCACATCAGCATGCAATCCATCTGAGAATCCGGCCAAATGCAGATTTTCACTGCAGGGATATAATGGATTAACAGAATCAGGCTTTTGGGGGAAAATCTAATTGTGGGGCTGCATTTGATGGCATAGGGGATGGCATGATCGAAAAACTGTGTCGATGTGGTCAAACCGATTTTCAATAATGTGTTAGAAAAGATAGCACGATGCTTTTACAATATGCAACGGCTCTGACCTAGACCAATTATGTACAACTGGGAAGGGTAAGAAGGGTAAACAAAGAAACCTAATGTAGGTCGACTCTGAAAAACTTTATTATTCGTTAGTATATATAGGATGCGCAATTTTTTATGTCGTTATGTGAATATTGAAAAACAAAACGATATTCTTAAACAAAGTATTTGCATTTAATTTACTTACATACCTACTTAAGTGGCGCTACAGTCCGGAATGAACCTGGGTATCAACCAACATGTCCCTCCAATTTACCCAGTCCTTAGTAAACTACCTCCAGTTTCCCACGCCAAGTTGATAGTGGTCGGTTTCTAATTGTGCCCGCCACTTAAGGCGAGGCCTTCCTCTACTGCGTCCGACGTCAGGCTGGGAATCGAAGACTCTGCGAGCCGAAGAATTGGTGTCAATTCGTTCTAAATGTCCTAGCCATCTTAAACATCCAATGCGGAGTTTTTTGACCATGGAAATATCGCTGTACAGCTCGTATAGTTCTTGGTTGAATCATCGTCTCCATAGCCCGTCAACGCAAACGGGACCGAAGATTTTTCGATGAATTTTCCTTTCAAAGCGACCAAGGATTTCTTCATCCGCTTTTAAGACGGTCCATGCTGCAACGCCTTAGAGCAGGACTGGGATGATCAGGGTCTTATCTTATCTACGTGGCTATGACATCACGTTGGGTCCTACCAATGATGTCAATATCGTCGGCGTATGCTAGTAGTTGGACAGATTTTTGGAAAATTGTGCCTCTGGTGTTGGCTCGTGAGATTGAAGAAGTCACATGACAGCGCATCGACTTGCCTAAATCCATTTTTGGTATCGAATGTGTCGGTGAGGTCGTTTCCGACCTTGATGGATCATTGAGAATTCTCCATCGTCATCCTACACAAGCGGACGTGTTCGGGCGGTACACCAAGACTAGACATGGCTCTGTATAGTTCGTCTCTATAAATGTCGTATGCGGCTTTGAAATCGATGAACAGTTGGTGGGTACCGACTTCTTCTTGTTTTTGCCAAGATCTGCCGAGGTGTGAAAATTTGATCGGTTGTCGACTTTCCTGGCCTAAAACCACACTGATAATGGCCGATCAGGTTGTTGATAAGCGGTTTCAGGCATTCACATATTACGGCAGATAGGATCTTGTAGGCGATGTTGAGGAGACTTATGCCTCTGTAGTTGGCGCAGTTGAGAGGGTCTCCTTTTTTGTGGATCGGGCAAACGATGCTGAGGTTCCATTCTTCAGGCATAGTTTCTTCCGACCATATTTGTCTTATGAGTTGGTAGACGTTACTTAACAAGTCATCTTCGCCAGCTTTATAAACATAAGCGGGAAAGCCGTCACTTCCGGCAGTCTTATTAAGATTGAGTTCAGATATTGCTATGATCACTTCATTCAGGTCGGGTGGTGGGCAGTTTTCTCTGTCGTTGCCAATATTGAATGGTTCGTTTCTGACTTACAGTGGAATGTTGTTCGTCATCGTCGCTTAACAGTCTGCAGAAGTGGTTCTTCCATATATCTTCTGCATCGACTGTGTCACAACTGCGATATTTCCTTGCTCATATTGAAACGGCTCGAACAGGATTCTGTTCGAGCCCCG